>OX453039.1:20630871-21230871 GCA_949699805.1 Tromatobia lineatoria
CATCATTGATGCCGATTTTGAGGGATTGATTAATATAGAGCGTTGGATATTGTTTGGAGAATTGTTGTTAGTATTGATGCCGGTTTTTAGCGATTTTTTTAATTTAAATTTAAAATTGTGCTTGAAGAATTTTTATAGGTATTGATGCCGATTTTCGCAATTTTTGAAATTTGACATTCAAAAGTGTTTGGAGAATATCCGGTTATAATCGATGCTGATTTTTAGCGATTTTTGGGAATTTAGGTTGAAATAGCGTTTGAAGAATTTTTATTGGAATTGATGCTGCGTTTGGTGGATTTTGCTGCTAATCATTAAGTAGAAATAAAATTAAAAATGTTTTTGAGTTATAAATTGTACATAGTATCTTCGATCAGAATTGAAATAGTGATTTAGGCTTTTCATCTAGACACCAATTTTTCTAACAGTTAGGAGACTGTTAAAGTTTAGATAAACTCGAGTCGGAGAACAACGATTGATATTATTTCAGTGTGGAAGTTGGCCTCACTGATACTCCCCCGCGATTGTCATCAAATGTGTGTGTGTGTGTATGTGATGTTGGGATAGACGTGGTTTATTCGAGGACCCGACACGGGCGTCAATCGGTACCAGCGCCGGTACCAGTTGTGCTCGCCTGTTGCATCGTCATCAGCCTCGCGGCTACTTACAAGATACCAATCACATTTGTTTATGCGATCGGAATGAAATAAGGGAATGCATCTTGAATACTGAAGTTTATTGCTAAAGGTTAGTTTAAAAGAAATCATATTTGTGTCCATTTGAAATTTAGTTTTCAATATAATTCAAATTTA
This sequence comes from Tromatobia lineatoria, assembly GCA_949699805.1. Lineage (NCBI taxonomy): Eukaryota > Metazoa > Arthropoda > Insecta > Hymenoptera > Ichneumonidae > Tromatobia > Tromatobia lineatoria. The sequence goes on from OX453039.1 coordinate 20,631,681, forward strand.
ATCAAATGATATAATTTGAATGTGTTTAAATGATATAATATAAATTTGTTCAAGTCGTATACTTAAAATTTCTTCAAGTCGTATAGTTTAAATTTGTTTAAAAAATAGATTTAAAATTTATTCCAATTATATAATTTTAATTCAATTAAACGATATAATTTGAATTTGTTTCAATGATATAATTCAAATTTTTTTAAATAATGTAATTTAAATTCGTATGAATGACATAATTCAAATTTGTTTAAACGATATCATTCAAATTTATTTGAAAATTACAAAAACTAATAAATTGAGAGCCTCTCATCCTTACACGTCTTCTTACCCTTCGTCCAAAATAATAGCACAATATAAAAATTTACTAAATACATTTTTATTAATATTCGTCGAATGCGTTTTTTCAATTTGAACTTTTTCTACCTAAAATTTTTTTACAAAAATAGGATGACCCTGATTCCATGTTCATTTTTTCATCCTTTTTTTTTTGGGAGCTTCAAAATAATATTAATATTTCGAAATCTCAATATATATGCTTGGAAAATAAAAATGGCACTTATCCAAAATTTGCCATTAAACGGAAATAGATAGTGTACTTTACATATTTCTAAATAGATATTTACTTTTTATGATAAAATAAAATTTTATAAAATTTTATATACGCTTTTACAGAAAGTGCGCATGGTGAAAATAAAATTTGCTTATATTTGAATTGAGGGGGCAGAGGGGCACCTGACTTAGAGCCTTCTGGGCATTATCTCGCTGACTCGAATTTTTTCGCTGAGAAGCCATCGCATAGTTTGAATGCGATGGCATCAGGAATTGTATTTTCGTTGCTGGTACGTGGAATGCAGACACCGACGAGTCGTCGCACGCTTCAGGAGAGCTCGGGTCAGCGGGTGCGTGCGTCCGGACCCCCGGACTCCCGCAAGAGTCTTAAGGACATATCACACTTACATTTCCCACCAAGAGATTTTTTCCCGTTGCAATCTGATTATTCAGTAAAAAGGAAAAAAAATCGGAAACAAAAACACCTCATCGCATATTCAAAAACCAATAATCTCAAATAATAATAATGCCCGCATCCTTAAAAAAAATTAATTTTTGCAGAATTCTAGAAAATTTATTTTTGTAACACTTTTTTTTAAAATTAGAAAATCAGCCATTCCATGTTATCAAAAAAGTTTGCTATAGAATTTTTAAAAAACGAAATCACTTGAACTTTTGTTATTATTAATATTATAATTAATTATGAAATTATGGTAAGAGAAAAATTATAAAATGGGCGGTTTTATTTAATCAGAAAAAAATTGGTGCACCATTTTTAAAAAATTTTAAATTCTTGACTATTCGGCATTAAAATCATAGAGAATTAATGATCAATTTATCTTTGACGAATTTAATTGACATTACATTTTTTGTATCGCATGTTAAATTTAAGCCCAAGTAAGAATTTGTTTAAAAATGTGTGTGATACATCCTTAAAAAATCTCGGTAATTGACTGGATTCTTTTTCTTCAGCCTTTTCTTCTTTTTTTTTCTCCACGCTGGTTAGACAGAATAGAAAGTGAAATGCTGAATTCAGTTTGCTTAATGGAAATTGCTGTAACATTATAGCAATAAGGAAGAACGCTTGACCACAAATTGTATGTTGCAGCAGTCAGTAATTTGTCTACATTTCTCCATGCCTTTTTTTCTAGGTCTTTTGCTGAAGAAGCTCAAAGAAAGGTCACGAGGCGCGAAATTTTTACTCACCTTTCACTCTCACCGAGCGCCTCATCTCGACGAAAGGAAATTTCTCTTACCACTAGTGGATCGTCTACTGCAACTAGGAGGTCACTTAGAGGTCGAGGTCGTTTTTTCTACCGGAAGGAAATCGTGCAGAAAAAAAAGTAAACATTTTTTTAAGGCGAATTGTGCTCAAAAGTGAGTGTAAAGTTGTGGGTCGTCTTCTGCGGTTCAAAGGTCGTATAGAGGTCATTCTCTACCGAACGTTAATTATTCAGAAGAATTTTTTTTTATCTTGAAGAAGTTGTGTTAAAGAACAAGTGTAAAATTGTGGGTTGTCTTCTGCAGTTAAGAAGTCGTGTAAAGGTTATCCTCTACCGGAAGTAAATTATTCAGAAAAAAAAATTTCTTTTCTTAAAGAAATTTTGTTTATGAACAAGTGTAAAGTTGTGGATCGTCTTCTGCAGTTAAGAGGTCGTCCAGAGGTCGTCCTCTACGGGAAGAAAATTATTCAGAAGAATTTTTATTATTATTTTATTATCGTCAAAGAAATTGTCTTTAAGGAAAAGTCTAAACTTATTGGTCATCTCTCGCACTGAAGAGGTCGCTTCAAGGTCGTCCTCTACAGGAAGGAAATTATTTAAAAAAAAAAAACTTTTTTTTTCTTCAGAAGTTGTGTTCAAGAACAAGTGTAAAGTTGTGGGTCGTCTTCTGCAGTGTAGAGGTCATCCTCTACCGACAGAAAATTATTCAGAATTTTTTTTTTTTTTTTTTCTTAGAAGTTGTGTTCAAGAACAAGTGTAAATTTGTGGTTCGTCTTCTGCAGTGTAGATGTGATCCTCTACCGGCAGGAAATCATACAGAAATTTTTTTTTTCTCAGAAGTTGTGTTCAAGAACAATTGTAAAGTTGTGGGTCATCTTCCGCAGAGTAGAGGTCATTCTCTACCGGCAGAAAATTATTCAGATTTTTTTTTTTCAGAAGTTGTATTCAAGAACAATTGTAAAGTTGTGGGTCGTCTTCTGCAGCGTAGAGGTCATCCTCTACCGGCAGGAAATTATTCAGAAAAATAAAGTTTTCTTTTTTTTTCTTTCAGAAGTTGTGTTCAAGAACAAGTGTAAAGTTGTGGGTCGTCTTCTGCAGTGAAGAGGTCATCTAGAGGTCGTCCGCTACCGGAAAGAACTTATTCAGGAAAAAAAAGTTGTTTTTTTTAAATCGTGTTTAAGAACAAGTGTAAATTAGTGCGTCGTGGTGACTGTTGAGGCAGGTCATGAGGAACTGGTGGCGGCGGTGCGCGATGACCTACATTTGTTCGATAGCTTCTGGCGCGTGTGAGAAGAGTGCATCGGTACCGGTTGCACGGAAGTCGTACGGCTCAGCATCGGAATTAAACATCTGTGGAAAATAGCACGGCAGAAATAAGCGGACGTGAGAAAAAGTTTTTGGTACAGAACATTTTGGAAAATGGGTCAAGCTTGGTGCAAGGAAAAGTCGACGAAGGCGCAGGACTCCAAGTCACCACTTGACAGAGTTTTCCTTCGCTGTGCTCATCGTGTAAGTATTTATTTATAATAATATTTGAAAAAAAAAATTATCTTAAAAATATTAATTTTGGATGTTCTTATAAATTCGGTAAGAATTTTCGAAAAAAAATACAGTCATCTTTTATATGGATTAAAAAACGTTTAAATTTGAGATCAGGAATTTTTGTATGAATAAAGAATAATAATTTAAATGGCGTTTTGTACAGAATTTTTTTAATTTGTTAGATCTAATTTTCTTATGGCGATTTTTTATAATTTGTTATTTGAGGAGAAATCGTTTCACTTCACACTTTCAAACATTGATTATTTTGGTTTTGTTAATTCAGTTGATTTTGTGAATTCTCTTTTTTTTATAATTACACAAGAAACAATTATCACTGCAGACGTTAAAATTTGTGTTATCTCGATTTTTATTTTATTAATCCTTCATTTTTTATATGACTCTTGAATTTTTTTCACAGTTATAAATAATTTAGGAAAAAATCATCACTGTAAATAATAAAATTTAATTGCACCTTATATTTTTTTGCGTCTGTAATTTTTTATGAATTTTACAAGACTAAAAGAAATACGTTATGTGCATTATTATAAAGTAAAATGTCGATTTTAAATGTTGATTATCTTCAGTTTCATAACGTTAATTCTTTATTTTTATTTATAAAATTTGACATTTAAAAAAAATTATAAGTAACCTTAAAATTAGGAAAAAATCGTCACTACAAAAAAAAAGATAAAATTTCACCTTATATTTTTTGCGTGAGTATTTGTTTATAAATTTTACAAGACTAAGAGGTTAAGTGTGTTATAAAGTAAAATGTAGCTAAATTATTGAGGATGCTGTCATTGAAGCATGTGATCTTCACACACATCACTTATTAGACCACCTGTGATAAATACACCTGCTAACATAATAATAACGAGCACGTGTGATTATCGAGAGAAGCTGAGGAAATAACAAGTCGCGCAGTGTGCCTCGCGTGGATCGAGGACGAGCTTCGACTCTCCGTTATCTTTATCGGTGTGCAGTGTCGAGTCGTAGTAGTTCGTGGTATAACTTAACAGGGCAGCGATTTCAGCCAAGGCTTGGCACAAACTCTGCGCTATTTCCGGACTCGGTAAACCTCTTCTTATCTCCTTCGTTTATGGAGCAGATACAGAAAACCGTAAAGCAAACGAAAAAAAAAAAAAAAAATACACATAACACTGAAATCTTAATAAATGTTATCAGATTAACGAGCGAGTAAAATTTGATACTCTTTTTATTTTTATTCGTTACACTTAATTTAAAAAAAAAATTTTATCAAGTAAAAACTGAAAATATGGGACAATATGATTTCAAAAAATCGCGATGAAACTAATTGCCAAGTTTATTAATAATTTTCACGAAATACTTCATGGAGATTAAATTATAAGTTAATTGAGTGAAAGATAAATATTGTCTTAAAATTTATTTTATTTTATTTCATTTTATTTTATTTTAGTAGTAGTAGTAGTACATTTATTGTCAACATACATCATTGGACAGTTATTGGTACATTACATCTTAACTCACATATACATATATAAACATTGACAATTGGCCATCGACCGAGGTCCTTCAGCCATATTTTATTTTATTTTATTTCATTTTATTTTATTTTATTCCCTTCATTTTATTTTATTTACTGTATTTTATTCCCTTGGTTCATTTATTTTTTTCGCTTCGTTATTTTCGATACAGAAAACCGTAAAGCAAACGGAACAAAATACACATAACACTGAATTTCTTAAAAATTTTTTTTATTGAGTAAAAAATAAGAATATGGGAAAACATGGTTGAAAAGAATTGTAAAGAAAGTAATTGCCAACTTTATTAATAATTTTCGCAAAATAATTCATGTGAATTCAATTTTAAATCAATTCCAGGCAAATAAATTTCTGTTAAATAATTTTTAAGTAACTAGATGTGTTAATTTTTCAATAGTAATATTCTGAGATACTTTTTTACATCAGTAAGAAATATACCATTTAAGAAATAATCAGTCATAATAAAACGGACTTTTTACAATATGAATTTTCTATTTTTAATACTTGACATTGCGACGCTACCACGTCTCTTGATTTGAATATTCAAAATACGAGATAAAAAAAAATACGTCTCCGTTAATGACTGCAGAGTCATTTAAAAATATTTTGAGATCAAGTGTGCAAAACATTAACCGACCAGTGAATGAACGGTTAAGCAGACGAAAAAACCCAGTTAATGGACGTTTTTTATGCACGTGCTCTTATAGACAGTGTCCATTCACTGGTCCCCGGCCATCCACTGGCTCGTTCAACCTGCAGAAAAATTGGCCTCGAAGCTCAAATGTGTTTTTCATCGTTTTCTCTTCTCATTCCGCACTCCAATCGTCCGCCATTAGAGCAACTACACTAATGCACAGTCGTGACACATTCAGTTGGAATAAACATACGAGATATTTGCGTGACGTTGAATGACTACGCCATCTAACTGGAACTAATTTGTCTACACATTAGTAATCCATGAGGACTAATCTAGGTGTGTCAGTTTTTCACTTAAAGCATTAAAAAAAAATTTTGCCATCCACGCAATTTGATAAAGTACCCAATTATTTTTTTCAACATAATTCATTATTCAAAATATTAGAAATTGCTAAGCTATTGATAGTACAAAAATGGTACAAATATAATAAATTGAAGTAGGCAATAATAAATTATAAATTATAATCATAATAATCTATGAAGACTAATCTAGGTGTGCCAGTATTTTACTCAAAGCATTAAAAAAAAAATTTGCCATCCACGCAATTTGATAAAGTACCCAATTATTTTTTTCAACATAATTCATTATTCAAAATATTAGAAATTGCTAAGCTATTCATAGTACAAAAAATGGTAAAAATATAATAAATCGGAAAAGGGTAATAATAAATAATAAAATATAATCATAATAATGACAATAACATAATACTTAAAAAATATCAAAATATTAATAAATAAAAAGGGTGTAAACAGTATTAATGGCAATAAGTGCTTATATTATTATTAATTTATATTAAAAGGGATTGGTACCCCTCATTTAAAGGTCTCATATCAATCAGCCTTAAGGATACGTCGTTACTCATTGATAATTTATCTAATGTCATCATTTGTCTAACGATAATAACTCGAACGGCATCTGATTATGAAATAGCCATTTGCATTTGTTTCCGTTGAATTGCAAATTAAATTTATTTTCGTGAATTCATTATCTTATCGTTTTAAGCAAAGTCAGGAAAATAACGATTTGCATTTGGCTGTATTTTGTGATCGATTTACTAATGAGAAAAAATACTGGCATTCGGTTAGATTTTACTTTTAAAATTCCTACTTTTAAAAAATGACCTTTTTATATTAACATTTTATTTTGACAGAAAGATTTAGTTATCGATTTCTAGAACAACATCAACAAAATGTACGCCGCATTTAGCAAATTATCCTGTATTTGTTATATTTATGACTACATAAATACATGCTTATATTTATGCAACTGATTTTTATATTCATTATTATAAAAATAATTGAATAAACTTTCACCTAGCGTCAACCGACCAGAGAATAGACAGTAAAGCAGACGATAAAAACCCAGTGAATGGACGCTTTTCATGCACGTGCTCCAATGGACAGTGTCCATTCACTGGTCCCCGTCCATCCACCGGCTCGTTCACCCTATTTAATATTCAGATCTTTATCCCCGAAAACCCTGAATAAAAAAAAATGTCGAGCTTGTTGTCATACCAATTAACGAGAGCTCACGTGAGCCTCACTAACACGGGCACATTTTTCTATTAAAGAGTATTATAATTATTAGAATTACCTTTCGACGCAAAAGCTTTGCCAGAGAAAATTGACGTGGCTCACGCGTTGACCAGGGATGAAATTTAATCGATGGGGGACTACAGTATTACCATGAGAGAGAAAGAGAGAGAGAGAGACACAAGGATTGGCTAGGGACACCCACCGACCTGTCGCCCAACGTACCGAGAGTTTCCCCGACGCAAAATTTGCAATTTAAACCGCTTGCACTCCCTGTCAGCGAGGGAACCACCGGCCGCATACATATGTACGTGCGGCGTGCGAAGAGCTGTACCGAACCCGGTGAGCTTTCTCCTCTGCACGCTTTACACTCGCCTGGATACAGCATAAACTGTAAAAGCTCGTGCTCCTCTCATGCCGCGCGTCCAGATCCACTGCCCAAAAGTTGACCCTACGAATTAAGCATGCGGCAACGTTACATTCCCAGTAGAGCCACCTACCGAGTATCCAATAAGTTGCATCCAAATTACTACCCAGATACACTCGCCGGTGTTTCGCTCATTTTCCTGATAAGTGACTGGTACGTCAGTACGTAAGGTTCAGGTTATTCTCGGTTTTTTTGGAGGAATTACTTGGTTATTTATAAAAATAGTATCAGATTCGTAATCAGCAGAAAATTTCCGATCGAGTAGTCTTTTCAAATTTCGAGAAAGACGATTTTTATTTTCTCAATGTTGGACCCCCTGATAAGTCAGGATTACCAATCTCCGGAATTTTCAACTAGCGATAACTTTTGATCGGGTAGACAGATTTTCATTTTTTTTTCTTCATTCGAAAGGCATTGATAAAACAAAGACGACCAGTGAATGAGGAAAAAAAAGTACGTGCGGCGTGCGAAGAGCTGTACCGAACCCGGTGAGCTTTCTCCTCTGCACGCTTTACACTCGCCTGGATACAGCATAAACTGTAAAAGCTCGTGCTCCTCTCATGCCGCGCGTCCAGATCCACTGCCCAAAAGTTGACCCTACGAATTAAGCATGCGGCAACGTTACATTCCCAGTAGAGCCACCTACCGAGTATCCAATAAGTTGCATCCAAATTACTACCCGGATACACTCGCCGGTGTTTCGCTCATTTTCCTGATAAGTGACTGGTACGTCAGTACGTAAGGTTCAGGTTATTTTCGGTTTTTCACGTTTTTTTGGAGGAATTATTTAGTTATTTATAAAAATAATATCAGATTCGTAATCAGCAGAAAATTTCCGATCGAGTAGTCTTTTCAAATTTCGAGAAAGACGATTTTTATTTTCTCAATGTTGGACCCCCTGATAAGTCAGGATTACCAATCTCCGGAATTTTCAACTAGCGATAACTTTTGATCGGGTAGACAGATTTTCATTTTTTTTTCTTCATTCGAAAGGCCTTGATAAAACAAAGACGACCAGTGAATGAGGGAAAAAAAGTACGTGCGGCGTGCGAAGAGCTGTACCGAACCCGGTGAGCTTTTGCCTCTGCACGCTTTACACTCGCGGGAGTGCGCGCTCTAGGTTGTGTAAAATCGATGATATTTTCCTAAATAATTATTTATAAGTGCAGGTACACTTGATGTTGTTTGGTATTGAATTTGAATGAAATCGGTAGAAAGGTTCGGATTTTATAGAGTTCTGAAATTTAAAAAAAAATCGCGTTTTTGCTTTAACTTTGGTGAAATGTGAGACAACGAAATCATATTTCATACATGAAATCGGCACCATCTAGCGATGATTAGCATACAGTTTCTTCATAATATGGAATATGGTTCAAATTTGTAAGAATTCGAAGTTTTGGAAAAATAATGTTACTGCATTAACCTTGAAAAAAAACATAAATATAACATGTACAACACAATTTAGAAAATTCACATTTAATAAGAAAAAGTAAGAAAATTAATAATAAATTAATAAGTACCAAAAATTCCAATAGATTTTTTTTGTATTTCAAGCTATCGGATATTGATCTTAATGAATGTTTTCAATCGTGTATTTAATTTCAAGCAATTCCAAGTCCTTTGCTTTCAGCATTTAGTGAGACAGGTAGAAAATACGGGCCTATTATTAAAATGCGGATCAAGTAGGTAACAAGGCTACTCGTTAGAAGTATTGAAAACTAGTTTTTTTTCCTTTTCAACAAGATTGCGAGGTTCTATCAGTACGCAAACTCGTCATATTCAAAGTATAATTCTCGGTTTATAATTTTTTTTCATCGTAGAAAACCGTGTATTTTTTATTTTATGCGCGAGCTGAGCGCAGGTTAAATGGTCGAGAATACAAAGCGATGCTTATGCAACCAAGTTCTCGCGAACGAGTATAACGACGAAGAGAGAGAAAGAGAGAGAAGCGCGAAGAGCGACTGGAAAACACATGTACCAGACAGAAATCATACAATAAATATATATATATATATCTCGATATTAAAACATTTTTTAAAATTTTACTAAAATTTCTAAAATTTTTCTAAAATTTGAAAAATTGTTAATTTTTCTAACATTTTTTAAATTTCTAAAATTTCTGAAATTGCTAACAGTTTTTAAATTTCTAAAATGTCTGAAATTTCAGAAATTTCTAAAATTTCTGAAATTCCTAAAATTTCTGAAATTCCTAAAATTTCTGGAATTCCTAAAATTTCTGGAATTTCTAAAATTTCTGAAATTTCTGAAATTTATAAAACTTCTGAAATTTCTAAAATTTCTAAAATTTCTGAAATTTCTAAAATTTCTAAAATTTCTAAAATTTCTGAAATTTCTAAAATTTCTAAAATTTCTAAAATTTCTAAAATTTCTGAAATTTCTAAAATTTCTGAAATTTCTAAAATTTCTGAAATTTCTGAAGTTTCTAAAATTTCTGACGTTTCTAAAATTTCCGAAATTTCTGAAATTTCTAAAACTTCTGAAATTTCTAAACCGTCATCTAATATATCGATTTTAGAAATTTAAAAAATTTATTTTTAATTTATTATCAAAATGCGGATCAAGTAGGTAACAAGGCTACGCATTAGAAGTATTGGAAACTAGTTTTTTTTTTTTCAACAAGATTGCGAGTTTGTATCAGTACGAAAAAGCGTGAGACTCAAAGTATAATTCTCGGTGTATAATTTTTTGTTCATCGTGGAAAACCGTGTATTTTCTATGTTATGCGCGAGCTGGGCGCAGGTTAAATGGTCGAGAATACAAAGCGATGCTTATGCAACCAAGTTCTCGCAAACGAGTATAACGACGGAGAGAGAGAAACGAAGAGAGACTGGGAAACACATGTACCAGACAGAAATCGTATAAATATATATGTATATATGTATCTATTATATACAGGGAGGACACGGTGAAACTAGACAGCGCAAATGCGCTTGCGCGTCAAACCGACGGTTCCCACTCTATGCGTGCAGACCGAGTAGTAAATAAATCTTGGTTTCTGGCGTCTGCCCTACCAGCTGAGGTAACGTCCCTTGCCCCTACCACTACCCTTACTGGCCCATTCCGATGGCGCGTGGGGACACAGTCGCCGCTCGGATGAGACGCACTGGCGGCCGTAGGCAGTAGCCAATCAGGCTTCCTAAATTCTCACGGAGCCGCATTGGACTGTCTAGTTTCACCGTGTCCTCCCTGTATATATCTATTTTCCTAGCAGTGACGTAACCGAATGACGAGCTTCAGCCCTTGAAAATGAGAGTCACTGAAGTCAGGATTACTATATAGGAAATGTCGCCCACAAGCTTTAGTAAAATGTCAATAAAACTCGATCACCCATTATTATTAATCTATTTAGCAAGTCAATAATTCACGTTTTAATCGTTCAACGTTCCGAGCGTTAATTTGCACAGTCTAGAATTATAGCCCTCTTTCTACCGATAACGTTACTTTGATATACACATTGATTCAATTATTTGCCTTGTGATTTTAGTCTTTATTATTTTATCAGAATCACGAATATTCAAAGAATTACAAAATAAATCGACAGATCTGTGGCTTTCATATTTGGTATTTCTTGTTGCTTTTGATATTTCTTAGTGGGAGTTGGACCCACACGTTGGAGAAATACGACATATTTTTTTAAATATTATTTTTGAGATTAGCTATTACTAATTATCAATAATAATAATAATAATAATAATATAATTTATTCTAAAACTGTTTCACAGAATAGTTTTACAAAAATTGAACGAATATTGAGATAATTTTTTTTCCTAATATTCTCCGAGTTTGAATTTAAACAATTTGTATTTTGTTGAACTTGAATATTTTATTTATTTAATTCATTTTCTACAATTATCTTGAGAAAATTGTATTTTAACAAAAGTGGTTTTAAAAAATTCATACTTTGCTTAAAAGTAAAACTGTATCACTGAACATATCACAAAATGTATCTATAAGATAAAAAAAATATCTTCAAAAAAAAAAACAATATTGGAAAATATTCTCCAAACTTGTATTAATGAAAATTGAAAATAAATCCATTTAAAAAAATGAACACTCACTTGAAAGGGAAAAAAAATTGGCCTTACAAAAATATGTCAAGAGTGATTTAAATAAATTTATTTTCAAAAATTGATACCCTCTTAAAAATTTTAAAAAACTTTTCTAAAAAAAAATCCACCTATGAGAAAAGCCAAAAAAAAAAAAAAATCGAACTTTCAGTCGGACCAGAATTCTACAAACTGCATTACAATAGATACATAAAGGTCGGGGGGGGGGGGGGGGGGGGGGGCTCAGGGGGAGGGATCGACTCAATTACACTAAATGGCACTTTCGACCTTTTTGCACTAGACGCCAGAAATTTAGAATTTCGTATATCTACAAAAACTTGTCAAGAGTGATTTAAATGAATTGATTTTCAAAAACTGATACCCCCTTAAAAATAAAAAATAAATTTCTAAAAAAAAAGTCCACCGATAAGAAAAGCCAATAAAAAAAATTATCGAACTTTCATTCGGACCAGAATTCTAGAAACTGCATTACAATAGGTACATGAAGGCAGGGGGGCAGGGGGAGGGGGGTCGACTTAATTACACTAAATGGCACTTTCGACCTCATTGTACTAGACGCCAGAAACTTGGTATTTGGTACGTTTACTGAGAGCGATTTGTCACGGTCGATCGATTTCCAACTGATCCCCTTTGCAACGTGCATATCCTAATTACCGTCTGGTCTTAATGGGCCACAGGAGTCAGACGGCGTTTCGTCCAACTCGACGCAGGAAACGATCACTTTGATGTCACGTGTAATCGTAATGAGGATCCCGTTGACTTGCTTGCTATACTGTCCCTCATAGTAGCGCACTAGGCACTATTAGAGGCAACTTTCAAATGCAGGTGTGTGGATAAGTTCCGGCGCGTACGTCGTTCGCCGTTTAACATAATTCTAGGTCAAAACGTCGGTCCGAGGTGAGATGATGAGCGCCAGCTACAGCAGATGATATTGTACACCAAATTGCTCTGTCTTCAACGTCACACATTACATGTCTACCACTTCTCACACAGCGTTAACGCTTCCATTTGCACTTACAGTAGAAAACCGATTCAGGCATTTTCAAAAATTAAACATTTTTTTTTGCCGGAAACATTATACTATGTCAATATATAAATATATAAATTGAACGTACCAAACGATGTTTTAAACAAGCGAAGATCAATGCACTCGAAATTTCCGTTTTTACCCTGTCGAAATCTTGAAAATAAATGATTATTTTCGGTTTTTTATATTTTTTTCGAGGAATTATTTGGTTATCTACAAAAATAATATCAGATTCGTAATCAGCAGAAAATTTCCGATCAGGTAGTCTTTTTTAATTTCGAGAAAGACGATTTTTATTTTCTCAAAGTTGGACCCCCTGACAAGTCAGAACTACCAATCTTCGGAATTTTCAACTAGCGATAACTTTTGATCGGGTAGACAGATTTTCATTTTTTTTTCTTCATTCGAAAGGCCTTGACAAAACAAAGATAACCAGTGAATAAAAAAAAAGTATTACATTTCTGAATTCCTGTTGCATCAACTGAAGATATCTGTAGAAAATTAGAAACTCGACAAACCCTAATTAGCGATATACCATTCCACGGCTCAATTCTTAACGATAAATACAAACATAAAAATTTAGTAATCCTTTTTTTAAAAAAATTATAGTCAATTAAGGACGATTCCTAGGTCACAAAATTTTCTGGCGAAGTTTAAGGGGGTTTAATTCTCACCTCGGATAGCTTAAGCTTGGTTAATCGGAGTTCTACTGTATCCCTCGTAATGTAACTCTTGCACGTCCTCAGACTCAGCAGCAAACGCATATATACAAAAGCCATGTTATTAGTTATTGCTGCACCGACGCTGGAGTCCGACATTCGTTATGAAATGTACCTGTGCACGGTTTCGCGTTCTACCAGCAGCCGCAGCAGCAGTGGTAGTTATTGTAGTAGTAGATATCCCTGATAGTAGATTTCTCGTCGACAGCTTTGCAACACTAAGCTTGCGCTGCGCTTGCTGTGCTGGTAAATCCGGATATCTAAGTCAAGAAGTTGCCTTACGATAATTGTATGCATTATGCATACTCGAGACAGTCTCGCTTCGCTTCCACTGTCCGATATACAAATGTAAGTACATGTATATATGTATATGTGTCTACATAATACCAGATCAGAAATCACACAATTCTCGGCGTAATTTTTTTAAATCCATACCGATTTTTAAATATTTATCTAATTTTCTAAAATAATTAATTTTTTGAGGATGCCAAAGCCTGCAAGATTTTCAGGTTAATGCAAAGGTTAAATGCAATTGCGATGAGCAGCTATGCATTTTTTAAATTGTTCCCATAGATCTGAAAAAATTGTTAGCGCCTCTAAATTTTTTTTTGCTACTTTTTTTTATAGGTTCTGTATATCCTGCTCAAGATCATATAAAATTGAGAGCAAAATGAAAAGTATCTGAGTGAATGAAAAAAATGTTTGAAAAGAGTGAACAACGTGTAAAAATGTTTTATTCACCATACATATCGATGACATTTTTTGACCCCACGAATATTTTTGGTCTACTTTATCATTTTTCCTATAGTTACTATATATATATCACTAAAGTTAACATAAAACTAGAAGCAGAATCAAAAGTTTGTGAATAAGTCACAGTAGTTACTATCCATATCACTGAGGATTGCATAAAATTAAGAGCAAAATCGAAAATGTGTGAATGCGAAAAAAAAAATTATAAAAAGAGTGTGAGCTGGAATATCTTTTTCTCACTATGAACATTTTTCTACCCCCTTAAATATTTCTGTACCCTCATTCTCAATTCTTTCATAGTTACTATACATGTCATTGAAGGTTGCATAAAATTAAGAGCAGGCTAAAGTGTGTTAGAATAATAAAAAAAAATCTGCGATCCTTGTTTATCATTGATGCAAATCCTTGCAACAATTAATGTCAACTATTGAATATATCGCTTCAATTCCTGTCCAGCAACATAATAGAATACCGATGCGATCGATAACTAGAATTGTCTTGGCACATAAACACATGTAACTAACAATACCGTTATTATTATTGTTGCAGATATATCCAGGCTTAAAAGAGGAGGGTTCGGTGCTAGGCGGTGCCACCCAGAGAGTAACAAGGTAAACATTTTACATTATAAAACACCGCCGCGTGTCTGTACGTACATTCCGCAATTACTTGCGCACATACTGACTGCGTAATGCTTGTCCGACAAGTCGCTCGTGGATAATACGTGACCAAGTGAAAATCTTCTAAACCAGCTTGACTCTCACGTGGCAAACGTGCAGCATTATCTTAATGAAATGATAAACGAAAAAAATACACTTACAAGTATCATTTAAAAAAATTATTTCACTGGGAAAATTATACTATATTTATTCTACGTATACTAATATATATATATTCTACGTACCAAACGACGTTCTAGATAAGAAAAGATCGATAGAGTCGAAATAAAAAAAAATTGCCAAAAACGATATCAGATTCGTGATCAGCAGAAAATTTCCGATGAGATAGTCTTTTTAAATTTCGTGATAGACGATTTTTATTTTTCTTAAGTTGGTACTCCCGTTAAGTCAGGATTGCCAAAGTTCGGAATTTTCTATTGGCGATAACTTTTCATTGGGTAGGCAGATTTTCATTTTTCTTTCTCCATTCGAAAGGCCTTGCCAAGTTGCTCGTTACGTGCCGAGTGAAAATCTTTTAAACCAGCTTGACTCGGGCGCCTGCAGCGGCCAATCTCGCGTACACCGAAACGTTTAACATGCAACCTCCGTAGCAAACGTGCAGCACTATCTTAATGCAAAGATAAGAGAAAAAAAAACACTTATAAATACCAATGGAAAAATTATATGGGGCATTTTTTGCCAATTCAGAAATTTTTTATTCCGAGCTCCTCGAAAAATTTTCATGATTAGCCACGTTAAAATTTTTATGAACTTTTCGGATTATATTTTCAAAAACTTTAGGTACACGTTTTTTTTGTTTTAATGATTTTTTAAAAATCAAACATTTTTCGGGGCTCAATATAATTCTTAGAAAATCATAGTATTTTTGCTTTAGCATTTTTCGGGTTTTTTCACTCCCCAAGATATCATTAGCTTTTAAAAAAATGCAGCACCAGAAAAAAGTAATTGAATTTACATAGAATCTCCTGTATGCACGAAACTCGACATGAAGATTCGGATTTTTTTTTACGAAAACATATTTTTCTATGAGGAGACAAAATTCATCCTAGTATTCAAAATAGTTGACAGGTCAAAAAAAGCGGTTGAATTTACATGGAATTTCCTGTATGCTTGAAATTTGACCCGAGAATCCGGATTTTTCTTCACGAAACATATTTCACTTCAAGAAAGCAAAGAAATATCCTATTATTCGGAATATTTGTGTTCTGAAAAAAAAGGCAATTTACATGGAATGTCCCGTATACTGTACTGCTCGAGTCCGAATAATAACAAGCTTACCCGGTGTGCCGTTTCCTAGAGCATTACGCATTCGTGGGAATTATGCAATATTGTTGTTTCTCGTAGAACCGAATAGAAAAGTTTTTGTTTTTGCAGACTCTCGCATATACAACGGATAATAGTAATGATATTTCCATCGGGATGTGGAGAACCGTGCAGCGTCGGACCTTGGCCGGGAACAATGCTAGGTCGAGCGTGTAAAACCGTGACGAATGCCATCAAAGGCCGTGCCTCTGTGTACTCTTTTCTTTTATCTCCTTTCGAGATAATAGTGCCAAGTGAAATCGAGAATAATATCCGGCAGGCAAGAAACGGAAATCGAAGGTTGTACGAAGCACAGACAGTTTCAAGAAATTTCTTCAGAAAAATGAAAACGAAAAATAACGCAGCTGCATCGACACTATTGCAATCTTGACAGCAATAACAAGTGAAGAAAATTTTTCAAAACTATTTCTTAATGTGCTTTATCCATGATTTTTTATCATATTTTGTAGCCATTATTTATCAAGATTAAAAAAATATAAATGTGATATTCAATAAAAAAAAAATTATTTGTGTGATAAATTTGGAAAAATTTAATAAGCTGTATTAAAAAGAATGGGGTGAATATTTAAAAGGGCAAAAATTTAATTTATTGCAAAAACATAATTGATGTTTTAACAACAATGACAAGTAGAAGTAAAATAAAGAGATTCATAGAAATATTTGATCGCGAATAATAGAAAAATGTGGTTAGCTCGCAATAACTGAATATCATTCGAATTTTTAAAAACTTTTTATTAAACTGATTACGCCGTGTCGAAAACTAAAATATGAGGTAAATCCATTGAAAATGGATTACACCGCTAAGATAATTTTTTATTCATATTTTTAACCATTTTTATGTAATAAAATAATTGATCCGAAATTATACTATATTAATGACAAACCAAATTTTTTTTGCGTGAAAATCTTTAAAAAAAACTAATTATTTTCGATTTTTAATGTTTTTCCCAAGGAATTACTCGGTTATCAATAAAAATAATATCAGATTCCTAATCAGCAAAAAATTTCCAATCAGATAGTCTTTTTAAATTTCGTGAAAGACGATTTTTATTTTCCTTACATTGGACCGCCTGACATATCAGGATTACCAAACTTTGGAATTTTCTATCAGCTACAACTTTTTACCGGCTAGACAGATTTTCATTTTTCTTTTTTCATTCAAAAGGCCGTGACAAGACAAGCACAATGGTTTCTATATCATCGAGATTTTAACATTTTCTACTTATGAGACAATTTTCAACAATGTCAAGAAATAAGGAAACGATATTAAATATTTTTAATTTCTGCTGCATTAACAAAATAAATCAACAGAAATATTCGTTCGCAAATGAAAAAAGCCCGATTCGTTCGAATCAACAGAATATTCGTGTAATTAATAATATCCATTACTGTTAATCGAAATAAATTAATTTTTCATTCAATTCAATATATCGCGTTGAAAAGCAATAAGAGTTCGCAAATCCATTAGAAATATTCTGAAAACCAGCTATCAATATTTGTATAGCGCGTATATAACGAGGGCGAAGTGATGACACAGTTGCCACGCGATCAAAGGCCCAGCCTTTGTATACCCTATACGTATGTTTTATCTTCTTTGGGGATAATAGCGCCAAGTGAAATCGAGAATAATATCCGGCACGCGATGAACGGAAATCAAACGTGTATAGAGACGTAGAGCGAGGCAGCCAACGTGCAGAGAGAGAGAGAGAGATATTTGGTGAAGGAAGATGTCGAGGAGTCGAAGAGGCCGATAGCCAAGGGAGTTACAGAGTCCGAGTTCTCAGCGAGATACGCTCCGGCTCGAGAGAGCCATCGTCACGAGTGTGGACCGTAAATGGTCACGTTCTCGAGCGAGTGAGAGAGTCGACGCGTGACCGAGCCTCACGCAATTCCCCGACGCACGTTATATAGTCTCTATATACACTGTTGCCTTGCGATATAGGTTAGTACGTGTGATCTCACTCGAGATCGGCCTTCTCCCCTCGTGGGATTGAAATCCTCTAGGTTGCTGACTTTTTAAGGAAACGAACGCGCTTAATCTTTTTCTCGTATCGAAATTCCACGAGAGTTGCTTTCACAAGAGAACCACGAGAGAGATTATAGCGGCGGAAACCGGTAGAGCGTGGGTGGACAACGAAATCGGCCAATTTGACTGTTGGAAGGGACACAAATGGATTCGCAATCGTGGCGGTTCAAGGGGAGAGTATGGGAAAATTTTGTCATCGTTTCATTAGCAAACACCAACGACATTGGACGGTTTGCGTATGAAAGGAGATGCGAATTTATTTGTAACGCTTAAAAGCAATTCATGGTAGTGATTGTTTCATGCGAAATGTGGAATGGTACTTGAATTTAGAGCCAATTGGAGCGGTGGAGATCCCAGGGTAACTTTGGATTTTGTCCCAGCGACCGTTGTCACAATGACCGTTGTCACAACGACCGTTGCTACAGCGACCGTTGCCACAGCGACCGTTGCTACAGCGACCGTTGCTACAGCGACCGTTGGCACAGCGACCGTTGCCACAGCGACCGTTGCCACAGCGACCGTTGCCACAGCGACCGTTGCCACAGCGACCGTTGCCACAGCGACCGTTGCCACAGCGACCGTTGCCACAGCGACCGTTGCCACAGCGACCGTTGCCACAGCGACCGTTGCCACAGCGACCGTTGCCACAGCGACCGTTGCCACAGCGACCGTTGCCACAGCGACCGTTGCCACAGCGACCGTTGCCACAGCGACCGTTGCCACAGCGACCGTTGCCACAGCGACCGTTGCCACAGCGACCGTTGCCACAGCGACCGTTGCCACAGCGACCGTTGCCACAGCGACCGTTGCCACAGCGACCGTTGCCACAGCGACCGTTGCCACAACGACCATTGCCATATAAACCGTAAATCAAACGTCGCCATAGCGCATATTGTATCAACGATGATAGACTTTGAGTTGTAGAAACGCTTAACTGTGAATGAGCTCAGGGTTCTAGCTTAGAGAAGGCAATGGTCGGTATAGTCAATAGTAAAGTCCACCAGAAGCAGGTACAGACCGTTATTTATAGTACAGCAGAATAAACATGCTCGCGAGCCTCCGCACATTCGTTCACTGGTATGGAGACTCGGTGCTCGGCACTCGGTCTCGCGTGCCTCTTCGCTTTCCTGCAAATATACGTAACACACGTCCATAGTCCCGAGGTACTATGCGGGAGGAACTACACGTAATGTGTATTCGTAACGTAGGGACCTCTGCTTGGGTTAAGGTGAGGCAAAAGACTCACTCCACTTTGTACCACGTGAGACCCCCAGCGCTTCCTCCCTTCCACTCACGCGACTTTGTCATAAGACTCTCTCTCTCTCTCTCTCTCTCGCACACTCCGGACGTGGTGTGAGTATTTTGCCTCCCCTTAAGGCGAGGGAGAACTAGAACTAGCAGATCGTTGTAACTTCCGGGGATGTTGAAAATCTCACTATATTCGCTTGTTTCCATTTCCTCCATAATTTCAGCTCTTCATATTTACTGACGGCGCTTTACTCTGCACTGTCGAATCCGATTATTAATTAAAGAATGTGGTGAAAATAACTTTTTTACAAATTTAAATTGAAAAAAATATTCATAATTTTCCTTGGAAATCATTGTTTTAAATGGGTGTCTTTATAATTATTGAAATGTCAATATTGATTTTTTCATCTGATTTTACTTTTAAAAATTATTTTTCGAAAAAACTGTCACAAGAGTTTCTACATTTTATGTCTGAAATATTCTTGAAGTTTCGAAAAAAAATTCCTGCGGAATGCTATACTTTTTTATGGTTTCCCAATATTATAAAATATATTATGTAAATATCACATTTTATTTTATATTTTAATAAATTTTTTTTTTATATTCCAATTTCCCACGGTCTGCAGGCATAACGCCTATTACGGGCTTGGCCCGGATCACTAGCCAGTCCCCGCTCAGGGCCTGGTCCGGATCAGTAACCAGGTCCCCATGCGGCCGCATCCGATTTCCCCGTCTATATAACATTCGCCATACAATTTTTCGAAAATTTCGTCAAAAATTTTTCGACGGCACCGGGAATCGAACCCGCGACCTTTACATGCTTTGGTCTAGAGGTCAGTATTGTAACCTCTAGACCATCGCAACGGTTTAATAATATTAATATCATATTTGAATTAAGATCGACGTATTTTCAAAGCTTTTTTAATTGATGAGGATGAATTTGTTCTGAACAGCTCCGAAATTGGTTACGCGAGTTCACCACCTCGGGAAGTCCTGACCAGGGGTCAAAGCATCGACTCGGTGGACAGGCCCTTCCATCCGAACGACTGGGTTGACGTGAATCTCGAAGTTCCTGGTACACCGAGAGCAAACTCGGTGATGACGAACTTGACGCTCGACACGACCCTCTATCCTCCAACCACCCTCGCTTCGACGAATTCCAGTGGTAAGGAAACACGTGTATACCTGAAACGGAAAGCGTTTACGGATCCATCGCACATACACTGCCAATCAAGAGTTTAATTCGATGGGAATTTCAGTAGGGAGTAAAAAATAATGTCACATTCTTGCGAAATAAAATTTGATTCGTTCATAGAAATTTTTATTTAGACAAAAATTTTATTTGTTTTTATGGAATATTATTTGTAATTTTTATATTTGTAATAATGGGTTTGTTATTTTTGTGGATTCGAAATATTTTATATTTCGAAAATAATTTTGTAATTTATTTTGATTTGAAAAAAAAAATTCACATATACTTCTAATTTAATGGGTTTTTGGCAGAAATGAAAAAATATTATGAACGTCATTTAAAATACTTGGATTTTCGATAATAATGATTGAAAAAAGGAAACCTTTTATTTGATAAGAATTTCAGTAGATAGTAAAAATCTCAAGAGGGATTTTTAAGGAATACATTGAGGAAATGTTCGCAAAATTTTTTTTCGCACATTTTTTTTATTATTTAATGAAATATTTTTTGTAATTTTTATAACGAATTTGTTATTTTTGTTCAAATGGTGAAGACATATTTCTATTTATTCTTTTATTGTAATAAGAAAAAATCAAATATTCTTCTACTTTAATAGTTTTTCATACAGATAATAAAATTGAAAAATATAACGAATATAACGATAATAATAAATGACTAAATTTTTATTCATTCGTCAACATTCTGGAACGATAGCTTATTCATATTCACGAATGTTACGCTAATAAAGATAAATTTTCCAATACAATTAGGCTCGAATCTGAGGGATTTCACCCCAATACCACCTCCGAGACGGAGAAAGAAGAACAGAGGGCGGCCACTGCCCCCAAAACCCGACGAAGTCTCGAGGAGTCACGTTGATCGCGTAACGACCAAAAATTGCTCCAAAGAGTCGCGAAACTCATGTCACGAGCCTCTATACTCTTCCGTCAAGTTGCACAAATCGAAATCCGGTGAAAAAGAAGTATTCGAGCACAAGGTACGACAATTGTATTTTATTTATTTGATTTATTTTATTTTTTAAATTTATTTAATTTATTTAATTTATTTAATTTATTTAATTTATTTAATTTATTTAATTTATTTAATTTATTTAATTTATTTAATTTATTTAATTTATTTAATTTATTAAATTTATTAATTTTATTTACTTTATTTAGTTTAAAATTTAAAAAATTTAGAAAATTCTATTACATTTTTTTCTCAGGCTATAAAATTACCCCATAATTACTGCAAGCAATTATTATTCTAGCAGCAGTAAAAAAATTATGTGCGAATAAAAAATATATATATACAGTGACTTACATGAGCACAACGCGTGAAGGTCTATAATTTAATTTTTTCAAATTTCTAGGTCAATGGCACTGGTAAAATAATACCGAGCATAGTGCTCGGTGCAAACCGATCGAACCGCGAGAAATGTCATCGTGGAGGAGAAGATCAGAACAATTCCAGACCGAAGAACAGTAGCACTGTCAGTTTGCCAAATTATTCGGAGCTGGAGACGTCAAACGATACTTCGCTCTGCGAGGACGAGGGTGAACTCAAAGTTCACAAAATCACAGCTGCCGAATCGCTTCCCTCGTTAATTACGAGCGGTGCACTCGAGAATTTGAAGAGGAGTGATGAGCAGAAGAGAAAAGACAGAATTATCGATGCAGATCACGAAAAAAATGAGAAAAATCGATCTGTTGACGAAGTTGATTTTCCCTTTGATGGAACGAAACATGAAGATACACTCAATTCCATTGTCAAACTTGAAGCACCCAGACTCTCTTCGACCCCCATGAAAAATGGATGTGAAAATGATTCCAGAACACCGACGACCGGCGGCGGATGGTTTTTGCATCAGGATAGGTGATAATTTTATTTTTAAAAATTATTAGTAGAGAATTACGATTTTCATAATTATTGGAATAATTTTAAAAAAAATTCGAATACATATTGTCCTATTAAAAATTTTCGACAAAATAGGTGAGCAGGTTAATTCAAGAATTAGTATTAGAAAATTACCACTTCTCTGATTTTGAGAATAGTTTAAATAAATTTTTACCCGTGTAAATTATCCGATAATAAATTTTCGAAAAAAAGACGAGCTTTTCGTTTAAAAAATTACTATTAGAGAATTACGACTTCTGTGATTATTAAAAAAAATTGAAAATTTTTTTTACTAATAAAACTTCTGTTATAGAAAAAAAAAAATTCCAATTCTTGAAAAAGAAAGAAAGATTTTTTTCTTAAGTTCCTTAAAGTATTCGTGCCAATAATAAAATATTAACTCTAAAAAAAAACCCCCGAAGATTCTTGTACAATTTTTTTGAGTACTAGCTCAATTTATTAATTTATTATTACACAAGAATTTTTTTCAAAGCAATGATTATTCGTACAAGCAATAAAACTTGTGATATTCTATTATTGGTTTTAAAAATAGTAAAAAAAATGTGGTGATTGCTAAATCGGAAATACGTTTTTGTTTTTTTTTCGCACTTATGGCAACTCGCCAGATTTTTTATATTTTAACGAGCTATAAACTGAACTAGCACATTTATTTTGCAGAGCTCAGAAATACGAGAAAACCGAAGAAATTCCGGCGAAAAATTCAGAAGATAAACACGAGTCTGGAAAAAGCGAATTCCTCGACTGCACGAAAAGTTCTCGAAGTGATGTTTTCTTCGAAGCTGAAGAGGATCTACTGGAGGATGGTAAGCGTAAGTTCATCTCGTTACTTTCACCAAAATCTTTGAGAACAGCTTGAGAAGTTGCAGCCTGTTCGTGTGCGGACGATTGACCGAAGACTGAACAGCGTTTCCAATTTCACAGATAACCGTACGAGCGGTGAACGAGCTGTGGAACTCGACTCGGAGCAGCAGAGAACGAGGATGAGGACCAGCCTGAAAAGGACTCTGTCCAACGAGAGCGAACCATTCGACAGTTACGAGGAAAAGGAGCTCAGAGTCTCCCAGTCAACTGCTCCAGAATTGCTGCGGTCGAATTCCCAGGTCAAACTCCATTTGCACAGGTAAACTTGTCGCATTGTTACAAAAGAATCGATCTTCGAAACGTACCACATTGAGCCCAAATAAAATCGATTTAGCTGTAAATTGTGTATAAAAAATCAAGCAAAAAAGAAAGTCAAATTTCTTCACTCACAATCACTACGTTTAATAATGCGAAATTTCATTTGAATTTTCATTTGGATTTTTATTTGAATTTTCATTTGGATTTTCATTTGAATTTTCATTTGGAATTTTATTTGTATATTCATTTGATTTTTTATTTGAATTTTCATTTAAATTATCACTTGCATTTAAATTTTAAACTTCGTTTAAATTTTCTCTTGTATTTGAATCTTCATTTGAATTTTTTTCCTGAATTTTCACTTGAATTTTTATTTGAAGTTACATTTGACCTAAAAATTCGTGTTGGAAAATGCGTGAAAAACGTTTAAAAAAAGTTTTCACATGTCATCGACACTAAAATTTGGCTGTTTGAAAATCACCTTTCGTTATTACGAAAAACATCGAATCGATTAATCGATTTTGATACCATTTCACAGGTCGATATCCGAGGAGTCGTTGCCCCGTGAAATGATCGAAGATCCCGAAGAGACCGATTTTTTCGAGGACGAAAAACGAAGACCTGAAACAGAAAAAATCGCAAACAACACAACCGATAAAAAAGAAATCGTCCTCGAGTCGGTGAAGACCGACACAATAACTCCTCCGCCTAGTCCAGAGCCGAAAATCAAACCGGAAATTTTTGACAACGACCATTCGACCCTCCTGAAGGTCCTTCGCGACGAAGCTGAAGAGAGTAACCTCAGTTCTATGACGCCGAGCCTCACTGAGCTCGAAGCTGCGCTTTCTGACATGTTGGAGCGCGAAGTCGACCAGGAAAAGTCGGAAAATCAAGAAAATGTGGAAATCATTATCTCCACCGAAAATCATGACGCTGAAAAGTCGCTGGAAAAACCTATTGAGCCTCAAATCGACATAGAGAAGAATATTAAAAAATCTGCTCTTCCTGTCAGCCTGAAAAATATTCTAGGAGACTCAAAAAAATCCCCACATCAGGAAAAGCTCCTGGAAAAAATTGACAACGATTCTATGGTCGAAATTGACCTCACGAATGGCGAAAAATATTTTGGTGATACGCAGAACGAGCTCGTCGAAATTGCCTTGAACAATTCCTCACGAGCAACGATTCCTGCACTCGAACCACCAGAAAAACCCAGCAGACTCCATCAAATTAGTCTGGAAAATTCTGGAGCCTCGAAAAATTCGGAAAAAATTCCGACACCGCCCAGAAGAAGAAATCGCAGCAGTGCCAGTGGACATTCGACTAGTGTTCTCAGAGAGAACGTTCGAAGATCGAGCGAAAGAACTGCCACGCCTGAGGATCTTTATCCGAACGACAGACTCATTTAAAAAAATCGAGGGATTAAAAGTTTTCCCTACAATTCCGTAAAGTGGATCATATTTCGCTGGTCCACCACCAGATCTGTCCTTAAAAAAATATCGGGCGATCTGAGCAACACAGATTTGCGAATCTTAAATTGTTACTATTCATTATCTAATATTTTTTGTAATTTTATTCCAACGAAAAAGGATCAAAGTTTTGTTATAAAATCTTTCAAATATATATCGAAATTACAAAAATGTATCGATCTTTCCACAAAAAATTCCGATAAAGTTTTCAGCTTTAAAGAATTATCGAGCAAATATATTTACAGGAAAAACACTAAAGCATGATTAAAAATGATTGAAGATTTGCATTTCCGATATCTCTCGAATAATATGACTTGCTAAGTCCGAAGAGCGAACAAACTAAGTATTGTAACATAGTGTAATTATATATACACAGCTAGTCGAACGACAAGCTGAAAATAGAGGTGCTGCTATTAATTATTAACTATAATATCAATCACAACTATTTCCAACGTGTGTATTTTCCGAAGCCAGCAGAATTTTGTTGGAAGACCAATAAAAATGAGAAATAATAGGCTATAATAATTTTTTTAATAATTTTTGTCCACGTGATTTTCTATATCAAACAAAAAACATTACACATTATTAAAACCAGGTATTACGTCACAAAGTATGAAATTCTTTGGTATCAAGCCTCTCCTTGATTCCAAGCCACGATTTGAGAGCTTCATGAGAAACACGAAAAACCTAGAAAAGCTCGTACTTTTTTTTTTCCGTAGCCGGCCTCAATGGCTTCCCTTTCTCGAGCTTTCATGGTGAATTTTCAATTTTGTGTTGAATTTTTAATCCTGTGTTGGATTGTGTGTCAGATTTATGTTGGATTTTGTGTTGGATTTGTACTTGGTTTTGTGTTGGATTTTATGTTGAGTTCTGTGGTGGATTTTATGTTGAGTTTTGTGTTGGATTTTATGTCGAGTTTTGTGTTGGATCTTATGTTGAGTTTTGTGGTGGATTTTATGTCACGTTTTGTGTTGGATTTCATGTCGAGTTTTGTGGTGGATTTTATGTCGAATTTTGTGGTGGATTTCATGTCGAGTTTTGTGGTGGGTTTTATGTCGAGTTTTGTGTTGAATTTTGTTTTGAATTGTATGTTGTCTGAAATTTTACGGAGGCTCAAAAAAATCTGAAAAAAATTCTAAGATCTTTTTCGGTCAGGTACAATATCGTGAAAATAAAAAAGCTTCGAAGGGCGTAAGAGAAATGAGCTGCTTGATGAGAAATAGCCCATATGTAATACTTTGGTATCAAGTCTCTCCTTGATTTCAAGCTGCGATTTGGAAGCTCAACGAGAAACACGAGGAACCTAGAAGAGCCCGTACTTTATTTTTCGTGGTCGGCCTGGATGGCTTCCCACTCTCCACCTTTCTTCGCTTCATACCCATTACTTTTTTAATTATCTTCTCAGTGTGCTATGTGTGCAGGAGGCGACGCCGACGAGGCTCTTATATCGTTATGCGCCAAACGGAGCGCCCTCCTAATCGCTTTAAGAACCAACTCTCGAGCTTCTGAAAAGCCCTGCACGCTACCGTCTCTCCCAACCTCGTCTTGCCCTTTCTCCCGACAGAGCTTCAGCCATAAGCTCCAGTGGCAAGTGCGAAAAATCGCCTCTAGGACTCTGCACCTATAGAATATGCCAACGATATCGACACGTGTTGCAAAATAACGAATAAAAAAATAACTGTACCAAATATCCAGACATTGACTGCGACGAGCATTTCGAAAATATAATCAAGTCCTTATTCGGCTGGTCCTTGTTTCCCCTGCGATCCTCATCTCCGTCATTTTCCTTGGTTCGTGTGAATTTAGAAATTTCGGACGCTTAAAAATTTCTGTGTGATTAAAAAATTAATAAAGCCGTGTTATTAAAATAATTATTTGAATATTAGAGTTGAGAATTTATGTGAATTATAAAAATAAAAATATTGATGTAAATTTTAAAATTTACGAATTTTCGTAAATTTGAACTGTAGAAGATCGGGACAAATTTTATAGATTCAAAAATTGGGTTATTCAAATGGTTGAAAATTCCGAGGAATCGCGAAAAAAAAGAATTATAAGCATTATTGTATTGATGGACTCCGAAAATCTGGCTTAATTTTTTTCTGTTTTTTTTTTCATAGTTATTTTGTTATCAAAATTTATTTCGTTTTAGATGATTTTTTCCAATTTAATCATGAGAACCTAAGTGCGAAAAATCGTTTCTCGCATTCACTGTTCAAATATTCGACGTTATCTCGATATTCTGGAAACTGGTTCGCGAAAACACTTGTCCTAATATCCACAGATTTGATCTGCGACAAGCATTTCAGAATATAAGCAAGTCTTTATTGGTTCCCTCCTTGAATCTTTCCCTATGATCCCCATCGCTGTTATGATTTTTCTTTCTCTTGTTAGGCAGGACATCCTCAGCGTTTCACTTAACGAAGAGCTCGAAACTATTTGCTCCCCTTTTCCTCGAAGCTGCTTCACCCGCCGCGCAAAGTCCTTTTCGGCGCCTCCCTCTCGACTTCTTTCTATTTCACGTCTTTCCCCCAAGATTTGGATAAGACTCAAAGAATTTCTGCAACGAGGAGGAAGAAGACGACAGCCACGTAAGGAATCTGTCAGTTCACTGACTATTGCCTCCCCCTTCTCTCCCTCCTTTCACCTCCTTTTCACTTTTTTCTTCGATTCCCTTTATTCCCTCTCCATTTTCTTCTTCCTTTCCATACTTCTTCTTTTGCACTTCTCCACTTTCTTTTCCAATTCCCTCCCTTTTCACCTTCTCCATCCTTGCCTCCTTCCACTTCTTTTATTCTTCTCCTCTTGTCCTTATCCCCTTTTCTCTTATTCGTATTTTCCTTCCTTCCCCTCTTCATCTACTTCATCCTTATCCTTTTTATCCCTCTGAGTTTTCTCCTTCCTTCTCCTTCTTCCCCCTTCTCATTTTCTTCATCCTTCTCCGTCTTCAACCATTTCATTAACTACATCCTTCCCCTTTTTTTTCTCTTTTCCATTTTCTTCTTCCCTTTTCGTCTTCCCCTCTCTATCTCCTTTCTTGCTTTTCCCCTTTGAATCTTCCCCGTTTTCTTGCTGTCTCACCCTTCTCCCCATTTTCATCTACTTTTCTCCTCTTCATCTCTTTCCTTGCTCTTTCCATCTATATCTTCCCCTTTCTCTTGTTCCTTTTCCCCATTTTCATCCACCCTTTCTCTCTTCTTCTTCCTTTCTCTTTTCCATGTTCTTCCTTATTTGTGTTCCACTTTTCAACTTCCTTTTCATTTCCCTTCTTCGCAATATCTTTTTCTACCTTCCCCTCTTCTTTTTCCTTCACCTTCTTCCTTCCTCTTCAAGATCTTCTTCCTTATCCATCTTCCCCCCCTTGAACTTCCTTTTTCTTTCTCCTCCCTTCAATATTTTCTCCTTCCTCCCCTTCTCTGCCCTTCTTCTCATTTCCATCTACCTCTCCCCTTCTCCCCTTCTCCCCCTCTTCATCTTCTTCTTCCTTCTCCTGCCGCGGTTAAGCGACGAAACTTGCCTCATAGAAACTTGGTTTAGGGGGTGCGAAAATCGACGCCGTCTTCCACCGCGAGGGTGATGGTTGCGGGACAACGGGGGCCAGCCTGTGCCAAGACAGGAAACACGATCGAGCGCCACGGTTATTTCCGAGCGGCGAGAAATGAAGCAAAGACCGCAGAAGGGAAGGGATGAAGCTGAAGAGTGCGAGGACAGTGCTCGCCGGGAAGGTCGCTGGAAATCGGATGGCCAGGGGCTTGATTTCTCCGCAATTGCTCGCTCGCGGCACAAAATTAGCGCGAACGGATTATAGGTCCTGGCTGCTCGTGACATCCCCATTAGTACAGACTCACTGAAATATTCCCTATTCTCGCGGTGCACGCTTTTTCCTCTTTATCGTTCCACTGTTATGATCATTATTTATATTGTCCAATTCACAAAAAAAAACCCTTACATAAAAAAGTACCACAAAAAAACATAAACATATAAGGAAACAAAAATCTCGTAAACGTTGCACGCGTTAAGATAAATCTTCTCCTCCGGTAATAATTTATTAAACACTTTTTTTGTGTTAGATTTTGTGTTGGATTTTGTGTTGGATTTTGTGTTGGATTTTGTGTTGGATTTTGTGTTGGATTTTGTGTTGGATTTTGTCTTAGATTCGGTTTTAAATGCTGTGTTGGATTTTATGTTGAATTTTGTGTTGGATTTTTTTGTTAAATCTCATGTTGAATTCCGTGTTGGATTTTTTTGTTAAATCTCATGTTGAATTCCGTGTTGGATTTTTTTGTTAAATCTCATGTTGAATTCCGTGTTGGATTTTTCGTTTTCGTGACGAGTTGGTAATATTGTACATAAATTCGCTTCTGTGGTTAATAATAACATTCACGATCTGTACCTCCAAAAAGGCTTCAACAAAAATTTTTCATATTTCAATAAAACACATTTTCTGTACATTGAATTCCCGTTCTGTGCCAAACCAATAAAACGGCACATACTGTGTAACAGTCACTGATTGACTGTGTAAATAATTAATTCCCTCTCTTTCGCGGCAGTGGCTGTTATGTATGCCGAAGCGATGATTTCAATTTTTCATTACCAATCGTCGCTTGGTATCTCCTAATGAAGTTACACCTCGACAGAATTTTGTTTGTTTGTTTATCCTCGTTTGTATTTTGCGTTTTTAATACCAAGGCTCGATTTGACAGGAGTTGATTATCGAGCAACACCAGCAGAATCATCACCACCATCATCACCATCACCAGCAAGGGCCTCGACGACGACGAGTGGCTCGTTGACAAAAATGAATAAATAAATAGGTAATGAAACGGTCGGTTTGCCGTGTGGCGACCGATAAACAAATTTCCGTGGCTCGTGAATATTCATGGGTTAGTGAACGCGATACGCCGCTGTTTCACTGCTCGATGGGAGTGATGGCGGATGCAGCGGAACAAGCTGCACGCGTTGCGCTGGATTTCCAGCTTCTGACTATCGCTCTTTCTCTCTCGTTTTCGTTGTAGAAGCTGGAGAACGAGAGGCAGCCGCATGAAATTTACCAAAGCTGGATTATCCCGATCGTTACGCCCTAGCGGAAAACAAAAAGTCTCCGGAGTCACCCTCTCCCTCTTTGGGGGCTGCTCTCTGGCAGCAGTCAGCGGGGGTAGTTGAGAGAAGGGTCGAGGGAAAGGTCGTGTAGCTTCCAATTTTTAGGATGATGTTGTTATCACCCCAAAAGAGCCTCGGGATTTTTTTCTGATTTTTTTAACGCTAAGTGAAAATTTGAAAAATATTTGAAAAAGACATTCCGAAAACGCCATGTTTTTAAATTCAATATTGTAGCTTGGAGGAGGGTCGAGGAAAGGTCGTGTAGCTTCCAATTTTTAGGATGATGTTGTTATCACCCCAAAAGAGCCTCGGGATTTTTTTCTGATTTTTTTTAACGCTAAGTGAAAATTTGAAAAATATTTGAAAAAGACATTCCGAAAACGCCATGTTTTTAAATTCAATATTGTAGCTTAGAGGAGGGTCGAGGAAAGGTCGTGTAGCTTCCAATTTTTGGGATGATGTTGTTATCACCCCAAAAGAGCCTCGGGATTTTTTTCTGATTTTTTTAACGCTAAGTGAAAATTTGAAAAATATTTGAAAAAGACATTCCGAAAACGCCATGTTTTTAAATTCAATATTGTAGCTTAAAGGAGGGTCGAGGAAAGGTCGTGTAGCTTCCAATTTTTAGGATGATGTTGTTATCACCCCAAAAGAGCCTCGGGATTTTTTTCTGATTTTTTTTAACGCTAAGTGAAAATTTGAAAAATATTTGAAAAAGACATTCCGAAAACGCCATGTTTTTAAATTCAATATTGTAGCTTAGAGGAGGGTCGAGGAAAGGTCGTGTAGCTTCCAATTTTTAGGATGATGTTGTTATCACCCCAAAAGAGCCTCGGAATTTTTTTCTGATTTTTTTAACGCTAAGTGAAAATTTGAAAAATATTTGAAAAAGACATTCCGAAAACGCCATGTTTTTAAATTCAATATTGTAGCTCAGAGGAGGGTCGAGGAAAGGTCGTGTAGCTTCCAATTTTTAGGATGATGTTGTTATCACCCCAAAAGAGCCTCGGGATTTTTTTCTGATTTTTTTAACGCTAAGTGAAAATTTGAAAAATATTTGAAAAAGACATTCCGAAAACGCCATGTTTTTAAATTCAATATTGTAGCTCAGAGGAGGGTCGAGGAAAGGTCGTGTAGCTTCCAATTTTTAGGATGATGTTGTTATCACCCCAAAAAAGCCTTGGGATTTTTTTCTGATTTTTTTAACGCTAAGTGAAAATTTGAAAAATATTTGAAAAAGACATTCCGAAAACGCCATGTTCTTAAATTCAATATTGTAGCTTAGAGGAGGGTCGAGGAAAGGTCGTGTAGCTTCCAATTTTTAGTATGATGTTGTTATCATCCCAAAAGAGCCTCGAGATTTTTTTCTGATTTTTTAAACATTCAGTAAAAATCTGGAAAATATTTGAAAACACACATTCCGAAAACGCCATTTTTTAAAATTTGATATTGTGGTTGAGAGAAAGGTTGTGTAGCTTACCGTTTGTAGTATGATGTTGTTTTTTATACAAACGGATGACGAGATTTTTTTCTGATTTTTTTAATGCTAAGTAAAAATTTTTTTAATATTGAAGAACGAATTCCAAAAACGCCATTTTGAAAAATGTAATGTTGTAGGTTAGTATAATTTTCCCTCCCCATTTCTCGACATTTTTCCCACTTCCGGTTAAATCCTTTCAAATCAAGCAAATCTTCAGGTCCAGTAATACCTCAGCAGAAGGTTAACAATAGTCCAAAGTAGGAAAATGGAATCATCCGTAGAAAGCGATGGTGTGGGTAAATGGAAGAAGAAAACGCCTCAGAAGCTTCGCTGTCTCGTTTAAATATCTCGTCTTAATCCGGAGGCTGGAATCGCTTGAGATTCGGCAAGAAAGTGGCGTAAAGTTGGTCTTCCTCATGGCGCGAGTGGCCAAAGACTTTTCGCTCTCTCTCTCATTGCCTCGTTCGGTGGTAAAGAGGTAAAGACAGATAGGGCGAAATGGAGAACGAAGCTTGGAGGCTAAAATAGCGAGAGATAGAATAGCTGTTGGATAATCCACAGGCAGGGCAAAAAGTAATTAGGCCTGGAAAGCGAGAAAGAGAATTTAGGGATCTTTGGCTCGAGTCTTCGCGCTCGAATTCGTTAAGTGCTCGCGATGCCGGGAATATTCGTATTGCATTCGGTGCCGAGTGACATTATGGCCAGGAAAGAGGCTTGAGAAGGACCGCAAGACTATTTGTGTTGTTGGGGCGAATCGGCGTCTAAAGGGGGCGAATGTTTTATTTGTCCGATTGCGGTATAGTTGTTGGTATGTAGTATGGAGAGAAAAGCAGTTATTCGAGCCAGGGACAAAAACCGAAATCACCCTCCAACGGCGTACGTAACGTGGCGGTGGCTGGCGGATCGGCCTCGGCTCTATCCGCCTATCTAAATAGTTTGCCGACTCCATAAATTCGACTGGCGAATGCCGCGAGCTCAAGCCCACCCTCCAACCCCCTTTTCGCCCTACCTCGCTACGAGTTACAAACCCCTCGCACACCTACGACCGTCAGACTCAGTTATCGTCCGGTTGCAAACTCGCTTTGGCTCGAATTTATATATTTTTTTCTTTTTTACCATTAACGATTATCATTGGAAATGGGTGATGAAACATTTGACTGGATTTGTTTTTAGTGCTTCCTTACAGAAAGTTTTTTTTTGTCATTTTGAAAATTTTGAAAAACGATTTGACTGGATTTATTTTTAGTGCTTGCTTAAAGGAAGTTTTTTTTTGTCGTTTAAGTCACGTTTTGGTTCCAAATATTAGGGGATTGGAGGCTTTGTTTTTATGGAATTTTTTTTAAATTGTTTTTATGTAAGGAGACTCAGAATGGTCCGAAACGTTGAGGTGCGGGGTCAAAATAGCGGATGATAAAAAATAGCGAATGGCTAAAATAGCGAGTTTCAAGATAAGGAACGTTCTAAATGTAGAATGGCCATAATTATGGAATTCGCTTTTTCAGCCATTCGCTATTTTTATCATTCGCTATTTTGATTGCATTTTAATGAAATGGAGGTTAAAATAGCGGGTGGTCAAATAGCGAATGGCTGAAGTAGCAAATTTTATAATGATGAACATTCTAGATTTAGACGTTTCTAATTTAAATTCGCTATTTTAATCATTTACTAATTTGGTCATTTGCTATTTTGACCCCGACCCAACGTTGAGAAAAGTGGATTAGGAAAAATATCCGAAAGTGTGTGTGGGGCAGGGCTTCGACATTTCAATTGACTGTAACTCAAGAACCGTTTAACCAATTACTTAAATTTTGAACACAAGTGAAGCAGCTGATCATTTTTTATTTTAGCATTTTTTTTTTACAAAATATATGCAGAAGTTTGTATTTTATAATTTATTGAACTTTTTCAAAAAAGGTCGTGCGCCTTCTAGCTTTCGTAAAATTGATAATATTACCCTAAATAATTCTTCATAAGTGCAGACACTTTTAATGTTGTTTGGGATTTAATTTGACCAAAATTGCTAAAGCGGTTCGGATTTTATAGAGTTTTGAAAATTTTATCTACTCACAAAAATATCCATTTTTCCCAACTTGTTAATTGATTTTTTTTACAAGCCAAAAATTCCAGATTTTCGACCTACGCACAATCTACGCATATTCACAATTTTTAGGTTCCCCAACCAAAAAAAACAAGATTAATTTTCTGACATCTGGATCAACTTCCTATTTTCTTCATCAAAGTCACTAATTCAATTTTTTTTCCGATTTGCGAAAAATATCTACTTACAAAAATATTAATTTCACCCAACCTGTTCATTGGTTTTTTTACAAGCCAAAATATTCCAGATTTCCACCCTAAGCACCATTTTCACGATTTTTAGGCTCCCGGACCAAAAAAAAAATCAAGATTAATTTTCCGACGTCTGGCTCATCTTCCTATCCACTGGTCGCCACATTGGCTGATACCGAGGAGGAGATTGAGTGGAAAGGCATTTTTTCTTCAGCCGACAATTCGTGCAGTCACCCTTGTATCAAGGTCAACAGTTGCTGAAGACATCACGAGTGAACGAGCTCCTATTATAGCCTCGTGTACACACAGAAATAGCGGCAAAAGCAGGAGAGCAGAAGTCGTGAGAGTTGATGCGCAGGGTAAGAGCCACGAGACTTAATGCTTAGACTTACCACGCCTCAAGGATTAGTGGCTAAGTCCTCGCGACGAAGTACCGCATTGTCTGGGGCCTTATCTCAGCAATTGACTTGGCGAATGTGGGTTGCCCATGAGTGGTTGGACTATTTCGTGTTTCCCCAGAAACTACACAACCTTTCTCTCGAACCTTCCCCCTCAACTGTCCCCGCTGACTGCTGCCAGAAAGCCACCCCTTTAGGGGGTGGCAGTCATTCGGGAGACTTTTTGTTTTCTAGGGCGTAACGATCGGGATAATCCAGCTTTGGTGAATTTCGTGTGGCTGCCTCTCGTTCTCCACCTTCACCAACCAAAAAGAGAGAGAGAGAGAGAGTGAAAGTGCACTGTAAAAAATATTCATACGGAAATTAATATAAAGTATTGGACGTTTTTTTGCAGATACGCGTATATTAAATGTAATATACAAATAGCACGTAATATACAAAAAAATGTATATAAAATTGATATACAGTATTATATCAATTATTACAATTATGAAACTTCATAATTGTAGTGTTTATAATGTGTTTTTTAAAATTTTACAACATATCCGTATATTAAATGAAAATTAACACATTGTAACTGCGAAAGAACTTCCAATATGTATAGTCATTTTTGAAAAAATTTTAAGGTTGTGCACTGTGAAAAAAATCTACTTGAAATTTAAATTTAGAGGAAGTTTTTATGCGTAAACTGGTATAATCAATTTTCTATACAAGTCAGATGTGAAATAAAAGCATATTTATATTTTATATGTAAATTATTGAAGTCACTGTACTGTGGTACAGTAATTAACTGTAATACAGTAATTTTGAATAATGGCGTTTTCGAAATGCTTTTTTTTCAATTTTTTTTTCAAATTTTTACTGAGGGTTGAAAAAAATCCGGAAAAAATCCTGACAACCCTTTGGGTCGGGAATAACATCATACTGAAAATTGGAATTTTTACAATCTTTTACTTGACCCATTTTTCAACTAGAATATCAAGTTTGAAAAAAATTGCGTTTTTCTTATGTTTTTCAATTTTTTAATATGGGCTTAAAAAATTATAAAAAAATCCGGAGACCCTTTTCGGTTGAAAAGTACATCATACTAAAAATTGGAAAGTACAAAACCTTGCCGTCGACCCTTCTCACACCTACGACGCATTTCGAAAAAGTATTTTCGAAATGCGTTTTTCCAATATTTTTTCACATTTTTGCTGAGGGTTGAAAAAATCGGAAAAAAATCGTGAGACCCTTTTGGGTCAAGAACAAAATCATACTTATAAAAAGAAACCACACAACCTTTTCCTCGACCTCTTTCTCTCAACTACAACATCAAATACCTTTAAACTCCAAAAAAAAAAAACACCATAAAATTGTCGATAAATATGTACCTTCAAATATTCCATTCCAACAATAAAATTCAAATTTAAATTTATTCAATGATAAAATAAATATATAACTTACTTCCAACTGAAATAATTAAAATAAATAATTTAATTACTTATAAGCAGCACTATCATTTAATAAATTTCCTTAATCATGTTAAATGAAATAATTCACCACGTGAATTATTTTTATTTATAAAAGAGCTCTGTTTCAGTGGTTAGCAAAAATATTCCGCGTTTACTACACAATTTCTTGCTCGCGAGTATATATTTATAAGCAGTAATTATTTATGATAATTTATACGAACGTGAGCGAAGAAGGAAAATATTAGCGCGAGAGGATCGCTGAGCCACACAGGAACAAGAGTGGAAAGAAAAAGACAAGGACTCGCTGTATACTGGGATGTTATATAGCACCCGACGATGCGCACCTTTTTTTATAGGATCGTGCGCTCGACGTGGCGCCTTAAGATTCTTACCGTTTACTTTAAATTGCCCTGGGATATACACTTTTCTTTAAGGCCGTCCTTGCTGCAACTCCTTTTCCAGAGGTATAATAAGGTGACTCCTTTTCTCGCGGTCTCCTCCGCCTTTTTATCCGCTCTTACTTCCACTGTCTTCCTCTTAACGTCCTCGACCTCGCGCACTCATCTTACTTCACCTTCTTTACCCCGAATGAAACTCCTTTCCGCAAACCCGCTTCCTGCGATTTCTATAGCTTATATACACACTAAGGTGTGTCTGAAAAAAATGTTTTCTTTTACTCACAAAGGAAGCTTTGTTTTCATGACAACAAAATTTTCGAGATTTTTATGTCACAACACTCAGAATTGTCCAAAACATTGAGAAAAGTGGTGTAGAAAAAGTGTATGTGTGAGTGCGAGTGCGAGTGCGAGTGCGAGTGTGAGTGTGAGTGTGAGTGTGAGTGTGAGTGTGAGTGTGAGTGTGAGTGTGAGTGTGAGTGTGAGTGTGAGTGTGAGTGTGAGTGTGAGTGTGAGTGTGAGTGTGCGTGTGAGTGTGAGTGTGAGTGTGAGTGTGAGTGTGAGTGTGAGTGTGAGTGTGAGTGTGAGTGTGAGTGTGAGTGTGAGTGTGAGTGTGAGTGTGAGTGTGAGTGTGAGTGTGAGTGTGAGTGTGAGTGTGAGTGTGAGTGTGAGTGTGAGTGTGAGTGTGAGTGTGAGTGCGAGTGTGAGTGTGAGTGTGAGTGTGAGTGTGAGTGTGAGTGTGTGAGTGTATGCAGGGCTTCGGAATTTCAATCACCTGTAACGCAAGAACCGGTTAACCGATTGAACTCAAATTTCGCACACTAGTGAAGCTGCAATGCGTCTTTGATTGTTGCAATTCTTTACAAAATGTATGCAGACATTTTTATTTTATGGTTTTTTGAAATTCCCGAAAAAAGGACGTGCGCCCTCTAGCTACCGTAAAATTGATGATAGTTCTCAAGATATTCAATTCTGCGTAAATAGATGTTTTTTATTTTTTCAAAAATGGTTTCCTAAGACAAACTGCCATATTTTTTGTTAGGACATTGTATCTATTCCTAAATCATCTTCATTTTCATAATTTGACGGTAAATATTTTGATCGGACTGCAGGACTTAGGTCGATGGCCAATTGGCAACATGGAATCTATTCGAGTAGACTAGCTTTAAATCAAATCACTGTACCAAGTGTTGTCAATAAATACATACGACTATGTACTATTAGTTTTATCTAAATTTTTTCCTAAATAAATAAAATACAATATTTTTATATTTCATTTTCATATCATATTTAATATTTCAATATGTTTCATTTTCATATCATATTCAATATTTCAATATTTTTAATTTTCATATCATATTTAATATTTCAATATATTTCATTTTCATATCATATTTAATATTTCAATATTTTAAATTTTCATATCATATTTAATATTTCAATATTTTATTGTAATTTTTAAATTTTCATATCACATTTAATATTTTTGCCTTCCCCAATGCAATTTATTTGTCAGATTTCATATTTCCGAATCCTTTTTATTTTCATGACTCAGGTAATTCACCCTTAAATCCGTCGCTGCGTGTGTGCAAGACGTTAGCGACTGGCCGGGTGTGCAGCCCTCATTCTCCGAGTCACTGTACTCGCTGAGGGCGACTTCGGAATTTCCTGACTCGGGGACGAGCTCGGGATCGCACTTCCACCAGCGTCTCAGCCAGTCGCATACTTGTCCCTAAGTTATGTCCTCATAAACTCGCCAAGACACTGCTACGTGTCTCTCGGTCTCCTCCGGACGCTCTTATGCCACCGCTACAGCCTCTAAGAAGCGTATCTGTTGTCGTCTTTCCTCTCGAGCTCGGCGAGAACACGCAATATGGGTTACCATGTAGCAGCGAGAGGACACACGACGAGCTAGTAGCGAGAGACGTGGAGTCTTTGCTCCCTCAGCCCTTCTGTGCCCTTCTTCATCGCCAGGTACATATATATATGGCGAATTTCACGTCAACTGGCCAGCACATGTCCTTTGAGTTTTCCAATTTCTACCATTTTTTAGCATGATGTTCTTTGGAATCCAAAAGGGTCTCGGAATTTTTTTCAAATTTTTTTGGACCGCTGTTAAAATTTAAAAAATATTTGAATAAGCGGGTTTTGAAAACAGTGTTTAAAAAAATTTGAACAATTCACTCTCGTTCTGTGATTTTAAATTTGATTTTGAACACAAATGCGTCCTTCTTCATCGCTAGGTAGATATATGTATGTATGGCGAATTTTATGTCAAATCACCAGCTCATGTCCTTTGTTGCTTCCGATGCTGACCATTTTTCAGCATGATGTTTTTTTAGGATCTTGAAGAGACAAGGAATATTTTCAAAATTTTTTGACTTTTGGTAGGAATTTGGAAGAGAAATTTTGAAGAAAAGGTTTTTAAAAATGACATTTGAGAAAAATTTTAAACGAAATTTTCATGTCAAAAGTAGAATTACATTTTTTTTATCGACAATATCTCAAATATCAATGGATTTCTATCACTGCGCTGACATGAAAATCGCAAAAAAAATTTTTTTTTTACGAAAACAAGGCTTTCTCTATGAGGAAGGAAAATCATCGAAAGCGGATGTGGCGAAAAGCATGGGTTGCTGGTTTGACGCAGAATGGCCCATATATTTATATATGTATATACAGTGAGGTACGTGTATACTCTGTACCTCGTAGCGTTCACGAGTTGCTGAGCACATTCGTGCAGCTCCCTATTGCTCTTGGTTTCCGCTACAGTCCTATACGCGTCACTCCTCTCGTATAGTTAGATGCATTAAGAAAGCCCGGGGCTGGTGCAGCTGCAGCTGCATTTCTCTCCCGACAGTACGAGCAATAATTTTTGCACGGCGGAGCGAAAAGATTGCCTCGTTACTTGGCGTTCCCATCACCTTATACTCACCAAATGTATATGTACAAGAATTCTATGGAAAGTCGGCCATCCATCAGTCACAACTGCGTGCATAAAATGAAGCAATTTTTTCGTACGGATCATGATTTAAAAAAAAAAAAATTCTATATTCTTTTACATAAAATTTGTATTTATTCACCGTTAGTGCCTTCATTTAGGATTATATTATTGAGGACGAAAGTCCTGTAGTCTGGTAATAAATATATAATAATAATGGTAATATTCGAATATAATTATTATAATATTATTATCATCATGGAATCATAGTCATCAAATAATAATGGAAAACTTGTCAATTTTAAAGCCTTAGAATTTTATTGCAGAACAATAGTATTAAATTATATTACTAATAAGTGCGTGAAAATTCGTCTGTGATGAGCTGCTCACAAAATTTCTAATATTACGTTAAAACTTCTATTTCCCACAATGGATTTGTTTTTGAATAAACTAAATAAGTTTAAGTTAGACACAAAAAAATTTCATCCATATTCAATAAGGTACGCATAAAAATAATATAAAATAATTTTTAAATATTTTCCGAGCTCTACAATATTTATTCCTTTTCTCTAAAATTAATCATCTGCAATAAAATATTTTAAAAACTTAGTATTAAAAATAATTCGCAGGAAAATACTGACAAAATGGAAAACATGAAAAATATATACAAATTAATAAATATTTATCAAGTAAAAAAAAAAATCCAAAAAATCACTTTCCTCATTTCTCGCTTCCGAAAAAATCCGAATATTTCCATTTTCTCTGAAATGCCTCGTATACACGTA
Organism: Tromatobia lineatoria; assembly: GCA_949699805.1. NCBI lineage: Eukaryota > Metazoa > Arthropoda > Insecta > Hymenoptera > Ichneumonidae > Tromatobia > Tromatobia lineatoria. The sequence goes on from OX453039.1 coordinate 20,671,571, forward strand.
ACTCGATCATCTTCAATAAAATATTCCAAAAACTTACTATTTAACATAATGTGCAGAAAAATACAAAAAAAAATTGAAAGGTTGAACAAAATTGTGAACATGAAAAATATGTACAAATCAATGAATAGTTTTCAAGCAAAAAAAACACTTTTCCGATTTCCCTCCCGCCAAAAAAATCAGAAAATCTCCATTTTCTCTGAAATGCCTCGTATACACGTAACTCGATGATCTTCAATAAAATATTCCGAAAACTTACTATTTAAAATAATGTGCAGAAAAAAAAAAAATTAAAAGGTTAAACAAAATTGTGAACATGAAAAATATTTACAAATCAATAAATAGTTTTCAACCAAATAAAAAAACACTTTCCCGATTTCCCGCCTCAGAAAAAAATCAGAAAATCTCCATTTCCTCTGAAATGCCTCGTATACACATAACTGGAGTTTTCCTCCGGGTAGCAGTGGTTATATTCAAGCGATAGTATACAGCGCCTAGAAAGAGAAGTAGAAGCCTCAACACAGCCATTCGCATCCTGTTGCTTTACGTTTTGTTGCCGCGCTTCGTCTGCTATAAAGGAAGAAAAGTAAACGGGAATGCCGCTCGGGAGGGTAAAGAGTACGAATAAAGTTTTTTAGAATCGAATCAGTGCTGTGCTCTGGGGCATACTGAGGTGAAAGAGAAAAGCATTGCGGGCGACCTTTTGCCCCTCTCTCTCTCTTTCTCTTTCTCTCTGATTTTCCGTTTCAGTCTCGTACGTTAGTTCTCTCGTTAAAGGTGGACAATTATCGGCAATGCCTGGGCTTGACTGGATGTTAATTACTCCATCAGTGGAGTTTCGCGCCTCGGCACCACGCCTTTCACTCTCTCTTCTTTCTCCTCTCGGTCTCTCGCTACTTTGACTTTTCTTCTCTCTCATAGTTTCCTCACCTTCGCTCATTCGTCTTTAACACCGGCTTTTTTTTTTTTTTTTTTTTGACAGCCGGAAACTACCGCGTTTATTATCCTTCTCTTGGTAATATCGTTTTTCTCTAGCAGTTCTCACTCATCGTTCCCTGAGCTGCAGGGAGAGGCGCCGGGCCGGTAATTATGACAGACTCGGATCCTCGTAATAAGGTAATTTAAACGCATGAGTTAGGAGCCAGTCGGTGGCCGACGCTATACGCCCTTCCGCAAGCCCTTTTCCGTAACTTTCCCTTGTGTATACATGTATACAGGGGGTTACAGAATTATTTGTAATTTTTTTTGGTAATGATTTTTGGACGTTTGTTGATAAAAGTAACTTAAACATTATCAAAAATGTAAGAAAATCGTTTATTTATGTGTTTATTTATTTATTTATTTGTTTGTTTATTTATTTATTTATTTATCTGTTTATTTATTTATTTATTTATTTCTTTACTATATGAATAAAACAACAACTCATCTATGGCCGCATATGAGAGCTCACAATTGTTTATTTGTTATATTTACAGTGACCCACAATTGTTTATAAATTGTTTGATAAATAACTGTTGGTCATACTGCGAGTAAAGTTACTTAACCGTTTTTCTAAATTCACCACAGTTATTTAATTACAAGCATTTCAAATTTAAATACACGGGCCAATGAGAATACTCGAATTTCCCGCGCTGGCCGTCGGGAGAGATGTACGAGACTGCGCACTCCGAGCGCGGCAAAATGAGTTGCCCCGATTGGTTCACTTTTTCAAATTTATAATGCTGATAATTGAATAACTAGAGCTAATTTTGAAAAATCGTTGAGGATACTTATTTAGCGGATGAATATCTACATTTTAATGATAATATTTTTTACAAAATCGGAAAAATGAAAATCGTTATGAATCACCCTGTATATATGTTTTCCAGTGGATATTATATATACCGACTGTAGGTAACCGGCTTTTTCTGCTTTTTCTCTTTTCCCCTGAACGTCGAAGTCTTTTCCACCCCTCTGCTCTTCCTTTTCCATGGCTTATGCACGCTTTTATACTCTTTACGAGCCATCACGATACCCTGGTATTACCGTTAAGTCTTCGTGGTAGCGGGAAGCTTGACTGGCCCGCGCTACAGCTTTTCCAAACGGGGTCACGTTCCTCAGACGTTTATGCCTCGGCCTCCACTGAAACACACCGAGACGCTGTGCGGCTCTTTCATCTATTATGAATTGGCTGCCTGAGAGAAAAAAAAGGGCGAGTTGTTACCTTGTTGTGATTTTAACGGACGGAGGGTCTGGACAGGCTTTTTGTACAGACAAATTCAGCCGCTCTTGGAAAAAGATCGTCTTACAATCATGTCAAAATTAATTAGCAGATGACAGAGTGAGTTGTAGTTTTTAACAACCATTATAACCTTCATTGTGCACTTTTGTGAAGGTACAACTGATTATCATGTTGAAGAAATAGATTCGAGGAAAATATAAATTGAGATGAAAGTAATTGGTGACACGAATTCAGTTCTATTGAACTTTATGGAGGGTTAAAAATAATTGTTTCCAAGAAATGAATTCTATTGAGGGTTAAAAATAACCTTTTCACGAACTGAGTTTTATCGAGGGCTAAGAATAATTTCTTGCATGCAATGAGTCTCATTGAGAGCTAAAAATAATTTCCATGAAATGAGTTTATGAGTTTCATTGAGGGCTAAAAATAATTTTTTCGCGAACTGAGTTTCATTGCGTTTTATTGAGGGCTAAAAATAATTGTCTGCACGTAGTCTTTTATTGATTTATCACCGATCAGTTGCGCGGTAACAAAATACATTCAAGTATCCTGTCCCAATACAAACTCGAGACAAGACCTCGAATATCAAACTGATCGGTTCTACCAATCACATAATCGGTTGTAATACCTACAAAGGTACGCAAGGGTTGCAATCATGTTGAACGATATTGTCAACTTGACGAAATTGTAACCAAACCGAAATATTCGTTTTTCTCACATTTCAAACATTTTATCATCATTTAAACATTTTTCATAACTCATATCTGCGGTCGATAAAGCAGTTTTAATCAGGTATATAATAATTTTGACCGGATGCTTATTTACCGTGTTCAGAAAATGATTACTTGGCTGAAATATCACCCAAAACTAAATTTCTGGTTATTGAACATTTCCTCGTCATTTATCCATTATTTATAACTCATATCTGTGGTTGATAAAGCAGTTTAGATCAGGTTTATAATAACTTTGACCGGATTCTCATTTTCCGTGTTCAGAAAAGTGAGAGATATGTTCCTCGCTGTACAGAGGCAATTTTCGCTTGCTCCGGTTGCACTTGATCTTTTATTTTCCGAGCTGACCTCTGCAGGACAGAAGCGTTATTGTTGGTGAGGTAATAAAAGGTGGATTACGCTCGTGCTAGGAAGGTTGTGTCGTTGATGGCCCTCGCATTTTTCGTCATAACTTCTCTCCACTCCGGTTCTTGCCAGGGATTTCAGGCGAAAAAATTCGATCGATGCACGTAACCTCAATAGGTTGTTAAGTCCTGACGCGTCTTCCCGGACGGAAAAGAGGACAAGCGGAGTCGACAACACGAGCTGAATACTTATTACTTGCCAGACCGTGATTCGAAATGATGCGAAAGACGGATTTCTTCGGCAAAAGCGAGAAATAATAATGCCGCCATTTTTATCATAAGTTCGACTATAAGATTTCCTCAGGTACTGATAATTCAAAGTCATCAAACGATGACTTTGCCCATGTGTCTAGGTTCTTTCGATGCATTTTTCTTCGTCCTTTTCCCTCCAGGATGAATTTTTAACGGGGAATTATGAAAAAAAATTATTGGCCAGCTTTTCCTGGATGAGAATATTTTTTACATTTTGGTTGTGATTTTGAAAAGATCGTCTTGTGTCTGTTTCTGATCGCGGAATTCACGGACCCGATATCCAGTCAGCCAAGCCACCTTAATTTTTTTTTCTTCAAGATATCGAACTTTGCTCTTCAGCATCGTTTTCAGGGTTTATATTGTAGACACGAAAACACTTGGTTCAAACATTTCTACCATGATTTTGAGAAAACTGACTTTTGTCTGTTTCTGATTAGAGAATTCACAGATCCGACATTGAGTCAGCCAAGCCACCTCCATTTTTTTTTCTTCAAGATGTCACATTTTGCTCTTCACCATCGTTTTCAAGTCGTATGTTGTACCCTTAAAAACAGTTGTTTCGAACATTTCTACTGTGACTTTGAAAAAACTGACTTCTGTCCGATTTTGTTCACGGAATTTATAGATCCGACATCGAGTCAGCCAAACCAGCTCAAATTTTTTTCTTTAAGAAATCACATTTTGTTCTTTACCATCGTTTTCAAGTCGTATATTGTACCCCCTAAAACACTTGTTTCACACATTTTTACCCTTACTTTGAAAAAGTGACATTCGTTACTTTTGCGATTGCAGAATTCACAGATCCGATATCAAGTCAGTCAAGCCACTTGAAATTTTGTCTTCTTCCAGATATCATATTTCGCTCTTCACCATCGCTTTCAAGTCGTATATTATACCCCCAAAAATATCTGTATCCTACATTTCTACCGTGATTAAAAAAAAACTGACCTTTGTCCGTTTCTGATTACAGAATTCACAGATCCAATATCGAGTCCGCCAAACCACCCCGATTTTTTAAAATTCAAGATATCAAATTTTGCTCTTCAGCATCTTTCCCAAGCCGTATGCTGTAACCCTGAAAACACTTGTTTCAAACATTTTTACTGTGACTTTGAAAAAACTGACTTTTGTCCCTTTTCTGATTGCAGAATTCACAGATCCGACATCAAGTCAGCCAAGCCACTAAAATTTTTTTTTCTTCCAGACATCACATTTTGCTCCACAACATCATTCCCAAGTTGTATAACGTACCCCTGAAAAGACTCGTGTCAGACATTTCTCCTGTGATTTTGAAAAAAGAATTTCCACGAGTAAATAAAACAACCCATGATTCAAATCGATTTCTAACAAAATAGCGACAACCGCTAGTGGTCAATCGGCCCAATATGCTAAAAATATACCTGCGAGCTAAAAGCAGAAGAAGGAAAAAAGGTGAAAGAAGAGCTAGGGTTCTAATAAAAGTTGGTCAGGCGATGGTCAACGAGCTTTCACGGTGCTCAACGCGCTAACGAGAGACACGATATAGCGAGACGTACGGACGAAAATATCATGGAGACTGATGCTGCACTCGTCGCGCAGCTTATTAAAAGTGGAATGACTTTAATAAACAGTGCGCTGGAGTATTGCGACTCGCAGCTTGTGGAAACGAGAACGAATACCATTTTCCAGAGGGAGACACACGAGTAACGATACCGAAAAGATAGAATGCCAGAGAAATGAGTCGCGGTCAAGAGATAGTACCGCGTACGGGGCTCATATTGTTGTCCAGTTCTTTCAGGTCCTCTTCGGACATTCCGGAAGTAAATTATCCTCGAGGGTTATCGAGTATATCGGAAATGATTGGTGGCCTAACTTGGAAAGGGCGCTGCTCGTACTGGTCACTATTTTTGTATCATCTAGTGCTCGAGGGGGTTGTTTCAACCCCTCCCCCTCCCCCCACTCTCTGCCCCCTTAATCCAACCCTGCTAACTGGACAGTATCAGCCAAGAATCTTCTCGTTATGTAATATGCTCACTGGAAAATTTACAAAATTTATTTTAATTACAAAATGTGCTAACTAATGTTAATATTCATGACCCTGAAGATGCAAGATGTAAAATTGTTCCAGGTATGACTTTGTAACCTTGTGGTGAATTTATATATTGCGAAGGCAGATTTTCGATTTTCGATTATTTCGATTAGTTCATTTCTAGATTATCTCTAGAATATTTTTTAATTTTTTTTTCTTCGATTATTTTGCAACATTCATTTTCGTCATTTTTTTGCTGATTATCAGCTGTATCTTTTTACCAGTTAGTTTAATGAATTTCTTTTCGTGAATAATTCTTTTGATTATTTTTATTGTCTCGAGGGCATTTTTTAGTTTTTTTTTTCGATGATGCTGTAACAGTCGCACCCTTTGCTGTGATTTTTTTTGGTATTTTCTGCTGTACGTTTTTACTAGTACAATCAATGAATTTATTTTTAAGGCAGATTTCTTCAGTGAATTTTTCAATTTTAAAAATCGCTCAATTAGTTTTCAAATCTACAAAATGTTTCAATTAATTTATTAATTTTGAAAATCGCTTTATGAATTTTTAAAGTAAAAAAATATTTTTATTAATTTCAAAATTTTCGAAATACTTTTATTCATTTTAAAATAAAAAAAATATATTTATTCATTTATAAATTTACAAAATATTTTTATTCATTTTAAAATTTACAAAATATTTTTATTCATTTTAAAATTTACAAAATATTTTTATTCATTTTAAAATTTACAAAATCTTTTAGTTAATTTTTCGATTCTTCAGCATCTCTTCGGACATTCCGGAAGTAAATCATCCTCGAGGGTTATCGAGTATATCGAAAGTGATTGGTGGCCTAACTTGGAAAGAGCTCATATTGGTCACAATATTTGTACCGTCTAGTGCTCGAGGGGGTTGCTTCAACCCTCCACACCCGCCCCCCAATCCTACCCTACTAACTGGACAGTGGCAGCTAGGAATCTCCTCGCGTTACGGCTGCTATATATTATCCCTACTGCGGACTCTTGCTTCTGAAACGTACGAGAGAGTCACGGTCTTTTGGTTTTGCTGCGACTGCAGATATTATTTTTTTAGCCCGGCGGCGTAACGCGATATACAAGGGAAGAGAGAGGGAGAGAGAGAGAGTGACGAAGAGAGCCAACGTGAAGGTGGTCCGCACAGCAGGTTTGACTCACGGAAAAAGGGAATCCGGCCCAGCAAAGCGAAACTCCGATAAAAAGCTTTTATTACCGGCAATTAGGATAAGCTCTCTCTGGCTCTGGCACTTACTCTTTCTCTCTTTCTCTCTCTCTCTCATCCTCCCTTTCTCTCTCTGTTTACTCGTACTTCTCTGATTCCTGACGCGATTTTCCACAAGTAAAAAATGGCAGTGTCTCAACAGATAGAAATGGCAGGGGTTGTTTTTGTAGACAAGTGGTAAAGTCAACCACTGGTTAGACAGACTAGGAAATGGATCTTGTCTGCTGAATAATTAACCAATCGGTCCATGCACTATATTGTCTGACATTATTATTCACAGCAGTTCTTTGTGTAGCAATTTTTTATTTTTATTTTCATACTTTAAACAATTATTTTTAATTTGCTATTTATCCGTACTTATCGTTTTTAACTTTTTTTAATATTCTCATTTTTATTAACAAAACTTATTGTACCTGTTGCGCTCTCTCTTGACTTATGATTTTCACATGGTACGTTTGGCCTTATGATCTTTAAAAAAATTCATTATTATTATTTTTTACTAATTAATTTTCTTCTCTTTCTCTCAATCTTTTTTTCCTATGTAGTGCAGGTTCCCAACATTTGTTAGACATTCAGAAAAATGTATCTAATCCATCAACTGACTAATTAACCACTTGACTTGAGCCTTAGACTCTCAAATAACTGCTATGAATAGTACTTTCTGGTGTAGGACATTATAATTTCTATTTTCCTCATTTTCTACAAACTTTTCATCTTCTGTTTTTTTTTTCGGATTGATATATATTTTTTATTCTTATTTATATTCTTTAAATTTATTGGATCTGTTTTTTTTTACTCACGATTTTCACATAGTGCGATTACGTCAAAGAATTTTTTTTAAAATCTATTATTATTTTTTTTACTTCATATGAATTTTTTTCCTTTTCTTAATTTTTTTTTCAAATTTTTTTCCCTACATTGTAGTAATTATTAATACGATATTCGAGTAGAAAAATGACAGTATCTTAATTGATAGTTATCCCAGGAGCTTCGTTTTTGTGCGCAAGTAGAAAAATCCCACATTGATCAGACATGCGGGAAAACGTATCTAATCCATCCGCTGACTAATTAACCACTTGGCTCAAGCGTTAGACTCTGTAACAACTGCTATAACTGGCAGCCCTTGTCGCCGTAGTACCACCGTCTAATTCGCAAAGTCTCGTTTTCATTGCACGGCTCGCTTAGCATATACGATTATTGTTGTTGTCGTCCGTAGTACGTAACACGTGTGAGGACCAGGATACGAGGCATATCTGCTTCTCCTTCGCACGGTTGTTACACTCGTACCGAGTACATTATCGCCGTTGTTGGCTGGGATCCGCCGCGAGAAAGGGTGCAAGCGTATATTATACCCTCAACCCCCTTAAACGGCACGCGCTCATCTCGTCCTCGAATAATATTTTTGGCTGGCTTCCATGTAAGGACATTTCGCCCGAAAAGGCTCCAAGGTGTACTTGAGGTACCGGATAAAAGGGCAGAACACCCCAATGTTGGAGGGCGTACTTGCTCGGCCAGCTGGCCAGTCCCTACGATTGTGGGAGATATCGTGAAAATCTGGGTAATGCGGGTCCATTACCGAAATTTTCAGATTGTGCTTGGAAAGAAATTAAATATTCATTTTTAAAATAAAATTTTTTAATTGTCAGAGGTTATAATTAGAGCCTTTAAGGTCCTTCGGTTAGTAATTTTGTCAGTAATTGTTAATTTTTTAAAATTCATTTATAGATCTAGAAAACATTTTTTTAGAGATGTTCCCCCCAGTTTTCGGTTTTTGACACCTGAGATCGTACGAAAAGATATTGATGGGAATTTTTTTTTTGTAGTAATGATAGGTTAGTTATTTCACGAGAAAATAATAAGAATGATTAAATAATAATAATTTTATTTCCTAATGTCATGATAAAAAATCTCCAAGTCTTCGAACTAACACAACTTCGTCAAAAATTGCTACAAGAGGTTGTCAAATTTTTACAAAGTTTTCAATTTCTACTGGCACCGAAAATAAATAAAAAATCTTGTAATGTTCTATAAAATTCGATAAGTATGCTAGTTCTTTCTGATTCCTCGAATATTACAAATATTAATACTTTTTTGAATTTTCAATCTCATGCAACATAGCAAGAATAATCATAGTAATTTTTTTTAATTGAAAAGTATATACATAATATTCATTAAACTTACAATAACCTCTTGGTTAATTTTCGTATTTACACTTTTTTTTTTACTTAATGTTCAAATCAACACAATCTTTCAGATCATTTCCAAATTAATAAAATCTTTTTGTTATTCTTCAAATTCAGAAAACATTTCAATTAAATTACAAACTAACAAAATCCTTGAATTAATTCATGAATTAACAAAATCTTTGAATTAACTTAAAGATGAATAAAATCTTTAAATTAATTTACAAATTGATAAAATATTTAAATTAATTTACAAATTGATAAAATATTTAAATTAATTTACACATTCATAAAATCTTTGAATTAATTTACAATTTCATAAAATCTTTGAATTAATTTACAAATTCATAAAATCTTTGAATTAATTTACAAATAATGAATTCATTCAAAATTTGACTAAATCGTTGGATCAATTAAAAAATTGACCAAATCTTTGAAATAATTTACAAATTGACCAAATCTTTGAAATAATTTACAAATTGACCAAATCTTTGAAATAATTTACAAATTAACAAAATCTTCAAACTAATTTACCAATTAACAAAATCTTTGAATTAACTTACAAATTAACAAAATCTTCAAATTAATTTACAGATAGATAAAATCTTTAAATTAATCTACAAATTGATAAAATCTTCGAATTAATCTCCAAATTAACAAAATCTTTGAACTTATCTCCAAATCAACAAAATCTTTTAACTAATCTCCAAATGAACAAAATCTTTGAACTAATATCCAAATGAACAAAATCTTTGAACTAATATCCAAATGAACAAAATCTTTGAACTAACATCCAAATGAACAAAATCTTTGAACTAATATCCAAATTAACAAAATCCTCGAACTAATCTCCAAATCAACAAAATCCTCGAATTAATTCCCAAACTACCAAAGCAGATTTGTAACTCAAAACCACGTCTCCAATTTCACAGTATTAATAAATTTTTCACCGTGCATCCAACTAACCAAAAGGACCCGCATTACCCGAGTGTTCCAAAGATAAGTAATAGTCGCGTGAAGGTGTGAGGGACGATTTAGCAGCGCGGCTTTTGCAGAGGTGCGCGACGGCTGCTGTTACGATCTCGTACGCCGTTGGCTCGCACCGCTGTACGAAAATTTCCCCGGTGTCTGGGCTAAGTAGGCCTTACGATGTGCCATTACGCGATGCACAAGGGGAGCTTGACACTGTATACTATACTGTAGTAAAGGGACAAAGTGAGAGGGCTGTAAGAGAGTGGGTACGTGTATAACGAGCTGGCCTCGCGACTCACGTGGTGTGAGTTTACACGTTACGTTACAACGGTGTTAATGCGTCGCCAAGAGGGAAAGATAGGCCTAACCTCTCTGAGAGCAAAGAGAGAGAGGGAGAAAGGGACGAGTATCTCTCGTTCCTCGTAACTTCTTCTTCTTCTTCTTCTTCTTCTAGTCGCGATTGCCAGGAGCTCCTCTTAATAGTAGGTAGCTACACGCAAGGTAGAGAGAAGCATAGATGAGAGGATCACTATGCGGGGGATGAACACAGGCAGCGCTACCAGCAGCCTGTTATCGTTTGGCATCCCTGCCAACCACATCTTGTGTGCCACTTTGATACGATCCTCACTGCTGCTGGGCCACAACCGCCTTGCGTATAAACCCTTTCCTCTGTGTATATATATATGTATTAGGGTGTGCCAAAAAAGGGAGATTTTTTTTTTCTTTGCTCTCCGCCCGAAATATCGTAGAATACGTGTTAGTGTAGATCCTGTCGAAAGCGGAGCTCATCATTTTTATTCTTAGAGGTCTGTCATCGCGTTTGAAGTTTTGCCATTTGAATAACACAGGAAAGTAAATTTTTTTTTCATTCTTTCTCCCTGCAACCTAAGAAGAAATTTTTTTTTTACTAAATTTATGACTACATCTTATGAATCATTAAATTTTGAACAAAAAATTTTGTTGCGTCGAATTTCTATCTTCAATATGAGATTTATTAGAGGGCCAGATTTATATGAAAGCATTTTTTTTTTCCAATAATAGTTATCATGAAATTTTTTTTTGTTGAGGTTAACGTTGAAAGTGTTTTTGTTGAGTCGTCAAAAAATTCAAAATGTTGTGTAATATTCGATTTCTTAAATTGATGACTGTCGGTTTTGTACTTGGATATCTAGAATCGATCTGTCAGATTTTTTAAAATGATTGACACACGAAATGAATTTTTCGAAAATTTTTTATTTTTCAGTGATAAAAAAATGGTAGGAATTTTTTTCAAGCTGTAGATAAAAGTTTCAAGATAAGAAATATTATCGATAATTAATCGTAAATTTTGACAATCGAAATTTACGATTTTTATAACATTTTGGTAATTCATTCCTGTGTTTTTGTAATGTGGTCAATTATTGGGACATGGTGACGAAATGAGAGTTTTTATCTTCTTCAAGTCTCTTCCGAGATACTAGAAGAACATTTCTGCTGAATTAAACTTGTTACAATTCTCTCGACGTTCTGCAATTGCAGAAAGCGTCCAATCATCATTTATACCGGCAGAGTTTTGAACGAGAGTGTCAGGGAGACGAACGTTGAAGCACAGTTTGGGATAGGAACTGTGTAGTTACTGGGAGGGTCGAGTACCACTGGGAAGTAAACCACCACAAACGTTTCTGGCCAGAGTCTCTAATGTGAATGTAAATGTGTGGTCTTATTACTGGTTATTATTGTAAGGCTTAAATAGAAGGACTTTCGAGAAGGGTCAAGTTCTTGAGCACTGTATTGTCGAGCGAACGAGATCGACAGATATTCTTCATGGGCCAATTTTGCAAGCTTTATTTGCTAGGAATTTTCGACCGTATTACAAAAGTCCGAAAATCACGAAAACAAAAATCAACAAAGTGAGGTTTTCCATATAGAAAACATCATATATCATGTTACCTTAATATTCATGGGGTCTCAAAAAAGGCCAAGTATTTGAAATACACTTCCATAAACCGGAGTTTTTGCCAAAAACAGCTTCAAAAACCACCAATTGATAAGAATGTGTTTTCTTTGATATTATCACTGAAAGATCATCACTCACCGTCATCTTGAAATTTCTTGTCAGGTTTTACAATTTTTATTTCTTGACCTTTTTTTTGGCTTTTCTCTTGCTCAAAAAATATCCAAATAAAACAGTAAAAAAAAGCTGTCAATAGGAGCATATTGAATACTTTCCTTTTTTGATTTTAAAAACAACAATCGACAAAGTGAGGTTTTCTATCCAGATGATGACACTTATCAATCAAATTTCATTATAGGATATCTCATGGATAGTCACAAAACGTAAATTTAATTCCATAAGATACAATTTTGAGCCACAACATCTTTGAAAACTATTAATTGGTCAATGTCCTTGCTGACAGTCAAAAAAGATCCATCAACCAATTTTAATCAAACTTCTTCTCTACAGCTGAACTTTTTTCCCCTCCTTCCCTTTTCTGCTCTTCAAGGATTCCTTAATGCGTCCAGAAACCGATATAACGAAGTTATCAAAAGCTGCTAATCGAAAATCACCATATTACTGCCATTTCAAATTCATGAAACAAGAACCCACAAAGTGAGGTTTTTCATCCAGAAGACGACGCTTATCAGACACCATTCATTATACAACATTTCACGGATAGTCACAAAACGTCAATTCAATCCCATAAGATACCATTTTGATCCAAAACATCCTTCAGAACCACTAATAGGTCAATGTCCTTGCTGACAGTAAAAAAGATCCATCAATCTACTTGATCGAACGTCTTTCCTGGAGCTCAACATTTTTTTCTCCCCCTTCCCTTTCCTGTTCTCCAAGGATTTCTCCATGGATCTAGAGAACAGAATAACGACGGTATCAAAAGCTGCCAATAGGAGAGCATCGTATACTTTCCATTTCTCATTTCGTTGGTCCCTTCAACTCTCATCAATGGGTTCTCTCCCTCTCTGGACTTACCCCCTCAAAATCCACAACCCTCGTTCGCCCTTCGCGTTATTAGATGCAAACGAAGTTACGAGAAAACCACAGAACGGAAAGCCTCGTTCATCCCTTGCGCCCCCTGACACCACGATCATCCCGTCAATCTTGACCCCTCGCTCTCTTCTCCTGGTGAACTTTCCAGCGATATCCTTTCCTAGGTCGAGGGATTCCCTCGGTAAGACCTCTCGACCTCGACGATCGACCAAATTGTTATTTATACATCACGTTGGATTCGGAAAATCCGCATAGATACGATGCTGAAGAGACGCGATGTATATATAACACAGCCATGAAGTGAGATGGGAATAGTGAGTTTGTTGCGGAAAATCCGGGTTTCAGGATGGTCGCACGCTGAGGGTCGTATCGAGGAAGCTGGCAAACGTGGAGAGTACAGTGGAGAAGCCCTGTGCGAGGGGTTTTCGCCTCCAAAGCGTAGCCTTCCGAATATTAGGAGCAAACGAAGTTACGAGGTAAGCTCCGTGGCCAGACGCCTGTGCACACCGAACGGCGACGGGTCATAACGACAAATTCCTCGGTCTCGTTTCGCACACAGCGACACCGAGATATCACCCAGTTTGCTACTGAGAGCATTCATCAAAAACCACCACGACACACCGGGACAAAATCACTCTCGCAACCGACTCTAGCTATGAACGTATGTACTGGGTTTTCCGTGATAACATGAACCGACATCTGGTGCTATTCCTTTTTTGGTTTCGGTGGTTTTTAGTCTATCGATGTCTTTGTGGAATTATACAAGCTGATGCAAACTTATTTGAGCTTGTCCGAACTCTTTTAAACTGATTTGAACGCATCTAAGCTCGTCCGAACTCATTTCAACTGATCTGAACGTATTTATACTCATCTGAACTCATTTAAGCTCGTCCGAACTCATCTGAACTCATACAACCTCATCCGAACTCGTTCAAACTTATCCATATTCGTCCAAGCTTATCCAAACTTGTCCAAGCTTATCCAAACTTGTACAAGCTTGTCCAAACTTGTCCAAACTTGTCCAAGCTTATCCAAACTTGTCCAAGCTTATCCAAACTTGTCCAAGCTTATCCAAACTTGTCCAAGATTATCCAAATTCGTCCAAACTTATCCATATTCGTCCAAGCTTATTGAAAACTCGCCCGAACATATTCAAACTTGTCCAAACTCATTCAAATTCAGAAAAATAATATTCGTTGTTGTTTTCCCCTAGACACAGGCCAATGACTTTGGGCAACTTAATAATTTTCCTACATAGAGAAATGACTGTTCAATTTTTTTTCCTCACGTTGATCGATCACTTCAATGAAGTTTCAGAGAAAGGAAATAATGAAGTGAAACATAAACCACTCTAACGCTCATCGATACTGAGAAAGAGAGGGAATGTCCGTGAGCTTCTATCCGACTGCGAACATCAACCGAATAGCACAATATTTTCACATCAAGTGTCTAGCAAATCTCATTTCTTTGACATGGCATAAAACCGGTGATATGAAAAGCCCATATCGAGAGGTTATTCGCGTACAAATTAATATCCTTTACGATTGGAAATCGCGACAAAAGTCCACATCTCGTACGAGATGAAATATATCCAGGTCACTCTAATTCCGAATCTCCTCCGGTCTCTCTTTTCACCTTCATTTTATCGCTCGATTTTCCTACGCTACACGTATATTTGTATATGTATATCTGTTCTGGCTGCTTTTACGCTCGAATGATACATCCATATACGTACATCCATTACCCGCACGGCCGATCTGTACTCACTATGTATGTAGGGTTATACTATATTGCTAGTGCATGCCGCCGCCGCCTCTGACGCCGCCGCCGGGCGCTAAACCCCGATAAAAGAGCGAACGATAAAGACGAGCTTTTATCCACCCGTTTTATTTGTTTTATCGCTCTCGTGGGAAAGGGGTGTGCGAGTGAGAAGCCGCGTGGACAATTAAACCCTCCGGAGGGACTGACGACGTGGAAGATGCGTTATTCTACGTCATTAAGGGCCATGAGAGAAAACAATAGAGACGTTTAGGTAAACTGAAGCCTTGTTGGATTTCGATGTAAAAAAAAGAACAGAGAGGGAAAAATATAGTCTGAAACCTGGAAAGTGAAACTTGAGGGATATATCCTTCAGCCGAACTAAACCAGAGGACATGCTACGAATTGATTGATTGTTCGCGTTTTATTATTTTCCGGCACTTCTTCACATTTCCCAAATATTTTAGCCGGGAAACAAATAATTTTTTTTTTTTCTTTAATTTAAAAAGGTATAACTGATTTAACTACGTTAGTTTTAATTTATTAACTTACGTAGCCTTGATACAGTGATAGCCAGTCCGGGATTATAGCCCCTCCGTAATGTTGGTAAGTCAGTGACTTTAGCAGCGACGTGACTTTATCAACTTCGTGATGGTATCAACTGATTTAAAAAATCTGTGACATCACATCAGCCACTCCGTGGTATTAGCCACTCCGTGACATTAGCCGCCCCGTGACATTAGCAACTCCGTGACATTAGCCACTCCGTGACCGCAGCCAATCGACTAAACTACCGTTCTGTACATGAGACCCGCGGCGAT
Source organism: Tromatobia lineatoria (assembly GCA_949699805.1). Lineage (NCBI taxonomy): Eukaryota > Metazoa > Arthropoda > Insecta > Hymenoptera > Ichneumonidae > Tromatobia > Tromatobia lineatoria. The sequence continues at coordinate 20,687,165 of OX453039.1, forward strand.
GACGAATTTTTTCGTAACATTCACGGTCATCTATTCAACTTATTTATTTTAACTATAGTGTGAAAAATCGACCTGTATTTCGGATCAAATTCTTTGTGCCCTTGTCTTAATTCTTCTGCATAGACGCGTTATGTTGCCCGATTAAGACTCATGAGAGGTAACAATAGAATCATTTAGGTAAACTGAAGCGTCGTTGGAAATAGAGAAGCGGAGAGAAAGAAAAATTAAGTCCGACACCTGGCAAGTTAAACATGAGGGATATCCTTCCTCGCACTAAACCAGAGGAAATGCTACGAATGAATTGATTGTCCGCGTTTCATTATTTTCCAGTAGCAACGACGGCGAGGTTGCGAGGGAATGGAAGGCGGGTGTCGTTTATAACCGGGTAATTAACGGCGGGCCGAACCCTCCCCTCGAACGTTGCTGCTGCTGGTGGTCGAATTAATGGGGCGACACGTTCGTATAACGGTTATGATGCGGTGATGCCGGCGCCCAGGTACATGTTTGATGCTGGTGTTACCGTTGTTGTAGGCCTTCCCGCCGCTGATCGCCGTCGCAGTTGCCTCCGGGGCGTTTCGCAAAATTTCGTAGGACCATTCGGGCCAGACGAACGAGCCATCGAAAAACGATTACTATGCTACATACCTGTATCTGTGTGATATTAACACTGTGATTCATGAATCAATTGTACTCCACCAAACACATCGTTTCAGGATTTCCTGGCCTGGAGTATCACTTACCAATGAAAAAAAAAGAAAGCCAAATATTGGGACATTAAAGTTCCATTGAAATTCTCTATAGTTGGCTTATGAATCTTCATTCGCGTGCATCATAAAATGGCGGCGGTCGTTGCAATAACAAAATGGCCGTCGGGACAAGAGAATCTGATACTGTTATGTTATAATGAGGTTAATATGATTATTCAGCAAATGCATATGGAAATAATAAAAAAATTATGTAATGTGGATCTTTTAGATTCTTTATTTAAAGCATCTCACGAAATGGAGGTCATGGCAATGACAAAATGGCCGTCGGCTCAGAAGAATCAGGCACTTTTTGGTTATGATGAAGTTAATATCATTATTGAGCGAAGTCCTGATCAAAATAATGAAAGTTTATGTAACTTGGACTTTTGATTTCTTAATTCAAAACACATCCAAGTGTTACGGTAAAGTTGACGGGCGTAGTCAACTATTACGTGTTTCGTGTCTGATGCTGCGTCTAGAAGAGGAAACTTGACACAAGCAAGACATAGACGAAGTGGAAGGAAAGAGCGACGTCTCTCTGCTGCTTCTGCCTCGACGTTCCGGAGGTCTTCCATGTATAAAGAGCCCACACGAAAGTTGTTGAGCTTTCGAGGGCTGTGTACACCAGACACCACCAGAATTTAACGTCTCTTCATATAGATTCATACATACACATATTTATACACGCATACACACTAGCGAATGTAATACGCCTCTCTGTACCTTCCATTAACAACGCAGCCCCCTCCCCCCTTTTCCCCCTCTTTGCCTAACAGAATACAAGAAATTTACTAAGGCCCTTATGTAATACTTACATAAAGAGGACTTAGAAAGTCGATCTACTCGAGACTTCAGAGTCAGGAGGATTTTTTTAGGGCCCCTTGGAATATTCTACGTCGGGGGTCAATTCTAAGTGGGCCTTAGAATAATACAAATGAGCCGTCAGCGTATTAGGGCAAGAGAATAATCTGGTTTGATAAGCATGGAGGTCTCAGTAGGACTTAGAATATTCTAGGGTCGCGTTGGCTTTTAAACAGACTTAAAATATTCTTGCTGAGAGTTGCTTCTCGAAGAAACTTAAAATGTTCTAGGCCAGTGTTGGCTTTTAAAGGGACTCGGAATATTCCGGGGTATAGTTGGCTTTTAATGAGAATTAGAATATTCTGACTGAGTGTTGGCTTTGAAAAAGAGTCAGAATATTCTAATCCAGTGTTGACTTTGGTAGAGCCTGAGAATATTCTAGGTTAAGGTTCGTTCTCGAAAAGATTAAGAATATTCGGAGACAAGTTTGCCTTCGAAAATAAACCTTATATTCCAGGTTAGAATATGGACTTTTAGTGGGACTTAGGATAATCCAAGCCAACTGGAAAAAATCCAGACCTGGTAGGAAGATCTGATCATTTAAAGTTTATTAGAATTTAACTTAGAATAATCAGACTTAAGAAGAGTCTTCTACAGGGACTAAAAATAATCAGGACCAGGATGTCGACTCTTAAGAGCACTTAGAATAATCCAAGCCACGTCGAGTGAGAATCCCAGAAAGCCTTAGAATAATCCCAGCAAAGTCTTAAGCTTTTATGGGGCCCTGGAATAATCTAATCCAAGTAGAGCTTTCAAAGCAAACTTAGAATATTCTCAAGGAAGAAGGAATTCTCAATATTTCATCACCATATTATTCTAATAGAAAGACAGAATAATCCACACATATGTGTATAAATATAGTTGCATGTACTACAAGCTATCCGAAAATTTCTATACACGCTGACACACAGAGAGAAAGAGAAGCGAAAAGCAGGGGGTGGATGGACGAAAGCTCGAGTCGCTCTTTCATTCTCTCTCCCTCTCTCGAATCCCTCTCTTTATCTCGGTTGGCCTGCTTCGTCTGCTCGAGGTGTGTGCTATACGAGGGAAGGGGCTTACTCTTCGGGTGCTTTTAGGGGATGCGCAGGCGTCGAGCCGCTCCAGTCCGTTTGGGGGTGGTGGAAATCAGCTTCGACGATACCAACGAGGGTGACACCCTGCAGTCTGACGCGGGACTTCGAACCCCGCGGCACGAGCTCGACCAAAGCTCTCGGGCTTCCGGAAGCCTGCAAAATACTAACACACATTCACACACTTGAGTTTTTTTTTCTCTCAGCTCATTCACCTGAAACTGATAAAGTTTTCCAAAAACACGTGAGAGTTTTCCCTTCGTCAGCTTCACTGCAAATTAAAAGTGTGTTACCAAGTGTGTGATTTTCCGCCTTTTTTCATAGTCACCTTGTACACATTTGAAATTTTTCATCTACACTGAATTTTTTTTTTTTTGTATCAACGCCCTTAAAACATGTTAAAAGTTACTCAAATTACTGGAATCATGAAAAATGCACACTTTTGGAACACACTTTGAGTCCTACTGTTGTCGCGGACCTTCAATTTCTTATTTATCGGTTGTCCGAGCAACACTCGCCTTTTCTACTTTCGTGCATGTGTTTTTTTGTACATTTTCTACGTCAATTTTTACACATGTACAGTGTTTTTTTTTATTAATTTTTTTTTTCGTTGACGAAATGCATTTGAGACATGTCAAAAGTCACTGAAATTGTTGGAATTGAAAAAATGAGTTAGAAACGTAATTTCATTGCCAGTGTTGTCTCGTAAATTTCCTTATTATCGACTGTCTGACCAAAGCTTGATTTTTCTACTTGCGAGCATCCGCGACGTGAGATATCTGCAGTTTGGCCAATAAAATTGCAAAAAAAATTGTATACGAATCAGGGTGAGTGGCGGGACATTATGGAACCTTTTCGCGAGTGATTCCAAGCCAGAAGAAGAGTCACGAGGCCTTGAAGAGGAAAGGACGAAAATCAAGAGACGTCCGGACGATTTTTTACGGTGAGTCGATTAACGCACTTGACTTTATGGGATTTTTTTTCTACGTTCGTGTTGAGATTGTCCAAGAGTTGAATTCTTGTGCTGGAAAAACATCCCTTCCTGTTGTATATTTTATATATCAAGATATAACTATATACACAGTCTTTAATGACTCACTGGAATTAATTGAGGCAAAGCAGGTTAAATAATAAACGAAAAAAGAATAATGAAAATAGAGATTGCAGATAAAATGGGAACGAGGCTGGAGAAAAAAGTACAAATATACAGAGAGCGTGGATTTACTGGGGGATGTTCGTGAAAACCATTTACTCGATCGTTCTTTACACTCCCGTTTCAATAATTCTGTTTGCTGGTGCACACACGTTTCTCTCACTCCTATTTTTCTCTCTCACTCTCTTTCTCTTTGCAAACCTGCTGGTAACACTCTTTCAATACTCTGTCATCCTCGCGGAATACGAGAAATAGCTGAAGAGCAGCGAGGCTCTGCAAGTGGAAGGATGAGTTGTAGAAGTAGTAAAACCAACAGCAGTAAAGTTATCGCGACGATCAGAGATAGCGATGGCAGCCCATCAAACTCTTTTAACACATAACTCATTCCCATCAATATTTGTGCGGAACAAAAAAAAATTTTGCACCGTTTAATCTGTTGAATGAATCAAACTTTTTCATAAACTGCCTTTACGACAATTTTCCACTTGAAGGATGTTCCAAGATTTTTTCCCATGGGATACGAAAAATTGTGTTTATTATTTTTGGGTGAAAAAAAAATTATTTTGAAAAATAAATTCAATTTTTCGCTGATGGGACAAATTTTGGTGAAATTGTGTAGATAATTATTATAATAAAGCCAATGACGAGATTTTGGGAAAAGTGAGCCTGTTGTATTTTTGTCTTCTCATTTTAGTCGAAAGATTTTTTCAAATGAAAATAATTAAAATATTAGAAATTTCAGAATTTTTCCATTATTTTCACGTGTAAATTGGTAGTTACATAATATAAAAAATTCAGGCTCCATTTCTGATGTGATAACTCAGCTTACGAATTTTTTTCGATTTTAATTTTCTATAAATATAGCCATCACCAAATTTATCTACATAAGCTTAAGGTTTCAATTTTTAATTTATCTCCATGGGAATAATATCATTTACACCTCGACGAATAATCGCATTTAAAAAATGTGCTAATAAACAATAAAATAGACACTAAAAATGACGAAATAAAAAAAATAATAATCCTGACATAGTATATAATTTTTTCAAATAATATTCTTCATAGCCAAAACGATTATTTTTTAAAGCAAAATTTAACATTCCCAAACGCTTAAATCGAATCTCGAAAGAAAGTCTTTCATCCTTTCGGGATGAAAGAATAAATGTACAGTACAAGTAAAAAGGTATTATGCGATTTCGTAATTCGTTTGTCGCTTTATCTGTGAGCCCGACGGCTGCTTAATTCCTCTTCGAATCCTTTGGATCCGCGTCTGTGATCTTCTTCAGGGTAGATAAAGAGAAGAAAGTAAGAAAGGGGGGCGGTGGTTGACGGTGGAGGTCGGAGATAGAGAGGAGTGCTTTGAGCTCTTGTTTTCTTCTACTTTCTTTTTTCTCAGTCGTCGCGACGCCGTCGAGAGCCCGGTGCTCGCAATGGTTCATAGTAAAGACTGCGACGAGCAACGTTTCGCAGTAAAAAATGCGACGAGACGTCGACAGAATGCGAGAGAAAAAAAGAGAGAAAAAAAAGCTTTCGTTAGAGATCGAGAGGACAGAGGAGCTTCGGTGAAAATCCAGTTTGTAACTCTGGACTCTCAAGAAGCCAAAGCGAATGGGAGAAAGACTTTCGCCTTATGTGCCCAGTTCAGTTTTCTTAAATTTATTTCCGGAGAGCACAAGGCGCCAAGGGCAAAAATAAGGGCTGCAACATACCGGAAAAGAGACAGAAATGTAACTTTTCGTACGTAGAAACAAATTCTTTGAATACATGATCCACATTTTATTGCACGTATTTATTTGTTCTGTAAATTAGTTTGTACTATTTTGTTTTATGTTTTGAAAATTATTTATTGAATAATGGGACTTTTGCAGAAATTCATAAAAAAGTTCAATGTTCGTGACGAGAAATCCACACTTTTTTATGGTATTTTTTAAACAATTTCTATAGAATTTTTTTTTTTTTTCATGAGGTAAAGAAATCATAAAAGCTCTCGTCAGAGATTAAGAGGGATGAGAAGCTTCGGTGAAAATCCAGTTTGTAACTCTCGATTGTCAAGGAGCCAAAGCGAATGGGAAAAAGACTTTCTTAAATTTATTTCCGGAGAGCACAAGGCGCCAAGGACGAAAATAAGGGTTGCAAAATACTGGAAAAGCGACAGAAATGTGACATTTCGCATGTGGAAAAAAATCCTTTGAACACATGATCTCCTTTCTATTTCACGTATTGATTTGTTTGGTAATTTAATTTGTACTGTTTTGATTTATATTTAAAAAAATATTTTAGATATCATTTGATTGAATAATAACATTTCGTCAGAAATTAATTAGAAAACTACAATGTACTTGACAGAGAATCCACACTTTCTTATAGTATTTTCAGTACAATTTCTATAGATTTTTTTTTTTCATGAGGTAAACAAAACAAAAAAGCTTTCGTCAGAGATGAAAAGACGTGAGGAGCTTTGGTAAAAATCCAGTTTGTAACTCTGGATTGTCAAGGAGCCAAAGTGATTGGGAAAAAGACTTTCACCCTAGGTGCCCAGTTCAATTTTCTTAAATTTATTTCCGGAGAGCACAAAAGGCCAAGAGTGAAAATAAGGGCTGCAAAAAACTGAAAAATACACAGAAATTCACATCTCTGTCGTCTACTTTTCCTACTTGAATAAAAACCTTTTGAAAACTCTTTCTTTTTTTACATACTCATTTTTCTGTGAATTATTTTGTAATTTAAAAAAAATTAAAGCAATGTGTGTACATTTTTCTTAAGGGAAAAAGTTTTACAATACAGAGTTATCTGTTCTGTAAATTAGATTATATTTTCTTCCATATTCCAAAAAGTATTTTAATTTTGCAGGAATTCGTGTTCAGTAGCTACAATGTGACAAAGCAAATTTACTCGTCTTGTTGGTTTTTTTAGAGCAATTTGTATGAATTTATCTTATGAGTGAATCGAAAGAGGCAAAAAACTCTTTGTTAGAGATGCTGCTATAAAAATGCATTGACGCTGAAGAGTCTGGAAACGAAATAGAGATTACTTTGTGTGAAAAAAAATTCCATTGAATATATTCATAACCTCTATTTTATTTAACATACTTTCTGATCCGTCGACAATTTTTAATTATTTATTTTAGAATATTTTATGAAATATTGAAAGTTTAGTTATTTTTTCAGGCTTTCATTAAATATTATAACTCCATTTTACCTTTTATGGCAAGTCCACGCTTTTTTTTATAGTATTTTTAAAGCAACTTGCTTACTATTTTATTATGGAAGACACGAAAGTAAAAAAAAGCTACCGTCAAAGATGCTACGATAAAAATCCAGTTTGCAACTCTGGGATCTGAAGGAGCCACAGCGAATGAAATGAAAATCGCTATCTGTCCAGACCAGTTTTCTCAAATTTAATTCCGGAGAGCATAAGGCGCCAACAGTAAAATGAGGTCAGCAAAAGGCCAGGGAAAAAGACAAACTTTTGCTATGTGGAGTCTACAGAAATTACAGTTAAACATGCACTCAGTGATCTAGTGGATCCATTTATGAAACTAACGAGATTAATTTGCAAAAATAATCACGTTAAATAAATTCAGAATTCCTTTCCAATGAATTTTTTTTGCAATCCGTTGTAATACATTGTTTCTGAAAAATTCATAAATCGTTTCTAAACAAATCTCAACATTTAAAAAAAATTTCATGCAATTATTACAGCTAAGTAAGCAAATAGACATAATTATCGTTCCCAAGATCTGCCAAGAAAAATTCCCGAAAGAACGAAATGGACATAAATTCACAACTTCGGTCTTTTCAATATATATTTTTTACAAACCGTTTTCATACATTTTTAAAAAAAATCTATAAATTATTTAGCAACAAGTCACAACATTTTAAAAAAATTACATGCAATCACAGATAAATAAACAGATATATATATAATTATCTGTCTCAAAATCTACCAAAAATAATTCCCAAAAGACGGAAATGGGGATAAATTATCTATTAAAAAGAAAATTGAAAATAAATGGGTTTGTTATCGCGACGTATGTCATATATGTACTCGGCAATCATTCATCTGAGGTCAAAACATTTTTCGGTATATACGCCCTACAAATGCGTCACGTGCTTTGCTGGAAGGGCGAGTTTGTTCGATACAAAGGACAAAAAGGAAAGCCCATTACTCCTGGCAATTATGGAGCCCTTTGAACTCTAACGGTCTGCTTGGATACCTGTGCACCATCACCGGTTCCCGTGGGACTTGACTGGGCTTGATACCAGCCCACAACCTACCCCACGGTTTCAGTCACACGACCCCCTCATCATTTCAGCATGTATACGCGACTCAAGGCATTTCCTCTCTCCATACTCGTCATCATCGCCGCTCATCCTCTTTGACACCTGCCGAAGAAATAGCGACGGAGGGTCTCAAGCCCTTTGCCCATTATTCGGCCCTATGATATACGATAATTGGCACGAGCCTAGTGATTCAACACACGAAGGGTCGTAACACGACTCCAGACGTCTTAGAACCGAGTTTCCAATGGTTAACTCAATTTTGCTTGTAACTTTGATCTTGGGATTAAGACACGAGCGCACGAATTTGGTCCAAAATTCATGCCGATTTTTTACAATTTTTCGTAATGTAGGTTTTTGGTGGACGAGGTCGAGTTTTTACAGGTATTTATGAGGTGTTATTAAGGGTTGGTTTTTTTTATCGAGAAATATTTATTAACGATGTGCCATATTATTGCAAAAAAGTGATGACCCCAAAGTTAGACAAGTAATCACGTCGATTATTATCAATTGTTTTTTTATGTAACCGGATACTTTTTGCAAAGTTTGAAAATTGAAAAAATTGCGACCCCGTAAATAAAACTTTAGTTTTTGACGAAAAACAAATACCTCCACATTTTTTTAAAAATCATGTTGTCATTTTGTATAAAATTTTATGATCAAGGATTTGTCCAAATTTCAATTTAATCGGACGAACAGATTTTGAGATACGATGATCACAGTTAAAAAAAAATGTAGATTCGAGAAAAATGCAAAAAAAAAAAACGGGTACGGAATCGATTAATTTTCAAAGTACCTCAAAGATCTTAAAAATAGTAACGAAAATTTACCAACTGATTTAACTTCAATTTATTTCGCACTCACCAACGTCCATAAAAAGCTCGTTAAGAATAAAATCCAGAAGAAAAAAAAATCTACCCCGTTAAAAAAGCAATGTCCCTTTATTTTTAAGCAACATTCCATAAAAAATCTATTATTGCAGACCATCTGATAAAATAGTTACCTATCAAATCGAAAGCTGTACTAAAATCGCGAATGTTGAATAAACCTTACAATAAATAAAACGTGAGTGTCCATTTTAAAGTGACGAGTGCTCTTTAATTTCAACAAGAACCGTACGTGTTCATCACGGTAGCCAGAAAAGCGAGAATAAAGTTTCCGGAGGTCCCGTTACAACATTCGCAACCGCAAATAGGAGCAGACGATAGAGGAAGTGGAAAATGCTAAGAGTGAACGGACGCTTGTCTCGTCCTCGGTGCACTGCACTATATGGAAATAAGGGCGACTCTCGAGTGCTATGAAAATTACCATTAAATTGTGGTTAACACTCAACGTACGCACTAAGCGACATATACATATATATATATATGTATATGTAGTCCAAAAGTGATAAAACTCTTCAATATATGTATATATATAAATATAGTAGCATCCATACATATATTGATTGTCAAGTTGCTTTACAACAAGTTTCTCCAAATATATATATATATATATATATATTTTGGAACAAGAAATGTATATATATATATATATATATATACATTTCTTGTTCTACCCTCGCAGCATTACGTTGTGTATTTACCTTCTTTGTGTGAATACACGGTAGAAATGCTCTATATACGTTAGAAGCTCTATACAAGTAATGTGTATACACACACATTCTCTCTCTCCCTCTGTCTCTCAGAGAAAGTGACTCGAGAGGCAGAGAGCAGAGAGCTTGAGTATCGTAGTGCATGTGATATAGTATACCGCGAGTGCTATTACGGCTTAAATTCCACAGGGGGGTGAGTTCTGAGGGCATTAACTATATCTATCTAAAGATATACCTACTGTCTCTCAATCTCCTTCTCTATGTGCCTCCGACTGTCCTGGGGTGGCCAGTACAGGCGGCAGAATAACCGTGCCGGATACCGAGCATACTGGAACACAAATTCGGGGTGGATATAGTTACAGAGCTAGGCTAAGGGGTGAACAGCCCTGCGTCCTGTCCTAGAGACAACCACAGGCACTGTCGACCCTTCAACGATCTACCACATGAAACTAAATTGTTATATGATTTTCACGACATTTGAGTGGGTGCGGATGCAAGTGTTGAGCGTTGAGCGTTGCACATTGAGCGTTGAGCATTCGATGTTGACCGTTGAGCGTTGGACGTTGACCGTTGAGCGTTGGACGTTAAGCGTTGAGCGTTGAGCGTTGAGCGTTGAGCGTTAAGCGTTGAGCGTTGAGCGTTGAGCGTTGAGCATTGAGCATTGAGCGTTGGACGTTGACCGTTGGACGTTGAGTGTCGAGCGTTGAGGGTCAAGCGTTGAGCGTCAAGCGTCAAGCGTCGAGCGTTGAGCGTTGAGCGTCAAGCGTTGAGCGTCAAGCGTTGAGCGTCAAGCGTTGAGCGTCAAGCGTCAAGCGTTGAGCGTCAAGCGTCAAGCGTCGAGCGTCAAGCGTTGAGTGTGAGTGTGAGTGTGAGTGTGAGTGTAAGTATAAGTATGAGAATGAGTATGAGTATGAGTATGAGTGCGAGTACGAGATGTCAGTGTAACGGTGAATGTGTGTTTGAGGATGTAGGATGAACCGATCGATATAGAAAGAAGTTTCGACTCGGAATTCGGTGAGTTAAAATCAAGGATTCGACAGAGGAAAGCGGAATAGACAAGAGAGATACCAGAGAAGACCGCAATCGACTCGGTAACGAATTCTTCTTTGCTATAGAAATTCGTTTAGCATGAATTTGCGAAAGGAGAACGTGGCTCTCGCAGTGGCTAGCCACCGAAGGTGTACTCGGTGAAGGCTTATGAAATTTCATGGGAAAGTACACTGCGTACTACAGCCACCGTTCTACAGCAAGCTATTTTGTATATTCATGCTGTGGGCCTGTGGCGGAAGGCAGAAGACAGCGAATTTCGGAGCGAGGAAAAGTGAGAGGCATAGTGTGCTCGATATAAATTCTCAACGCTGTGCAAATGGCATGTGCTAGCGTGGCAAGGGGCCTCTCTCAACGAATAGGGTGAGAAAAGAGGAGACGATGAGCGACGTGGATACACCGAGTGCGGAGAACTGTTTCACAGTGTGAAAACTCGCCTCGGGACATTCATGAGAACTGTATTTAGTAATTGCGGTGAGAGACGAGATCGTCGGATATATATGTAAGAAATATAGTGAAGGGTTACCCGAAAAGGAGGAGTTTTGAGTTCAAAGTTGTCGCGAAAATGTCTGCCAGCGATTTACAACTTTGACCGGTATTATTATGTAAATATCTGGCGGATAGAGCTCGTTTTATGATTCTAAGAGAAATTTAGAAATCGGTAAATTTACATTAATTTTTTTTAATCTGTCAATTTTTTTGAATATCATTGAATTTGCAATTTAAAATAAAATGTGAAAAGTTTGAGATGGTGAGTTCAGAGATTGCACATAGATAGTTTACTATTTAGCGCTGTTTTGTACAAGGTTTCGCGGAAATCTGTCGATCGGTTCAGATTTTCGATTTTTCTTTTATTTTTCAATTAACCGTCGCTTTAACGTCTGGAAATATTCAGCCGTAAAAACGAATTTTTCGAGTCATATCTGATACAGCCGAGAGATGTTCTGTAGTAAATTTGCCTACAGTCGGTAAGGAAGTTCAAATGTTATAAATAATTGAACATTTCCATGTTATACCCTCAATTCTTGTAAAAATAACAGGGTCCATGGAATTGCGATTATCAGCTAAACTAAAATGTCGCCTGCAGATAAAAATACCGATGTTATGTCAATCTGAGATAACAATAAAAGAAGAGAACGAAATTATTGAGAAATGGAATAATTATTTCTTAAATTACGTCATCAATTTGAGATGAATTCCGCTGCTAATTGAAAGCAGGAATCCTCAACAGAAATTTCACGTTGCCACATCAATGCAGGATGGTTGGTAATAAGGGTCACTCTTGTTATTAACTGACGCGCAGTTTCGGCGACTCTCCGACTCGAGCAATTTCTCGAATATCTGGCTAAGTACCTCATTCGATAGCAATACACACAAATAGGCTCTACACAACCCCGCTGAAATCACCGTACTAACTCTGAATCCCCCTCATCGCACTTAAATATGGTCAAAGCTGCCCCAACCCTCTTTGCGGTTGATACGGTTCCAACGCTTGCTCGTCGAGCGAAATGGGCCACGAAAGCACAGAGTAATACTACGGAGACATTAGCTTCATGTACGCAGCTCGCTTGGTGGAAGTGCAACCTACCGATGAAATTAAAATGTAATTCCGGCTCTCTCACTGACGTTCACTCCGCATTGCACCCACGTAATCTCCACGATGCTCAAGCGGCGACGACCGGTAGTGTCGCGTCGCCAAATACAGCCAAGAGAGAGAGCGAGAGAAACACAAGTAGATGAGGAAGAGATAAAGGGGAAAAAAGAGAATGAAAAAAAAGGATGAGTCTGGAAAATGAAACGTAGAGGAAAGGGTTTCTAGTATCGCACTGAGACCATCGTATCTCTTTCCACACGATCCTGCGGATCCAAGCTTAGCGACACTTTCTCCCTGTGTCGCTTTTGGTGTTATTTGCATATTTTAATTTACCGGCAAAAAAAGTCGGGGACGCTAGTTTTCTCATTAGTCATGACATTTGTGAGTGTGAGTGTGAGAGTGAGTGTGAGTGTGAGTGTGAATGTGAATGTGAGTGCGAGTGTGAGAGTGAGTGTGAGTGTGAGTGTGAGTGTGAGTGTGAGTGTGAGTATGAATGTGAGTATGAGTGTGAATGTGAGTATGAGTGTGAATGTGAGTGCCAGTGTGAGAGTGAGTGTGAGTGTGAGTGTGAGTGTGAGTGTGAGTATGAGTGTGAATGTGAATGTAAATGTGAATGTGAATGTGAATGTGAGTGGAGTGTGAGTGTGAAAATGAATGTGAGTGTGAGAGTGACTGTGAGTGTGAAAGTGAGTGTGAGTGTGAGTGTGAGTGTGAGTGTGAGTGCGAGTGTGAGTGTGAAAGTGAGCGTAAGTGTGAGTGTGAAAGTGAGCGTAAGTGTGAGTGTGAAAGTGAGCGCAAGTGTGAGTGTGAAAGTGACTGTGAGTGTTAAGGTGAGTGTGAGTGTGAAAGTGAGTTTATCAAATAGAAGAAGATATAAAGGGAAATGAAGAGAAAAAGGTAAAGAATGAGCTCGGGAAATGAAACGAAGTAGAAAGGAATTTCTAGTGTCGCATCGAGACAGTTGCAACTCTTTGCGGGCCGCTCGCGATTCTCCGGACGCGAGCTTAGCGACGCTCTCGTTGTGTGTCGCTCTTGGTGTTATTTGCATATTTTAATCTACCGGCAAAAAGTCGGGGACGCTAGTTTTCTCATTAGTCATGACATTTGTGAGTGTGAGTGTGAGAGTGAGTGTGAGTGTGAGTGTGAATGTGAATGTGAGTGCGAGTGTGAGAGTGAGTGTGAGTGTGAGTGTGAGTGTGAGTGTGAGTGTGAGTGTGAGTGTGAGTATGAATGTGAGTATGAGTGTGAATGTGAGTATGAGTGTGAATGTGAGTGCCAGTGTGAGAGTGAGTGTGAGTGTGAGTGTGAGTGTGAGTGTGAGTATGAGTGTGAATGTGAATGTAAATGTGAATGTGAATGTGAGTGGAGTGTGAGTGTGAAAATGAATGTGAGTGTGAGAGTGACTGTGAGTGTGAAAGTGAGTGTGAGTGTGAGTGTGAGTGTGAGTGTGAGTGCGAGTGTGAGTGTGAAAGTGAGCGTAAGTGTGAGTGTGAAAGTGAGCGTAAGTGTGAGTGTGAAAGTGAGCGCAAGTGTGAGTGTGAAAGTGACTGTGAGTGTTAAGGTGAGTGTGAGTGTGAAAGTGAGTTTATCAAATAGAAGAAGATATAAAGGGAAATGAAGAGAAAAAGGTAAAGAATGAGCTCGGGAAATGAAACGAAGTAGAAAGGAATTTCTAGTGTCGCATCGAGACAGTTGCAACTCTTTGCGGGCCGCTCGCGATTCTCCGGACGCGAGCTTAGCGACGCTCTCGTTGTGTGTCGCTCTTGGTGTTATTTGCATATTTTAATCTACCGGCAAAAAGTCGGGGACGCTAGTTTTCTCATTAGTCATGACATTTGTGAGTGTGAGTGTGAGAGTGAGTGTGAGTGTGAGTGTGAATGTGAATGTGAGTGCGAGTGTGAGAGTGAGTGTGAGTGTGAGTGTGAGTGTGAGTGTGAGTGTGAGTATGAATGTGAGTATGAGTGTGAATGTGAGTATGAGTGTGAATGTGAGTGCCAGTGTGAGAGTGAGTGTGAGTGTGAGTGTGAGTGTGAGTGTGAGTGTGAGTGTGAGTGTGAGTGTGAGTGTGAGTATGAGTGTGAATGTGAATGTAAATGTGAATGTGAATGTGAGTGGAGTGTGAGTGTGAAAATGAATGTGAGTGTGAGAGTGACTGTGAGTGTGAAAGTGAGTGTGAGTGTGAGTGTGAGTGTGAGTGTGAGTGCGAGTGTGAGTGTGAAAGTGAGCGTAAGTGTGAGTGTGAAAGTGAGCGCAAGTGTGAGTGTGAAAGTGACTGTGAGTGTTAAGGTGAGTGTGAGTGTGAAAGTGAGTTTATCAAATAGAAGAAGATATAAAGGGAAATGAAGAGAAAAAGGTAAAGAATGAGCTCGGGAAATGAAACGAAGTAGAAAGGAATTTCTAGTGTCGCATCGAGACAGTTGCAACTCTTTGCGGGCCGCTCGCGATTCTCCGGACGCGAGCTTAGCGACGCTCTCGTTGTGTGTCGCTCTTGGTGTTATTTGCATATTTTAATCTACCGGCAAAAAGTCGGGCGACGCTAGTTTTCCCATTAGTCTCTCTCTCCTCCCGTTCCTCCCTCGTTTTGCCTGTCCTGCGTCTACCTCTTTCGCCTCATTCTACGTCCCATACCCTCATAGCCTACCGTCTGCGTCGACACAGGCGAATAAACCCGCGGGGGTTCCCCTGCAGGAAACAGTTCTCTCGTACATATTCTCACCCCTTCCCCGAACATTCCCCCTATACACAAGTCTCCCCCGTCGCGCTCGAGATGTGCATCGTGAATTTTCGAAACCGCACACGCTGATGTGTCTAGCGTTCCGAGATTTTACAATGCGGCGACGTTGCTCCCGTGTGCGTTATTATACACCTCGCCCGTCGTAAATTCAAAAGTGCTGAGGATGAGTTAGAGCGGCAACTCATGAAGTATTTTTCAACTGGGGAAAATAATTGTTAACGTGGCTTACAAATTCTCGGTTATTGCGGTTGGGATATTGTTGTAAGGTGTAGGTTAGTTATTCAACTTTTAATATTCGTGTTTTGCTTTAGCGGATTTCGCTTGCATCAAAACCGTTGTCGTCATTCACCATGAGAACGAATTTTGGGTACCTTGACGTTCTTGACGTGGATTGCATTTTATGATTTCCCTAACAAGTTACTCACCTGACGATACCGAATTTCGCTGGTCCATCGGTTTATCATCTTCGGGTCAACATTTATCGACCATGTAAAGGAAGGGAAATAATGAAAATAAGGAAAATAATGTCTCGAAAAATCCAGGACTCGTTGCAAGTTCTTTTTCGCGTTAATTCTCAATGAAAATTGACTTGTCCACTTTGACAAGTTCACCCTTTTTAATTCCGTGCTCTCTTCCCTTCAATATCGAATTTCGCTGGTCCATTGGCAGATGACCTGTGGGTCAGAGTTCACATGTTGCAATAAAATTCTTTTTGCCAATCCTAAAAAAATTGACTAATCCACTATGACATGTTTACCCTTTTCAATTCCGTGCTCTCTTCCCTTTGATATCGAATTTCGCTGGTTCATTGGTAGATGATATTAGGTCAGAATTCACATGTAAAACAGAGGAAACGATGTCTCAAAAATCCAGGACTCGTAGCAATAAAATTCTTTTTGCCAATCATAAAAAAATTGACTAATCTACTACGACAGGTTCACCCTTTTTAATTCCCTTCTCTCTTCCCTTCGCTATCGAATTTCACTGGTCCATTGGTAGATGATCTGTGGGTCAGAGTTCACCAGACGTGTAAGGCAGGGTTGTTGTCGGACACGGTGTCAGAGCGGATAGCGGCATCGTGAGAGCCCAGCGTTATTTCCGCATAAATTATGGCGCCGTTCCCCGCGGCACTCGAGTGGTACAGCATCAGCAGCGGCGGCAGAAGCACAAGCAGCAGGGCCAACAGCTTCTACTCGCAAGCTCCGTGATATACGCCGGCAATTAATGTGCACGTTGGCTTCCTGATGCTTGCATCTAGTTCCTCCGTCTCACTTCCTACGCTTCCTTCGCTTCCTCCTCCTCCTCCATCTCCTCCAGCCGTCTGCGCTTCATTGGATAAACCTGTCCCACTCAGATCGCCGGAAATTTGTCAACCGCGTGCCGGAAAATGGATTTAGATTTCGCTACGTCTACGCGTTCGTGTCTTTCTCCGGTGGAAACGCAATAATCGAGTGCGGCGTGAGTAATTATTTTCACTGCTTGAGAAATGCTCGGGTGATCCAAGTTAAATATGAGCTGAACATTTTTCCTGTAAGATGACCACCAATAATTCGTTGACATGACTAAAAAAAATTATTATCTATACATTCATCTCGTAAATGGGTCGAGAATCGTGAAACTTGATACTATCAAGAGTCACGGTAACGTCTCGACGCAAATAACTTACTTCGTTGGTATACAACACTTTAATATCACCGGAATTCATCATTTTTTCAGCAGTTTGAAAATTGGGATTGCTGAATTGATAGAAAATATAATTTTTGTGATTCTTATCATTTCAGTTTTTTGAAATAGTGGCCATAATGCAATGTTTTAAGGGGTTGAAATATTAATGTAACACATAGCTCACTGATGATCAGGGTATAATTACAGGAGGAACGACCCTGAAGAGTCGGTAAAAAATGACAAAAAAAATGGGAAATGTTGAAAATCGGCCTGGAGAAAAAAATGTGGCCCACTGCAGACTGAATTCCCTGCCAAAAACCGAGATAGAACGAAACGTCGTCGAGTCTGAATGAGAAAGTGGTGAACGAAAGAGGGAGCCGAATTTTCTGCTGGTGCTGCTGCCGTCGCTGTTTCGGCCTCTGTCTCTTTTTCCGGCCATGGAGCAACGAGCTTTCGTCTTTCTCTTTCTCCTTCCCCCATTTCCCGGTTGGCTGCCACTCCGGGCGTTTCCACCCCTGCGCTCATTAAATCATTTGTTCTCCACTGGCGACCACACCAGCATCAGCTCTTGGCTGGCGCTGCTGTGTTTCTCATACCCCTTTTCCTCCCTCAATGTCGCACCGATCAAACGTCCTTCTCTCTCTTTCTCTTTGCTGAGGCAAATTCTACAGAAGCGGCGTAAAATATCCCACAAATGTCGCGTCAATCCGTGGGAAAGACCGTCACTGACAACGATCATGACGAGGAGCTCTCGTTAGATCGTTTTGGATCCCCTTTTTTTTTTTTAGGGGGAGGAAGGCCTGTCGCGATTACTCGAGAAGCCTTCATTTGGGAATTCTGGCGCCTCTTCTTATCACTTTTCACGCTGGTTAATTGTCGCTGCGACAATTTTTGCCATTTGCTGCAGGGCAATGACTTTTTTGGCTGGTAATCTCAATTGGTCTCTCTATATTAAATTGAAAATCGTATTACATGAAAATTTGATTTACGTGTGCATTAAAATTCGCCAATTATTCAACAATTTCATATTTTTTTATTTTATTAAACCTGGGTTTAAAAAAAAATTATCATTAAAACCTAGTAATCTCAATGGGTCCTTTGATGAAAAGCGGAAATTAATCTATCTAACGAATTTACTTCTACGATGCACTGAAACCTGCGATTATTGAACGACCTCAACATTCTTAAACTTTTCTTCCCTTCAATTTACCAAATCATTTTCCACCTAGTTTTCTTACAGGGAATATATGTTAATCTTAATCAGTCCGTCAAAATGAAGTTGAAAATATTAAAAATGTTCATTATACGATGAAAGGATCTGACCGTGTTCCAATTTTGAAAAAAATTCTTTTCCTAAGTTTCCCAAGCCATTTTCCTCGATACTTTCCCAAGATAAATACCCAGAAAACTCATCACCCTCTTAATGATGAGATAAAGGAAATCTCTCCTAAAAATAAAAACCTGCAATTACCTGTAAAAATAAAAATAACAAAATTTCTTCCAATTTTCTCTTTTCCAATGACTGCAAAAAAAATAGACCGTAACTGAATGTGACGTGCACATCGCACCTATGAAAGAGCATCACACTGGCCGTTTTTCGTGCTCAAAACAACGGCATAGAAATTGTCGCTCCGATGCAATGGTGATAGTGCATGGAGAAAAGAGAGCGAAGGGGATAAAAAGGGTTTTGGGGACTGTATATACCGTGTTGTTGCTTGAATGCGCGTTAAAGCTCGGATTATCCTCACGGCTTAAATTCCTCACCCTTATATAGAGCTCAAGCAACGGCGCGCGTTCTGCGTAACGCGCACGGCTTTCCAATGCTTTCTCCATCCCTTTCATCCCCTTTGAAGCGGACGTCGAGTGACGGACGAACAGTCAGAGAGACTGGCGGACACACCAGCGCGTACACGAGACGGTACAGATTACAACGGGAGGCTAATGTTATTAAAAAAAAATCCCCGGATGCGCAAATGAAAATCCTGGTGTTCGTCGTTCCGTACGAGCTATTGCATCCAGAAATCCAGGCAACGTTCCTGCGGTGAGAGGCTACTCAAAATATCCGGTAGAATGAGGGGAGAACGAAAAAATTCGAACGAACGGACAGTCAGAGATGGAAATAACAAAATTATATTAAAACACTAAAAGATAGTTCATAAGTGGGATTATATTTTTTTTACTGATTGAGCATGCATTTTTTAAATTACGAGTCAAGTATTCTGATATTGTGAAACGATTTCCATCCCAGCATTCGAAAAATTACAACAGGTTTTGAAAATTGCAAAAAAATAATAAAATTAATTTATCAACCTTAAAATCATATATTTTCAATTATACCGATGTCTGCATGATTTTACTTTTTTTTTATTGTAAGACTATAGTTTAAAAAAAAATGCAAACGAATAGATAGAAAATAGCGTAAACGAATACAAAAACTGGAGAACAGCTCATAAATACAAACACGCTTAATGCGTGTTGGACAAAACTTCCGGAATGACTTATGCAGAGTTAATAACGCGACGGATGTACGCTAATTAAATACGCGTCATTGGTAACAGGTTCCTACGCGGTCAGAGGGCGCCACCCTTTCTGACTCCTGCGTTCGCCATAGGAAAATGGTCCGAACCTTTGCGCACTGCTACGGGCAACTCCACACGGGTTTGCTTTTTTAATCAACGTTGCCCACCGGTCATTATAAAGCTCGTTCAAAGCCCCATAACTCTTCAGCCGACTGTTGGCGTGGCGTACGCAGCACACGTTGCTGAAGAGAGGGAAAGAAGACAGAGAAGAAGAGAGAGAGAACATGTTGCTGAAGAGTGGGAAGGGAAATGGAGGAAAAGCGGGAAAGGCCATGTTGCTGAAGAGTGGAAAAGGAAGGAGAGGCAGGGAGAGAAAGGACATGTTGCTGAAGAATGACCATAGAGAGAAAGAGAGAGAAGACGAAAGGACAGGTTGATGAAGAGTATGAAAGGAGAGAGAAGAAGAGAGAGTAAAAATATGTTGCTGAAGAGTGGGAAAGGAGAAGGAGTAAAAGAGTGAAAAAGAGCATGTTGCTGAAGAGTGAAAAAAAAAAGAGATAAAGAAGGAGAAAGGACACGTTAGTGAAGAGTGGAAACGGAAAGAGAGGAAGAGAGAGAATGATAGCTGGGAACTTTCGAGTGAGAGGGAAATCAAGAGGGCGCGACGTCGACTATAGAGAGCACAAATGGCAGCAGCACCACTGACGACGACGACTACGACGACGTTATAAAAATTGCGAAAGAGAGTGAGACTCCCTTCGTTATGGATAGCCTCGTATATTTTATGGCGTTAACGAGTCCCGTCGTTTTGTCGAGACTATAAACTCTCGCGAGCGAACGACTATACCCCCTCCGCCCCCTCCATCACCCTCTGGTCACTATCCAACAGCATCTAGCACGTCCTGTCCTCTGTCCTCATACAGGATGGACGCAGACGAATGGTCCATCTACCTTGTATTTTTTAATTGTTTTTAATTTTTTTTTTCCATCTCTCCCCCTTTTCGGACTACGAAGCGGTTAGCGAGACTGCTGTCGACGTTTAAAATTATCGTGTACCGCTCTCTGACGGACAATTTATACTGGTAGCAGGTCTAAATGACTTTGACAATATAAGTTACGATGAAATTTCTTCATCAAAATTACTTTGCTTTTATTTTTGGCTTCACATCATTCGTGAGGTTTCTCGCCCTCCCTCTCCTTTTTTCTATCGTCAATATGTAACAGCATTTAGCACTGTCTGTTTTCTGTCCTCATGTAAAATGTAGGGAGACGAATGCTCCCATTTACCTCGTATTTTTTTTTTTCATCTCTCCCTTTTTTCGGACTATGAAGCAATTAGGGAGACTGTTGTCGACGTTTAGAATTATCGTGCACTGCGATCCAACGAAAAATTCATGCTGGTAGCATGTCTAAATTATTGGACAATATAAAATACAATAATTTTTTTTTTGCTAAAATAACCTATGGTATAATTCATAACAACATTTCTTTTCCCTTATTTGGGTTTTTACTCACCAGCAAACAATCAAACTTCCCCCTCTACCCCTTGATTTTATCTTCGGTTATAATGGAACAGCATTCTATTCGTATTGCGACTTTTTTTCAACTGTATGTAATTTTTTAAATTTTTTCCTATTATTTCTCCTTCTTTCCAGACTACAAAATGGTTGGCGAGATTGCTGTCGACATTTTAAGTCATCGCATACTGCTCTCCGCCGAAAAATACCTACTGGTAGCATGTCTAGAAGACTTGAACAATATAAGTTACAAAATTTATTTTTCCAAAATAGCCCATAATACGATAGTGTCATGAAAAAAAATCTTTGCTACTTTCATTATTGTATGAACTTATATTCTCATAACACGCAGTTTTTTAAATACATTTTTTTAGTACCTAAATATTTCTAGAGCCATTTGATGACCATTTTTTTTTTTAGACAGTTTTGTTCTTTTCGACGGTGCTTTTTTTACGTTGGCAATTATAAAGTCGGTATATATTATGAAGTATTATTGGTTCACACACTCAGTGTTGAAAAAGCAAGGGGAAAAATGTATAATGCCAGATTAAAGCGAATTCCATAGTTCGTTAGAAAGCACAATGCGTCCATTCTATTCTATATCTTTCTCGTTTTCTTTCTCTCTATCTTTTTGCACTCCGATCGTCTTCCTTCCTCAGGGAGCGCCTTGGAAAGCACACTCTCTTGAATATTGTAATGCTAACGAGTGTCTTGGGAGTGACGAGAGTGAAGATACTGCTCCGGCTGCTACTTCTGCTCGGAGAGAAAGCTTGGTATACCAGGAACCTTCGATATTGACTTTTCTAATTAGAAAGCAGCTTCCCGGAACGAACAGCTCCATCGAGAAAGTCCTCCGATCTTCCTCTCTCGATTTTTCTTCCAACGAGACTCCGAGCTCGAAGAAAAATAACAAAGTCGATCTTCTGAGTCTAGAAGAAGAGACTCAAGAGAACCTCCCGAAGGAAGTAATATTCTTTATGGCTCTTTAATCGTAGTTTTTTACAACTATGTTCGTCCGCTGTCATGGATCGATGTATATATTTTATCCATCAATAATTCAAGCTTATTTAAATAAATGGAAAACACTGAAAATTCATGCGAAATTTATACGAAATTCACAAATCCGGAATTCGGTCAAAATAGGCCGACACTTTATTCGAGATATCGAATTTTGATATTCAGACCTTCTTACCGTGATCTTAAGTCAGTTTTTGGCGTTTCTGATAACAGGATTCGACAACAGAAATTTTTTTAAATTTTTTCGAAAAAATTGAATTTTCGACTTAATTTTTTTCCTAAGTTTCTCAACATTGATTTTTTTTTCTCTTACGCTATTTTTCTCTATCCTTTAAAAAAGCGTCTTCAGTTAGTATATTCGTTCACTTCCCATCATAAATATTACCATGAAAAAGATCCTGAAGAATACCACATAATATAATCAAAATTCGCAATTCTCATGATTTTCCCCTAATTCACGTCCGCCTTGATGACTTGTGCCCAATTGGCCGTGAGTGTTTACACCTAATGTCGAGAATTGCATCAACTGGAAACGCTGTTTCCGCCCAACTTGATAATTACGACAGGGGAAATCGAAATGTTTATGTGGATCGGTGAGTACACCGAATAGTCGAAGGGCCTGCTGGTATTACGTGAACAGGAAGCCTCGCTCATGTGCTGACCGAAACCACGCTCTCGTGTGTCGGTCTCCACCTCTTCAGGGTATCAGTCGCTGGTTGGCTCTCCTCTTCTGTTGGCGGTGCTTACCTATGCACGAGAGAGGAGAGGAGCTTAAGCCTCGCGTCCGGGTTAATGGGACGCTTAACGCTCGAGCATTGCCTCAGCCGATCCCCAGGCCCGTCACTAACACCGTAATGGCAGAGAGCGAGCGTCCTGTAATAGGAGAAACGGATTTGCCTCCGCACGATGATATATTCGTTTCATTAGCCGGGCTTAGCGCTAGGACGTCGCTTCCTGTGTTGACTAGATATAGATATATATATATATAAATGTGTATATATATGGGCCATTCTATACCAATTCGACCTGAGTCTGACCCTAAACCTCTTAGACATGATTTCATATTATTTACATTTTTGACCTGGGTCTGACCCTAGACCTCTTAGGCTTAACTTCATATTTAAAAAATTTTTGACCTAGGTCTGACCCAAGACCTCTTAGACTTGACTTCATACTTTTCAAATTTTTGACCTGGGTATGACTCTAGATCTCTTGACTTGACTTCATATTTTTTAAATTTTTGATCTGGGTCTGACCTTGGATCTCTTTGATTTGATTTCATGTTTTTTCAATTTTTGACCTGGTTCTGACCCTAGAGCTCTTAAACTTGACTACGTATTTTTTTAATTTTTGACCTGCGTCTGAGCTCGGATCTCTTAGGTTTCATCTCATATTTTTGGTCTCTCATAGAGGGAGCTTTGTTTTCGTGAAAACTTTTTTCTCAAGATTTTCATGTTAACATACTCAGAATCACCTGAAACGTCGAGAAAAGTGGTCTAGAAAATATGTCTGTATGTGGGTATGTGTGTGTGTGTGTGTGTGTGTGTGTGTGTGTGTGTGTGTGTATGTTGCAGGCACCGAAAATTCAATTGTCCATAACTCACGAACGGCACGATGGATCGAGGTAAAATTTGGCACGCAACTACAGTATTGACTCCTTTGTAATCAACTTGATTTTTTATTAAATGTATCAATGTATACTGAATAGAATGTATGTTTTTTTCAAAAAGCAAATTGATAGAGATTGAATTCGTGAAAATAATTTGTCGCAGAATTCTCGACCTCGAAGAATTTTTTCAAAATTTTTCAAAATGATTTGTTCGAATTACTGTTTTTTTTCCAAAGACATGACCTGATGTGAATAATTGGTTAAGAAAATTTATTTCAAGTAACATAATCCGGGAGGTCGAGGTGATATGGAATGCCCCATATGGTACACGTCCAGGCAGCGACTGAGTACGACGTTCCTTCGTGTTCTCCTCAGTCTCCTCCTTCAAAGCAATTCCAATGTCCTTTGAGACGACAGCCGGCTGGGATCTTCTGATATCCTGGCTCCAGCAAACGGTCAGGGACATTTCCGGAATTCGGGAACGGGCAGTGTGACAGTTTTCGGACGTGGTTGCAAGATGCAGAATATCCAGCCATCGTCACTGTTAAACTTTCTGGATTTTGAATGTCTTTAACGTCCAACAACCATTGTTTTGGTTCTTTTCCAATCGGTATTACCAAGCTGAAAGTGATTTATATAAACTTCCAGGAAAATTACACGGTGTGGTAATTTTTTTCGGATTTATTGGCATTGAATTTCAAAAGATGTCTTGAAAAGTAGCTTTTACTTCATAGTTACGAAAACACACGTGATTTCCTCAAGTATACCGATATCGAGTCAATTGATAAGAAATTGACGAAACCGATTTTTCGATAGTATCGAAAAGTATCGATGAGCAGAAATATCGAAAAGTCAGTGATTCGAGGGATCGAAAAAAACGATGAGTGCACATATCGAAAAAGTCGACAATTCGAAGAATCGAAAAAAATCGATGAGCAGAAACATCGAAAAAGTCGACATTTCGAGGTATCGAAAAAAATCAATGACCACCAAAATCGAAAGAGTCGACAATTCGAGGTATCGAAAAAACCGATGTGCAAAAATATCGACAAAATCGACATTTCGAGGTATCGATAAAAAAAAAATGTGCAAAAATATCGCAAAAGTCGAAAATTCGAGGTATCGAAAAAAATCGATGTGCAAAAATATCGCGAAACTCGACGATTCAAAGTATCAAACATTTTTGCCAGCGTGAAAAAAACGTTTGGGATCAGATGCTGAAGACACGAGTATACAAACGTCGGGAGACGTAAAACGATGTAGAAGAGTAAAACGGTTGCTTCCATACCGCGAGCATTAGGAAAATTGAAACGGTTTTCTTTATCTGCTGTAAAACGCGTTTGCGAAATGCGAAATGGTGGTAGGGAGTTTCAAGTCATGTCGAGCAGGTCTCCGAGGACTTGTGGAGAAAGAAGGTCGCCGTTGAGGTCGAGCGCGGTCGCGAATCTCGGCTCTCGTATCTCGCCTTCGCTATTCCTGCGCTCTCTCCCATTCCCTCTTTTTTTCCCTCGTCACTTTCTTACTCTTTTCCAGCGGGGATTCCACCCGTTATTCGCAAAGGCGGTGCCGTCGTCTCGCGAAACTTGAAATTCATTGCCGGATGTGGTCCGCCGTGCGCTGCTCTCGTGATCTCCAACGCACGCAGTGAAATAGAATTGAGACTTCCGCACAGACGGTCGTCGAAATGGAAAAGCAAACGAGAAGCTCAAGGTACGTGCATCAG
The DNA here is from genome assembly GCA_949699805.1 of Tromatobia lineatoria. Taxonomy (NCBI): domain Eukaryota; kingdom Metazoa; phylum Arthropoda; class Insecta; order Hymenoptera; family Ichneumonidae; genus Tromatobia; species Tromatobia lineatoria. The sequence continues at coordinate 20,712,294 of OX453039.1, forward strand.
GCGAAAGAATAATTTTAAAAAGTTGCCAAGTAAAGTCACGTTCATCTTTTCAGCACTTTTTTATTCGCTTGTCGAGAGAAATCGAGAAAAATCGATTAGTAGAAGGATCGATGCATAGAAGTATCCATAAATATCGATTCGTAGAAGTATCGATACAAATCGATTCGTAGAAGTGTCGATACAAATCGATCCGTAAAAGTGTCGATACAAATCGATCCGTAAATGTGTCGATACAAATCAATCATTAAATATATCGAAAGAGTCGGAGTCTTAAGATATCGTGAAAACTCGATCAGAAAACATATCGACAAATTCCGTCATTCAAGATATCGAAAAGTATCGATGAGCGGAAATATCGAGATACTCGGCGATTAGAGGTATCAAAAACTATCGATGACTAGAAATATCGAGAAACTTGGCGATTCACGGTATCGAAATAAATAAATGAGCAGAAATATCGAAGAACTCGACAATACGAGGTATAGAAAAAATTGACGCGCAAAAATATCGAAAAAGTCGACGATTCGAGATATTGTAAAAAATCAATGTGTAAAAATATCGAAATAATCGACGATTCGAGATATCTAAAAAGAATCGATGAGCAGAAATATCACGAAAGCTCGACAACACGAGGTATCGAAAAAATCTATGTGCAGAAATATTGGAAAAGTCGACGATTCGAGGTATCGACAAAAAACTATGTGTTGGTGTATCGAGTGAGAGAAAAGAATGGGAAACCAACCGGATATATATTATTAGTCTCTCGCGTCTTCCGTGCAAAAGGAACAACACACAGAGTATACAGTGGCACTGTGAAGCTTGTCGGTGTCGAATCCTTTGAGAACCTCTGGCCCCGAGGGCGCGATATACGTTGGCGGGAGTCGAGGCAACGTGAGAACGGAAATAGGGGATGAAACGGATGAAAGCCAACGTGGCAAGCGAACGTGGTTCTTGAAAGACGAGCCAGAAGAAAGAAAGCTCCAACCTTAGCCAGACTCACCCAGTAAGGAAAAATAGAAAGAGACGAGAGAAATAAAGAAAAAGTAACAAGAAAAAATATTAAAAATTGCGGGAGAGTTGCGGCCAGGCGTTCTTACAGCCCATATGTATAACTTATGTCCCATGTGACTTATAACTGCAGACACATGGCGTACAACTTCTGTTCCCTTTTTTATACAATTCATAATGCCACTTTTATTCTGCCCTTCTCCCTATTCACACATATTTGTAATATCTTACGAGCTGTAAAGGGCCTATTTTCCCATCCTGACTCACTTATGTAATAATGGGTTTTCATTTTTTAATTTTCATTCAAATATACCTCATAGACTCAGGATAACACAATTTTTTATAGAGATGCACAGTTATGTAATAATGGACATGTGTAGATGTCTAATATTACTAAATTAACTAATTTTTTTAATTCAGTCTTGATACGTAAAAACCCGGTGACGTATATTTTTTATGGTATCAGCGGAATCTTGAAGTTCAGACGCTTCTAATGTATACTTTTTATTATACAAAAGTTGATTGTATGTATATCCAATTTCGATTCTAAGTCAAAATTCAGGACCTTTGCAATAAGAGGTCATGTATGTTGCACAATATTCAATGGCGAATATCTCAAGAATTTGGTCGGTGACAGACGCTAAAATTTCGTAATCCCGTTCAGAATTGCTTAAGCTATAATCCATGAATTTGTCAAGTGGATAAGTTGAAACTTGTGTGTCAACAAAATCGCCTTGTATAAGCCAATAACGACTATTACGTTGCGTTTCTGCCACCACCAAAAACGAATCTCTTGGCATTGACGAAACCGTGGTCGGCGGAACGAACGTTGACGCTGCTCGTGGTAGAAAGGAGAAAATCGTGGGAGGGAATGTGGGAAAATATGTGGTGGTAGCCTCTGCAGCTCACGCAGCAGCAGCACCACCAACAGCAAGGGTTGCGAATTCGCTTTGGTATTCATGCTGACAGGTTGCCTCTATTGACTGTGGATAAACCCCATAGAGTATCGCAGCAGTAGTAGTAGCTACTACTAGTAGTCGTCGCGGTGGATGTATCCCTGTCCTTTCCATCTGACTCTCTGATATATCTAGATATATGGGGCATTCCAGGTCAAATCACCAGCTCATATCCCTCGACCTGTCCGATTTTGATAATTCTTTAATACGATGCTGTTCCCAATCCAAAACGACCTGGGAATTTTTTTCAGATATTTTTTACGGCTCCTAAAATTTGAAGAAAAAAAAATCGAACAGTCGCTTTTGAAAATGCGATATTATTTCGATCAGAAAAATTTAAATTCATTTTATGATTCGAAATATGATTATTAAACACCGCATGATAACGGGATCTTAATATTCAATATTTTTTGCGAGTTTTCAGCTTTTTCGTTTTTGAATTGAAATTATCATTTATTTTCATCACGCATGACTTTCTCAAATATCAAGTGTATTCAAATATCGCATTTCTATAATATTCCGAAATTAAAGTTCATCAGTGTTTGAAATATTGCTGACCGGTAAAATAAATAACGACTCCAATTTATGAAAAAAAAAAAAATTAAAAAGTTGTGAAAAGAAAATTGGCGATTTTGGATTCGATTGTCAATTTTTTTTTTCATATTTCACCGCGGGTTAAAAAAATACAAAACTAAAAAATAATCAAAATGGAAGGAGTTGAATTCATGGGCTCCTGATTTGACGTGGAGTGCCTCATATATATATTTTCCAGCATCGACAGTCGCTCACATAAATAAATATGGCTCGTACACGAGGCAATACACAATATATGCTACATGAGAAGCGTGTACACTTGTATTGGCATATACGTACTATAATATACTTCATCGAGAGGGATAAGCATCCGCAGATCCTCGGCAAGAGCTTGTGGCACGTACAACGAATATATATCCTGTATATTCTCTCGCTCTTTGGATCTCGAATGCGTATATATACGTATATATAGCGTTCATATAGCCACTCGGTGTACAAGCTCCGGCCAATCTACCCGCACGTCGATGCATTTCGATTTATGTACTGCGTACGCACGTAGGCCAAACCGCATCGAGATCCACGGTCCGATCCGTATGCGGAACTCGTGGCTCCTCGCGCCACTCGCACGAGAGAATCGTTGATGCGTTATAGATATGTATATGTACATGTATATTGATATATATATATGAATATGTATATCTATATATGTAAATGTATATGTATATGTATTGCAGACATGGAGAGAGAGAGAGAGAGGGAGAGGGGGAGGGAAAGACGTGGTTTTCTCTCCCTTTTCAACACCAGAGAGAATTCTCTGCTCAGCCAGCTTTGGTTTTCCAGTTCGAAAATCAAACCATCGCCCCGCGCGATATGCGCCGAGCCTATACCAACTCAACCATTGGCATCCTCGCTACACTCGTCACGTGCCCAATGCCACGAAACATCCAAGGAGTGTCCGCAATAATATTACACACGTATATTTATGGTGTAATGCTATGGGGAGTATTTCAGATTTTTCTCATTCCCTGCGCGTCTTTTTGGTCTATGTGCAAGAGGCGCGATATCAGATTTTTTTTATGGATAAGCAACGTGACGGATTTAAATTTTTCCTGCCAGGAAATTTCAGCGTCTGGACGCTTTTCGTATTACGTCAATTTTGAGACTGGATAGTAATGGAATGTTAAAATTCATATATAATCCGAACCCTTCTATCGATCTTTATCAAATTTTGTATCTAGCGTTATTCGACATTATTTCGTTTATGTACGAAATTTGGGGGTCCTCGTTCATGTTTTACGAAAGTTAGAGCAGTGACGTCATTTTTTGAAAAATTTCAAAACCGCATAAAATCTGAACCATTTTTGCGATATCCGCTAAATTCGGACCGAAACGACATTTAATGTATCTGCACTTATGCACACATTTAGCAAGATATTGTAAATTTTACAATACTTAGAGTATTTACGCTCTTTTTTGTAAAAATGAAAAAAGCTATAAAATCTAAATTTAATGGTTCATTTTGTCCAAAATTGCGACAATCAAAGATAGTGTGCTGCTTAACTTGTGTGCCAAACTTGAGCTCATTCGGTCGAACGGTTCTCGAGTTACAGTTGATTGAAATTTCGAAGCCCTGCAAACACGGACATACAAACGGACAGTTTCTTCTAAACCACTTTTCTCGATGTTTTAAGCCATTCTGCATTGCCTGATATGGAACTATGATATGGAAGACCAAACAAAAATTAATGATAACGAATCTGCCTTTACGAGGAAGCAAAATTAAAATCGCTGTTTACGCTACGTATCGAATCAAATGAGCCTCGAAAAAATTGATGATAACAAAGCGTCCTTTATGAGGAAGCCAAATCAAAATCGGTGTTTACGTTAATTATGAGACAAAATGAGCCTGGATTTTTCATTTCCTGTACTGCCCATTCCCACTTTATTCTCCCATCGGTGGAATTTTTTTTTTTTTCAAGCCCTGTCATGGAGAGTGGGTAGTATAAAGTTGCAAAAGGTATATAACGCGATAACAACCGTCCGATAAAGCGCAAGTTATGAGACTTTGGGGAGGAAAACATGGAAGTAAGCGACGCGATGGGAAAACGAAACCTCTCACTCCCTCTTCCTCTATGATGCTTCAGTTCCCAGAGCTCGCTTTTCCCTCTGCCCCCTCCCCCCTCTCCGCCTCTTTTTACAGCAAACACGGATTGTATCCCTGTGTCCGTGTATGGGCCTCGGGCGTTTGCTCTCGAGTTCCCCGAGCGAATGGTCCTTGCGGACCTCGACTCGATTTTTATTCCCGCGGTAATGGCGCTGGGTATATTGAGTTAAGTGGCGCAATGAAATGTAAAATATGCTTGTTAACGCGTTAGTCGAGGAAGCGTCGGCTGGTTGTACGCTCTCTATTTTGTATGCCAGCCCATAGACTGGAGTACATGAGGAAAAACCCGATAGGGAAAAAAAAGGGTTTATCAAAAGAGTGGAGCAAGCGAGATAGAGTGGCTGCTAGTTTGTGTATGGAAAACTCGGCTGCTCTCGGTGCAGCGATGATATGTAGCCTACGAAAGTCTAGGTGCTTTTATCGGACGTTCGCATACATTTCGCTTTTTCTCTCATTTCAGTTAAAAACTCGTTTTGTTTTTGTTTACCGGAATCCAGCATAAAATCCACAGATTTTTAAGTCATTATATAGAAATGCTACGAGTTTTATAATCGAGTTTTCAAATTTTTTGTGCGCAACGGAAAAATACAAAACAGCTGTAACAAGAAATAAAATAGTTTTTATTTTTTCTCACAAAAAAAAAATCGCAATGAATTCGTGCAACATATTGGATTTTAAAAAAATTCAATCTCGTTGAGAGTACGTTCTCATTTTTTATTTTAGGGAAAAAGCAATTCATTTACATGTAGAAATTCAAAAGTAAGTTTTTCGGAATTGTTTGATTATTACTTTACTTCGCTCGAAAAGTGTAAAGGATCTCTCGTTTATCGTAAACTGCATTGCCGACAGTATTCATGAGTGAGCTGTAAATGAGTACTGCAGAAAAAGCGGCACTATACATGTGCTTGCCTAGCAGGTCTGACTATAATCTGCCTTTAACCACTTATGGGCACTAAACGTTCCTTTAACCGAGAAGTATAGGCCCTACATCCCTGCACCCTTTGTTTTATTTTTTTTTTCTTTTCCATTTCTCTATGGTTCCACGTTACCGAGTATGGTTATTCGCTGGGTCTTTTGCAGGGCGCGCCTCGCTTTACATACAATTACAATTTGTATCGGAGTGGAGTATGAGGTCGGTAGAGGTCGTCGCGTAATTTTCCACCGCTGGGCTCACCCATACTTCGCTTGTTCTTATGGGCTACGTCGTAGTATACTACACACTGTACCAGACTAGAAGCTAGTAGAGAACCAGCAGTGGCGATAGTGTTGGTGAAGAGAGGAGACCTTACGCCGGCACGTTTTACCCTCTTGTCGCACCCGACGCTCGTTTCCCAGGAGTTACGGCGCGAAATGAAAGTCCCTGCAGGCAAGCGAGTCCGAATCCTCGCGGCGCTATACTTTATCTTCCAGCACACACACAGAGAGCTTCCTTTCTCTCTCTTTCCCTTTCCCTGGCCCTTGCGACCCTTTCATTTTATTTCTGGTCGCTCCCCCTCCCATTATTCGAGGAAGGAAGGAAGCGAGAGACGAGTGAGAAAAAAGAAACTCGACGAGCTAGCAAGAATTTTCTACTCGGCCCTACTATGTCCCTTTTCCTTTGCTCTTTTTACCCAGAGAAGGTAGGTATACTACCGGATGAATGCGTGCGCTATGAGGGTCAGGAAGAAATGTAGGAGACAGCCCAGAGTTGTAAACGCTTGCAGAAGAAACTTGAATTCTTTTCCGAGCTTGTATGTGGACCTTGTGGGTGAGACTGCGTGTCCAGTGAAGCTACTACTTTACTGGAGTTGAGCATCAGTTAGCCCAGACAGTTGGCGTACGGAATATAGCTACTGTTACAGAGAGAAAGACAGATATACGGACGGGATACTACGTGTTGGGAATACATAAACAATGCGTTTTAATTAGAGAAGCCAACGGCAGCTGCATGCGCCAGCAGCACTAGTTTGTACAACGGCGTATATATCTTGTCTTTCCCTCTTTAGTTGTCGAGGTTTCGGCCACTCTTCTTCAGCATCTTCGTTTTTTATTTGTTCAATTCTATCGGGCGAACTACTAGGGGCGCTGTTATCTGCAGCCACTTCCATAACTGGCATCTCCTTTCGTGGCTTTTGTATTCCTCGTTAGTATTTCATCCACGAAGCGAGGTTCTATTTGAAGATTTTTTTTCCAGATTTATCTATGGTCGAAAAAATTTATACACGAATCTACCAGTCTTTGTACTTGTCCAGAATAGGTTAATAATGCTTCCTACAAAATTTGACCAAAATCTGTCGAGAGGATCGAAAGTTACGCGTGATTGAATACTTGTCCACGGACAAACGGACGGACAGATAAGAAAGTGTAGTATATAAAAATCTGTAAAAAATAAACTATGTTGCAGATTTTCACTAAATTTTGTATCGAGCATCAATACTTCGAGTGGAAGATATATACAAAATTTCAGATCACTTCAACACGTTTCCGAGTAATAGTAAAAAATTTGGTTCATGAGAAAGCAATTGAGATTAAATATTATTTGGAATTCAATTTAAACGAATCTCGGTCGGCGAATATCCGTAAAACTTTACAGGGGCATTCATTGGTACCCGGGAATGTAACCCAGACCCACTTTGGGTGATTTCCGAACAAAATGGCCGTACCATCCGTCCTAGGAACCCTCGATGAATGTGCGATTGTTGTCCACCATAGCCAGCTTTGTGCGCTCACGCGAAAACTTGCTCTCTCTCCCAATGTGGTCGCAAGTGCGGTCTCTAGCAGCGAGCCGTTCTCTCTACCATTTCCGGTACTTGTGTACACGCAGAGTTAGATGTACGCGGCTAGGCGGTGGCGCACTTTAGGTTAAAGTACGGATGACTGGACGTTGCAGTGGCAGCAGCAGAAGCGAACATTGCTTGGCACAACTCCTGGCGTTTGTTGTGTCGTCGAGACTCGGAGCGTTGGCCCGGTATACACACAGTCGCAGGGGAACCGCCCGACGAGTTTGTTTCAAGGCATCCCTGCGGACGAGTCTAGGGTCAAAGCGGTCTCTCGCTCTCTGTACATATCGTCGACTCTACTTCTTCTCTCCTCGTTCATTCGTATCTCCAAACTCGGCTTATTCGCCTCCACGCCGGAGTGTAAACGACTCTCCGAGGCTACCAAAGCAACCCTAACCCCACTTTCGGCTTCATGTATATATGCTCAATCCTTCTCAGAACAAACTACCACTTTTCCACGTACATTCGGTAAACTTTGCTGGGGAGTACCGCAGAGGACTTAGTTCCCGCGTTGACTCTCGACTTTGTTCCACTTGGCGAACACTGCGCTTCTACTAAATCCGTTTGAGCCACATAAATCGTCCACGTGGATGCCGATAGTCTTTTTTTCACAATAAATGTACACGTAGCGTTCATAGGGGACCAGCGAGTAGCGTAAAACTGCCACGCCATCTGTTGATTTGGATTATAACTTTTGAATCATAAACACATTTTTGGGAAAAGAGGTTAGGTTAATTAAAGGTGATTATGAATTACATTTTTGAAAATTCTACATCGACTGACGATAATCTGTTGGCTTACAGTAAATGTTAAGAAGGCCAAATTTAGGTTGCAGTTATTTATTTTGGAAAGCCGGTAACATATCTTGTCCATGGTATAAATGGAATCTTGAAATTTTGACACTTCCGCCATGTACTTTTTATTGGTCAAAAGTTCATTGTATGTACAAGAATTTTTTGTTTACAGTCAGAATTTGGACCCACTCCCATAAAAGGCCATATGCATTTCACTAAATTCAATGTAAAATTTCTTAGCAATTCGTCCGGTAACAAACCCTCAAACTTCGTAATGACGTTCAGAATTTCTCAAACAATAACCTATACATTTTCCGACCATGAAACTTCAAACATGTAGTGCAACCTTTTTGTCGGTAAATGATTCAGAAATGATCATATGACCACACAAATCACTTTTGGTCCACTGAATTTGATCCCTGGAAAGCAGTAGCGTAAATCAAAAGTGTGAGACAAAAAAAAAGCGATGTCTTTATTAAAATACGATGAACGAAGGACAAACTGCAGCTTTTATGTTCGAGGGAGGCTCGGAGCTGTGAAATCCCTTTATGAGAATTGTGATTTGGCGCATGAACGTGGCAAAAGGGCTGAGAGGGGGTGAGAAAGAAAAGAGGCGAGAAAAAAAGCATCGTGACGGAGCACCGGAAGAACCTGTTTAAGCCGTAAACGTGTCCTGTACCTGTGTGCCTAGTACCTCGTCGCACGTGACCATAATGCCGAGAGTGGCAACTCGCTCTCACACAGAGTAATGTAGGGTGCGAAGCTTCCGCGAAGGGTGAGACAAAGAGAAAGAGACTAAGTTGTTCTTTCTACTCTTCGCCGCTTGGAAGCTTCGGGCTTCGGCTGAGAGGGCGCGAGCTCCACAGTAACACGTGACTAGGCTACGTAACGTGGCAACCGCACCGCAGACACCCAATAGGGTGCGACTATGTGCAAACCTAACGGAGACAGAGATACTAACACACTCTGCTGGCAACTCCATTGTCACCACTTCCTGCACCAGCCTAGTGCCTGCTACATAATACCCAGTATACACACTAGTCGCTGTATCTACCTCCACAAAATCCCTCTACTCCATTTTTATCTATATCAATCTCTATCGATATATCTGAAACCCCTGTTTCATGGAAAAAATTATCTGGTAAAAATTGCCAACTCATATGGTAAAGAATGATAAGATTGCTGCTGTATCGTCACCATATGTGGTGTCCAACATTTTGCCTAGCGACAACACAATTTTATTTCATTACATTCATTGCATCTATTCATAGACAGCTCTGACACAAAAAAACCGTTTGAATTTCGCGCGCCAAAATTCTTGGCGGGAAATGGTTCATTTTAGAATAAGTCGCATGAACGCCATCAGGAGCGCTGGCTTCACTATCCACTCACAGCGAATGTTCAGTTCACTTCATTCGGTACTAGTTCTGTGTACTATCCAAGCGTCACTTTGCACTTTGCACTATCATAAAGTCATGGCAAATTATCCACTGCGCATGCGTGGATCCATCTGGGGCTTTCAGGACTTTATTTGCCGTAAAAACAAACAGACCTAATGACTGTATTTCTGTATCTATGCCGTGTTAGTCTCGTGCTCACAGAGGGCGCTGCGTTCTCCATAACAAACATGTCAGTTCCTCTCAGTCCATTTATCCTAACTGATGCTGCCAATTTGACGGCATATTCGTACGACTATTCCATAGTCGTTACATATTGTATCTGCACTGTACCGTTAGGTATACAAACAAATTTATGCCGAGGCTGAGAGTCGAGTCGGTTGAGAGGCTTACGTGACGATGACGCGAGGCGTTAAGGTATCACCAAGATGTGCTTTGTGCTACAGTGTTATTGCCATGTTATACGGCTACAGGAGAGGTTACTATCGTGGTTATGGCTTGTGTCTCCCTCACCCATGTAACAGAGCACTACGGCTCGATTCTGGGCCTCTCTCTCTTTCGCTCTCTCTCTCCCTCTCTCTCTCTTGCCAAACGACCTTGTACGCACGTAACGCTTCCAACAGCATCGATGCACCATTCACCCTTTAGCGTATTTAGCCCATCAAGGGTGTATTGCAACCATCCCGAGTACACGTATCCACTTACCGAAAATCTAGCACCCTGTGTGCACGTGTACGCAACTGATGTATACAACACTCGTGGCAATGAAGCTTTCTCTCTCTCCCTCTGTTGTACCTATTTGCGCAGCTATATCAACGTGCCACGTTACCGACACTGACACCATCGACAGACATGTTGCATGGGTGCGCAAAGATGCCAGTGCAGTAGCTTTAAGCAGTCGAGCCAACGTGGATTCTGTGCATATGGTATATAACGTATGTGTGTTTGTGTGGGGCTTGTATACGATATCCAACGTGCTAGGAAATTTAACGTCTAACCAGTTAAATTATTAGCACGATAATTAATGTTAGTATAAGCTTTCAAAGCGCTATTGGGACTGAAGGAAATGGGAGACTGTTTATCGAGACGTTGAGATAGCCAATGTGCTTTTGGAATTGAGGTTGGGTACAAATTACGCATATGATAGAACGTGAGCTTAACGAAATAATTCGGTCTCACTTGAGCTGCAGTTATTTATTTAAAAACTCCGGTAAGGTCCCTTTTTTATGATATGAGGAGAATCTTGAGGTTCTTACGCTTCTGTCATGTACTTTTTATTGCTCAAAAGTTCACTTTATGACTATCAATTTTTCATTTAAAGTCATAATTCGGGACTTTCCTCATAAGAGCCCATATGAATTGTCTTATGTTCAACGTCAAAATACTCAGCAATTCGTTCGGTTACGGATGCTCAAATTTTGTAATTATGTTCAGGATTGCTTAGGCTATAACCTATACATTTTTCAAGGGTCAAAGTTCAAACTTGTGGTATCGACATAACCTCCTTACAAATATAGCGCATGTCATATTTCACTTCCCAGTTTCCAGGTATAACTCGAAAACGTATCTTCGGTATTACATTTTTTTTCCAAATGTGTGTAGTTACCTTTTCTGCCGCACAAAGCGCTGCGAACTAATTCTCAATACGCCATTTGTATCGACAAATGAATCGTGCGTGCGAAGCGTACCGAAAGGTAGATGTTTTCTCCGGCAGCTGGTTTTTCGTGGAGGGAGCAAGAGTGAGTCCCGCGACGGGTGGTTCCAACCCTGCACCCCTACCGACGCCGGGAGCAGCGACAGCAACAGGGAGGAGAGGCTAAACGAGAACGGAGTATCGCCAGCCGAGTTAATCTACTTGGAAGTGAGACGAACGACTTCGCATATAACACGCTCAACGTGTACGTGCGGGGTAGCAACGAATTGGCGACAATTTGTCCTACGAAGTGGGAATATAAAGAGAAAGGGGAAGGGAGCAAAAGCGCAGAAACTCCATAACACAAACTGAGACAGAGAGAAAAAGAAAAAAAAAGAGCGAGACAAAAAGGCTGGAAACGAGAAAAGCTCTCCTGCGAAATGTTAATTTCGGACGTAGCTAAATGCGAATGAAATTGCGAAAAAATGAATCGCCACTCGTGAGCATAAAGAAAATTATAAAAATCACCAGAACCAGAAGCCGAGAGGAAGGAAAGGCAGCCAAGAAAATTCCGGGAGCGGTTGTACGTAGATGGCGCTCTGCGTGTATATATATAGGAGAGTCTAGTGGAAGGAAAGTTAATGCAAGAATAATACCGGCAATTAGATAAGAGAGAAGAGATCGCCCCAGTGAGTCTGACTGATTGCGCAAGAGTCGACTCCTGAAGTTAAGTTTAAGCAAGCAACACGCTTCGGGGAAGTAGTTCCAGCGAAAACCCCTGCTGGAGAATATATACCACCAGGCCCCAGCGATCTAATTGATCTAGTCGAGCGTGTTAGAGGAAACGGAACGACGCTGATCTCCGCGGGACCTCGTTCTCCTCCTACTACTACTACGGAGTTGGTTAATCGTCCTCGATTCCACGATTGTTCAACAGAATGGCTTTCCCTCCACTGCGTATTGCGTGTGGAAGATATATACTCGACTCGAACCTACCAGACGCTATCGCTGCTAATTCATGCTTGTACTGCCCGTCACCCTTCGCGCCCTTATCAGGTTCTCTTTCTCTGCTTCTTTCACTTTTACTTTCTCATTATATACGAGCTGTTTAAAAAGTGAAAGTTGTAGAATTCATTAAAATCGGCTTCGGAATTTAAAAATATATTTTTTTATTGTCCCTGTTTCTAAAAACATATCCATTCATTTCTGTCTGTCCGTCTGGAGGTTTGTCTGTGCCGACGTAAATCAAAATAACTCTCCAAAAAATCTGTGGACCGCTATCAAATTTGTTGTGTGTCTTCTGTATTGAAAGTATAATTTTGATATTAAATTCCAAGCCAAAATCTTTACTCTTTCTAATACTTCACCTGAAATATAAAAATGATAAAAATGTTATTTATTTATTTTAAAAAAAATTCCATTCAGTAATCATCAATTGCGACAATGAAAGATTTTCACGGCCTCCGGAAGAGTTTGATCGTCTGCATTAATAAACACGTGAAAATACGAGTTACTTCAGCATCAAATCCGTTTGTACCAATGAGTAAATTTAATAATGCTAAGCATTTACATAACATTCTTATTGATTTAAATTTTTTTTTTAGATTCAGTGAACTAGAATGCACCGATAGAACCCCCTTAAATATTATTTTGCATGGAACTGCCCGTGGCAAATCGGCGGAGATGAATCGTAGACGCGGAAACGTTGGCGCCGCCATTTACTCCTCAATTACATATTAAGTTATAACATAGGTTTGTATGCATTCAGAAGATTTAATCGAGTTATACAGAGTCGTGGGTTGCATCGTTCTCACTCGCGAGTTCGCCGTATAAATTAATGTCGGATACCGTAGCCTGTTTACGTCACGCCCGGATTGCTGGGAATGGGTAATGAGAGAGCAGCGGCAGCACCAGAACCAGAAGAGCTATAACGCGAATGGGAGAAGCTCGTTGCGTAAGACAATGCAGAGAACACAGTGTTATAACGCCACCGTTGGTAGCGCCCAAGCTCTGGTGGTCGAGGGAATGAGATTTATATTAATTTCTGTGCAGCCGTCGCGAACCTGTCTCCTCGTAACAGCAACAACGGGCGCTCGCGCCCCAGCAAAGCCTTACGGGCGTCTTCCTTCCTTGCTGTGGATCTCGGTTCCCTCACAGGGAGATTTCCCCCGCACCCTTTTCCCTCCACTCGACGAACCCTTTTCACCGAGCTGCCGGAAGGTCGAAGGTATTAAGTGTGGAACGCTCCACCAGCGAGCACAGCGATGCAAAACTCTTACGGACCAATTAGCATAAAGAAAAACAATCTTTGAACAAGCCTCTGGATAATGTTCAAACCGCCATTTGGAATTTTTAGTTTTTGAATTCCGGTTCGTAATCAGCGATCTCAAAAACCACTAACTGACGAATTTCGAGTGAATCGTACGAAAGGGAAAATATGTAGCTTGAAGGGTTAAGAATTCCACACTTTTCGAAGTGAATTTTTTTTTCTCAAATTACCTTACTGCAAAAATACATTTTCCAAATTTACAGAAATTCATAACTTTCCATTTCAAGACAAATAACATCAGAAAAACCTGCATCTTCCATATTTGTCACAAAAAAATATTTACAGAAATCCCAAAAAAATATTGTGTGTCCAATTTTTTCAAAAATCTTCTAACAAATCATGTTTTTCCAAAAACACTATAAAACGGATTCTCCAATAGACTTGACGTAAGAATTAAAAATTCTTTCTCCAACTTATATAGTAGAAGTGAGTTATTTAGTTTTCCACCACTTTGCTGTGTATAGAGTGTCGAGGGCTATTAAGGGGTGAAAGTTAGGGGTGCGGTGGCGAGGAATATAGTTGACGGGGCTAACCGAAAATACCGCAACCACGCGCGGTGGTTCCGTGTGCGACAGAGATCCAGATTGCCGAGATAAATTTCCGTTCGGTGTCAACGAGAGGACCGGGAAAAGCTTCGCCTCTGGCAGAGCCTTTCTCCCTTCTCCCTTCACAATCTGAAGCGACCATTTTCCACCTACTATCACCGTAAATACGAAACGACATTCGATAGCGCTCTGTCTCATTCCTATTTGCTTCTATAGACCTACAGATATATATATTTATATATATATACATAAATGTTTGCTTGTATATATATATGCCCTTTGCGCATCCGCACGTCGAATACTCTCACTCTCCAGCCCTTTAGAAGTGCCTCACCCTCTAGCAAGCCGGTTTAACCAAGCGTGCCATTACTTTTCTCACCACCAACACAAAACCAGAATATAGATAGATACGAGAGTCGTAGGGCACGAAGAGCGAATGAGGTGCGCAAGGACCACCCCCAACGGGAGCTACGCTGTCGCTCGAAGGTCTTCCTCGATTTACGCTCCAGTGGAAACACACCCACAGTCTCCGTAGCATAGACTGTCGCGTAGGATTGAGAGAGATGAAATCTTCCTAGTCTTCTGTAGTGAAATTTCTCTATAGCATTGTAAAGCGTCAAGCACCTAGATATACCATAGGATACAACCGAGAGAGTTTCGTCGCAAATGCAAACAGCACACAGCACACGACGATCGCAGTGTGCAGCACATTGTATATCTACGGGACGTTTATTGCCAACATTGCCTCTCCCTCCATCGTTTCTATTTCAAACGAAATATATTTTTTCGATAACTAGAAACAGGTTGGAAATAGAGAACAGCAAAGTTGCGGATGATTGCATTTAGTTTTCACCTTGCACTCACCTATCACCTTGTTCTCACCTTGTCCTTATTTTTCTCTAATCCTGTTCTCACTTTGCTTTCACCTCGTTCTTACCTTGCTATCACTTTGTTTCGACTTGTTCTCACCTTGCTATCACTTTCATCTCACCTTGTTCTCACCTTGCTATCACTTTGTTCTCACCTTGTTCTCACTTTGCTCTCATCTTGCTCTCACTCTGCTCTCACCTTGGTTTTAACTTGACTTCCGAAATGTTACGGAACTCATGAATACCGTGTCTCATAATCATCTTCTAACTTATTATTTGTTATCACCACCTTGCTACAACGCCAATGACTGCTTCGACAAATAAAAAGTTGTGTCCGACTTACAATTGTCATCCTTCGTTAAAGATGTTAAATTACAAAATGTAATTCTGATCTAGCGACAGAATAACCTATATATAATTCCCGCCCGGTATTAGTGAGCGTAGTTATCTACAGTCCGCAGTATATTACCTATACGCTAGCGCTCCACAGAATAGAACATTTCCGTTGTATCGTCGCGCACACTTGTCTGAATAACATTAGCACATAGAAAAGCTTAACGCGTTGGAAACGTAAACGTGAAATCTACAATCCTCTCCCTCATTCCCCTCCCGAGTAACGCGTTTCGAGGGTATGGCAATAGGTGCTCCACAACAATTTAGTATAATTGTACAGCCAGCACGTAGACTTGTATTGTACTCAGATCTTTACGCAAATTAGGCTATAACATAAATACATATAGCGGAGAATAGTCCCTTTATATAAAGAGGTTGGAACGCGAGGTAAAGCTACAGAATCCTTGAACCTCTGCCCAAAGGAAACTCTATAATTCAAGCAACTCTGTAGCCAACACCAAATGCTATCGAGGATTCGGCCTGGCTTCGGATTCTCTGGCTTCTGACCAGTTTAAGGGATGAATTCGAGCGGCATTTCGCTAACAGCCATGGCAGGGAACGCGAACCGGGGATAGACCATCGTTGCGCGATTGTACAACGTGAACGGGAGAGGAACGGAACTCTGTAGACTCGGTTAATTAACGAAACCCACATGGGACGACAGTGGCAGTAGCAGTCTGGACACTCAGTCCCGTTGTGTGTCACTCCCCTTGCCATACGTGTATATATGTATATGGGCTGTTCGTCCCTGTGGCGCGAGGGTGCGACGTCCACCAACGTGTCCACCCCATACCAACAAATATACGAAGAGCTGCCTCGAGCAGCCGGACGTTCGCTAGAGAACGCGATCTCTGACGCATCTCACGCTACACGCAATAAACGAGCGTGACGCGTTCAGAGATCGATTTCTGCCTCTTCTGTATCTACATCTACATATCCTATGTGGATGTCATTTTCCGTCAGATCAAAGCCCAAATGAATCTAGTATCAAACACCTGACTTTTCCTGTTCCATGTCAATGGGTTTCGACTTCCGGCTTGATTGTGGGTTAAGGGTTGAGTCAGATGAGGAATAGAATTCCCTGTGGAATGGTTATGGGAGTTGCGAATAGCAGCAACATGTTGGACGGTGTGAAGGACATCCGGTTTTGTTGATCAAATGGAAAATGCCTCGCCTTTACAGATTCCAATTGAACATAAGAAAGTGTAGGAGAAAATGTTTGCATTGACACGAGACGCAACGCGACAGAGCAAAATTGTCCCAGGTCTGAAATGAGGACAGATTGGGCAATAATTGGACATTTGGTGAATGATTGCAGATTCTGCTAATGAAATTGGAAAAGTCCCATTTAGATCCCAATTGAACACAGACTCAAGAAGGCAGACAGAAAAATTGAATCCATTGAATCAAGATACAACTTAACACAACAAAACTGTCTTAGGTCCGAACTGAACATAGACTAAGCGAAAATTGGACATTGGGTGAACAAATGGTTCCCGATCACAGATCTAACTGGACACAAAATGGGTGGTTGGTTTTTGTTGTATCCACTTAAATCATGGACCAGCTTTCTTGTATCTAACGTTACCACGTTGCTAGTATCCAATTTCTCCGTGTCCATATATTGACAAATCGACAAAGTCCAAAACAGTCTTTCAATCATTAAAACTCGATCTCTGTCGCATGTCTGGCAATAAACGAGCGCGACGCGTTCAGGAATCGAAGCCCCAACCTTCAACATATACATGGATATCCTGGTCGTATTCGTCAGTGCGCCAGTCAAACGAATCTCCTGTAAACCACCTGAACTCGTACACTGTGAATAAGTTATTTAGGAAAAGCCTTTCGAACTCGCTTTGCATATGTAGCTAAAGGATCTCGAAGGTATATAAGGACTCGAGTCGCGTGAGAGTATAGATTCCCCAAGGGATATGGCCTTTGCCTTTAACCACAGCGAGTGAGGGAGCACATAACATTCCCTCTCTTTCTACCGCTGTGTTTCTCGTGTAGTTTTCTCCCTTTGGCTTTTCCACTTTCCGATGACGACGGCTTCCAATGAAGAGCGAGTTTCTCGCTCCCCCCAAAGCCGTCGTCGTATAACGAGTGAAATCGTTAGTGCCCGAGTGGAATTCAAGTCTCTGTTGGCTCGAGAGATAGTCTAAAGGGCTGTTTGAACGAACCCCAATGACAAAGCCGACATTGGATTGCATCGATTCACGCACTCGCGTTACCAGACGAAAATTAGAAAGGATTCTAGGCAAATTGGGGTAGAAAGCATCGCAGACAGACATACCATGACAACGATGAAGGGACGATGAAATTGTGGAACCAGAGGCAACTGCTTGGGTCATAGGGCTCTTGCAACGTCTTTCAACATGGCGATCCTACAAGTCCAGACAAATGTCCGCTGAATTGCTGTGGTCAAGCACACTGCGACACGCTTTATTTCGAGATATGCGATGAAACACCGAGTTAGCAGGTTTCTGGCTGGGGAAGCGTCGATTGCAAGGAATCTAAGCGAAGCAAATCCCGTGAGAAGGGATTTCTCCGGAAAATCACGATACTAACGTCGACCTTGTAGGACCTAGGAAACGAGGAGGAGATATCTAGAGGAGAATTAATGGTTCCACGCTGGGTCTGACACGCTTCGTTGATTCTGCAATTTCAAGTACAGCCCATGGGCTTAGAATCGCGGAGAATCCTCGGATCCGAACAAACCCTCCTGTCGCAGTCGTTCTCCATGGTTATACCGATTACGCTCGAGTTGATAGATTATTCGGCTTTGTCTTGTTGCATGTATTTTTTTGGAAATTTTCTGGTGGTTCCTCGTGTATTTGGACCACTTCGAACAACTTCGGACTGGTTCCCTATGCTGTTAGGAGGTCGTCTGTGACAATCAGGATTCGGGACTTTTTTGTATGTATGTATTTTTTATTTTTCTGGACATTTTTTGTGTATTCGGACCACTTCAAACAACTTCGGACTGGTTCCCACTGCTGTTAGGAAGTAGTCTATGAGAATCAGTATTCAGGAATTTTTTGTATGTATGTTTTTAATGTAGGTATTTTTTCTTTTTCGGGTTATTTTTTAAAGACCATTAATTGTGCTATAGACTTTATTTTATGTTACTGCCAAAAAAATTTTAATAAGGATTTTTTAGTACAAAAATACTGACGATGGTTTTTCTATTTTTGCAGGTTCCTACTTCAGCCGATTCCGACATATCTGAGATTATGTAAGTAGCCTTCACACTATTTTCTTTAACCCAAAAAAAAACCTTTGGATGCACTCAACGACTTAGGTAACTTCAAATGTGGCTTACGAAAAATCTGGACTATATAAATTAAAGCGAATACAACAATTGGGTAAAAATGTTGTTCAATTAAACGCAGCATGAAGAATTTTTTTTACCTTTGCCGTATTCACATATGATTCACTAAATGAAACTCCTGTAATTATGCCCTGGTTCTTCTTCCCACTTCATTAAAACGATAGTACTGTTGTTTTAATCATTGACAGAAACAAACAGCAAATACATCTTTCCAGTCCTTCAAACGTGAAAAAAAATATTCCGCAGATTGGAACGCAGGGAATTGGAACATATTCAGGATAGATAGACAGGCAGACGGACAGACAGAGTGGGTTGAGGATGTCTCGTTGCTCCGACAGTATAGCTCTTCTCTCCTGTCTAGAAGATGGACGTCGTTCAATTATACCAACACAGAGGCGAACACGCTTTCTCTCTTCTGAATACCGCACAGTTGCACCATACAAATTCCCTCTGCGGTGTGTCTAGTTCCGTGGCTCTGGGCATTCGCGACTCACTCTTCTTCTCATCCTTCTCATTTCTCTCAGCAGACTTTTCTCTCTTTCTTTTTATGGAAAAATCTTGGGCTTAATAATTTTTTGTTCCTGTCGATTTTCCCATGTTGAAACACTCAAAATGATCTAAAATATTGCAAAAAATGATGACACAGGTAAAGCAGCAGCCCGTCCTTAATTTTTTCGATTTTCTGACAAAGAGTATGCAACAATTTGGATCCCACGGATCTTTTATTTGTTTTTAAAAAAAGATCTGGATGGTCTAGCTTTTGTAAAAATTAGGATATTTCGCTGAATAGTTCTGTATAAGTACAGGTATATTTTATGTTCTTTAGAATTACATTCGGCGCCAATAGGTTAAAAAGTTCAAATTTCATAGCATTTTGAAAATTTCGAAAAAAGTAATTTTACCTCATAACTATCTCAAATCATGAGATATCAGACTCAAATTTGGTCCACATATAGACTAACATTGAATAATGATCGGTGCGAAATTTGGGTCGTCCAGGTTGAAATGGTTAAATTTCATGGTATTTTAAAAATTTCAAAAAAAGTCATTTTAGCCTATAACTTTCGTAACGTACGAGATATTAGACTGAAATTTGGCATACAAATACATCAATGTCGAATCATGATCGGTGCCAAATTTGGCGTTTATTGATCGATAAATAACAATTTAATAGTATTTTGAAAATTTCTAAACAAGTCATTTTGGACTATAACTTTAGTAAATAACGAGTCATTGAGTTAACATTAAATACACACTTAAAAAAACATTAAATTATGATCAGTACTAAATTTAGTGTTAATGCATAGAGAAATAAAAATTATATAGCATTTTGAAAATTTTGAAAAATTATTGTTTTACTACAACTTTTGTAAATTACGAGTCATCGAGTTGAAATTTGGTACACGTATAGACGAGCATTAAATTATAATCAATGCTAAATTTGACAAGAATCGATAAACTGGTTCCAATTTTATTGCCATTTCAATGAAGCACAGTTGCAACCATACAATTCCCTCTGTTCTGTTGCTCTGTACGTTTGTGACTCACTTTTCTCCTCATCCTCCTCATTTTTCTCCGCAGACTCTTCCATTTTTTTTTCTACTCTTTGAGTACACACACGTGAAAAGATACATTGTATTTCTGCACCACAAATAAACCCTCTAATGACGCGAAATTCTTTCACCTCTCGCTGAGTACCTCATGTCCGCAAAGTGCTCAATCTTCCTCTTGGAAAATTTCTGTGCTTGCACAGTAGACAAGAGTAAAGTGGCTGTAATAGGCGGAGGTGGAGATAGGAAAACAGTGAAACAATAACAGTGAAAACGCTCGAGAAGGGATAAGCGGAGCTACGAAAACTCTTGGGACAAAGTTGCACGTACGAATAACGTGCGTTTAAGTGAAAGGCGTCGTGAAAGTCGAAGTAGTCAGGAACTTAAGTAGATATGGACGGAAGTAGTCGTGTGGAAGGAGGATAGAGAGAAAGGAGACATTCTAATACTTTAGGGATAGAGACTTACTTTAGGACATTTGCCACAGCGAGACAGTCAATTCAATTCCAAAACTCGTCACTACAAAACGATAAAAAGAAAAAAGTGTGACTTCAGGAATATCGTTCAGTTTTATTCTTCGAAAAAATTATTCTCATCAGGTCCGGAAATGAAAAATATTTTATGGAATTAAAAAAGATAATATGATTTATCCAATTATCATCTAAGCTTAAAAAAATGAAAATACTTGCACTTTTTTAGAACATAATGCACAATCAAATTTGTTCATTTTTTTTAAAGAAAATGCAGAATTAAACTTGTGCATTTTTATAACAAAATGCAGAATCAAATTTGTGCATTTTTAAAACAAAATGTTGGATCAAATTTGTGCACTTTTTTATTCCCTAAAATTTACAACAACAACAAATTTCTTACCAGTAATTGATCCGTCGGAAAAGTTCAATTATTTCGAGATCAAATTGGCTTCCTCCTAAAATAATAATCATCAGGCCAATTGATAATCCGACGAATATTCAGAAAATGAAATCAACGATCAACGACAATTTTTCCCAAGGGTCCCTCATGATTTAATCACAGAACAAATTGAAACATTATTTCATGCGTTGGCCAAGCTTTGTGTTGTAGTACCTTCGGAGTCATGCGTGGAATTCTCGTAGAAAGAGAGAAGTAGAATGCTGAGCCGTTGAAAGAGAAACTCTGGAGAGAAACCGAGCGAGAGACGAGAACTGGAAAGTCAGGGAGAAGTACCTCCGCAGCTTCGTAACCCGTTTGCCCCTGTGCCCGCGGAGAGCTTAAACCGAAAACATAATCAAATCTCGCTGAGAGCGCCTGTGGTGCAAAGTTACTAATTGCTTAATTTCCCTCGACCCGCGCGCGTCGCTTGCCTCTCGTTTTCTCTCCTCCCTCTTCGCTCTCATCCACTGCTACCTTCCAGAGAGCCGAGCCTCTCTCTGCCACTGTTTCACGATTTTCTCATCCCCTTTTCGTCGTCTGCCGCGACCGCCGCCGTCGTCGCGGCAGAAACCCTCGCCTTTTCTCCTCCCTTCAGCTACGACCCTTCCGCGCTTCGTTCTACGCTCGAGAGCCGACAAGTGCGCGGCGTTCCAAGTGCAGACCCTTTATACGAGGTATTCCACATCAGGGCAAAAAACAGATAGGGAATAATTTATCAGAAAATACTTATTCGTTAAAAGTTTAACAATAAAAATATCAGTACCCTCTTAAATCATAATTTAATTATTTTTTTTTAATTCGTATTTCTATTGGCATTATATAAAATATATTTTGCTTTCTGAGAAAAAAGCTATTGTAAATAATTTTTTTTAAAACATCCGTTTATTATGAGAACGACAATTGAAAATTTAAACTCTTATATGCTGATTGAATTTCTCAATAACACAGTGCCAAAAACAATTTAATATTTCCACGAATAAACTAGTAAGAAATCTTTAATTTTTTTTATTACTTATATACCCACCGAAAATAGAAATAAACAAAATGAATTAGAGTTTCAGAGGTTGTTAAATTTTTTTTTTCATTTTTTTTCATTTTACAGAGGGACATTTTTTCGTGAATTTTTTTTTAGATTTTCACGCTAGGACACTAAAAATGGTTCAGAACACCCTTTCTTCGTTCCTCAGCATGTACGACCCTTTGCCTCGTTCTACGCTCAAGGGCCGTCAAGTGCGCGACGCTCCAAGTGCAGAATTACCATCACGACGCACTGCCGTTGTATAAGACATTCCACATCCGGGCAAAAAAAAATTTCAAAAATAATTTATTAAAAATTTATTATAAATAAATATTCATGAGCAAAGGAAATATGTTATGTGTTATGAAGGGAGGGAGGCTTGATAGTTAAATCGGGGATAAATGATTATTCAGGAAAGACTAACAAGGTAATATTAAAATTTAATTGCCGGAATAAATTTTTTTCTTAACATCGTTATATCCACAGTTTTATCCCAACTTTTTTTTCATAACAGAATTCAATTATGAAGTGAGAACTCATTACTCTCCCTTATTAAGGCAGTTACCGCTGCTGTGTAATAATCTAATCAGTGCTATATTTTTAACCGTGGTTGAAAATTTTAATGAATTGATCAAGAGAACAAATTTTTTCGAGAAATTGTATTGTACTTCCATTGTTATGCCATTACACATCAAACTATTTTTAAATACTTTTTTTTTTAACTACACGAATTGCTCTAACTTTCGTAAAAATTCGCCAATTTAGCTAAATAATTATTTATAAATGAAGACACGTTAAATGATGTTTAGTATTCAATTCCAGCGAAATCGGTCAAGCGGTTCCGATTTTATAGGAATTTGAAATTTTCGAAAAACAAAAAAATTCTCTAAACCACATCGAATTTTCATTTTATAATAAATGTACTCTTTCGCTCATAACTTCCGTAAAAGTTAAGAGAGCTTGATAAAAATTTGTACTCGATGAAAATGCAATGTGAGGGGTGTTTTTTAAATTAAAGAGAAAAAAGAGAAAAAAAGAGAAAGTAATTAAAGAGAAAAAAGGCTGCAAAGTAGAACTTTGCTTCCTCATATAGAATTTGAAGACAGCTGTAAAGAGGATATTTGAAAATTTTAATTTTTAACAAATCTACCTCTATGAGAAAGCCAAAATAAATAATAAATGTCTTTCTCACAGCGGTAAATTTGTTAAAAATAAAAATTTCAAAACAAATACAAACAAACATTGAAAGAAACATTGAATTTACAAAATTATGTATTTTGTAACCAAAAAGAATAAATTATTCAACGTAAATATATTTTTATTCGACAAGAAAAAATGTATATTTCATTAAAACATTTTTTGTTCCTCCCAAATAATAAAGATATATTGCAATCAAAAACATATTTCTTAGGTTTGAATATATTTATTACTCGCCAGATGTATTACTTACAAATAAAAAAAATTATTCCATTTGAATACAAGTCTATTAGATCAGCATTCAACTAAGAAAATTTATTTCCAATGCGTAGGTTCTAGTCCAGTTAACTAGATATTTTTTCTGGGTGTGGAAACCCTAGTGCCGGTGTAATTGATTGCCATCGATGGCCGTATAAGACTTCGTGAAAATGATTTTTCAAATTTAGCCCACTTTTGTAGCTATCTTGAACAAACGAGCCGGGGAAAATTTATTTCAACGCGTGCCTCGGTGCGCCTGTTATATCGGGGAGATAGTAGCGAAATATCTCGATGTGTAGGTCCGCGCTCTCACAAATCGCGAGCGAAGCTCGCTTAGGCGTGGCGGCGTAGCGGCCGAGGCTATTCGTCCGGCAAGTGGCTATGGCCCGCAGGGCGATATATCGAGGGACCTTCGTGGGTAATCGATCTGTCCGGCGGTAGCGCGCCAATGAATCGCGGGAACACGATTCCCAGCACGGGGTGAGAACCCCCCCCCCTGCCCCTCGCCTCTTGCCCCACGCCCCTCGCCCCATCACCTCTCTATGCCCCCTCACCCATATCGCACTGGTAGTTGTACCAGTAGTAGTAGTTTGCTGGATTGGCAGAAGGGAGAGGACGGGAAGGGTGTTCGCTCGGTTCCGCAAACCCCTCAAGCTTCAGGTGAGGGATGGCTCGTTCAATCGCGATAAAATCATTTCTCCGTCGCTCTCGGGCTACCGATTGCGACGGATCGCTTCTGATAAATCAGCGAAAACCATGTGATACGTGCGAAAAATCCGTAATCCACAGGGTCAACGATACATGGTACGGACAAACGGACCGACAACGGAAAAATCATTGTGGAGTTCATGAGAAAAGGATATGAAGTTTGCCATGTGTTTGGGGATATTAATGCGAATTTATGGGGTATGAGGATTCGACTTCCGGTTGAGTAGTGTTGAAATTTATTTCAAGCAGGTTGTTTTTTTTTTGTGATGGGGAATTTTGGAATTTTTTGTCGCTTGAGAGAATAATGTTAATAATGACTTTTTTGGGTGATTTTGAAAAAGGGACTTTTAGTCGTTTCTGATTTTGGAATTCATGGAATCAATTTTTGGTCGGTTAATCCGAGGTGAATTTTTTTTTAAATAAAATTTTGGTCCTCATTGTCATTTTCAAGACGAATATTGTCCGGCTGAAAACATTCATTTTTGAAATTTTTTCAGTGATTTAAAAAAAATGGGCATTTTGGTCTACGATCTGTATTTTTTTATACGCAGTGACACGGAACGTGTTACAAGTTTAATGAGTTACTAACCCGAATGTTCCGCAATGGTAACCTTGAGTCAGCGCTTGTGGACTTTTTTGGCCATTTTTTGGCCTTCGATAGGTCGTTAAAAACCTACATATCAAGTGTTGAGCCTACATAGGGTTGCCGTATTGATGTATTACATTTTTATTATTTTCATTAATTGCCGTATTCTCTGTACTATATTTTTATTATTTCTCTCGTGTTTTTTTTTCTCTCGTTATAACCATTCTCCGGTTTTTGCTATTTTGTTATTTTTTGTTTTGTTCTCTGCCATCACTGTATTATTTTTGTCAAGGTGCTTGTTTCGTTTAGCGAAAAACAAATGAATCGAATGGATTAAATGAATAAAATAAATAAAATAAATAAAATAAATAAAATAAATAAAATAAATAAAATAAATAAAATAAATAAAATAAATGAAATAAATAAAATAAGTAAAATAAGTAAAATAAGTAAAATAAGTAAAATAAGTAAAATAAATAAAATAAATATCAATTTCTGACCGTCACTATTCATTTTTTTTAGGAGAAAATAGTAAACAATTAAAAAATTGCAGAAAAATGATACAAAAGTCTTCGTCAACCCAGAATCTGAAATAAATCGTCATACGATCCGTTAAAACTGTTCTAAGCAACAGAGGAAAATTTAGCTTTGACAATTTTTGCCTTATGGTTCGCTAACTTTTTCCAGACGTCGATGTAGCAAAAGAATGAAATGTTTAAAGGACGTGAGGAATGTGTGAGAAAAAAATGTGTACCGATATTTTTTTGGGTTGTCGAGAGAGAAACGAAACAAGAGTTTCTGAAGAATTTTTCTCCACTTGGAGAAAAATTCTCTTCGCACAGAAATTATTCCGAAGCTCCGAGTATTTCAAGCGATTGAACTCGAGACGCTCTCGCTCGATCGAAGCTGCAACAACGACGACAACGTCGACGACAACGAAGCGAAAGTAACGTACGATCGCTTGTCTCGGCACTTTTCTTTCTAGTCTTCTCCTTTCTCTCACTCGCTCCTATCGAAAACTACCTTTTCTCCAACTTTTTCTCCTTTATTTAGACGATTTAACCGATCGCCTCTACCTGTCGTGATGCTGGTACAGAAATTCAACGGGGCACGTACGAGATCGGGTTCTTTGTGCGCTCTTCGCGGTTCGTTTGTCCCGAAGGGCGCCAGAGCGGACCAGTCGTGCACGCCGGAAATTGTTCTATGAACGAAGAAAGGAAAATTGTGTCTGACGAAGGTTGGACAAAATAAAAATGAAGAATTCACCGATCCGACGTTTACTTCGACACTGACAGTCTCCGCACTTGGCCTCATTTTTCTTCTCTCATTTTTCTCGTCATTTCATGGCTTTACTGTATATTTGAAAGCATCTATAGTTCGCTTACAGCATCTTCTTTTATCTGCCCATCCCTATTCGCAGTGACCCGAAAATTTCGTGGAAAAATAAAGCAGCAGTTTTATTCTGGCATTCAATTTTTGAAATTTTTCGCAGAACTTATACGGAAACTTTGGTTTTATGGCTTTTTGAACTTTTTGAAAAAAAAAGATAAAAGGCCTAACTTTTGTAAAATTCAGGATATTTTGCTAGATACTTATTTATAGATGGAAATACATTCAATGCTGTTTAGGATTGCATTTGGCGCACGTCGGCAGAAAGGGTCAAATTCTAGAGCATTTTGAAAATTTCGAAAAAAAGTCATTTCACGCCCTTATTTCGTAAATTAGGAGATATCGAGCTGCAATTTGGTTGAAATTTCAAAATTTTACAGCATTTCGAAAATCTCGAAAAAAATAGTTTTACGCCATTACTTTTGTCAAGTACTTGAGATCAGGTTGAAATTTAGTACACGAATCGACAAACATTGAATCTTTATCGTCGTTAAATTTGGGGCGAATCAGTTGAAAGGTTGAAATTTTACACGATTTTGAAGATTTAAAAAAAAAGTCATTCTATGCTAAACCTTTCGTAAATCACGGGAGGACAAGGAAAATGATGTCTGACGTAGATCAGACAACATGAAAATGAAAAACACAACGATTGGACGTTTACTTCGACTCTGAGAGTCTCCGCACTTTGGCTCATTTTTTTTCTCATTTTTCTCTTGCGAGATGTAATTCTATGGTTACCGTATATATAAAAGCGGCTATGGTTCGCTTACAGCAACCTCTTTTATCTCCTTGTCCCTCTTCACCGTGGCTAGGAAATTTTGTTCCAGAAATATACTGTATTTTTATCTCTTTCTCTCTCTCTTTCCCGCTTCTCTGTTAACGGAAAACCCTGGACTTCGTAGCCTTTGTTCGGCGTGGAGCGTTGCGGCGAGGCCAAGTGCCCTCGGAAGATACATTCCGTTTCGTAATCTGGTTGTACCACGAAGCAAGTCGTACCACTCGCTTATCTACCCCTTTCTATTTTCTGCTTTCTCCGAGAGGCTTTCTATGTGCTCATCGCTGTCCCCCTTTCGCTCCCTCTCCTGGCTATTACCCCTGAGAGTTCCTTTGACTGCAAAGACCGCATTGGTGAGCCTTTCGACTTACCGCAAAGATAGCGAAGAATTATTACTAATTTTTCTTTTTTTTGTGGCCACTCATTCATCCACAGGATGCCTTTTTTTCTTTAATCACTTGTACCAATTTTTTTCAAGCCTCAAAATCGTATACACGAGAGAATTATGGATAATAAAGTGCGAAAAAGGATAATTTGATCTACTATGGTGATCAATTAAATTTCTTGATAGAGTACTGAATCTTTTTTTATTTGACAGAGAATGGATCGAAGAGCCAGTACCTGAAAACTGAAGCAGGGTTACCGGCCATTTGCGGTAAATAAATAAATCCAAAGTCAAAGGTCTTAGCACAGGCTTTTATGGAAAAAGCGTTGGGGAAATCGATTTAATGAGCTTTTCTTCTATTTTGGGATTAGAATTACATATAAAAAAATGTTCAATACGTTCGGGAGGTCTTTACCATTAAACTGGCAATAAAAAAGAGTCGGGTTACCCTGATTATATTTTCGTTAAACAACTTGCAAATCCACAGGTTGCTTTTCTTGCTCTAATCACTTTTACCTCTTTCCAAGGCACGAGTTTTCACATACCGCTAAATTAAGGAGAATAAGACAAAGGAGGACAATTTAATTGCGCATAGCCGAGAATATGCCATCGACAGTTTTATAGTTCTTCAACGCTCACCGAGTTTCCGGAGGCGGACGATTGTACTCGTGGCTGGTAGTGTTTCACGTGAATGAGGAGTCGAGTGGAAAGAGGAAAGAGCGCAATGCTCTGGGAATCCGTGACTGACGAGAAAATTCACAGAGGAAAAGCTCGTAAACTTCTTGTGGGAGTCGTGAAACGTGTCGGGTTGCGCTACTTGCGTGTTGTTCGCGACTTGGTGCTTCCAACTGTTCACTCCACACAATAATTATTTTTGTTCTATTAACACGGACCACAAATTCACATTTTCTCTAATTTAGACTTGAGGGTTTTAAATAAAGTCGGGTTGAAATTAGTAATATCCATAAATATTTAATTTCTGTGACTGTTGCTCACATCACAGAATATAAATCTTTTCTGTTAAAAAAATGTATTTATTAAATATAATGTTATGATTTTTTTCTATCAAATTCAATTTAATAATTTTTTTCAACTACGTCGTCGCACGATCGGAATACCCTTAAGTCCCTTTCCGAACGAAGTCCTTATGCTGTCTGTGCGGCGATGGTTTTATCCACTTACTGAGTTTTTCAAGTTCGCTGGCTCGGTTATGCCACTGAAGCAAAGTCCGTAAAGAAATCGAGCTGTCGCTCACTCGGAAACATATGATGTGTCTGTATCCTGGCGTTTTGTAGGCATTGCGAGGGACGGAAGGGAAAGATACCTCGAACCCTCGCTTCAACGTGTATAAATGTATGTAAACCACCACAGGGTTTACATTTCTCGGCGCCTCATCTCGTTTGCATCGTGAGATGTATTCTCGCTGAGCTCGGTTCTGTGCATAATTCAGTGGCGTATAACGTTAGACGATGCTTCATGCGCGCAGTACATAACGGCGAGAAATTCGTGTTCTGTTATTTTGCTTCTCGACGACAGTCCCGACAAATTATGAAATAGAGACGAACGTAACGGCGTCATAACAAACCTCACAAATAAATTTATCAACGGTCCTTATTCCATCTTTTAAATATATTTCATATTATATAAACCGTTCAACACAATGATGGCC
The DNA here is from genome assembly GCA_949699805.1 of Tromatobia lineatoria. Taxonomy (NCBI): domain Eukaryota; kingdom Metazoa; phylum Arthropoda; class Insecta; order Hymenoptera; family Ichneumonidae; genus Tromatobia; species Tromatobia lineatoria. Next base: position 20,741,453 of record OX453039.1, read on the forward strand.
AAATAATTTGTAATAAATCACTTCATATAATTATTTAAACATTTTTTATAGGCAATTTAAAAAAATAACGAAAATCATATGGTATTTGGCCCATCACTCAATATTCAACGCCTATGCAGATGTCTTACTGGCTCCTAACCTCAGTTTTTTGTTTTCTGGTTCTCCCGGATAATCAGTTTTGAGTTTTAAGAAGCCAGAAATAGGCTTGACCTATTTGTGCTATGTTTTTGTACATTGTCTTAAAATTTGAACCTAATCTGCCGAGTAGTTTAGAAATAAATAGCTTATGAAATTTTGAGGTGCGGTGAGGTTCTCACCTCAAAATTTTGAAATGTATTTTTTCCTAAACTACTCATCAGATAAGGCTCAAATTTGAAGAGAATGTGCAGGAACATGGCAGGATCGGGATAAGCTTCTGGCTCCTCGAATCTCGAAGCCGATTGTTCGAAAGAATCTGAAAACGAAGAAATGAGGTTAGCTGCAGGGAAGATATTCAATATGGAGCGATGAAATTACCAGCATGTGTCTCTTAACGAAATTTCGCGGCTTGACATTCTCTTGTATATTCTGGAGATTACGATCAATTATTTTTTCAACAGATGATAGAAATATGTAGTAATAAGAACCGACAGATATGGTTTTCTGTTATGAACGAATGTCAAGGCTTTGGTGCTCAATCGACCTGTGCATGGGGATGAGACGGGTCACCCTCTCAACACATTTGAGCTTTTCTCTTCCCCAAGGATATCCCTCACATTCGTATATAGGGCAAACCAGTGTCACTACGACCCCATGTGTGGGCTCACTTTGGCCTTTGCCATCCACCGGACTAGCAGTAACACGACGATATCCGCACATGACCCCGAGGATAAACGAAAATCCCATAAATAAAGCTCCACCTACGCCATATTTCGGCAAGCGGGAATAAATTGAGGAGAACATTTCCCACCGCTCCCGTTGTGACAGCTCATGGGTCAGAGGCATAAAATATTTCTAGATAACGTAATAATGGTAGAGCGGATGTAGAGATCATTATAAATTACCCATACACCTGCCATGGACATTTTTCTACAACAGTCGAACAAAACGCCATTCAAAAATTTATAATAAACAAAAAGTAGAAATTCAGTATACGCTCATTTGTCCTCCCGCAATTTAGAAACTTACTATATTTTGAAGTGTAAGTTGCTTTCGTCGTAGATCGACTATTTTTTAAGTGTTGCATCGGCGAATAACGGCTTGTGGTTTTTGATGTTTTTTTCCCAATGGAATTTATTTATTTATTTATTTTAACGTTTCGCCCTGATCAGGGTCTCTTCAGAATTTTATTATGTAGTTGTTATGTCTAGGATACAAAAAAAATATATATATAATATTTTATATATTTAAAAAAAAATTAACATGTTTTGTAAAGACCATAAGTCATCTCGAAAATTTAAAGTCATGAAAAAAAAAGATAATCAATTTTCTTTATAAAAACAATTTTTTTTTTTCTTAAAAAAGCGACAAAAAATAAATAGAGTAAATTAAATTGCTTGCAATTTCGTTCAAAGCTATGAATCATCAAAAGAACCGCTCAGAGTTTTTCATTTAAAAAATATGTAACAAAATATCAGAAAAATAAATACATTTTTTTCCTTTCACAAGATGAAATTATCCTCAATGTCACCGACATTGTGAACAACAGTAGTGAGCGTCAATACCAGAGCCACAACTCTTTTTTGTACTAAGTGGCTAACGCAGCTGTAACCCTCGTCACTCAGTGATGAAAAAAGAAAAAACAAGGCGTAAGTCGAGCGTCGCTGCCTCCATTTCTCTCATTCGACCTTCTCCTTTTGCTTCTTTCATTAATTTTCAAATAACCGCACGAACAGCCCCGTGGGGGTTCCGAGAGCGTAATACCAATACGCGCTCGCGCCTTTATTCACGTATTCTGCTGGCATATGTGCTGGCACTGCGGGGCTCCTCTGCTATACCACAAACACCGCCCACTGGCTTCGCTTCTCCTCATCCCTTGCATGCGCGCTCTGCATGTATCCATATATATATATATTTATATATATGGGGAATTCCATCCTGATTCGACCTGGGCTTAACTGTCGACCTCCCCGATTTGGCTCGTAATTTTTTGTAGAATTGGTTAGTCCCTCAAATGCATTACATTTTATTTTTTTATTTTTTGTATGCAAATTGTTTTTTTTCTTCTTCAAATAAGTGTCTTATGAAAAGCCACAATTTAAAAGTCTGAAAAAATTCGGAATAAAATTTTGTTGGATGTCAAAATTTCCAGTTTATAGCCAAAGTGGACAAGATTGTTTTTTTTATTGGTTTTGAGCTTTTTTGATGGAGAAAATTATTTAAAATAGAAGAAAAATTCATTTACTACAGGCGACAGTCTTCATTTAAGTGAATCCAGATATTTTAGAATTTTTTTTCAGATTTTTTAGAAACTAACATTCTATTGCACTACAAGTGCTTCGACATTCAACAAAGTATTATTCAGAATTTTTTCAGATATTTTTATCATGCCTTTCGATATGTCACCTTAAAAAAAATATTAAAAAATCATTTGCATTGAAAATTTGTTTTTTCTTAATTTAGTGCATTAGAGGGTCTGATCAACCCTATAATTACAAATTTCGAGCAAAATTGAGGAGGTCGAATCGGGGTGAAATGTCCCATACTATACATATAATACAGGTAGATTACGAAGCGGCATGCGGCTCTACCCTGAAGCAAAGCGAAAGAGAGAGAGCAAAGGCGTCATATCCCGTGCAACAAAGCAATGCACCAACCCCGCGCAACGGTTGCCACTGTACAGAAGCTCAGGTCATACAACCACGAGCATTTTGTGTTTTGCGGCTACGGCCTCGCGACACTTTGCCGCGACCCGGTAATGTCCTCTTTCTCTCCTCCCTTTCTCTCTGCTTTCCCTTCCTCTCTATTTCTCCTATTCCTCCCTCTCCTTATCGCTTTCTCTATTCCATCCCGCTCTCTTTCTACCTTCTCTTCCTCCCTCTCTATTTCTCTTTTCTTTCCGACCTCTTTCCCTCTTCCCTCCCCCTCTATTTTTGCCTTCCCTTCTTCCCTCTCTATTTCTCCCTTCTCTCCGACCTTCTCTGCCTACCTACCCTTCCTCCCCCTTCTTTTCTCCTCTCCCTCCCTCTACATTACTCCCTTCCCACCGATATTTCTCTCTCCTCCCTCTCCAACTTTCTCATCTCTCTCAATTTTGCACTCACCATTGCTCTCTTTTGCCCCTCGATCTCTTTATCTCCTCACTTTCATACGTTCGCGGCGTTGACACAATTACATTGTTCAATATACATGCTCCTATTACTCTCCCTCTCGTTTTTCCTCATGTTTCTAGAACCAAGCCTCCTCCCTGTCTTTCTCTCTCCCTTTTGGCTCTCTTTACTAGCGCCGAGACCAAGCGCTTTAGCATAACAATGCTGCTACCGTCGGGGATCGGGATCAGCTTTGACTACGAGCAGTAGAACCTCCAGCTATACAGTCACCTTGTGCGTATAGACCTGCTGGTGGCTCATACCCGGAACGATAAACCTTAGTCAGAGCAAAAGTTATTGCTGCAACCTGTGCTTCGCTCTCGGGTAGCGATATGAGCGACGAAAAGAAAGGACTTTGGAGGCTTGATAATGTTGTGAAAGGGAAAAGGGCGGGAGGGGAGGGAAGGTGATAGAACGACCGAGTACCAAAGGTTAGTCGTTATTTTTATTTGAACCTCGTTCTTAAAGCACCTGCGCGGGCTTGAAACGACTAACAGCAGTGGATTTCGCCATGAAATAAATACAGTTGAGCCCTTTCATTCCTTTTTTGTTCCCTCGCCTTCAACTTCCGACACTCGGCTGTCGCCACTTTTTACTACCCTTCGTCCTCCCAATCCTTTATTTTTCTCGTGACGCGTACTAAATTATAGCGCTTGAACGAGGCGAGAAGCTCCCGGAATGTCTACTCAGCCAACACCCAACACGGGATGTACAACAATAATAATAAAAATTTTAAAAAAGATTCGGCGCGTAAAATTATTGTCGGGAACTTCCAGAAGTCCTTACATGGAGATGAGAGGGTGGTAAACTGGATTTGATGTAAAAAAGTTTCGCACAGATACAAGGAACATTTTGGACAGGGTTGAAGAGGGATGTATAACGAAAATTACTATAGTGGTAAAAACTACAGTTAATTTGTGAGGCATCGAAAATTAACAATTTTTTTAAATATTGCAGAAAATTCAGTGTCTTTAACTAATAGAAAGTAAATTACATTTTTGCAAAAAAAAAATAAAACTTTGTATTAGTAACTTGAAAATATTATTTCTTTATTTATTTCACATATTTTTTTCTGATTCTAACCTGAACAAAAAAGCTGTCACAACTGATTTTTTATTCCACGGTTGGTTTTGACTTGCTTTTAACAAAATAATTTGATATCTGTATGAGATAGTGCCATCGCTATCGATTTCGATTTCCCCGCATCATACGATACTTTCAAGTTACCCTCTTAATTGGACGATAGCCTGCGATGAACTGTCATGCTAATAACGAAGCAATCACTCATCGGAGATCGCTCAGCGGAATTAAGATATTTACGTTTATTTTTTATTTATTTTGTGTCTACTCATAGAGGAAGTTTTCAATTTTTCGAAAAATTCAAAATCACATACAACACAAACCACTTTACCGATCATCATCAAATTTGCTACGTGGCAGGGCTGAATTTTATGTGTAGAAAATCAGAATCGATTCGTTAAAATTTTACCTGAATTAGTGCAAAAGAAACATTTTTCAAAAACTTAGTCTCATAAGAACCGAACCGATCTACCGATTTGGGCCAAATTTGAAGCCAAAGGTCGCATCACGTGGTGTAATTTTAATGCGAAGTTTTAGCCTGACAGATAAAAATCCTCTTGAGCTACAGCGCTTAAGTACTTTTTCAAAAATTAAAAATTTCAAAAAAAATGAAATATGTTAAGCAAATTTTCTAAAATTAATAGCAATTGAAGATTGGCTAGTACTGTACATGTTGTTTTGTGCTGATTCGGTCGAATAGTTTACAAGTTACAATTATAGGAATTTTCGACCTGTCGTGGCACACAAACATAAACACAAATCACAAATTTTTCTCTAAATCACGTTTCTCGACCCATCAGATCATTTTACGTGTTCTGATATGGAAATATCGTCAAAAAAATGTTTTTCATGAAAACAAAACTTCCTTTATGAGGAAGCAGAATTATTAATTTTTTCTTGTTTATTGGCAGGGACGACGAGCAAGTGATTAGTACTGATACCAGTAAGCTCGAGAGAGCGTGCCAGTGTTTAACGTTGAAAGCCCAGTAACGTTAAAAGTCCAGCGGCGCAACTAACGAGAGAAGGAGATCGTGATCGTCGTTCCATGAAACAGCTTAAGCAATAATCAATCGGGCGTACAGGCATGCACGACATATAATGCCTCTGGATATGTCAAATGTCAGGCCGCTCGACGTCGTTCCCATGCTACAAGCTCTGTGCTGGAGTTGTGCGCGAAAAAAGATCTAATAAAGTTGCAGTGGAACGAAGTACGATAGTACGAAGGGAAAGAGCTGAAGAGAGATAAACGGAATTCGCTAGGGTTGGCGAGGCAACCAGTCATCCTTCGGTCTACCGCTATCTACACGTCATTCTATGTCAGTTTAGTCGATTTTTTTTATGATTCTTCCACCGCCATTTTTTATTTTGCTTTTTAATACAATGGGGTACCAATACAAATGTTTTTTTTATTTATTTAAAAAACGGGCAATGCCTATTCATAAAGTGCGGTAGCTAGAAGCCACCGCGTACAAACAGTAGACGGTATGCCAAGTGTAATCAAGAATACAAGCAGCAATGTAAAAAAAAACAAGAATTAAAGATAAGAATAAATATATATATATATTAGGATGTGCCAAAAATAAGCGATATTTTTTTTCCTTGCTCTCCGCCCAAAATATCGTAGAATACATCGTAGTAGTGATCCTGTCAAAAGCGGAGCTCATAATTCTAATCCTTAGAGGTCCATCATCGCGTTTGAAGTTTTTCCATTTGAATAACACAGGAAAGTGATTTTTTTCATTCTTTCTCCTCGCAACGTAAGAAGAAATTTTTTTTCATAAAATCAATGACTACATCTTATGAATCTTTAATATTAAATTATTCTAAATCCTCTCATACACCCATCTGAATTTTTGTTTACTCCGAAATTTCCTGAGGGCAATTATAAAATGAGCCAACCACGAAAGCGCATATAGGATAGGTCAATATTCTAGTTCCATAGCAGGTATTACTATACCTGCTATGACCTAAAAAAATATAAACATGGAACAAAAGAAATTGACAAAATACGCGGTGAATTTTTTTTTATCTGCACTGACGACGAATGCCTCGTATACATACATGTATATGTATGTATATGGTAGTTTCTACTATGACTGTACAGGGGCTTCGCTCCCTCGTTTCGCTTTTCCTCGTAACCCGTGTGGAAATCTGTTTGGGATAAACTGGTTTGAACCTAGCGTCTAGCTAGTTTCTCTTATTAAGGTTTTCTGTAAAGGGACTAGATATAATCTAGCTAGAATACACTTATAGATGGCACGGCTATCTAGATTCTATCTGGTTTTCATGGCGCCGGTTATTTGACGAGAAACTAGACATAATCTATCTAGCATACACGTATAAATGACACGGCTGTCTTGGATTTATCTAGCTTTCATGGCGCAAGTTATCTGACGAGAAACTAGACATAATCTGTTTACCATATACGTATATGGTCATCTAGAGTTGAACCAGTTTTGCTTGAATAAAATCAGAGTTGTCAATCCCCATTAATTAATGGGATATAGTTTGCAGTACAATTTGTTTTTTAATTGTGATATAATAATAATGTGTAGTGATTATAAAATAGAGTGTAAACGTTTGAATAGCTGAGAAAAATAATAATTTTCGCTTTAATATTGGAAGAAATAGTGAAAAAACATTAAAGAAAAATTGAATGCATTAAGAAAATAATGCATTAATTATTTCTTCTATTTTTCCACTATATCTTCCAATATTAAAACGTAAGTTAGTCTTTTTTTTACCTATTCAGATGTCAAAAAGGACTTTAAGAATACCGTGAACAAATTTCCCTTTAAAATTAAAAAAAATGAGGGCAAATTTTTATGCACATTTCCGAGGAGGCGGTACTCGCGGTCGTTCCTCACCTGTTACTCGGTCATGTAAAAACTGAAAAAAAAAACATTTTTCTAGCGGCCAGGGTGGCCAGACCTCTTAATACAAATTCATTTTAAATGCCGAATGGGAAAATTTATGTTTTATATCAAGTTCCTCGGTGTTCTTCATGGCGAGATTGTGCATTCACTCATAAATGTGAACGAAGCGAAAATGACTATTTTATGTTATTGACATTATTACCTATTTTTGTTTTGAATGTTTTTATTCATAAAGACTCCCTAATGGCAAGAATTCCTTTTCTTAAAAAAAAAAAGCGATTGTTCGTAGTATATTTTCCCTGTTATGTGTCATTAATCGAAATAAACGTCATTAGTCACACTAAAAGAACGTATATTAATTCTGTTTTTATTAATCCTGAGATATTCCTTAGACAGTTTTATTCTATAGAGTTGGGCTATTTCCGTGCTGGCTAATCAGTAGCCAAGTTTACTAGATGTATTAGTAGATTCTTATCCAGGTTCTAGATAGTTTTCTTATATAAGAGCTGGACAGCGAGAAATTACATATAGCGATCGGATCTATCTAGTTTTCTCACCTAGATCTTGTACAGCAAATATGAAAACTTGTCGTTTTCTAGCTATTGGCGAGTTTGAATTTCCACACGGGAACCCGCCATCGAAGCTTGAAACACCAACGCATAAGTGCGTATCGATCGTTCGATGAATTACGTTAAAAAAAACTCATCCCCGCAAAGTGTGTTGGTCCTGATTGACCTGGCAACGCGCGCGCGGTTTCCAATTACGGCTCGTTCGTCTCGGCCCTCGCGTCAACCGCTACTGACCATTCTCGTCAGCCCATTCGCGTCACAATTTTTTTTTACACAATTTATACGGATTTTCAGCCGGTCCTGTGTCAACCGCTTTATAATTTTTCGTACAATTTTTTTATATATATTTTTTTCACATTGACGATACCAATGCTTACACTTGCTTGGTTATTGAATCGTCAGCTTTTATACTCGGGTTCAACGATCGCACCTTTGAAACTGTACGTGTACATTGATTGAAAACATAACGTGGAAATTTCGTTTATTTACCATGCTTATCCGGATTTTCCGTGACCCTTGTGTCAACAGCACTTTTAAAACCGATTTTCATGTTTTTCCAATGTTTTTTTGAGAATACCGGACGTTTGCAATTTTTTCGCTTTACTGATTAATGACAATTAGGTTTGCAGTTGCGTCGTTTCTCAATTAACTTGAATTAGACAAATCAAGACAAAGATCCTCATCTCTTAATTTTCTCCAAAGACACGAACACGACCTAAGAACATGATCAACATTTTCCCCTCTCAAACTGTCGATACAATGTTGTCATATGAAAATGGCTGGCACGTTTTTTCATCGAGTGCCTTAATGATATTCCACGTAAGTTCTCCGACAAAGAGAGTACACTTACGCTGCCCTTGTGAAGTTAATGTGCCAAAAAATACTGGCTTTGGCAACGCTACCATCAGAATTGAAAAAGCGGCCATCAGAAAGGAGCGATGTAGGCAAGAGTGTAAGAGAAAGAGAGAGAAATAGGTACGGGGTCTTCAAGATTGACGTTGGTGAGATGAAAGGAGAGAAGGGTTTGATGGAGACTCGACTAGGAGGAGTCCACGGGGGGGAAAACTCTTTTCCCTTCAGGGGCCAAGTGTGCGAGGGCTGCTTCGTCTTCTGGCGCTCCGGGCTCTGCTTTTGATCGAGGAGCAAGGCGGCGATAGCGAGAGATGCGTACACCAGCATCAGCAGAAGGAACATCAGCGCCAGTGGAAACTCTGGCTCTTCCCTTTCTCTCCCCGAGCTCTTTCCTGGCCCGGCCGAGTGCCTCGAATGCCGAAGAGCTTTCATCAGTCAACTGTCACTACCTTCGGGAACCTCCGGCTTCAACCCTTATCCAGAAGGCCCACCCGCAGGACTACCGCGCCCACCGTTCTTACGTCAAGACCATCTTTCCTTTACCTTCGTCTTTCTTTTCCTCATTCCGACCTTTCTTTGCCTGCCTCCTTCTCGTAATCCTGGCCAGGTTGCTTGATCCACGACCATGACGACATTTCTCCGTTACGTTTGGCTTTTTTCCCGCCTCTTCCATCCGGGCTTGACCATCACCGGCTTTTCCCACTTTTGGTAAATTGACCAGACATTAGGTTCACGCATTGGACATGTGTTGAGCTGGACTTGGAGACGTTGATGCCTTCCAGAGTTGGATAACGTGAAACAGAAAATGCCTAAGTGATAGGCTACCGGAATTGGACCAATGTGGACGGTGTTAGCTTCGCGATTTTCAACTTCTAAGGTGACGTCAACTGAATTTACACTCTGGTAACTGGAGTCGATTGGCCCAATTTCTGCGAAGTAATGATTGGGAGTTCAGAATGCAGTCAGAGTAGACCAGGATCGAAATAGATAGAGTCTGGACGGTAAAGAATAGAAATGGGTACCGCAGGATAAAGTCTGGACCGTTCAGGACAGGAATGAACGCAGCAGGATGGATTCTGGGCAATCCAGACTGAGGGATGACTCAGGTTAAATCTTCCACTTCATCCTGGACTCATTTGTTTCTGCGCAAGAAAGCAAATTCGGTTGACCTGCCTTATGAGTTTCCTCTTTCATTCCGTAGGCTCAAGTGATAGATCCATTAACATTCCACTGTTGCCCTTTTATTTTTCACCCTGGTTCCTCTCCCTTGTCCTGGTCTCCCTTTGCCCCTTTCCTTCTCGTGGTCCCTGCTTGGTCGTCGAATCCCCGACGATGACGATACTTCTCCGCCCTTTTTTTTCCTTTTCCCGGCCCTTTCCCTTCCTTTGCATGGAGACTCGACCATCAGAAGCTTTCCTTGCTTTCAGAAAATCGTAGTGACTTTCGGCTCACGGGTTCCTGTAAAAGTTCATCGTCTCCCGAGCCAAAGAGCACGAGGATTCGGATTGGCCGTTTTTTACCCCTTCGTTTACAGAGCATCGGTAGCTCTTGCCCAGGAAAAAGTGTTTGGAGGTGAGGAGAAGAAACCTGCTGGGATAGGAGGGTTGTTTGATGGAAAAATAAAAAGAGAGAAGAGGAGAAGGATCGATAGGGTTGGTAGACCGGCTCAGTGGCCACCACGAGCTACTGATGCAACGAGAAACCGAGGGGGGCCCAGAGCAGACCGGGGGAACAGAGCACCGCTGGTGAAGCTCCGGTTAAAAGTAATCAGGGTAAGGTATAGCCGCCATTACGCGCGCCGTCTGCTCTCGAGGCCCATCGAACAACCCTCAGCGAGCGCTCACCTCACTCCCTTCAATTCAGCCCTTATTTTCCAACAGGAAAACGGCTTCGTAAATCCTCACCACTGGCCACGGATGCTCTTCTTTTTTTTTGCCCCACTGTTTACCGTCATTACCGCGCAAAGTACATAAAAAGTTAACTACCACTGTGCGGTTTGTCAGAACGCCAGTTTATTAATTCTTGACTTTTAGTATTTGCCACGGGTTTTCTTTAGAGATTCAATAACAATGCGAATGAATAAACCGACATGCAATCATGATGAGGTCTGGTTATCGGCAGCCATTACCATCAGTTTTAATGGAAAACTTCATTTTCCAGTAGTCATCATCACATATTGGCTCAAGGATACGAAAAGACGCCGGAATTTTCACATTTTCTCAATCATGAAATCTTTTCGCTGTTCTCTTACGAGGGGTAGCGTTATGTCGAAGAATGTTCGACGAAGAGAAGAGGGAGGACGATGTGACTGGTGATCCTGGAAGTCCTGGTCTATCTCTCCTCGTTCACGTGCGATATTTCGCTCCTTCCATTCCGTTTTGTCGCTCGGCGAACCTAGCAGAGCCACGACAAACCCCATGCCGATTTTTCACTCTCTTTTATTTTACAATTTACGAGCGCGTCGTTCGCTCGCGACCACCCAACCGCACCCCTTTCCGACTGCCTAGCTTGCTCGCTCACTCGTGGCCGCTCTTTCTCCCTTTTCTCTATCTCCCTCTCTCCTTCCAGTAGAGGAGCTCGCTGGTTCCTCGCCATAACGGGACAACCCGGTGGGTAGAGTAGTGCGCGCACCCAGAGCGTGATTTACAGGCGGATCATAAGCGAGAAGAATCGACGATTTATCGTGAAATATTGGGACTCGTAAAGTGGTGCGGCTACGGCACTGCTGACACTAGTGCGGACTCGTTTTTTCGTGATCCTCTCGCCCGACACTTCAGCTTCTTACTTCTTTATCGTTATTCTCTTCGTTTTGACGTCCTCATGCTCACTTTCATCCTTCTTACTCTTCTTCTTCTGCTGCCTTCGTTAGTTTTCCCTTCCACTGCCTTTTTCCACTTCGGCTTCTCACTTCTTCATCTGTTCATCTTTGCATCTTATGACGTCCTTGTGGCCATTTTCATACTTCTTCTTCTTCTCCTGCTGCTTTCTTTATTTTCTTCTTCCACTGCCTTTTTCCACTTCAGATCCTCTTATTCTTCCAGGGGGAGAGATAACGGAGGGGCTTGAAGATCGTTACACAGTTCCGGGCTTTCCGCAATACCTTCGAACTGCGCTCGTTGTGCTCACCTTCCCGGAATCTTACCTCGGTAGTTGCCCTCTTCTCCCACTCGATTTCCTCAGTCATCTTCCCTAGTACATTGTTCGACTGTGGTAGACAATAATAGATCCGTGTCAGGCTACAGTCGATACGCGATTTTCTTGCATTTTCATTTCATGACAATTGCATACATTCGTTGATGGCTCAACGATGGAATGACGACGAAAAGTTCCACCTCAAGTACTAAAAAAAAATGTAATCAATTGTAAAATTCAATATCTAATGTGTTAATAAACTTTAGATGTACACAATAAATAAATAATGATTGAGAAGATGTCCTATTAGGCACATAATTAGAATAAAGATGCGAAGTAAAACTTTCCACATTGCTTCTTCACACGTAATATGGCTAAATGTTATTTGTTCTGAGAATCTCAGAAAAAAACGAACCACGTTACCGATTTTACCTAAATTTAATATCAATGGTCGCATCACTGTGGTCAACTTCAATGCAAAGTTTCAGCGCGGTAGCTAAACATTTTTTTCATGGAAACAAAGTTTTCTCTATGAAGAAGCAAAAACGGCGGAAATACGTTTTTACTCAAAATCCGAGTTGCCTTAATTATTCCGATGGCTTGTTAAATTCCAACTCAGGTTTTTAAGTGGCTAATTGGTAGTCATTCATTTCCATCGAAGCCATTTCGTGATTGGTAACTACAATCCGTCTGCGCGACCCCTTGCGGCTGTCAGCTTAGTCTTTCATTTTTCTTCCACTTTTACAGAAAGAAAATCAGGACTCGACTGTAGAGCAAAAAAAGTAACTCTACTGTGGAAGAGAGCGCAGAGAGGCAAGAAATCACGTTAAGTTATCGTCGTATTTATCCTGTCTCGTGTGTAACGAGCTCCCTCGTGACCCTGGCTTCCGATCCACACGGTCAACGACCTCTCCCACGTACATTTCGCTACCTTCTCTGGTTTATCCAAAATAATAATCCATTAGAGATAGAGAGTGGACACGTAGCGCAATCGAACGAATCGTGGAAGCGAGCTTCGTTCCTTCCCCTCACTTTCCCCTCTTCGCTATCCCAACTAACCCTCCGGAATATCCTCTGCCAATATTCTGAGATCGTGCCGAGCCAGATCCTTTCATTAACGAAAGTCATTTCGGCGAGGGGATGACGCCGATCCAATTAGAGTATTTTCCGTTGGTTCATGCATACGTTTGTCTACTCGCAGGAGTTTCACCCTCCACTCTTCATATCAGTTTCGTCCTTTCCGTTGAACCCCTGCACTTTTTGCCATGCGCACGTTAACGATAACAATAAAATAATAACGAACCCCGAGATAGCTGGCGAGCAGTGTACCACTGAGCAACACCCTGAACCTCCCAACGACGAAAGTCTTTCCTTTACATCTGTCGATATTAACGATTTCATTTGGCTGCAGTGGTACACATAATAATAAATAAAATTGTTCGAAATATTCAGAGATTATACGTGAAAATAACCTGAACGATGTTAAAAAGGAGAGAAGGGTTAGAACTTCCAAAATGGATAGATTGTACCTCAAAAATATTTTTTAAAGTGAACTTATTTATCTTTTAGATTTATCATGAAACATAGAATTGAGTAAATCGAGATTGTTTTGAGTCTGACTAATCTGAAGAATCTACTACAACGGTGAAGAAAAAATCCAGTTCAGCTTGATGTCTTTACCCTTAAAAATCTACGGTTTGGATTAACAGTGATCGTGCAGGAAGCTAGTGGAGTTTATTCTTGGGTGCCAGTAATTTACAATAATTGTAAACCAGTGAAGTCAGTTGAAAACGCTACATTTCCCGCCCGTGGCTCTCTATTGCTTTCATTGGGCTTTCAGCTATCGGATATCGAACGAGGGTATACCAGCCAGTACGACGTTTAATTTGCATCGAAATATCCGGTGGGTGCTTCGTAGAATTCCACGCATTTCCTCATGCAACACACTGCCGTGCGATGCTTTGGAAAACGACACGATAGTATTCAAGAGTTACGCGATTCTAGCTTTTTCCCTCGCCGTTCGACAGGACAGCGGTTTCACAGGATCCAACTCTATGCAGAGACTGAATTCTACACGAGTAACTCTATACAGCAATATTCTTCACTGTGTTGAACATGGTTTACGTGGAACTATGCAGTACAACTTCAGCCACGTAGATTATGGCTCGTACAACATACGCGTATACCGTGTATGAATTCAACCGTGTACAACTCCACCCGTGTAGCAGTATACCGTGTATGTGTTCGGCCGTATAGAAGAATACCGTGTATGACTCCAGCTGTGTAGTGAAATACTAGATTTTTCTTCGCCCGTGTAGAAGTGTACCGTGTATGACTTCGGATATGTAGAAGTATACCGTGTATCACTTCGGATATGTAGAAGTATACCGTGTATCACTTCGGATGTGTATAAGTATACCGTGTATGACTTAGGATGTGTAGAAGTATACCGTGTATGACTTAGGATGTGTAGAAGTATACCGTGTACGACTTCGGATGTGTAGAAGTATACCGTGTATGACTTTGACCGTCAAAAAGTAACATGCATGACTTTAGTCGTTGAAACTATGCTGTGTACAACTTCGGTTGTATAGAACTGTGTTATGTACAAATTCGGTCATTTGAAATCGCGCCGTGCACATATTTGACCGTGTAGAGACATATCGTGTTCAACTTTGACCTTGTAGAACTACGCTGTGTGCAACTTTAGCCATGTGGTGACTATTAAGCGTCAAATTCAAATAGTGTAGAACTTTACCGAGCAAGTTGATGCAGTGCTAAAGCTTCTTGTGCGAAATTACTTGTTTGGAATCTAATCTCCGCAGTGTTTCATTCTCTATATTTGACGCCCTGTCCTCCAAGCTATCTCGCCGTCGCGTCGCAGTGACCTGCGGAAAATTTCTGGTCTCCGACGTGCAATACGTCGCGAAGAGACCATTACAACGCAGTCCGCGAAAAAACATATCAGAAAAACTCGTGCGAGTGTCCAGGTAGCGAATAAAACACTGCGGAGGATGGATGGTGGAACTGTATGTGCTTCTGTGCACCAATGGAGGACGAAGAGGCGGAGGGTTGTACGCAAGCAGAGTCTCGGTGATATCCGGACGGTAATTTCACGCTTCGACGCACCCCTCTCGACTAACCGACGTTATAACCACCGAGGGGTCATACGTAACTATATGTACACTATGTAGACAGTATATAGACACGTGAACGACGATGAGATCTCAACGGGAATATACATTAACCCACGGTTTCGTTGTATAATTCTTCGCAAACGTTGAGTTCGCTGGTTAACTCGCCACACGCCTGTCCAAAAGTTTTTACTGTTATGCGTAGACAAAACATTTCGACACTAAGCATATATATGCGTGGCTATGTTTTTTTTATTTTTTATTTTACGGATATATACCAACTTTCCATCGTGTTCGCAATTTAGCGGTGCTTTACTGTCGTTGACGCTTGAGTACTTCCATTGAACATTTTCCAATTAAATCTATACTGCAGTGGATTTTTTTGTATTGACTGAAAAATAGACAATTCCGGAGTTTACACTACGCTATGTTAATACGCTATGCATATGCTCGAAATTCTAGAGGGTTGTAATATAAATATAAATGCTTCGTCGGTTCGCTAAATTTCAAATTTTAACCTGAGGAAAATAGCGAAATTCGTGTTTTGTTTTCTGTTTTCATCCACCAAAATCGAAATTTACCAACATATCGACAGTTTATTTGACTGAATTAATCATTTGTGATCAATGACCATTGCAAATAAATAATTCACATTGCATTTACATTAAAACCACATTACCGATTCTTGCCGGATTTGGTATGCATAATTGTTTGATAATATCCTCTTTGAGTACGAAATTCCAGCCCGATACCTCTCAATTTGCGAAAGTTCTAGCGTTAATCCAATTTTTTTCAAAATTTCCAAAATGCTGTAAAACTAAAAATTTTCAACCAATTCGCGTCAAATATTATTCTGAAGATTGTTGTATGTCAGCCTACTTGCACGCCAAATTTGACCAACATAGACCTAAAATTACGGCAGTAACTTGCAAATATACATCAAGCGCCGCGGTAACGTCTCGACGCCAAGAACGTTAGAAAAATTGGCGGGAAGCTACAAGTAATTAAACGCGAGAATATTTAGCACACACAAACAAACACATACAGACACCTTTTCTGAACGACTTTTCTCGGCGTTGGGGTCCATTTTGAGTGTCCTGACATGGAAATTTCGAAAAAAAGAACATTCCAACGAAAACAAAGCTTCCTTTCTGAGGAATTACAAGAAATCCCCCGTCAATCCTTCCACAAAATTGCATATCGACCGACCTATCATATACTTAACGAATCGACATATTGGATCCACAGTTTCCATTTTTGTTTTATAATGGAAAACGGCGAAAGGAGAAAGCGATGCATATGGGCAAACTCGATAGTGCAGTATATCGTGAAGAGCGATGAGCCGTTGGAGTTGCGGTCAGTCCGGTCGCCGCATAGATAAGCACAGCGGGTCCGCGGGGCCACATTGGACGTCGATATAGGCAATTGGATCTGGGTATCGAGTAATGGCCAATTGGTAAGCGCCCCGGTAGGCTGAACGCGGGACTGCCACTACCACCGCCGCAACTGCTGGTGCTGTTGGGCTTGAATGATGCGAGTCGAGCCTCCGGCAGAGCGGGAACCTGAAGCACACTCGAAACGTGATTATAAAGCCCGATTCCGGTGGTTCAGTCCGCCTCTCATTCATCATCTGGATGAACGAGAGGCGGTTGGAATGAGAGAGAGAGAAAATGAGAGTGAGAATCCGATATATCACTAGCACTCGCGCATTGAAAACCCCGTGGATAGGCTAACGCCACTGAAACCGACAGAAGGAGCGAAAGAGAGACAAGTGCGGATTCAGAGAATGCACAGAGAATGACAACGCGTCCGCACGGATTATGCAGCATTACGCAGTAACGCGAGTACTCGCCGCCATGTACGAGCTATATGCTTCAACAAGAGTGATGTGTATGCACCAGTCACTGTATGTAACCTGTACCAGGGCCGGATTTGCTTCGCCGTTAACGTCCTAGGCCCAAATTTGTATCCATCTCGTTAGTTACGAATTCAATCTGCTTAGGGATTTTATAAATAATTTGTTATCTTTACAGAGTTTTCTACTTTATCGATTGAAAATATTTATTTATTCATTTATTCATTTATTTATTTATCCATTTATTTATTTATTTGTTTATTTATTTATTTACTTATTCATTATATTATTTCTTATTAAATATATCAATTAAAGGGAAAGATCTTTCCCCAAAATTTTGTTTAGGCTTTAGGGGAATCATTTTTATTTATTTTTTTAATAAAATTTTTAAACGAATATTTTCACACACATGAGAAGCCATTAATTTTGCTTCCTCATAGAGAAAGCTCTGTTTTCATGAAAAAGAAAATGTTCGAAATTTTTGCGTTGAAACACTTATTGACCAAGTAATTGGTCAATAATTTCCATCTCCAAAAAAGTTTCCTCTATGAGGTATCAAAAAATAAAATGAACGAACTTTTTCATAAAGGCAGTTTAGCCAAAGATGAAAATGAATGAGGAAGCATGGTCCAAAGTTCCGTTCGGCATCCTTATTTAATAAAAAAATTATATAGTTTCCTGCCAATATGATTAGAATTTTTTTTTTTTTTTTTTTCAATTATAATAATCCACTCAAAATTTAGAATGTTTTGCGGTCGATTTTTGAAACAATCTGTTCATTAAACGATATTGCGCTTACCGTGTATCCAAATAAACCGCATCTGCACCGAAAAGTGACGAATTTAAAAAGGCGTTGCGTTTTTGTCAGCCATCAAGTTCGCCATATGGTCCACTTGAACTTTGTATGAATCCGTCCCTGACCGATACTCATGCATCCGTATTTGGAGGTCGCAGGAAGCACCGTTCGACGCGGGTTAAAGCTCCAGCACATCTAGGGTTGTGGTGTTGGAGGTGGAGGTGCGAGAGAGCCGCACGCAAAACCGATACGCCCGAGTGGCTCGTTCAACTCGGCCACGTGAAACTGATACATGTCCGTGTCACGCACTCGAAACATGCCCATCAATCTCACGAGGATCAACGGCCAATCATCCAAACCCACCCCTTCTCTTTCTCTCTTTCCCTCTCTCCGTTGAGAACCCCGGTACATATATCGTGTAACAAAAGCTTTCATCTCCGGCCGAAGTATGAGCAAGCGTTGCCAGCGTGCTGCCAGAATCATTTCACCTCTCGTGGGAGTCAATTCTGTGGTGATTGGATATGCATGTGGAGCATGGCACGTTCGCCGCAAAATTGCAAACAAAATTACGTCACCTGCGGCGAGAAAAAAATGTGGCACGAATATTGAGGACCCAATAATTGGGAAAGCACAATTAAAAAAAAATGAACACTCGACAGCGATAAAAGCTGGAAAGTCCTCTGGACCATTGACGCGAATTCACATGGAGCCCTTGCTAAATCGTTTCCATGCTCGAGAATGAGCTAATTCAAGCCCCGGTTTCTCTCCATCCAGTTAATTAAGCTAATTAGCGACAACCACCACGCACGACGCCTATAACCTCGAGGACCAATGAGAACAGAGGGCGCTGCTCAAGCGATGGGCGCGAATGCAAGCACCTCAGCTGCTGGGGCTGTTGCCTACATGCAGCGAGGGCTTTCGATACATCTCCTGCACTGTGTCTCTCATTCTGTCTTCCTCCCTGTCCCTATTGTGCACAAGCCCTGCGTCAGACAAGTGGATGTTGCTTCCCTTCGTGTGTTATGCCTCGATACACTCTCAACGTGCGGCCTGCGGCCATTCATCTTCTATCCAAGCATAAAGCAGAGGAAACGCATACACTCCATCTGCATTTCCGACCTGGAGGTGTTGCACCTTCAGTACTAATTCGTCATATAGCTTTCTTGGTGATTTTACACGTCACGCCTCTGTTTACCGAGTCATTTACTCATTGAGGGCAACAGCTCTTTTGTAACCGTTTCAACGACGCAACTCAAATGGTTTATGTTTCATGTACAAGGTTTATTTTTAGAATATCATGTGAGGCTTCGTTAGTTCAGACACCAAATTGATTGATAGTGTCACATCCCGCGTTACGGAATATATGGAATAGTAATAATTATTTCATACATTCGAAACTGTCATTTCTTTCTATTTCTTCGAGAGTCTTATTCTTTACGTTGTCTTATGTTTCACGTCGAATTTCCAACTACAAACAGTCAGCGTACGCTAAATCTTGGATGTAATCATACAGTAGGATGTGGTGGCCGTGACCAGATGCGTTTAGACAGACGGACCATCGATTCGCGTGCACTTTTGCTATGTTAACTTTTTGTCAATTTTGCGAAACATCCTGACCGCTGTGTCCGATGACCAGCGAGCTATCAGACGTGCAAACAGGGTCTTCAGGTTTAGTCTCTGACTTGTCTTTAGCTGATATGTCTGTTTCTGTATTGTTTCCTAGGGCAAGCGTATATGGGGCATTTCAGCATAATATGCCTTAGATTTTCGTTTTTCTGTAGATTACATATACTATAAATTTCTGTCGCAACTATTACATGGATTTAGCTTGTGAAATGATTTTTCCTGCTCCTTGCCGCTTGGGTCTGCTCTTCTTCTGGTTCTCCAGGCCAGGTCTCTAACAAAGGACAAGATTCTAGTGTATACCTTATTTCCTGTATCTGTGTTTAGCCGGAGCTGGCCAGTGACCTTTCACTTCAAAAAGGGTTTTTCCTCCGCATTTTCTGCGGATCGATTCGTTGACTTCCAGGGTTTTCAAGTGCTTTTTCAGGTAGAAGGTTATCTTGAGTAAGGCCAATACTTACCTTGGCTCTTATTGAGGACCAATCACGAATCGTCACCGTGAGAAGAGGGAAAAAAAAATAAAAAAAATATATATGTGAACATGAGAGCAAAGTGAGGATAGCGAAAGCCACTCGGTTATCGTCCGTCCGCCTTCATACTGTTCTTGTACGTCGTGTTTCCTTCGCAGCTCGTTACCACGAATAATGTACGAGATTCCGCTAGACATGCTCACTTCACCTTTTATTTTCTTTCGAAAAGTAAGAGAAGACGAGCAGTGAGTGATGAGTGAGAGGTAAAAATTATGAGGGGGGAAAGAAAAGCTCGAAAGCTCTACGAAGCCGAGGCACGTAAATGGGATAAGGGGATAAGCGCTGTCTCCTTCATTTTTTTTTGTACTTCCACTCTCCCTGCTGGCTGCTTCTTCCCTGCTGCTAAAAAAACAGGAGCTTGAGCCGAGGGTTTTATTGTGGGCGATATAGGCTTTCGCGACTTTTCCTTCCAACGTTCCCCATAATCTATAATTGTCCGGTAAACTACTGAACAAAGTACCTACACGTGAGTCGCCAATTGTTATGATCTCCATCAGAATCCCTTCCTTTTCCGCCGCAATTTGAAAACAGAGTCCGTCGTATGGTCGACTACACAGAGAAAAGCTTTTGGCTAGAGAAACAAGCACTTTCCGATACTTTGGTTTGCAACACACATCAGATTTGTTGCCACTAATTTATCCATTTTCGATTATCAGATTATTCCTGTTTCCAATAACGTCTTCATGTTATACACTAACATGCAGTCTAGGAAACAAACATTTTGTGGCTTCTCTTAGGAAAACTTCCAGGCTGAAGTTCGGGAGATCTTCCTGTCACGATGAGGATCCCCTGCGACATCAAGATTATCAGTAAAAAAATCTTTCCCTCGAAACGTGAGGGTAACTTGCCCTGGGGAAGAAGAAAGTTAAAAAAAAGATGCGTTCCTACGCGATCCCGCGGAATCACGTGCTCCGGCACTTTGTCTTCGTCTTCGTCGGCTCTTCTGTCCGGACTCAAGCCTGGGGACACAGAAATATTCGTTATATTTAAATATTTACCATAATCCTATCTTCGGGACACACAAGACGAGAATATATCCGTGAAGATCCCGGCGTAAATAAGCTCGGAGTTGCTGGGCTTGATGCTGAAGAGCGAGCTCGGCAGCTTCGCGGAAAAAAAACCCAACAAAAACAGAGAAAAGGCTTAAAAACTTTCTCACTGTAGAAATATGTCGTGGCTAAACAGGCACAACGATCCGCGCTATCTCTTACGCGCAAGCACCCGCTCAACGGGAACAGAATAAGCAGCCAACTAGCGAGAGAACGAGAGTGGAAGTAGGCAGCAGAGTCAGCGGCACATCGCTGAGGCGCTGGAAGGACAAGAAAAAAGGAGCATCAGGAACACTGACAAAGAATGAAAGACGGGGAAGAGGCGTAGAGTGGCAAAATAAGAGAGATAAAGAAGAAAAAAGAAGGGGAGGAGGCCCGGTGCTTCGCTCCTGTCAGATGGGATTTTGCGGCGGGGCATTAAAACTTGCCAAGTGCAAAGTTTCTTCCCCGTCGCGAAGGATGATCCCCGGTAACGGGCGTGCACCGGGCACGCTTAATCCCGTTACCTGCAACCAATTTTTTGTACTTCCTCCCACCCTTATCTTCCCTTCACCTCACTTACTTTATGCAGTCCTCTGTGTACCAGATACACAGAATTTTCTCTATTTTCTTTCGGCACGACTTCACCTTTCTCCTCCTCCTCCTCCCTTTTCCTCCCTCGACCCTTGGCATCTTCTTTCTTCCCTCCTACTTGGTTCACTCCATTTGGATGGAGGTAGTTGGCATAAACTCTTTCGGACTTGGACTTTAGTTTTCATCTCGGCAGTCTTCTTCGTAACGTTACGCTGTACCGAGTCGGCACGGTAATGCATACATATTTATCGTATTGCCCGATCCCGATGGAGAGGAAGAAGTGGATGGCCCAAGCTTTCTAGACAGTAAGGCAACGTAAGGAGGGCTAGCTCCAAGCCAAGGAGTAAGGAATAGAAGACGCGAGCACTTTTATATTGCTTTCGAGATACATCGTCCCGCTCACGAGCCCGAACTCTGACGTTCTCCTTCCCTCCCCCTTTCTCTCCTTTTCTCCCCCTGGCCGAAAGCTTATACTCCAGTAGTCCTGCTCGCGGGGTGCACGCCATCGGTCCGGGTACTTAAATAAAACTTTTGCCCGGCACCGGCAAGCCCCAAGAAAGAGCTACTGCCGGCAAAACTATATAAGGGAGAGAGAAAAGTGCCTAGACAAGTGCACGTAGGGCACAGTCGACTTTTCGGTATTCGAATACTTTTCGCAAGACTCCCTGCATCGCAGACACATGGATATAAGGCAAAAAGCCTCGCATAACTCTCTAAATCTCGTTAGACGTTTCCTGTGACAATATTCTGCTATACATTTCCCGTTTTTCTTTTTTTTTTCTTTTCTATGGCGCAACTATTTATTCAGATCGTGCGAGTGCATTAAATTTGCTTTCGTGTATAGCTCAAGCATGAACGTGCCGATATCACGAACTCCTATAATGGTCGTATACGATTTCCCGTGGGACGAAATTACCATACATATATCGGAGGACTCCTGCAGGGCAATGCCAGCTCCAATCCGAGATCGATCGTTACACTGACGAGATGTGTTTTTTTTTCTAACCTTTTTTCAATTTTACTTTCGTTTGGAAAAAGAATGGACGGTGTGTTTTTCGTAAAATACTTGAAATTGTCTGTAAGGACCAAGAAAAAGCGGAATAATATCTTCGGTCAAATGTAAATAATTATAAATTGTAACCGATTTAAGTCAACGAGGTGAAAGCAGTTACTTTTCATCTGTTGTCACTTTCGTTTGATGGATAGCAAATGTTTAAGGGTGTATAAACTTTTTTGACAAACAATTTTTTTTTGGTCACGATAATTAGAAACATAACCCAACAATTCATAGTTTCCCCTGTTTAATTGTCAGAAGAGCCCCAATT
The DNA here is from genome assembly GCA_949699805.1 of Tromatobia lineatoria. Classification (NCBI taxonomy): domain Eukaryota; kingdom Metazoa; phylum Arthropoda; class Insecta; order Hymenoptera; family Ichneumonidae; genus Tromatobia; species Tromatobia lineatoria. The sequence continues at coordinate 20,764,134 of OX453039.1, forward strand.
TCTTCGAATCCAAAGCCCCTTTCAACTGCACTGCTATTTTTAAACCACACGAAGCCCAATTGCTTCGTTTTTCCATTTTCATCAGCTCCTTCACTTTTCCCCCGTAATTCGCTTCAACGATTATTGGCCGTATTCTCGGAAATCGAAGAAAGGAGCTTTCTCAGAACTTTCGCAACCAACGGCAGAAAGTTACTGGCGACCCAAGTAAAGCCTCGTACTTCACCAATTGGGCAGAGCGGATGTAAACGGTTTCGTGATAGGTGACGTCGTTCGCCAAGGTATTTCTATGCATTGCTTTGAGGAATTGCTTGATCCAGCTTATTCGCTCTTCGGCACGTTCGTCACGTTCCGGAAACAGAATGACGACGACAATGACGACGACGACAACGACATCAACTGTCCCGCTTCCGTTCCACAAACTCGAGGACACGTTACGCGAAAGCAAACAATGCGTTTGAGTTTCTTGAGAATTTCGGAGCCGTACAAAATGTGCCACAGGGTCGGAATATCCCTGTCTTCGTACGGAGCGTGTTGAATCACCGTAAAATAACTTATAGGAGAATCCACTCGTTTTGCTACTGCGGGTTATTTGGAAAATGTTGCAACTGTCACACGAAGCGACTCGACAAAATTAAACGAGCTTTTCTCTCCCTCTTTCTCTTTGTGTCCCTCGCTATATTTCGCAAGCTGAATGACAACTGGAAAATTCTCCCACATCGAACACACAACACTCAACGAATGAACGCGTGGATCAGTGCTGCAAATAATCCGGTTTACTGCTATAATACGCATATCCCTGTTCTGTATCGTGTTTTCTCTCTTGTTACACCATGCGATTCGCAATCGCAATACTAGGGTTGACATGAAGTACGGTAGAATCATATAGTATTGGAGTGCGGTACAGAAATCTGTCCGCCATGCGGCAAACTTTCGTCAAAATACAATATGAATATTCGATTACGAATTAGCGGCATCGATAACCAGTTTTGCTCTCGCCAACGATACATTTGACAAACAGTACAAATCTCACGCACCCCAACGCACGCACTGTCTCTTTCCACTCCGTCAGGCAGCCACTCTCCATATCAGCATATTCCGGACAGTTGGAATGTTGAAACTTGCGTTATAGCACACAGAGTCTATTGATCGGAAAACATGTGTTCCTCACCGTGTGTACATGACGAGAGAGAGAATCTCGTCAATTTTGTCGCACTCCTCTCTCTCCCTCTCTTGCGTGACATGACAATAAGCTTTCCGTATAATTTTGCCAAATCGTGATTGGAGAAACATTGAATCTCGATGATGATGGATGAGCCAATACCCTAAGGATTCAAATTCCAGACAGAATAACCTAGAACATAAAAATGTTTCATCTCGCTGAAATAGACGGAAAAAAAAACTTTGGAATGTTTTCAGATATAATATTAATGATCAATCATTAAGATAATACATCACAACGTAGGGGAGAAAAATAATAACGGCCAACCTGGTTTTAGGCGATCTTATTTCTTTATATTGCGGGACTTACAAAAATCCGGGCTTATGAGTTTTTAGGTTCTTCAGGTTTAACGAGGAACTTAGAATAATTCGGACCAGAGGAGTAAACTGCAGCAAACCATACGGTGAAACTGACTTTTTTAAAATAACTAATTATATTAACTAATCGGGTCATTTTTTAGGTTTTCCTTAGGTGGCCGGTACATGACCATTTTCCCCTTTACATAATTCCTACCATCAAATAAGAATGCTAATCAATTCCTCAGTGAATGGAACTTTAACTTGGATCATCTTTGGTCAGATAAAAGTGAATAAGCTAGAGAAAAAAAAAAAGAAGGAAGAGCTATACGAAGGTAACGGAGGATGCAAAACTTTGGCTATAACCGTTTCGCCGCTGCCACTCACCCGTCGCTGGACTTCAGTCTCTGATCATTATGGCCATTGTCTACTCACCAGGTCTTCTATATCGCATTCTTTTTAGTTTTTTTTTGTCGCTCCAGCGCCGAACAGGAGAGTGAATCTCGAAGTTGCTTGGGAACGGGGAAGTTACGAAGAGGCGTGGTCCTCGTCCTCTTCAGCATCTCCTCCGCTATCTCCGCGGCAGTATCCCCGAAGCTCCCTGTATATATGCTATATAAAGTTTGTGACGACGAGGACGAGGAGGCGACGACGGCATTAGAAGCAGTGATATCGAGCCACCGAGCGAGGTTTAACGTGCTGAGGGGGAAGAAGCCAGGGTTCGAGCAGGAGGAAAGCATCTCTCGGATGAGGTCACGGATCTCTGAGGCCAAGAGCCAAGCAAAACTGGATTAGTCGCGGGATGGTCGCTCGCTTCCTCCTTCAACCTTGCCAAGTCAGTTTCGCTTCGGTGCTCACTTTGATGCATAATTATTACTCGTTGTTAGTCCTGGCTAAGTCCTCGCGAGAATTAACGACGAGATCCTCACCAGCTGCTTTCTCTCTCTCCTGGTACTGGCAAAAGACGGAGAGAGTGGAATAGCCCAGCTTGAAGGTGGACACAAGAAGGATGGAAGAAGCTTGATCACCATGCCGATGTAATTTAAAAAGTTCGCGTCTCCCGTGAAATTGATAAATCGCGAGAGGCCGTCTTTTTTTCGTTCCCTCCGTCGCCCCTTCTCACTTTCTCTCTCTTTTTTCTAGACATACCTTACGCTGACGCGCTCGCGCAATCAGCGATAATCTTCTCGGGTCCCCGAGTAATAAGTTGAAAAGTCCATTTTTCCACATTCATCACCGTCGCAACCCGACAGCCCAACAGCTTTTTCGATCGGAAAGACCTGCTTGACTCTGCTTCATTCTCCCCCTCGTAACTCCCGATCCCTTTCCCACACGCTAAGCCACCGGGGAAAGCTATCACATCCTTGGGGAGCAAACGCCATTCATTAATTATTCAATTAGCTTCAAATGCCACCAGAGAGAATTTAATATTATCGTTTCCCTTCAATCGCTTGTGAAATTACAGGAACCTCGTAACTCCCGGCTGCTAACTCCACCGGCAAACTTACATACTTAACATAGCATACCATGAAAAGGTATGGGAGAGGGTAAACATATTTTCGAGCTCCTGTCATGAATTATTTACGCCGCTTCATTCTTCCTTTGATTCTTTCGTTTAACTGCGCTTCCCGACAAGCTCATTTTAGTTGCCTTCATATATTATCTCAGAATCCTTCCAGGCTTTCCAACAACTACTCTACAACCCAATTGTAATTGGTTGTTTTATGGTAAAATCCAACCCAGACACAACAATGTTTCAGTTATAATATCACGGAGCTTTTGGTTGAATTAATGACTTGTTTGACAGCAAACTAACCAACCATCAATTCATCGCCGGCTAACTAAGATTAGAAATCGGTAACTAATGAAACATGACGGTAAATCAGCCCTTCGCCTAATTGTACCGAAATTCACTTAATCGTTCGCCAAGGAGAAGACTTTGGTTCAGCCATAAAATAATGAATTCTAAATTGTAAATTTCTACACTGATGCCTACGGGAACGTTGAAATCCCTTGAAACCTCCCCCTTCTCACAACGTGGAAGAGGGATGAGATCCGTTAGAGTGCCCGTTAGAAGGTAGTCGATGTATTTCATTCAGGTGAATACGGAAAGAGGGTAAGGGCCGGGCAGAACTAACGCACGCCTACAGGTCGTTTCAGGGATCAGTTCCCGAAGACGTTTCGGGTATTAACGTCATCCCCTGCCGAAGATTGATGGAGCTATCCCGACGGGACGTCACAGTCGGCTCACCTCCAGCCTCCAAACGTGAATGAGAGGCCCTGGGCGATACTCCCGACGCTCCTTTTTCTCTGCCTACTTTCCAACCCTGAGGGAGGTTTTCTTGCAACCAACAGCAGTCTTCGGAAAGCCTTCCCTTCCCGCCTCGCCTCAACCTCTACTTTCCTATACGAGTCATCGACTGGCAAAGGTAACATCGGTCCTGCCTGTGAACTAGGCAGCGAGTTTCCCTATTCTCGCTGAGCCCCGATCGTGGGGGTGCTAAAAATCCAATGGTCCATCTCATAAACGGTTATGGGCCGAGTCCCGCCCGATATTTATCATCTCAGTTCGTCCGCAATCGCGCATCCTTCTTCCCTAGCGCGCTATATATTCTCTAAGGAAGGAAGACACCCTTCCTTCCCGAGGTATACTGCTCAGCGTGTGTATATACATTCTATGAGATATGGTATAGCTATAAAAAAGCGAAGAACAAAAAATAGCATCGTAAAAGATGGACGGGGGTTGGAAAATCGTAACTCTACCAAGGGATATTTCTCATTTTCTATCTCCCTTGCTCTGGCTCTATATCTCTTTACCTAGGATTAATTCCCCCGCTCGAGACTTCGATATATTGCACGTATACACACATGGCGAAGCTGAGTTTGTGCTTCGCACTGCATCTCGATAGCGAATATCCACCTCAACAGGCAGATTCGAACGGTCTATGTACGGACAATTCGAGTGGCTCCCTCGGAATCGGTTCGGCAAACAAGAATTTCGCAGTCCTGCGACTCCTAACGGATCCGGACGGCTTTCCCTCGTTCTCTATTTGCCTCCTGTGAAACTTCTCCGACGCTGAAATACCCAGGAACGAGGTCGACGACAAGGCTCTGAGGCTTTCCACTCGCTGCCTCATGTACCGAGGAGAAGGAGGTCGCGTGCAGTCCGAGAGGACTAAAGTAATACGCGAACACACATCGAAGGGATCCTCCTCGTCAGTGGAGGGAAAAGCTCCTCCGAACCCAGCTCTCCACTCGTGTCCGCAGAAGGGGCTGTGCAACTTCGGCTCAGTGAACTATCGGAACTACCGAACAATCGTCGATTAGGAAAACGCTCGTCGCGAAACGATGTGCTCTCCCTTTCTCTCACTCTATCTGTCTTTCGCTTTCCTTCCCTCTTCCTGACCATCTTCTCTCTTGACAAGGGCACCGATGCACACACTACGAAAACGGAGAAGAGCAATTCGAAAGCACTCTATCCGACTACCTTTTTCCTTAAAAGAGTCCGAGCTCCGACGATCTTCCTAGCCCCTGCTTTTCAACCCCTATCTAACTTATCGCGTTTTCCCGCGTTCGACTCCCCTCGAGCAACTGTCTCTGTCGATTTTTCCACACTCTGTAACACCCTGCTTTCTATATCCTCAACATAGCTCCCTTGTGTCATGGCTGTCTCTTCTTACGTCGTTTTCTTTGCTTTTCCTTTTATCGACTACTGCACTCGAGCCAGGACACGGAGAAACGTCTAAACCTCTTGGCACAAAGTGTCGGCTACATCATCCCATTTGAGGTAATCGAACAAAGGTACGCAAACGGAAATACGGGATTCTCAAAAATGTTAGATAAATATGTTTCCCAGGACAATATTTCGACATCTGTAATCCTCAAATGTGAACCGTTTTACAGAAATGTTTTTTTACGATAATCGCTTGAAGGGCTTGAGAGAGAAGAAAGAAGCTGTTTACTTTAACGATTTTTTCACAATGAGAACAATTTGGACGAACGATGGAGAATTTTTCAATCCCATTCATAATAGCATCCACGGAAATAACCGGTAATTCTAAAAAGAATAATGTAATAAATTTGCCCAGAAATCTGGGCTTCCGCCGGGGAACGCCAAAATTGCAAATTTATGCGAATTTTCTATTTGTTTGAAAATCCTTTTCATCGACCGAATCTGAATTCGGCTGGAATTCATTCTGTCGTGCCTTTTACAGTTACATTATAATTCTTGTGGAGTACAAACGCAAATTATGAATTATACTTTTCGACGTGAAGAATTATTATTTTAAACGAATATATACAACATCGTGACCATGGGAAACAACCCATAAACAAGAACCACGATAGCTCTCTGTAGTCACGTCTCTTCTGGCCTCCAATCTCGTCGAGAGACTCTAGGAATTTATCATTTCGTCGAACTGAAGTAGCGTAACTGCGACAAAGCTGAAATTGCAGTATTTGAGAGTCGAGTGGTGAAAGCGTCGCAGCGAACTGCCATCGCCCTCCTCCTCTCAAGTAATATGATGTAGTGGAAACGAAGTGGAGGTTTGTAAGAGCGTATGCAGCAGCTAAATCGACAAGGGTGTTAAAGCGGTCTTCATGGTTGAGCTGCAGAATCAGAAAAACTGCAGATGCTGTACCAAAAGTCTTTGGAAACAGAACGTTGAGAGGGAAGAGCCAAAAAACCGGGATAGACACGAGAAAACAGTGACGAAAGAAAAGGCATGACCGACGATTCGTCGACAGGTACTCGGTCGTTTCTAGGCGCATTCACTAGCTTTTTGAGCTGCTGACATAGTAGAGTCAAGGCCCGGTGCTGGTAAGCCACCTACCCGAAGCAGTAAGTACGACAGGAGGCGAACCCAGAGACGAAAACACTGAAGAGATCCGTTTCGAAGACTGGGCGGCGGTGGAAACGGCAGCTGACTAAACCTCTGCCTACACCACTACCGCAGTGCGACAATTCGATGGCTCGATCGGGCCGACGTCGACGCGCACCCCACGGGTCCTCGACCCCCTACACCTATAGCGCACAGCGCAGCAACCCTCAAGCCTCAGTACAAAATACAAACGAAGGCAATACTGACATAGCCGAAACTGTACACTTGGACAAACGTCCTATCACCAGTTTCACGCATTCACACAGATACTCTGCTGGATCTCAGGATTCGATATACCACAGATAATGGACAAGGGGAGTAAAGCTTCAGCGATACGGGAAAGATAGGCGACGAAGCAGTTTCGACATCAACGACTTGGATTACGGTTGAAATGTCCTAAGCTGTGCTGTGTAAGCCTTGAGTATATTGGCAGTCGAATTTTTTGGACATTCAAGAAAACAACGTTGGTTGTTTTGAGGAATTACAACAATATGTCGTTCTTTAATTAGTTTTTTTTTCCCTGACAGTGATAGTTCGATGTATTGGAAGCCTGATACCAGACTTGGTGTGACGTTCTGGCATTTGGAAGAACCCACCTGGGTCAATATTTACCTATCGCAAGCTCCGGTGATGTACTGTGTGGCTGGTTTATATGTTTGCCATGGGAGCGTGATTCTCTCGCTGAATTACGCATATCTTACATACTTAGAGGTATACGTCATAGGAAATCGAGCAGCGAGGTTGATGTGCTGGTGGCCAAACGAAGCTCCCTCGCTCTTGCCAGGGAACGATGATCCGCCCGGGGCGTCGTCTTTCGCCGTTACCGCCACGACGGGAGGCGGACCCTGGTGAAGAGGGTGAAGAGGCACCCTCTCCCGCGCGTAACTACACGGTTTCTCGGTGAGAGAGCCTCGAGCAGGCACTTCCCTTTCCTCGCTTACTTTTGGCGCTCACTCACACCCATTTCTCACTCCTTAGTGTCGACTACTCAAACCCCCGTCGCATCCTGGTATACCAGAGACTCTGCTAAGGCTTTATCAGGATCGGGACGGCAATTTGTCGGGCCGAGAAGTTCGTTGATGAAAGCGCGTCGTCGTCGTCGTTATAGTCGTGCGCGACTTGGGCGAGTTTCCGCTTCGACCTGAAACTGAACAAGACGACGTACGGAGAGAAGCGAAGGCAAGGAAGCATGCGATAGCTAAGATATTCGCCCCGCTGTGATCCCGTTGGGAATGAAGACGCACGTCTACCGTCGACTGTTCTATGCCACAGCTTGTTCCCTCTCCCTCCCCCCAACCCCCTTCTCTCTCGCTCTCTTCGGATGACGAGAAACGTGAATTCTGTCCCCGAATACGATGTGGGAACGTGAAAGCCACGCTACACAAGATCGCAGACAATCCTGTGTTGCAAACGTGTTGGTACACGAAGTGGAAAACGGAACGCGAGTGCAAAGCGGAGAGATGAGAAATGCAGACCTCGGAAACTCGTCGGACGCAGCGACAGAAACTGGAGTTTATGTCGCGGTAATACCAGCAAAGGGGAGGAACGGGGGAGGGAATCGCGCCCGGGTGACACTCGACGAACCGGACTTGTAACTCTACACGGACTCTGATTGCCGTATGGCCCTTCCGCGCTAACGGAATGAACGTCGAGGGAGTACTGTATTCCCTCGACGTTGCAACGCGCACTGTTCTCCTTTCCCTTCCGTCCACTCCTTCACCCACACCACGTTTCCACTGCACTTGGTACTCCCTTCCTTAGCGTTTCTGTTCCTTCCCCGACTCTCTCTCTCTTCTCTATGCTTTGGCTTCGAACTCGACAATTTAATTGAGACACTTCTGCAACCCCTCCAATACGAATCCTAGTTCCTTGGGGAAAATCTCTTCAGCAATCACGAATATTGTTACGGTCGTTCGAGGGTGACAAGGTGTATCTTTCGATTTCAAATATTTATCTGATACCGCAGAAGGTTCTACTGTTTTATTTTTCTTTAACCCTTGATGGAAGTAATCGCCAATTTCAGCTAATTCTGCAATGACTGATGAGGAAGTTGATTGGACTCATGCTTTTCAAAATTACAATGTATTCAATTTTTAATAGGCAATGAAGGGTTTATCTTGTTAACGAAAAAAGCCTGTGATATTTAAATCGTAACTTTTTAGATGCAAATTGACTTATCGATATCGGGGTCACGGATAATTTATTAGTTTTCATTTTTTTATGCAGAACGACGCAAGCTCGCCAGCCCATATAAATTCAAAAGCAATCAAATTACAATTTCTTGCGTAAATGTAATTATAAATAACTTTGTTATAAACTTTAACTGGGATAGATGATAGCGTTCGGAAGGCTCAAAACAAGTTATTTTAAACAAAGTTTTCTCTGCTTTACGCATGCTTCCATAGTAAAGGAATAGTGATACCTATGCTTTTACAAAGCTTCCTCTGTAAGGAAGCCAACCCTGACTAACATAATGCTTCAGAACAGAGTTCTTGCATAATAAAAAAGTGACGAGACTTTTTACAAAAAAAAAAAAAAATAATAGAAAAACATATACCACCCCGATCGGCACTTCCTAAATTTATTTGGGTACCTTACAAGCGATATGGTTCCAAAAAAGCAATTTCTTCTTTCAATCCCCTTTAAGAACCGTCTACTTTAAGGGAAATATATAGAGTGCAGATTTTCGAGGCGAAATTTTATTCCCGGTTGAGAATTCCGTGTCATCGATCTTCCTTATTGAGGGTAAGAGGCTTCCATAATCCCATGTTTATCGCGCGAACCCGATCGTCCATTATCCTCGTCACTTCGCGGTTCGGTCGCATCTCGAAGCTTGCTCGCTTCTCCAAGTGAACGTATGTATGCTCTACTGGTACACGTCGTCACATAGACAGGCAAAAGCAAGAGCATCAGCATCCGATGTCCACACCGAATCCTCTCGCTGACAGGATCCATTAGAAGCGGTTTACTTAGGCGCTACAGGATTAGTTCGCCTCCACTTGGACATCAGTGGGACGCTTCTCACTCACCTCCTGTCCTCGCTGTTCTCTTTGCCAGGGAGCTAAACAATCGACGAAGGCTCAAACGTCCACATGGGAGTATGTGCCGCGTACACTAGAGCTTCGATAGCTTTTGGTATTTTCATTATGCTATTTTTAGAGCTCACAAAAGCCTCGTCGTTCCAAATTGGTTTGCTCCATCGAAAAGCTCTGGTACATCAAGATACCCGGTAGCTATTCGTTGACAAGTACAATTTTCTACTTTACCGACTGGATAACCAGACGCAACCAGCCTCTTTTACTTAAAGCAAAATTGGTTTGCTGCATTTATAGAGGTTGAAATTGGCGTGGATTTTATTGGGCATTGGCCGAGGAAGGTGTGAATTCGGAAACGAATCTTTTTCAGTGGAATAATCATTGAGAAATCAAGGATTACGCATCAGAAAGCTAGAGTTAAATAATATCGGTACAAAATGTAATCTCAATCTCTTTCAAATTGCATGGATATGAAAGAATATTAGTATTTCGTTAACGGAATATACTGGAGGCTTAAAAAAAAATGTGACTAATTGTGTCCCACTCGTCTATCACAAAAACAGCACGGTTGAATTATTGAGAGGATCAAAAATATGAAACACTCAACCGGCGTTACGACAACTGCCCACTGGGCACTGCATGAGACCACCCCATGCCCTGACAAATCCCTTAAGCCAATTAACGCGCACGTAACTAGATGCCGTTATTGTGGGGTCGACAGACTGGCTCATAGCGACTGACGAAAGAAAGATTGTCACGAGCTATAAGCCCAGATGGAAAATCTGCAGCGGTAGAAGCTACTTAAACGAGGTGGAATCGCTAAAGCGTCACAACGACGGAATTTCCGGGTATAAAGCTTCGCAGGGGGATCCGAAACCCTCAGAAGCTTCTCCCTCGCCCTCATATCCCGTTCGCTTGCTTCTTTTTCCCTGGAAATAATCGCTGACTATTAGGAAAAAACGCTCGGTTGTAACGACGACAACGAAGAAGCGAAAGGACGACGTCAACTTTCGCACGAACGCGCGATGCGGGATCGGCTATTAATCTTGAGCTTTCGCGCGTTTGTGGCCTGGATGTAACAACGCCTGCGGATGAATAGCTACGTCGCCTTCTCACGATCCTCATAGATGTCCGCAATCCCTCGGGGCTCTTCCTTCTTCTTCGACTTTTTCTTTTCCCTTTTATCTTCTATCTTGTGGGTTGTTCGAATCCGAAGTCTCTTGCCTCTCAGTTCCGCCAGGGGGATTGCTTGATGCGTAACCAATAGCATCGAGTGAATCTCCATGACAACTGTGTGTTATGGGACACCGGATGTACACACCAGCAACACCATTTGTAGCGAGCTGAAAGGGATATACTCGTTACACGTCAAGCACGTGCTGCTGCTGTTGGCTTGCTGGTATTCTCACGTGTCGTGGACACGTGCCCTTGCCTCACAACAGCCTGCCCACGGTTCTCCTCGAAATACCATGGTCCGTTGCTGTTTCTATAGCGCAGCGTATTGCAATTACGTACTCCATTGGGAAACGGTAAATTGAACAAAATGGAAAAGTGTCGAAGCTGACAGTGTGTATGTGTTGACACGTGTTCTGGAGTTTCTAATTGAAGCGGTAGCACGACAAACGTTACGAAGATTTGCCGAGGGTTTTGATTATTGCACAGCAGTTTTCCGGTTAGGTGCAAGTGGAGGCTGGACATGCTGATATTAACGTCCCAATCACTGGACCCATATAGAAAATTGTATCGTCTTGTCGTTCGATGATTTTTGACTGACAAAAAGGACATCGAAGATCAAGAGCTCATCTGGTGTCGGTATAAGAAGAGGTTCCTGTCACTTTGACCATGTTATACTTTATCGGAATAAACAAGGATACCAAGAGTATCAAATATGCCAGATTACGAAGACAAAAACAATTATTGGGTGATCGTCAAACAGCAGGAAAACGCCCAACCAAACCAACGATACTGAAAGTACATCCGAATCTACTAAGATGATCTTCGCATGTACTAGAACGCATCCATTTTAGAACTCCTATATTGTTTCGTAACGAACAAACTTGATTCACGTAAAAGCTTGATGTCTCCAATTATATCAAGCTATACCAACGCCGTTAGCTGCTAAACAATTATACAATTCCTATAATGGACTGTTAGAATCTGACCCAGTTAACATCAGAATGACGACAAGTCGGTAAGAATATTCTTCGAAGACTGTCAGCCCGGTATATTACAGTGTCAGAAGGGACTCTCACCAGATAGTGAAGGTAATATACAGAGAGACTTGTGTAAAGGATGCAATTAAGTGACAAAGAGAGCAGCGAGGGAAAATGGAAGTACGTGTCGCGGTACGAAGAACTCAAGAGGGATAAAGTAGAAAGCTACAAAGTTGTTGAAGGAGTGACAGAGACGGACAATTGCGGCCCGAGTGGCCGTAACTTGGTAACTCTCTTCTGGCGCGCTGAGCGCGTGCATGAGTACAGGGCCACGTGCTGAACGTGTTTCGTCGGTAGGAGACGAAAGGGGGAAGCGTTTGAGAGAAGGAAACCCTGTATTTCAAACCGGCTTGAATACAAGTTGGAGGAAGAGGGAAACAGGGAGCAACGTCGTGCTACCCCATCGTACAACACCACACCCTCTGAAGGGCTCTCTCTGTGCTTGGATCGATAGGCGACCCACGCCGAATACGAATTTCGCGGGCGGGAGACACACAGAGAGATCAGTAGAGGATAAAGAAGCCGGGATAGGGAAATGGAAGAGGTAGATGAAGAAGAGAGAAATGAGAAGGAAGAGGGGAAGCTCTCCTCCTCCAAACAGGGAAGAGAAGGAAAGGCAAGGGAGTGTGAGGAAGAGGAGAGAGGGGTGGAAGAGACAAATTGCCCGAGATCTCGAACGTTGCTGCAGCTACCGACGACAGACCCTGCTGGGCTATTGCCGACGATGCTGCTTCTGTCTTTCCCTCCTCATCCCCCCGACTATTCTACTGTCTTGTGTATATATCTGTACTTTGTCGGGCTCTGCATAAGGTCTGCCCAGTCTGTATAGCTATGGATAACTATGGATTTACCTGCCACTGACAACTGGAGCAAGAAACTTTCACGGACCTGCCTGATTTTTCTTCTCTATGTTCCTGGCTATTTTCCCTCATCGCCGATCTTAATTTCTCTGTTCGTCGACCACTCGTTTTCTCATATACTTTTGTTGGAAATGAGAGTGGAACACAATAAGCTACTTTGCTTCCCACGTAAGCGGAGCTTTGGTTTTATGGAAGTGACTTCGCGATCTCAATATACTTGAAATTGTCGAGGAAGCTCATGAAGAAAGTCGAAAAAAAACTTAAATGTTGATGTCTCAAGAACGGATAAAACAAACGAGCCCAAATTTTGTGTTGAAGAAAATCGAGAAAATCCTCTCGTGGTTTTCATAAGAAATTACACGGTAGTTTGTACTTTTGTCTTTTTGGAAGTTTATCAATGGCAATGAAATCTAGATCTAGATATTCATTCTTTCAATGTGTGCGAAAACAAAAATCTTCCGTACGAGAAAATAAAACGAATGAGGTGTATACTATTCCGAAACCACGTTATTCTAGGAATCTTTTCGAGAACTACCGCCACGACATCTTCTATTCAATGTCTTCTTCCTCTACGTCTTGAAGACGTTCACTCTTTGATGATTTCTCGCTATATTCTCGCGGGAACATTGGAAGGGGGGGGGGGGTGACTCCCGATAACGATAAAATCGAGATAAGACCCTTGAGAGGTACAGAGAGTTCTCCCCAGCTCCCACAGGAGTTTACGTCTTTCTACTATGTGCGAGGGTACATCCACTTCCAAATATATACGAGACGAAGAGTAATGGATTCTCAGAATGAAACGATTTTTACGGGTCGTATTGGGTGCTCTCGATGCACACCCTATGTACACGATCGCTTTCGATTTTATTCTCTACGAGTCTTCATAGAAAAAAGTGATGTGCACTAGGACTCTTTTTACTAAGTCTCATTTCCGGTTCTCATTTATACTAAATTAGTTTTTAAAATAATTCCTCAAGCAATAGAAAGGTTATCCATGTTGTGAATTTTTTTTATTCGGATTTGGTTCCCACCGCCAATTTTTCAAATCGATCACTCAAGTCACATTTACCCTCAAAATATTCTTACAATGGCTTTCACATCGTTAGCCTTTCAAAACGACTAAAATTATGTTAAAATGTAATTCGGAGCATCTTATAGCGAGATAAACTAATATTCTCATAAATTTTGTGTTTCAGGCTCGAAAATATGGAGGGCAGAAGAAAAGGAAGGTCGAAGAGGAGCGGAGAGGGTTGCTGCGTAAAGTGAAGACGAGACTGAGAGTCCCTGAGGGAGTCTCGAACGGAAAGGGTGTATGGCGAGAGTCGAGGAAAAGAAGAAGAAGAAGAGGATCCTTATTCACCAAGGAGAATTCTCCAAGGGTATGTTTGACTCGGCTCGCTCGGTGTCTCACTCTCTTCCTCTCTCTGAAATAGATTTCAGGGAGAATAATTATTTTCGAAGCTGGTCCGGAGCCAGGTCCTTCGTTCTGTCTTCCTCTGTGTCTTCCCAGCGACTCTAGCTTCGGGCCAGAGCAGATCCAAGTACACGAGTACCGGAAGAATTTGTAAAGTAAGGGGGAGGCAGAACAGATAGCAGGAAAAAGGGATGAAGCCAGCGAATCTTGTGGAACTCTTCGGGGGAGTTTTGCGTCGATCGCGAAATCTCGTCCTGGCGGATGGCTGGACCCGTGTGGCCCGAGTTCCAGTCATTTCCGGTCCTTTGTGTTGACGCGTACTCCCGTGCGAGGGGCGAATTCAGGTTCCGACGCGGAAGATCACGCGGAAGCATCTCTCCTCGCTTTTCCCAATTTCCTTTGCGTTCGCGAACCGAATTCGAAAGCGAAATTTCTCCGAGTCTCGCGTGAAGAAGAAACTGGTTGAAATTACACAACGCTATTGTGGATTTTCCAATTCGACAAAAACTTTTTATCGGAACGATCATTTTATAAGGTCAAAGGTTAAGAATCATTTTTAGACTACCTTCAAGCATTTTGCAAATATGTATTACATAATACGGAGGTTATGTCGGTAATACATATTTGAACTGTTACGCTTGAAAAATGTATGGGTTGTAGCTTGAGCAATGCTGAACGTAATTGGGAACTTTGGGCATCTGTCACCGGCCGAATAGCTGAGAAAGTCGACATTGAATATAGTCCAAAACATATGACTTCTGTTGGGAAAGGCGATTAATTTTTACTCTAAATGGGAAATTGATGTACTTTGATTGAACTTTTGTGCGATAAAAACTACGTTGCCGAAGCGCCTAAACTTCAAGATTCTGCTCATACCATAAATAACTGGTGTTACCGGGGTTTTCAATAAATTATTACAACTTAAATAGAGCAATATAAGAATACCAAATATGATAATTCAGAATTATACTTTCAATTACCCGAGATCTTTCATGCTTTTAAATATAATTCCTAACGCTTTAGCCCCAATCACGAAATACTGGCAGGAAGTAGAATTCTCGTTTTCTTTGACTATCTGATCTTGTCCACTTTTCGCCGCAACTTTCTCTCGCAAAACTGGCGCTTTCATCGCTCCCGTAGTTATCTCACTTTCTCTCCCTCGTACTGTTTGCCTTCGTTCGTCGCCCGGCCATCTTTAATTACAAGCACTCGAGGGAGTTTCGGAGCCCCTCTTAGACTTTGTGCTTTCCTGGCGAGTCCGAAGTACCGTGAAATATATATTTCACAACTGAATTTTCATCCCTCAGACAGGTTTCAAACTTTTAGCTGTTGTATTATTGAAACTGGTCTCCTATCGCTCGCTTATTGTCCCTTCGTCCCTTTCACTTTTTTCTCGCTTCATATCTCTTTCTTCCTGATCTTTCGTTACCTTCTTTATCTGCGTTACTTGAATCGTTAACGAGCCCCGGTTTACTCATTATCGACGCTGTATTTGTCTCAAGTTTCTCAAAGAGGTGAAAGCGAGAAAAAAACAGTATCTCTATACCAACGAGAGCAGAAGGCGCTTCCCCAGCTTCTCACAATTCACCACTTGACTCCCTCCCTTCTGGCCCATTGAGAGCGGCCAGGAAACGAGGGAACGAGGAGGAAGTAATTTATTTGCAATTTCATCATTATCCTCGAGCTCGACAAGGAATTTCATATTACCCAACGGTGCTGCTGCTTCTGCTGCCGCTACCTCCTGTACCTCCAGGAAAACACGTACCCCAGTGAAGCTGGTTATTCGAGTGCGAGTCTCGTTGAGATTAATCGTCGAGTTTGAAAAATTGGAAATGAAAGTCCCGAGTAAGGAGAATAGTGCAACTAGACACAGCGAAAGAAACGGTTAGAGATGAAAGTAGATATGAGGAGCGGGATCTATAGATCCCGATTGCGCTCTCGATATTGTACTTGTGAAAGAGAATAGAAGCGTTTATTTTTCCCAAGACTTTTCCGGGAAAGTGGAAGCAGCTCGTCGAATGGGAATAAGCCGCGAGCTGCTCCAAGAGACGTAGTTATAGAGGTATTGCCTGCGGGAGGTAGAGATCGGGAGGAGGGAGGAGGGAAGGGGGAGGAGGGAGGAGGAAACCCAGCCGGAGGCTCACAGGCGGCGTTTATGGGGTTGGACTATAGCGGTAAAGCGTACGATTTGATGGGAGCCAATACATTTGAGCTTATCACCTTATCGCCAATGGCGGGGCATAGCCCCGTACTAGCTGTGTGACCCCGCGCCGCTCATTCTCTCTCTGACTCTCCCGCTGTCTCCCTCCGTCGGTCGGTGGGTCGCTCGGTTGCGCCATAAAATATCGCATGAACCTACACTACTGCTGCGGCTGGTGGAGGTTGATTCTCCCCGGCGAAGCGGTTGGCGTAGAGACCCTTCGCCTCCTCCAGCCGGCCAGAATCGATTCTGGCTAGCAGCACCACTAGCAGTAGCAGAATGCCAATAATGATCGATCATCCGTCCTCACTCTCCTCAACGACCTCAATCCCCCGAAACTTCACTGCTGCTACTCCTCCTGCTACTGCTGATCTTCCCCGAGCATAGATTTCCTGTATAATTTTGATTAGCCCCGAGAGTCGAGACCGATTCATCAAACGCAATTAGGAAATAGAGACGGATTCGAAAGATAATTGAACCGACAGTGATGACTTGCAGAGTTTCGGGAGGGAGACTTGTAAGGGTTCGCAACTGCCAAGTACGAGGCACTTAACGTTCCTATATTAATCAAGATGGTAAGTCGGACAAAAAAATAAAGCTACGTGTGTTCTTAGTTGCTGCTTTTATTCATGACTACGCAAATCAATGCATCGCACAATCTTCTCCAAGATATGTACTTTTCCTGTTCACCATGATTCTCAAATATTTTTCAAGAACATTTTTATATATTTGACGATTACTTTAGTATATTTTGAAACGAAGTTGATATCAATTTATTTATGGAAATACAATAAGTCGGCAAGTAACGTGACAAATACAATTGGAAACGAAATTGGAAGATTTAAGCCCTTACGTAGCTTCAGCGAAAGAAAAACGTGTACCTTGAAATTGTAATTCTGCTTTTACGGTACGTGATATATTTAGAAGGTGAAGTAGAAATTCAGGCTCACAGGACTCTAGCTCTGTAAGACAGGAAAAAATAAATGGCAGAGTCGGAAAGAGCGGTAGTGAGGCGGCGATTGACAGGGCGTCGAGTGGCTCGAGTGTTTACACGCCCTCAGGGACTAGAACCGCGCGAGCCACACAGGGTATATCTGGTGCTCTTTGGGAGGGAAAAGAACAACTCCTACACACCAGTCGCCCGAGTCAAGCTCGTCCCTGTTCACTTTCTCGCTTTTACTAGCACATAACCCCTCCTTCCCCCGTTCCCACCTCCTCCCATACTCAAGCACGAATTCCCATCTAGCCGCGGGACACCCCCCCGGCAGTTTTCCTGCATATTGGAAAAATAACGCGACTGCGAAGCGCCCCTACGTTGTCCCATCGTCTCATCTTCCTCCACCTTTACCTTCGACATTTTCCCGCTTTTTCTCCCTCGTTTTGTCTTTCTGGCTGTTGCCCTCGTTCTCCTTTTCCACGTTCCACTACCCTCCTCTTCTTTTTCCGCTACTTCGCTTCATTTCATCCCTCACATACGTCCACCCACGCCTCCTCCTCCTTCTCCTTACAGTCCTTCCCTCACCTCCCTCGTGTTTTTCCACAGTTCCACCGGTCGTTCGATCATCCAACGCTTTTTTCCCTTCCCCCTTCTCGCATGTTTCGAGAGCCTCCATACCACCGAGTCAACGACGATCAGAGTATCGCGTCCCTAGGTATATTTCGCAAGACACCACCAGCGTCAGAGATTGTTTTAAAGCGGAAATCTGTCCCCGGCGAGCAGTAAGAAGACCCCCGGCGTGATTCCCGTAAATTGGAAGACCCTTCGCGCTAGGTGACGCAGCTCTCCTTCGCTCCCTGCCTCTCATCAGCCTCAGAGCATATACACACCCTCGCCCGTCCAACGGTGCTTCTTTTTTCTCCCCTTCAGCCTTGCCACTCTCGTCCCTTACGCTCTTGCGACTCTTCTCTTTTTCCCAAATCCCTGAGCTGTTGGGGAGTAACCTCACTCGAGCAACGAGATGGTGAAGAATGGTTTGCGGAAACGACGACGAGGAAATAATAAAAATGTGAAGAGCAGTAACAAACCCTCCCCAAAATATCTCCATTGGATTACGGGAGTGATGATCGGTCGAGCGGGGAAACGACGGACTTGTTTTTTTCTGTCAAGACGATTCATCGTGATAACATAATATTGAACTTACATGTGTTATTAGTCTTAAGGGCATCTTTGGTGATAGTCGAATAATGTTAATACGATTTCCCTTATTCTTGGGTCATGTAGAGGTTATATTTTATCATTTTTGTTGACAGACATATTCGCCATAAGCCCCACGGGGACCAGCAGTACTCTCGTCCTCTGCACTAGCTCTTATAGCCGCACAGATATGTAGAATGAACGATACCGTGGATGAGGTATATGCGTGTCACGCTCGGAGTTCAAGCCGCGCGTCAAACGCTCTCTGTATACCTGAAAACCTGGGGGAAATCTGTCTGGCACAGGGGCCCAAGACACGGGAGTGCCATTTATCCTTGCGGCGAAGCGAGCAGAATCAGCCGCAGAAGCCTCGGCACTCCTGACTATTCTCAGGCCAATCGTCCTTTCTCTACGTACGTTTCCGTTGTTCCTCTTGCGTGCACTGGCGGCTCATTCCACACAGTGTACTTCCCTATGCACATCAGCCGTTTGCGCCATTTGTGGTTTAGCAAAATTACGAATCCCTCCTGATACCGCAAACTCGTCCAGGTTCATGAATAAAAAAGAAACCCATCGGTCACCCTCGTAACGGGGGAAATAGATTCCGTTCTCCGCGAACAGCGTAAAAACGGCAGCTAGATAATTAATTGAGGAATAAGAAAAACGGGATTAGGTCTGACTATAGTCGCTATGCGCTTTGTGTTCTATCCTCGTTCTCATCGTGATGGAGGCGAGAAAGGTTATTAGTCAGAGGGCAGTAAAGCCACGACTTGTTCATTCGTTATTATTGTGGGGCGTGGTTCTGGTGCTGAGAGATGAAGAGAATAAAGAAGGAAATAAAAGTGGAAGAGAAAGAGCCGTTGAAAGAATGGTGGTTTGAAAAGAGAGGCTAGTCCTTGCGGTTATAACAAAGCGTTGTTTTGCGAGCCTCTTTAATGGTCGGGTACGATGAAAAGTCCCGTCGTAAGTCGTGACTCTGCATCTTTACTCTGGTTTCCCTTTTTTTTTATTCTTTTTTTGCTTCTCTTCGCTCGACGCTGCTTTTTTATCTCTTACTTCCTGAAGCAGCAGCAACAGCAGCCTCGTCGTCGTATCAGAGTCTGGAAGCTCTGGAGCAATCCCTCCACCCGCTTCAGCCCATCAACATCGACGCCATCCTCGTCCCGGCGCGTGCTTACATTATTTTCCATTTTCCTACAGGTTCTGTCCTCTTCCCCTCCCTCCTCTTCATTCTGCTCGCCTTGCTTCTCCTCCTTCAACTCGACCTCCTCCTCTTCCTCTCATTTTTTTCCCTCCTCCTCCTCCTCCTCCTCCTCTCATCCCGGGTCGAAGCGTCTTCTTCTGCTTCTACTTGTGCCTCCAGTCCCTCGAGAGAAAGCCGTCGAGCTGCTGTTCAAGCACTCCCGGAGAAAACAGCAGCAGACGATCCGGTTTGCGCATTCGAGTCGAGCGAGAAGATCCAGACGCTGAGAATGAGGATGACGTTGATTCTCCTTTATCATGGTTTGATTTATCTCAGTGAGAGGCAGTTCATGAAACTTGAGATACTTCTTTCATGGTAAAAATAAAGAGAAAACAGCAAAGCGCCGGAAAGGTCGTTCAGTACGAATGCGGTCAGGCGCTGTCACGTGTTGAGCCGCAAAGACGACAGATTCAGTGAGTCGAGGGTCAGAATGATGGGCACATAGATAAAGTCCCACGATATACGGAATCGAATATCTCTTTCCCTCTCGCACTCACGTTTCCTAAGACACCTCCACCATGTGGATGAAAGATGTATGCTGTGTACCTTTACAGCGTACGGAGACGCTGCGGGGATTTCCTGGATAAACGAGGGAACGAAATGGTCTGTAAAAAGAAAGTTTGCCAAGTATGGGTGAACGTGGGGATCGTGTAGTCAGCCTCCCGGTCACGTAAACTCATCTCAGTCATAAAACAACCCTCCTTTCCGCCCCTCTTACTATCCCTCACACATAGACAGACAAGCGAGGTACACAGAGTCCTTCTGCCTGGTCGCATTTAGCGCAAAGCGGGTCCCCTGACTTGAGCAGAACGAGCTATACGCCACGATGGTGCCTTTAAACCACGCAACATTCTCACGATGCCTCTAAAACTATGAAATTGCGCGTCAAACACACGTACAAATAAGACGGTCTACGCTGGGGAGTCAGGAACCCGTTGCCTCGGGAAGAAAGATCACCCGTAAAACATGTAATCGTTCTCCGCTCTCTGAACAAAACTCGCTGGGATAAACTACCGAGCCTTAATCTTCAGGAAGCTAAAGAACCCGCGTAAAATTCGTGTTAACCCGGGAGATTGCTGATAATAATTATTATCAGGAGTTAATTAATCCATAAAGCGGGGTACATCGTATTATGATTAAGAGAGTTTCGCCACCCTGCTATCTTCCACTATATTATTATTAATCGTCAGAAACACGACAGGGCTGCATTGCGACACGAAACCTTGTCCGGGAAGATCTAGTTAATTTAATTGTTCGAATTCCTGTACGTGTTCCAATTTCGGAACTCATGATAACTTTCCTACATTCTGCAATTCCAAGATGAGCCGACTTATAATATATTAATATTAGTCATTTCGCTCAAAGTCACGTTCAGTTGTTTTATCTTCGTAAAGTTAAAACCCGTTGATTCTGTCACTGCTGGCATTATCAAAAGAATACCGTCCTCTTAAATCACCATAATAGCCTTTTGTAGTTTGGAAGACAATCTCAAATAGTCCCCAGCACGAGACTCAAATATGTGCTCGAATTCGCCGAAGGTACTTGCTCTGTTTTGTCTGTCCTCTTTCGTCATTCCCCGAGACTGATGAATAGGCGTCCCAACACAGCTGGCTGAATCGGCACAGCACTCGAGGATGAAGGATATAGGTCTCTGCTAGTTGAGGGCGACTTTTATACGGCGAGAGAACTCGAGCAGTGCACAACACATGCTAAGGGAGAACCGAACGGAGACAGCAGAGAGGAAATATGGGTCTCGCGGCCACGGGGTGGCAAAGGAAGAGGAGGAGGTGGGCTCGTGGCTCGGCGGACACATTCAGGAAAGAACACGCGAGACACACAACACAAAGAACACGCGACACACCCTCGCGTATATAGGGAAGACTGAAAGGGAGCGCAGAATAACGACGGCAGCGAAAGGGGTTAGGGAGAAAGATAGGCGGCGGAGGCACGGCGATAGTCAAGTAGGCATAAATCCACCTCCGCGAGGAACTCTGTAAGACACTCGTGCTACTACGCGGTGGTAAAGAGAAACGGGGAGGCGAGAAATGCACGAAGAGTGAGGAGGCTCTTGGTAAAGGGGTTTGCTTGAGAAGGAGACTGGGAGCATTAGTACTAAGGCAAAGCCAACTCCCGGAGACTTTGGTATTTAAATGTTAGGACAACCCTCGTTGCGGCGGTAGCAAATGAAGTTGCTCGATGGTTTGGAGCTCTGCTGTTAGAGCCGAATGGTATTTCAACGGAGAACTCGGGGAAACACCCGCGGAGGTAGACAGAGAATATTGGTAGTATTTTCAGAAAGTCGATGCGATCCGAATTGAAATGACATGCTGACGATTCACCATCGGAAAGTTGAGTTTACATCACTACCGGATAAAACTTAGCCCCACGGTAAGTTTATCATAATACAACTTTATCGCTGTAGGTATCTTTGAAGTACAACAGCTTCGTCACTCTTCTAACAATCTTTTTGAAACTTACAGTGATTCTTGCAAGAGCTCTTATGATAAGAACGAAAAGAAATTGAACTCTGTAACTTCTTGCAATTACTGAGGTACGCTTCATCTGTTTGAAATCAGCTAGTTTGTCTTCTGTCCACTTTTAATATGGTTCCCGTGGAACAGATCTTGATACTAGCCCAGCGGGTCTTGTCAAAGTGGACATCAGCAAAGATTTCACGTAGAGCTAGTTCGAATACGTAACTTTCACAGGAACCTTTCCCAA
The DNA here is from genome assembly GCA_949699805.1 of Tromatobia lineatoria. NCBI lineage: Eukaryota > Metazoa > Arthropoda > Insecta > Hymenoptera > Ichneumonidae > Tromatobia > Tromatobia lineatoria. The sequence continues at coordinate 20,786,349 of OX453039.1, forward strand.
TTCATCGGAAAAATGCAGTACTCACAGTTTACCACTTTAGTTAAAGGTACATTCCTGTTATTTACGACTCGGTTTCCAATCAAGTCCTATCGTGGTTCTTTGTTACGTGATACGTTCCACATTTTATCACCGTCTCCCCAATAGCGAATTCATTGCTTTCCGAAACAAGCACAGCTTTTGAATGTCTCTTCACAACCGTTCAGAAGCTGAAACAAGTTGTTCGGATGACCCCTTTTCGGTCAATTCACAAGGGAGAGTAATCCCTTTATTCAAGAAGGATTCCGCAACGTTGTCGACAGGACGGATCTCCCGAATCGCGTCTCGATCGATTTCCCCGATTCGTGTCTCTCCAAATCAGTGTATACAGGCGCTGGGCGTTCGTCGGGTATTTCGAACAGAAGCCAGCGGCTCACATTGTGGAAAGGACAAACAATGAAACGGTTACGGGTACGTGTTAACGGTGGTCCATTGTTTCGGAACGTCGTACCGACTCGTCTCTTCTCGTGTCGGTTGCCATCCTCGTAGTCGACGACGTAGCGACACGACAGAACGATTCGCCACGAGGACAATAGATCCGGAGGCTACCTCGCTTCTCTGTTCCGCTTTCCCATCGAACGCGCGCGGTTGGCGAACGCGTGAATCTCTCCTATCTCGTACATAGCGTATTGCATCCTGTTCGCGAATCCGGGTCGGATAAAGCGACTTCCAATAGCGGAGTAACGTCGCTCTTTACACCCTCATCTATTTTTCCTCTTGCCCAGAGACCTGGTTGGATGAGACGGTGAATAGAATGGGAATAGCACAAGGATACGCAACTTCATGATGCACTTTGTGAACACTTGACTGTACTCTCTGTCTCCCCGTCAATCTTTCCCTCTCTCGCTCTACTTCTGGTCGGGTAGATTCTCAACGGCAGATAACTACACGCTGTCTACCTTCCGCGCTAGGCTATCCGCGTTAACGTAACTCCGGTACTCAGCGACGTGTGTGCCAAAGATAGGAGGGCATCGCTTGGTTTGCTTGCACGCGATGTACGTACATACGTGCTACATAGATAGACTGATAGGCGGTAGATCCCAAGCAGGAACTGTAGTTATACCAGACGGCCTCGAATCGCAACCTCGTCGCCTATTAGTTTCGTATGCAGAAGCGGACGGGAGTGGAGAATCTCAAACGCGCACACTCACTCTTTCTCTCTCTCTCCCTCTCTCTCTCTCTCTCTCTCTCTCTCTCTCTCGATCTGGCTCGAATATATATACGCTGGGTCTCCACCAACCCTTCCCACGCACTACCCATGCTGCGCTGGGCGGTTTAACGAGAATCATATCTGCCACATCAGACACAGCTGATGGGTCGTCCTGCACTCGATGACTCTGTACCTGACAGTGGATACAAAGTTGCTTCTCCCAACACTGCACAGTTGCACTCAAATTGATGTATCGTGAAGCACTTTTGTGGACTTTGATGAAATTGTGCGTCTCAGCTATTCAAACATTAGTCATTTGAAGAAGAGAACTCTTGAAGAAGGTATCATACAAAAATGATCATATCGGTCCTGATTTTTTACGTGTCAATCAAATCGAAAATACAAAAGGTCGTTGAACCACCTCTAAAAAAAATCCCTTGAACCTTTTCTTTAACGAGGACTCATATTATCATCCAGATTACAATCTTCTGATGTGGCAAGTAAAAAAAAAGAACTTTTTCTTAGACACCCTTATGGACACCCTTGAAAAGTTGATGTCGTTTCCCCCTGTAATCCATCATATGTTTTTATAAATACGTATTGTACCTGATTTGCTACGGTGTTTCGTTCAACTTCCGACAGATATCTCGTCGCAGCTTCTCTGATTTGGACGGGCTGGAATGGCTGTTTATTTATGCGTACACGAACCGATACATGGATGGTCCTAGTGTTATTGGGAAACAGTTGATGTTCACATTGGGGCTGGTATTACTTGTAGTAGTAGCAGTTGCAGTAGTAACGGCAGCAGCGGCGACAGTAGTGAACGGGGAAGGGTAAGGGGTCGCCTGCGGAGGCCGGACCACCCCGAAAACGAAATATATTGGCATTGTGGCGGGCCGACGCGCGACTCTCGCTTCTGCTGGCCCCGATCTGTCACACAAATCACCCCTGCCAGCAGCCTGCCCTCCGAACGTTGCAGTACATTGTATATATAGCGTACGAACCGAGAGCGAAACGTCCAACTCCCCTTCCTCTCCTTCCCTTCCTCCCTGCCTGTCTGTACTCCGCCACTGCTGGCGTTCGTGTAATTTCACAGCTCTGCTTCATCCCTGCTGACCAGATCCACGCCCTTGTTGCGGCTCGGTAACTCCAATCGCCCGTGGACCTGTAACAGAACGCTTTTAATTATCGAATTTCATACAATTTAATCATTTAATACCTCCTCTAAATCTACCGTTACGGATTTTCCATGGAAATCTTTGTACCTTGATATTGTAACATATCCGTTTTGGCATTTTTACTTTTCGTAGGTTCGGGTGTTAGAAAATCGCTTGTAGGAGGAAATTCTAGAATCACTAGTAAAAATATTTCAAACGGTTATTTTTATATTGAAGGTTTTAACTTGATATCCTGAAGAAGAAAAAAATAAAGTGCAGTTGCCAACCGGAAGACACATCTGTGAAGTCGGAAATCACGACCATGAGTCACTTTTGTTAAGGGAGAGTAAAAAGGTTTGAAATGGGTATTTTCTTTGATAGAATATAAAATTTGACAATGATTGTGAAGGCTAAAATTTAATATCTTGACGGAAAATAAATCAAAGCACATTTTCAGACCCGAAGTTGAATCTGTGAATTTTTCAATCAAAATAGACGATCAATTGTCACACAAATTCATGCATACATATGGACACATTCTTCTGAACTACTTCTGTAAAAAAAATTCCATAAAGACAAAGCTCTCTCTCTGTGAAAAAGAAAAAATATTCCGTAGAAAAGTGGCTCTATCGTTAAAGGGTCAAACTTGTGCGTTACTACAATGGAAAGCGTAAGCAATAACTACATATCTTCGTAACAGGAATTTTGATTTACAGTGTATCCTCCAATAGCAAATTACTCAAGCGATAGAGTCCTAGAAATACGAAAGTGCATCGCTAGGGGACACTGTACTTCCGAACGACGCTCTATCAACCTACGAGCCTCGAGTTATCGAGTCGATTGAGTTTCTCGTGTTCTGGCAAAACGAAAAATGTCTATCAGATATATATACATATATACAAAAAGATACAGAGAAGTGAACGAAGAGAAGAGGCTCCGCCACTATTTCCTATATCCTCCACAATATTTTATATATACTGCATTATATACTGCAGAGACCACTCTGGCAGAATTTCCGCCGGGGAGATGTTCCAGATAGACTTTTTGAAATTTATTGCTCGTTTCTACTGCGAGTGAAGGTGAGGCAGCGAACTACACGGCGATTCAGAGCGTATTAGACGATGAACCATGGACGGTGACTTTATCGGTCTCGCAGACCGTAAAAACATAACATACGCGGCTATCGCGACTTTCGCAAATGCATCTCTTTGCAATATATACTCAGAAAAGTAGCTCATGGAAATTATCATATTCTCAATGGAATGACTGTAAATTTTTATTACGTTCAGCTTATGAGTATATCTCGGTAGAATTACTTTTGAAATAAGCACATTCTATCAGATAACGACGTTGTTACAAATATTACCACGATTTTTATTTTCTTCAACTACAAAATTGATATTTTACTTAGTTTTAAAGATATCTCTGTTCTTGTGAATTTTGGAAAATATTTTTGAGAGACTTTCGTATCAGATAAACATTTAGCTTTTTAGCTTGTCTCAGTAAAATCATTTTTCGAGATAACAAATTCTATCAGATAACACGACGTTGGTACAAATATTACCCCGCTTGTCATTAATCACAACATAAATATTTTACTTCCTTTTACTTTCTTTGTTTTCATGAACTTAAAAAAATATTTTTATGGTACTTTTAAGTCGTGCACAAAATTGTTTCAAATGCCAAAAAATGGTGGTCTGGAAAAAATTTAAAAATACAAATAAGGATACCTATGATATTTCTGCTTAAACTAAGTGCAAAAATCCAGGGTTTTCGGTCAGCCCCGAAACCTTCTCTCCAGTTAGCTAAAAAAACATTCTCCTTTTTGTCCCAACACAAAACCTGTACATTCCATTTCTCACCTTCCATTTTTCAATCTCCAAAGGAGAGCTGAGTACCGTGTAGCCTGCAGCATCTGGAGATGCAGCGAGGTTTTTGCGTTGAGCTGCGTTAGCACGTAATAAATCGATTGGGCGAAGGAAAAGTTCTTCGGGTTCTGCGAAGCATGTGATGGGTCTTTGTGGTGAAAAGGGAAACGTTCACAAGAGGAAGAGAGAGAGAGAGAGAGAGAGAGAGAGAGAGTAAGGCTGCAAAACAAAACGAGATGAAAAGGTCCGGAAGCGCAGTAGCGCTGACCGGAAGCGGAGGACCTTCCGGTCCCAATTCCCAGCTTCCATTCTCACAGTCGCGTTGTTGAACAAGTCCACGTGAGGGATTGTAGAGTAGTGAGTGCTGTAGATCGTTGGAGTCCTCAGCATTGTTTCATCTCGCAATGTATAGCTCGCTCAACGTGGAACGTTCGTTCCATTTTCGCAGAAAAGAACTTTTTTTTTTTTTTTAACACAACGGAAGCGTTATCGTCCTTTCCTAAACGTTTCTCTGGGGGCAAACCCTGCGTGTACGCTCTGGAATACCGCGAATACACGGATCGACACACAATCGATACCTCGTTCGAGTCGAGCTTTCGCTATGTATTTTTTTGTTTCGCTCTTCTCCGCATTTTTTTTATTTTTTATTTTTTATTTTGCCTTTATCCAACACTCGTGTTCAACTTGTCTCTTTTTTTTTGTATTTTTGGTCGACGCCATTCGTTTGTCCGAAGCGCGCGAGCATTCGGCCGGGGTATCGATTATCACGCTTTTCATTGGAAGTATTACGGACAATAAAGCGTTGCGCAATCCCGGGGCTCCAACGGGAGCGGAGGCGGAGGTTGGGTACAGGTTCGCAGCTCTCTCGATGCTTCGAATTGTTCGCACCCTCCGCCAACCTCCTCCCCCCTTGCCCCTCCCCTCCCAACTGCCCCTTTCTCTTCATTATATAATATATGTATATAAAATATATATAACTACGTTCAACGGTTCGTTCATTGAGTGTCCGCACACCAGCGTGGATGTGCGGAGAGACAACGAGCTCCCAGAACTGCCTCACACCTGGATGAACCAATATAAAACGCGATTTCACGTGCCAAAACTGCAAAATAAATTATGGCGAGCGCGGAGAAGGAAGGAGAGAATAACTGAGCGGGAAAATCGACGAAGCGACTATCCGGTCGCACGTGGCGATGAGAGTTCCCAACTCGTGGTGAATATTGCTCCCTCCCTCTCTTCCTCCCTCTTCTGCTGGTGCATCCTGAAGCTCTCGTTCTTTTGCATTGTCAATTTCATTGGAATATTCACAGCCACGCTTCGTTATAATCGGAAAGTCATTTATTATTACGTGGTCCTTGTAGCTTTGATTAAAATTAATTTCTACCTGTGTTGGTGAACTCACGAACAACGCGTTTCGTTTCTTTATGGGGAAAGCTTTGTTTTTGGTAAATTTGGGGCTCAAAATTGTCATGTCAACGTGTCCAGAATGTTTGAAACATCCGATCAATTTTTCCGGAATTGAATTTTTCAAATATGATCCGCAAATATTCATAAGATCCTTTGTTTCCTTTCTTGGGGGTTAAATAGTAAAAAAATCTGGAAGAAGGGCCTTAAAATTTCGTATAGGTAACGTTTGCAAGCACATTTCAAGTTGATATCGGACATGTCTTTGTGAAAAGGCAATTCTGCAGGGAAGAATGTTGGTTCTCATTACCCAATGAGCTTGATTCCTCCTTTTCTTATTATCCGGAAATAGGATGCCCCACTTCAAGCAAAATAGCTCATTATAGAAAAATATGCAAGTATAAAAAAAAGTTGTTTCCCAAGATTGTGCAGTGGCTTCTTCATTCCAACGGGGTTGTAACTCAGCAGGGATGCGAACGACGGGAAAGGTCGTGGTAAGCTCCTGCTGGTACGACGAGCGGGCGCGTTCCTTGCCGGACAAAAGAACGATGATGAATTGTCGCTTGATGATGGTAAGAAACCGAGGCGAGTTCCTTCGTGGATCTCTCCGCACGATATGTCGCCGTGTGGTCTCTACTCTCGTTCTCCAGCTCGGTCACATAAAGATTGCGACCCTCTTGCTTCAATCCCCTTCCTCCTTCTCGCATCTTCCCCTAAAGTCCACCACGACGAGGAGGAAAAAGCGATGAGAAGGTACAAAACCGGTCTAACGATAAGGATGAAAAGTCAGACTTGGTTACGAGACAAGTTGAACAGGTTCTCCGTGGGAAGGGAGTGCGATTAGTCTCACTCGCGTCCGGCACAGATCGTAAGAAACCGTTTTAAAAAATTAGAGAAACCACGGGAGAACGACGAAGAAAGAGAGTAAGGAAGATGATGGGGAGGAATTTTTCCGGAACCAAGTCGTGAGAATCACGCCGGTAACCCCGATGGCGTTCTCCATAATAAATTCGTTTATCCGACGTTTCTCCTTCGACCCTCTTCGCCATTCTTCCGCTTCTGGTTTATCGCCCGCTACGACGAGAGCCAAGCTGCGAGGCGCGCTGGGAAATACTTTCACTTTTGTTCGGCGACGCGACGCTAGCCAAGGTACCCAAAACTCCGGGGGGAGGAAGAGGCGAAGTGAGTAAAACGTTTCCATTTGAACCAAGCTTTTCAATTATAAAGTATTTTACTCCTAGTCCTCGTTCACTTTCTTCCCATCCACAGAATACTCTTCGTTTCTTTTTCCCTTCGTGGCCTTCACCAGGGTATGTTTTTACGTCGCTCTTCATGATTACTACTCTTGCGAATTTCTACCATCAGAACCTCCTTCGCTAGGAAGCCGAATCGTGAATTTCGGTCTCCAAGTTACAAGGTACACTTTGATTTGCATCCAGTTTTAATTCCGTCTACAATAGATAACGCAAACCTAAGGACTTTATCACACGTCCTCAGATATGAATCGACTATAAGACTTCGAACATCCTGTCCCGATAAGCTATGTAAAGAAGAGGGAGAGGCAAAGTGGGTAAACCTTTACATTCGAACGAAGCTTTTCAATTACGAAGAATTTTTCTTCAAGTTCTCGTTCGTTTTCTTCCCATTCGCAGACGCTGCGAAGGCTCTTCCTTCCTCGTTTCCTTCGTAGTCTTCAACGGTGAATGTCTTTACGTGGCTCTTCATGATTACTACTCGTGCAAATTCCTATCATCAGAACCTCCTTCACCAGAATTCCAAATTGTGAATGTTGGTCCCCATGTTACAAGGCACACTTACAAGGTACACTAAGGTCTTCATCTAGTTGGAATCCTGTCGACAGTAGATAACGCAAACCCAAGGACTCTATCCGACGTCTTCTGGCATCAATCGACCATAAGACTAGGACCACCCTGTCCCTGTGCGCTCGGTGGAGAAGAGATGAAAATCAAGGAATTTCCAAATCGATACGACACCGTTTGGCGTTCTCCGTTGTGGCTAGGACCTCCTTGCGGGCATCTCAACCGACGGCACCGAGTCCCTCAGGGACATTCCCTCGTTATCGGGAATGTCGTGTCGAATCCGGGGAGAATTCTAGCCAGCGAGCCCGGTCCAAGGCAGCACACAGCCATCTGCCGGAGGAGTTACGTTTCCGGTACGATGGCTCGAAAGTCTACCATCAGGAGTCTCTCAGCGGCGTCGCAGAAACTTTGATTATTCCTCTCAACCGGTATTTTCATTGGTGCTACACCCTCTTCCAGTGGATCTTAAGAAGGGAGGAGGAAAACCGTGTAGAAACACTTTATACTTGTTGCTCCAGTTGGATAGCTCGGTTCTTCCTTTTAAAGGGGTTCATGTGGAATTGAAATCTGGTCTAGACTTTCGGATCAATTCTCTCTTCCCCTGTCGATTGTAGGGGGAGGAATGAGGAACACGGCTGACGGGGGACTACGTGCTCTCTGCCGATGACGCGCCGCTCTTCTTCTTCTGTATATACATAGATATTTCGCCTGCTGGCCTGCGAAATCTCCAGAAAGCCTATATTGGAGGTAGCTGAGGAGCGAAGTCGAGTGAGAGTCTTCCAACGGCGGTGGTTGTGGTGTGCTGCTTGCGGTAGTGCAGTGCGGTGTTCCCGGTGGCCGATCAATGCGCGATGGTCCGCGCGTACCATGGTACACTTCTCCCGTTCTACGTTTGCAGCCCTCTTCGTTGGTCTCTACACCCTCTCGAAGCTCAAGCGAAGAGACGCCAGCCAAAGCAAGCGATTCTACGCCGCGGATCGTCGAAACTTCTTTCTCAGCTCTTCTTCTTACCTCCTCTTGCGCTTTCTACCGCAACTCCCCTCCCTTCATGCGCCTTCTTCGCTTTCCCCAGGCTCCTATGCTCCTCTTCAGCCTCTTTTCTCGTTCATATTCCGCAGAGCAGTCGCACGAAAGATAGGAAAAGATTCCCTTCTTTCCTTCCCTCATCTGCACCACCATCTTCTCTCATTTTCTCTTCCTTCTCCCTCTCCGGACCGTGAAAAGTCGAGGCTGCACCCGACTACCAGACGACCCCTTAACGATCCCAACAGCAGCACCAGTCGACACGTTTCCGGACACGTTTTCAGCTCGGCAGTTTGCTACCCGTCACGTGGCTCTCCTGACTTCAATAAAAATATGCGAGCAAGCCAGACATCTTTCTTGAGTATCGCGCGCATGTTGGGGATGATTTTAATGAAACTTACGGGCTGATGTCATTCCCGTTGGGTAAGGAAGCTCTTTTCACCGGGACAGCAACTGTTGATGTGCGTGGTACGTCCTCGGGGCTGATGAAATGAAATTGATTGAGGTGTTGTGTACTATACGTCTTCATCTTTGATCCGAGACTTCTCGAGATAATAAACTAAGAGTTACGTTGTAAGGGAAGGCGATATTAAGCGGTAGAAGAGCAGGAAAGGGATATAAAAGTGTGTGGGGTGAGTTTTGTCTGTTCATTCGGGGAATAACGAAGTTACATCCGAAGCGGCTAACCCAATCATCCAATCATTCGGTTCCCTTCTCCCCATCGAGCTTCTCCCTCCCCTTCCCTCCTTTCCACTCATTCCAAACTCCCCTTCCGATTCTCTTCGACCACTAGTACTCTCGTTCTCTCGATTTCGACCTTTCAGCTAGGCTCGCTATATTCCACAGCCATTTCACCAGACCCATTTTCTCTCTCGCCACATCCAATTCGCGGTCCCGTTATTTCGCCCGACCGAAACTGCACTAGTAACCACCCAGACCCACCCTTCCCTTCCCTACCACGTTTGCCCTATTCCCCTTTACCGAAGCGCATTACTCGAAAACGAGACACGGCTACGTGGATATTAGCATCGCGACTTGTGAGAATTCAACGTTGAAAATTTGAGTCTCGGTGCAGAATGGCAACTACATTCCCTTCGCTAATATCACACCAGCTATTCGAAAGTTATCCGGACCACTTTTTTCGATTTCTGAAATTGCTCGATTGATGAAATCTGGTTCGATGAGTATGAAACTTATGAAATTTTTAAACCTATATATTAAATAGCAATCGATACCGCTGACCCGATCAAATCAAGTGTCCTTAATGCAGGAGGGAACTTTGTTTTTTTATTGTATAATGTTTGTATGCAGCTAATTTTGTATTTGATTTCATGATAAAAACCACCTGTTAAATAAAACGTAAATCACTTGAACATATCTGGACGAAAACGGCTACATAAATTCAAGTAGAATGTGAAAGCATTGAAATTCGCTTGATCTGCATTTCTCCTCGGTTTTTGAGACACCCGGTGCAGAGTGCAACGCCCGAGAGAGCAACGACGAGGTGCATGCATGCACGTCGTCGTAGTCGCTGTAGGAATATGCAATTTTGCAGGTTTCAGCGATCGGTACAAGGCGGAGGGGAAGAGGAGGAAGGAAAGGGAAGGCAACAGCAGCGACGACGGTACAAGACACGCTGAATCGTGACATCACGAAGCGAGCACCTCGATACACCCTCGACCGGAACGAATATCTCGAGGGGTCTGACGGCGCAAGGGACCATCCACAAAGTAGGCTAAGTACCTTGCTTCCGCTTCGTTTTCCGTTGGTTCGCTAAGCCCGCTCGACTACAAGTACCAATCCCTCGGGCGAGCTAGGCAAACGCCTTCGAATATTATTCTCCTTATTCCGAGCATACATCTCACCCTCCACTTTCTTCTTCCCTTTGTTTTCCTCGGGCACGCATAATAACATAAAGATTGCGGTCCAGCAAAAACTCCTAAGGTCCAACTGGAATACGAACAAGAAAAAGAAGCAGAAGAAGATAACTCGAGACTCAAAGATCTCAAAAAGAGATTCCACCACAAGACGTTACATCCAAGGATAAGAAAAAGACCAAGAAGACAATATCGTTGTCCCAGGCTATGATTGTCCAAACGCAATTCTTGTCCAGATGATAAAAAATCAAGAATTGTGTGGGGACATCAGCGCTTGGGGCGCGGATCAACAGTCTTCGCACATAACACCGGAAGTACCTTGTCTTAAGTGAAAATTGCTGCCAACAAAAGATCACTAATATTTTTAACAAAATTCAAACATTAGAAAATTTGCGATTGGCACAGAGGTTGAAGTTTAACCCATAAATTAATTGGATCCTTCGGTATTCATGGTAAGAAAAGGGCAATGATTTCTCAGAATCTGGTCGACCCATTCCTCCCTTTCTCTTCCTGTAAATGTCATAAAAATAGCTCTTTGTACTCCTCCACTCGAATTCTTGAATATTCGCATAGACATCACCCCTTTTCATCATGCATACACCAATTAAATTGTGTAACAGCTCGTGTATTAATTTATTTCTAACGAAGCTGTACAGAGTCTCGCATAACGCCAAGCGGACAAGAAAAGCGAGAACGCGGAATAGTTTAGATGCCGTCGCGATTAACCCCCGGGTGAAGCGAAGCCTCATAGACCCGGTACACCTTGAGAATTTCTATAGCAAGCTGAGCGCATAGCGCAGCTAACGCACGTAGCAAACCACCACCAGAGGTTGTTATCGTTGCTTTTATTATTATTATTACTGGTACTATTACTACTACGACTACCTTTCTTATTATTATTATTATTATTATTATCATTATTATTATTACCATAACCATTACGTTTCTGCAAGGGTAGAACTCGCTATAGAGTACCCTCGAGGCTACCCAAGGCGACCGGTAAAGGGAAAGGAGCGAGAGACTCTCTCGAAGTATGAAAAGGAAGCAGTAGAAATAACTAGAAGCGTTCTCGATTGAGTTTCAACAGTGGTACCGATAGTCCAACGACTGGGAAAACAGGGAAGCGTGCCAACGCTCGGAAAACCTCGAAAAGCTTCGTTTTATAAAACTGGAAAGGTAGGGAGGAAAAAGTGAAATAATGAAATTGTGAAGGTAAACAGAAGTAGAGCGGGAAAAGTGGTGGACAAGAGTGGATGCAGATGGAGGCAACTTCGAGCTCGGTTTGTGTACACTGTGGTTGTAGCTGTCGCGGAAAAGCATCCCGAAAGGATGTGATACTTGAGGGATGAGGAGGGGAAGAGAAAAAGGAGGAAGCGCGTTAACGGGGACGCGGCAAAGTGGATATGGGTGCGAGAAGAGATGATGTATCGTGGATGTTGCACGTCGAGGGTTGATGGGAAGCTTGCGGAAAACTCTCAAACCCCTCACGTGGCTCGTTCTTGCAACCCTTTCTGCCAACGCTTTCATTTCCCTTTCTTCTTTTTACTGGCTCCTTTTTCCTTTCGTACTGTGTGCATAGGAACGTTACGTATATCCTCACCACGTACGAGACACCGACACACCGGATATATTACGCAGCCTGGATTTTATCCCGTATAATGCACTTGTTACTTATGCAGATAGTACGGGAAGAGGAAGCAAAGCGAAGGAGGAAGGAAAAGGAAGAAAAAAAGGGAAGGAAATAGGAGACGATGTGGAAGGGCGAGGCGTCGAGAGAAAAATTGCTACCCGCGAGCTGACGAGGTGGCTGAGCGCAAGGGGATAAAAATCAGACAAGAATATTATACAAGTGTTGGCACGGGGATAATATACATGTTCTCCTGCGCTGCGGAGATTGCACGTGATTCGCCCGGTTTTTTGTACCCCGAACGAGTCTATTGGACTGCGTTAATTGAGTGTTCCAAGGTGTGATGAAGATACCATACGTAACCATCTTGACGGAGAACTTTTTTCAGCTTGCACAATGTGCTTTCGGGGAAAAGCTTGATATACTTGAATTATTATTTCATAGAGATTTCATCATGGAAGGTGGAAAAACAATTCGGTTTCACCTCCATAGAATTACAGATGTTTCATATGGTATATTTTATTTCGTTGTCTACTTCTCCGCATATAATCTGAGGGAAAATAAATTCCAGCTGCCAAATGATGTCATGCCACAACGTAAAAGGATTGATTCGTTATTAAAACTGCCTTCATATCTCGAAAGTATCTTCCACTCTTCGTTTGCGAGTGAATCGATTGTTTTATAGTTCAAATGAAGTACACGACACGTAGCAGATACTTTGAAGACGAGCTTCATTTTTTCCACCAAGAATTTCCCGGCTCTGCGTAAAAGATTGAACGGCCTGAATTATTACTTCTCCGCTACGATTTCATCGTGTAATGTAACGTAATGAATTCCTTTTCTACTCCATAGAATTACAAATGTTCTGATTGTTGTATTCTGTTTTGTTTTCTACTTCTTCGCATATAACTTGAGAGAAAATAAATTCAGGCTGCCACATCATGTCATGCCAAGAAGTATAGGAATTTATTTCCGATGAAAACGGCGCTTATATCTCGAAAGAATCTTTCACTCTTCGTTTGCGAGTGAATCGATTGTTGTATGCTTCAAAAGAAGTACATGACACATAGCAAATACTTTGAAGACGAGCTTCATTTTTTCCACCAAGAATTTCCCGGCTCGGCGGAAAAGTTTGAACAGCTTGAATTATTGTTTCTCCGCCGATGGTTAGACTCTCTTGTGGCGTCCATGAGAAACGATAAAAACCTCCAGTTTTTATCTCCCTTCACGGGCTACCACCAGCTCCTGCCTTCTCTTCCCCCTCCTTCGCCGTATCCGCTTACTCATACTTTCCAACGCTCTTACTCCTCCCACGTCCTACCGGCAGAACTTTAATCAGCGTCAATTACTTTCAAGAAATAGTAGAAGACTCCGCGAAAGAGTCTTGGCTGCTGTCGAGCATTCTCACTGTTTTACTCCTCCTTTTCACCTCCCTCCTAACACGGCCAACGATACGATACTTCTCTTCTCCAGAAGCGCCAAGAGGAAAATTCAATTTTCAACGTACGAGTATCACTGCTAAGAGAGAACGTCGCTGCCTAAGAGAAATTATGGCTGTACAGATGAGAGAGATGCAGACCTTGTGGCGATGCACGAAAGGAGCTTCAAGGAGAGAAGCGTTGGCAACTGGAAAAGTTACTTACGGCCGTTAGCTGAATACCTGCCGGCCAATCTGCTAATTGAACTCGTCGTCGTCGTAGTCGTCCTTCTCCTCCTCCTCCTCCTCCTCTTCCTCCTTTTCCTTCGCCTCCTCTTCCTCTCCGGTTAGCCCTAAAATTTTAAATTAATCTAATTAGCCGTTCAATTACCATGTCCACGATGAGATTACGCTAATCGTATTATACAGGTCGTACAATTAGTGGGCGACCCTGCGACCGGTCGAAACGTGCCATGAACGAGAGTGGGCGTCGCTCCTGTGCGTTATCCATTTCCCCCTGCGGAAAGGCACACTCCCTCCGCTCCCTTGTTATCCTCTCGCGGTTATACCTCTCCGCTATGTTACGAGAAACTTATCGCGATATCGACTCCAAGAGCGCGGTTGCCTTATCGCAGCACACCACGTGACTGCGACTCCCTGATAGGATACCTATCTGACAGTAATTCAATCGTCGCGCACCATCAGATATTAATTCGTGATATCAATTACGAACACGAATTTCCAAATGAGTCGCATTGTTATGCGATATCATCTTCCGCTCGATGTATCTACAAATTGACTTCGGTAATTAGGCCACGAGGTTCGTAATTGGACTGTACAAACGTGAATTTTAGCCCTATCGTTGGATCTTTAAGGGGACTCTCATGTGAACATTGCTTTTAACACATGTTGTTTTCAAATATTTGATAACGCAATTTTGTAAAATATGTAGTGCCAGAGAATAAATATTTAATTGACTTAGAGTAAATATTTGCAGAATAAATTATAGCCCTCAAACTTTTGTGAAGTCCACAAGGACGGAAAGTTTTCTAAACCACTTTTCTGGGTCTTTCTGATGATTTTAGATACCCTGACATTAAAATGATGGAAAATTGGGACAAAGCTTTCTCGTGGAGAAAGCCAGGAGAAAAAAACTTTGGGAAAAGACACACGAAGGCCTCCAGCATCGCCCCATTGTCTTGCTTACCCTTTATTTTGGAGGAAATGGGAATTGGCAGGGTTTCATAGATGGAGCAATTGGATACTTTCGATTCAATCGGTTGCACTTGGTATTAAAAATTTATGGACAGTTTTGAATTCATGCAAGATGGTATCACATAAATATAAATAAGTAGTGAAAAAAAGTATATAGTAATTGGGTAGTTAAATTGAGGCATGATTGTCTTAAAAATGGTATCTCTGTAAATACCCATCAAAACTATGAATATTACAATACCTAATTTGGATCAATTTATCTGCACATTACGAAAAAAAAATAGTGGCAGTTAAAAGGAAGAAAAATATATCAATCTCGATTCGAAAAATGTATCTCCTACAGTTTTTAAACAATTAAACAATTACAATTAAAAAATCAAGTGTGGCAGATGTTTAAATAATTTTTTTTTTTGGCTATTCTGATAAATCGACAGTGCTAAAAAATTGTTTTTTTTGTTTCAAAATATGTTGAAAAGTGTGAGAATAGGTATCTAGGTGAATTTTTTCAGATTTTTAATACGATTATTTCCAATAGTGAACTTTTCAACCTCCCACCCTTAAGTTTCGTTACCAATATGTCCACCTCGATGTCAAGGTAAAATATGAAGGACGACCCGAGCATCACCGAAGGCTGACGAAACTAAAGGCATTCGTCCAGTAACTTTAAATTCCTGAAGTACGAAAAAGCGGTTGGAAGCTGGATCATCTTTTCTCTGTGACTGTGCTACTGGTCCAGCATTAGAGAGCCTCAACGAAAGATGCTATTTATGTAGAGGAAGCTCTCCATTGCTTCCCAGCGTTTTCCTCATTTCCAGAAGCTTTCCAGCGGACGGTATAAAATATACTACATATGAGGATCGGGATTCATATATATATATATATATATATATATACAAAAACAGAGGAAACTACAAAGGATATAAGGCTGCGTTATATGTATCCCTTTGCACACAACGTAGTATATTTCACAGGGAGCACATGTAAAAGGTACATAACGTTCGCCATGTATACACGATATTCTTAGCAAACATGTGTACTTTGTATACATATATACCTATGTTCAAATGTATGTATAGGATATGGTGTACATACCTCGTACGTGAAAGCCAGTTGCGAAAAGTTATGTTTTCATGGATCCTTGAGAAAAGTAGTTTGCCATCTCTCTCACTATCTCTGCTTTTTTCCATCCACCTTCTTTGCTTTTTTTACCCTTCACCCTATCTTTTCCCTCATCTCTATGGCGATATATCTCATCCTCTTCGCCTTAAGGTGGTAGTGGTACTGTAAAAGGTATACCAACCAAACCGGCACCAGCATTTTCTCTTCTTCCTGAAGAAGAACGGAACTCGTTTTGCAATAGCTCTGTGTGCTTCGCTGCAAAACTGGAGAACGGAAAAGGGGGGAGGGGGAGGAGGAGGTCAGAAGGGTCGCTAAATCTCGAGCGGCCGATCGCCTCCAGGGTTGAAGAGAGTTCGAAGGATAAGAGAATTATTCGAGTCCTACGTACAGTTCAACTGCTTCCATCCTCTTCTCACTCCTCCTCCTCCTTCTTCTTCTTCTTCTTCTTCTTCTTCTTGGTCGTCTCTCTTTCTGCTTTATCTCAACCGCTACCACTGCAAAATGATATTTCTCGTTTCGAGAAAGATCGAGTAGAACTCGCGGACTCGGCTGACTGGACGCTGACTCGATTCCCTTCTTCTTATCCTTCTTTCTCTTCTTCTATCCTGCGTGCACTCAGGAAAAACGCTGAAAACGCTCTCTGCTTGGCTTGGTGCATATATGGTGAATTCAAGCTATTCAAACATTTCTGTAACACACAGTGACAATTAAAAATGGATTCGTCGGTGCAGAAATTAACAGCGAAGATATTTTTGTAATATGGACTTATTGTCGTGAAAATCAGCAGACTATTTCCGTATTTTGTTTTTGGAATTTAACGTGAATGAATGAAAAATAAGGATGCAAGGAAATACTTTGCACATTGCTTACCGATGTTGCATACATTATAAAATTTCAAAGTTGAAAAAATTTGAGTCATCAATTTCATATTTTACAAAAATATTTTTTCTAAATTCAACATCACGTGAAATCTGAACCACGAAGCAGGCCTGAATATTATTTTTTCTGTGCAGAAAATTTCAATTGATTTTTTTCCTGGATTAGGGCAAAATGAAAATTTTTCGAAAATTTTAAAATGTCATAAAAACCGATTCCCTTTACCAGTTTGGCACAAATTCGATATCAAAGGTCGCATCACTTTGTTTAATCTTAATACGAACAAAAATTGAAATATTTTATAAACATGAAATGCATCAGGCGATTTTCCTCAAATTTATTTAAATTAAAGATTAGCTGGTACTGATCATGTTTTTCGAATTTGAGCTGATTTGGTTAAACAGTTCACAAGTTACAATTATATTAATTCTTGGCCTTCCATCGTACACATACTTACATCCGGACAATTTTTCGAAGCCATTTTTCTCCTCGTTTGAGACCATTTTAAGTGTTCTGACATAAAAATATGTAACAATTTTATTTTTCTGTGAGAACAAAGTTACCCATACGAGGAAGAAAAATGTATTATAGCTCTGCCAAAAAATTCACAACTATTATTGCACTATTCACTAATAAAATTTACAACCGCAATTAAATCGGCAATTGTATTATACGAAGCCCAAATTTTTCAAAATAATTTTTCACGTGTATAAACATAAATAAAATGATTCCGAGATAAGTGACGTCAAGACCCGAGGCAGCAGACGACAGGAAACATAGAAATTCAAGACTCGAAGAAAATCCCATGGGTCTTACGAGGCCAGCGGCCGACAACTCTCCTATTTCGCATCCACGTTCAAATGAAAAAAAACAAAAAAAAAAAAAAAAAAGAAAAGGAGAAAACGGACAGGAACTGGATTCACGAAGAAGAAGACCAGGCTGGGAATGAGAGGGTTGATACGTGTGCGGAGAACGAAATAAGGCGACCAGTACAATAGGCTACCTCCTGATGCTTCTCTCTTACGTACAAGAGAAAAGGAGAAGGAGAGAGAGAGAGGAAAGAGAAAAGGAGAGGAGGAGAATGTGCCACGATTGTCCGAGAATGGCACCGACATCGGGCCAATAATGTACGCGGGTCGCCATCCCTGAGTCCCAAGCAGAGCAGCACGCCAAATATTGGCGACTGTCCAAATAAACCCTCTCTCGGCCTTTTCTCCTCCCCCATTTCTCATCTGCTTTATTTCTGCCGCCCTTATTCCCCTTTCACTCTAACTGATCCACTAGAACGTGTGAATTTGGGTATTCCCCGTATTTGTGAGATGGAAGTCACGGAAAAACGCATTCGCAAAATCCGAGTCAAGTTTCGAAGGGGTTTTCGAGCTTTACTTTGGCCCTTTTCGAGCTCGTGTGTCCATCAGACGCTCGCCCATACTCACGCCACTACTTATACCTTCCCTCACTATATTTATCAGCGTCTGCCATGGGATATCTTGCCGGCAGGCAACACACGGCCTCCAACCTTTCCAGAGACATGCTGGGTTAACTGGCCACGTTACGTGCGCTCGATGAATGCCGGATAGAATTGTTACTATAGCTTTTTTACTGTGTAGTTATGTACGGGGCATTCTCCGTCCGTTTCGAGATTTTTCTTAAAAAATGATTACAGATATTTTTCATTATTTGAATTATTTTTATTGACACTTGAACATTTTTATCTGTAAATTTTTTTTGACTTTTTATTAGCTGTCAAGACTCGTTGCTTTTATCGAAATTATTTATTCAAGAGATCGGAAAATCGCGCCGGAAAAAGAAGTTGCAGGTAATTGATATTTTTCGTAAATCTGGGATTGCTTTTTTTTTTTTACTTCGAAATTTCTTTTTTAAGCGCAATTCATCAATAACAGTTTTTTCCATCGCTACCGATTTTTTCGCGGATCTGGAAAAGTAAGTAAGTCATTATTTTAGATCAAGAAATTTTTTTCTCGGTTTAAATGTCAAAGTAAAGTTATGTTTGTAACTTCGTGAAAAAAAAACTGAATTTAGTAAAAAAATCTGAATTTCATAAAAATCAAAATTTGGGAAATATCGAAATTTCGTAAAAAATCAAAATTTCATAAGAAATAGAATTTTCATGAGAAATCGGAATTTCATAAGAAATCGAAATTTCATAAGAAATCGAAATTTCATGAGAAATCGAAATTTCATAAGAAATAGAAATTCCATAAGAAATAGAAATTCCATAAGAAATAGAAATTCTATAAGAAATAGAAATTCCACAAGAAATAGAAATTCCATAAGAAATCGAAATTTCATAAGAAATCGAAATTCCATAAGAAATAGAAATTTCATGAATATCGGAATTTCACTAAAGAATCACAAGATTTCAAAAATATCAAAATTTCATAACTATCGACGTTTCCTACATTTTTTAAGTACGATTTCTCTCCCGAATGTTTTTATTTGATTGCAATAAAAAAAAAGTCCTGATTTATTATCAAAATAAAATTAACAGAAGGTATTTCAAGGTAGTAGTAGAATACGGTTTATTGTGAGAAATATTGGAAAAAAGTGGCTCGACTGACGAAGAATGCCTCATATGTACCGTCACGGAAGCAGAGAGCACAGGATGGAGAGGAAGAAGAACCCCGGAATAGGATCAACGAGAGAACACCGAGAATACGATCGGATGGCGATATCCACTATAATTTCAAAACGTTGCTCTCCGACAGTGTTTCTCTTTCGTTGAAGCTTATACTCTGGGTAACTCGTACCCTTTCCTGCCGGAAATACATACGCGAGTTGTATCGACCATCGATACATACGATGCATCTCGAATTCCCAGTCTCGCGACCATTCTATCTATCGTATCGACATTCCAGTGCTTACGCTTCGGGCTGAGTCGGGATAAAGGTGATTCCGGTCATTCGCATCGGGATTTGGTCCTTGCGTGGAAATTGGTGGCTTCCCGGATGTCGTTTGCCTAGAGAAAATGTAGAATGGAATACATTTGGGAATAAAAATTGGATAGCAGGTATAAAATAGCTATGAGACAGATATGAAACGTTAGGGAATCATTGGAATCAGAGCCTCTGCAGAATAACAACACAGGAAAATATAAAACTTCGGTCTATAGAATTTTACAAAAAAACAAGAATGAAAAACAAACCTTTCTCAGTATCGACTCAGTATATTCCAGTTTTTCTACAGCTACCTGTATGAAAAATTGACTCGCTTAAAAGCAAAAATTGATCGATATTAAATGTAATTAAATTGTTTTACAATTCACTGATATTGCGGAATTTAATGGGAGCTTTTAATCACTTAGGAGCAGAAATGTATCGATATAAAATGTAATTAAATTATTCTACAATTAACTGACGTCAGAGTTTAATAGGAGCTTTTAATTATGATTTTCAGAATAGTGAAAGCTTTGAAAATAAATAAATAGAATAAATAGTGAGAGCAATGAGAACTTTCAACTCTGATTTTCAGAATAGGTATTTTTGAGTAAAATGTTATTAACGTTGTTAAATAGCATTGAAATTAATTTTTATGGGTATTTATTCATTATAAAAGTTTAAATTGTGAGCTCCCAAGATTTTGTGAAACAAATTTATGATGACATTGTTATCAGAATTATTATTTTATAACAATCTGCTTATAACAACATGTTCAAATTGTTCACTTTTAAAAAAAGTTGTTTTTAATTAATCTATACATTGTTATAACATATGTTTGAAGCTGCATCTCATACCTGCAAAAAGATCTAATCAACTTTCAGGAAAAATATCTGTTTGTATATTAAGCCATTTATGTATTTTTATAAAAGTTTTACAAACTTTCTGGAAGCAATTAGCAATTTCTTCTTAATATATAGCTACAAAGTTCCAGATAGATCCTGTAAATTAAATGCTCAAGGTATCTCTCGGACATTCCAGCTTAAGCAGAGAAGTTGTTGCAGATGCTTAAACTTTTCAGGGACTTATGCAAAAAGAGAACAATCTGTTACATACCCTTAATACAAATGAACTGCAAAACTCTGGTGAGAAAATACATAAGTAATAATAGTCTTGTTGAATACCGCAGTTACAATTATTAAGTAGATTTTGATGAATGAATTTTTATTAATGAGAATGACTTAATTTTGCAGAAATGGGAATTTCTCAAATAAACTAAAATAGATAAATTTACTGTACTTTAGTCAAAATAACACCTAACAATGGGAATATATTTTTCTATAGTCTGCAAAAAAATATTAGAGGGCGCTCGTGTCATAATCACGTAGTAATATGTAATATAGAGCATATTATATTATAGTAGTAGTAGTAAACGTTTTTTTATTGGCTACAGGTGTAATACAGATCTATAAATATATATATTTCTTTTGTTTGTGTCTAAGTGTATAAGATCGGTGTTACACAGAGTGCAAAAGCCAATGGGCCATCGACCGAGGTCCTTCAGCCCAATATTATATTATATTTACTCTATATCCAATATGAAATTTTTTTAAATGTTGAAAATGGTACTTTCTTCGAACGGAGTTCATTTGTCCAATTTGTCTCATCTGAAATCAGAAATTATGTCATCAGCGCTTCGTGAAGTTAGGCGTAAGTCGTAAGTCGATATACGAGATAAGTGTGAAAGGTAGAGAAAGTGAAGTTCGATCACGTCGTAAAATAATTCAACAAAGTACCTCTGAAGTTCTCAGTGACAAAGCCTCTCTTCATCCTCAGGAGTCCATCAACGTCAAGACTCCTAAATTCTTCATCCTATTCACTTTGCGACGATAAATTAACGTACCAAACTGTAAGCACCTACGAAAGTAAACAACGCAAGTAGCAAAAGTTTTAATCACGTGGCGTCCAACTAGAGGTTGCATGACAAAAACGCGCGTGGCGCTGTCGTCGACGATTGCAATTAATATTCAAATATCCTATAATTCTACTTGGCAAATCACGTCAAACCTATGAATAAAACATTTGTCTGAACGTTGACGAGATATTATCGAATTAGCGAGAATAAACATCTTAGGCAGGATATTATTAAAAATTAACAGGTATTATAAAGATACGAAGCGAATATTAGAATTTAGCTCACGCTAAAAGTACGTGTTCCCATTTTTTTTTGCCATTGTCTATTTATTGTTGGGTATTACAAAATTAAATTTTTTAGTAAAATAATCATCATAAGCGAAACATTGGAAAACAGAAATTCTTGTGATTTTTTTTGTTCGAAATAAGTAACTTGCAAATTAAAATGGAACTCCACATAAAAACCTGAACTGACAATATCACCTAAAATTGCATATTCGTTGTCAATTGGATTACTTTTGCTTAGAACTAATTTTCCCAGCATTTCACTAAATATCTGCTTATGCAGAGCTAACCCCGTAAATTGTTACAACTTTGTACAAATAAAAATAACCAAAATCTTGGTACACGTCTCGCTTCTGTGATTTCGTCCAACGTTTATAAATAAGTGAATTGATAAAATGAAAATTTGGTATTAGCAAAATATGAATTTTGAACATTGAAAAACATTAGCAATAAAAAGTTCCAAACTCTGTGTTTAACCAGTCGTGCCAATTCTTATTAAGTACTTGGCGTCGAGACGTTACCGCGCCTCTTGATCGGAAAGTGTCTTGCAAATAGAAATAACAGCTCCACATAAAAACATGACCTTATGAAATTGCCTAAAATTGCCATACGTTACTAATTGGAAAACTTTAGCCTAAAATTAATAATCCCCGCTTTTTAGAGAATAGCTGCTTATGCGGAACTAACACCGAAGATTGTTACAACGTTGTACAGAACTAAATACACAGGAACTTGGTACACGTCTCGCTTCTGTGATTTCGTCCAACGTTCAAACCCTACTCGTGCTCTCGCTATGACCCATCCTCGCTTGTACCGAAGTTTTCTAGTCGGGTGTAGCCAGGTGTCGAGACACGGACTGTAAGCGATATAGATTGTCAAAGTTCACGGAAGCTAGAGAGCGAGACGGTCGACTGCTTGAGCTCGAGATTCAAAGAGAGAGAGAGAAAGAAAGAGCAAGGGAGAGATTGTGTGAGGATGCTCGCGAGAGATGGTGGAAACTGTTGGCCGCAGAAGCTTCACAGAGTTTCGTAGAGGGTAACTTTCGCTCGGTCCTGCTGCTGCTATTCCCTTGCACGTTTCGCTTCTATACTTCTGTACTTCTCTCTCCCTCTCTTTCTCTCTCTCTCCTCATCCTTTCCCAATATCTTCCGTTTCACCCTCATCGTCTCAACACGACTCACTCCCAGACAACGTCTTTGTTTCATCCTGTACGGGAACGGCGCGTGCGGAAAACCGTGATCACCGCGGCAACACGAAAGAAAGAGAGACAGAGAGAGAAAGAGAGAAAGAGGAAGAGAAATGCAGGAGGCATCCGTGTAGTAGCAGCACCTATAAAAGAGTACAGCCAAGTGGTTACGGCCGCACGAGGTCAGACACTTTTTTTATATTGCGTTCCTCGGTCAACTAGGGGAACAACTGAACCATAGGAAAACATTGCAGGTTCTAAACCATGTGGAAAACACAAAAAGATAAAAGTGAGTAAATACTGAGAAAGCACGTAGCCTTCCCAGAACTGTGCTAACTAATACCATGTTTTGTGGAAAAGAATGGTATAAGATGTACGTATTTTTATGTGCAATTTGATGATCAACAATTTGTTTTTATTGGTACTTTTTATCCCTCCGAGTCCGAAATCGGTTGCTGGATTATCGTTGCTATTCTATATGCAGTAGTATCTATTTTCCTTTTGCTTATTATTTAAATATTTATTCGGTTATAGGTAAACTCGCTGACAATCCTATAAATTTAGTCACAAGCTAATGACATGGGGTTAATAGTTTCTTATTAAAGTATAAGCAATTTCATAAAAATTATCTATCGTGAATGTATCGCATTGAAATCGGATCGTTTCTATTAATTTTACTTTACTTTAAATTTCATCTGAAAATTCTTTTGCAAATCTGTGGGTCAATCTCAAAATTAAATAATATTCTTCATTTTCATGCAACGGAAGAAATTCCGTCTTCATGATGTTTCGGTCCACTTAATAACCCACAGATTATTAAATGATTTAAACAATCCTGAAATTGTAGGCTGCTGATGAACTATAAAATTCAAATGAACCCTTTATCAAATTATCTTTCATTGTTTCAAATAAACGTTTAAAGAGAATCAAATGTTCGGTGAAATGACTACGTGCCCCTGGAACATTGGCGATACTCTTGACGTCCGGATATCCCATAATTTCTTCCCCTTCGCCCAGGGACATTTATGGCGAGCGTTCGGTCGTCATCGCAATAAAGTATGTATACTGGAAATATAGTAGACGACGGGAAGGCGTCGGGGATATCCTGGTAAGACGGGAGAGTGTACGAGTGGATCGAGGAGCATAAAGAGGGTGCGCGGGAAAACGAGAGAGCGTCAAAGTAAACGCGGTTTAACGAGGCGTCGTGACGGACGAACGATTTATCAAAATTCATCTTCTTGAGAGGCTAACTCGATTCAACGAGGCTGTGCTTCGTTGGTATGAGATATGGTAGAAAGAGAAAGGGAGGGAGAGGGAGGGAGGTAAAGCAAAAGTGGAGAGCTTAAGAGGGAAGGATAAAGGCCTCGTCTAGCTGGAGAGTAGAACGGAAACGAAGAATACGACGATCGTACTACTCGTTGCATGGTTTTCCGACTGTGCACCAAGCTAGATATCCTCCCTCCTCCTCCCTCCCACTCTCCACCCGTCCAGCGCATAGTCTGCGAAACGATAAAAATTCCCATAAAACGATAGTAAATTTTCCGAGGCGTACAGCCCTCCCGGCACGTTATGGCTTTATATGTTTAAGGAATATCTGTAAGGGTGTGCTGGGGGATAGTTGCCGCTGTTGCTGTTGCTCGGTGTACAGTGAAACGTGTGTGTGGAGTCAGTGTAGTCGAATAGACATTGGGGAGGAAACGAGGGAGCATGAGGAAATGAGGATTGCGCACGCGAATGGGAGGATGAAAGTTGTGTTTTTCTCATTTTTTTTTCTTTCACTTCTCCCCCGTCGAAAAGGGAAACGGAGAGAATACTATTGCAAGTAACCTTTTGAAAAGCATCAAACCGTGCGTGTACAGCACAAGTTGTCGCTTGGAGGCATCTCGCGTGCCCCAATGTAGCCTTTTGCCTTTTATTCCTTTTATTAGATTCCTCAAGCTCGTCGATCCTTATCGCATATCTCACTTCCCAGCTTGTCGGCACTCATATGAGAAAGGCAGTCAAACAGACTCTTCTTTTCTTAAGATTTGGCCCATTTACCACGAATGGACATTTCGGATCTAATAAAGAAACTTTGGGAGGACATTGTGGAAGGGGCAACACACTTTCCTCGTGATGACGCGTGAATCCGAGCTCGCTACTCTTCGCACAGATTTTTTGGGCAGGGTATAACTGAGAGGGTCTGAGTTTCAGGGAAGAAACAGCTTGGGCGTTGACGACAGGAGTGTCGCATCGAGAAACAAAAGTGGTGAAGAACACAAGGGTGCCAGGAAAGGAGAAGAGGGATAGACGTGGAGATAAGAGGGTTTGAATGAGAGAGAAGAAAATATAACACTGCATTTACTCGTGAGGCAGCGGCCAAAGTGCTGGTGCGGCAGAGGTGAGGCACCATCTTGAAATCTGCGCGGTATCGGGTTTCCTCGACCTATCTTTCTGTCTCTTCTCCCGTCCTTACACACCCTTTCAGGGTGGGAACGAGGCCAGGGCATGTATATACTACATACGATGTCTGGCCAAAGCTCCTGGGGATTTTTCCCCTTGTGGAAAAACGATGATGCGTTCACTCCTTCTGAAAACAATTTTAGAAAAATTGGCGGGAAAGTTGGTGAGAGGAGGATCAAGTTTTGTCAGCGAAGTGATCATCGATACTCACTGGCATCGTTGACAATGAAGAGGAGAGGTGTGAATAAGGATCGAAGTTGAAGGGATGGGAAGGAACCGAGCGATCGAATTTCCCTTGATTTCAGAATCCCTCCATATAGTGTGAGAAAGGCTCAACTTCTCAGGGAAAAGATCGATAAATCTCAGTTGCGTGAAAACTGATAAAGAAGAGTAACAAGGAAGGGAGAAAATAGAGAGGAAACCCAGCGACAACAATTCCCCATATTTCGGACTCCTGCCGCGGTGAGAAGGAAGCAGCTATAATAGTGTGCCATGGTTGTACAGCACGCCTGTGGAACTTCCTTCCAGTGCACTTTGGTGAAGACGGTGCTGGGTCGTACATCCCTTCCTGAAACAATCGAAGAGAAGTCGGGAATGAGAAAGACGCAAATTTCTCATGGAAGAGATCATTGAACCCGCGTCGCGTCGCGTTGTATGAAGAGGATCGAGAAGGATGACAAGCTAGAGGCAGGAGGAGGAGTACTGCGCAAGAGAATTTCTGTGGGCGGTAATAGCTCGGTAAGGGTTGTTGGAACGACCAGTGGAATCAGACAGCACGCGGGCCATTACTACTTGCGGTGCGTCCGGTGTGCAGCTCGTGCCTACTCCACTCCTCTCCGAGTGGAGTTATCGCTCTGTGCGGCTAACCCGTGAGGCTGTTCAACCGAAAACTGGTCTTCACCATTGGCGTGTAGTGTGCCAGACGTTGGCATCGTCGTGTAGCCTGACCTATTCGAAACGACGAGACTTCTGACCACTTCCCGTACCTTCGGGCCCTAGAATATACGATTCTCAATAAAGCGGCGATGCTTCATCGAATTATAGGCTAAATTCAATGCTATCCTTCGGCTGACAGCTCTGTCGGCTCAGCAGAATTAAGTTCCGGCAATGAGAGAGGATGAGAAGAGAAAGGAGAAGGGAAAAGGAGGTAAAAGTACAGGGATGGACGAGGGCGATACGCTTACACGACGTGCAGGATCACGTAAGAGAAGTCGGAATTCCTGGGGGAAGGTCGCACGCCGTTCAGGAGGAAAAAGAACCCGTGGAAGGGAAGAAGGGGTGGGAAAGTCAGTATAGTATATCGCAACTCCCTGTATACCAAGCCTCTTCTTCTCCTAGCCCGGTATGGCTGATGACTCCGGTGCTCTCTCCACGCTTCGCTGACTCCCTCTCTCATTCCTCCTCCCTCTCCTCCGCTCTCGGTGCCAGACAAATTGCGAGAATTTCAATGCGAGAACCGCGCCACGACGACTATACCCGTGACGACGTCGACATCCCCGCGTTGACGTACACGCCGAGTTAACAAATGAAGAAATAAAACCAGCGTGCAGTGCCTCCTCGTCCTCCCTTGTCTTTTTCTGCCTCCTCCTCTTCTTCGTCTTCTTCTCCTTTTTTTCCTACTTCGTTTTCTCCAAACCCCCTCCGGTTCTCGCAGGCTATCGCCATTTCTCCCTTTCTTTTACGCTGGTTGTGCCACTCCTTGTGTAACGTACGCTCACGAAAGTTTGAACGAAGAGAGAGGGAGAATGTGGAGCTTACGTCGCGCCGATGAAAGCTCCATCGAAGCAGCAGCAGGGACGAAAAAAAAAAACAGAAAAATGAGAAGGCGATATATACCTTCTATGCTACAGTACTGTACTCAAGCATAGGTTGAAGGAGCTCGTACATAAAAGAAATAAAAAAAACAGTGAACCGTGTGGTAAAGAGCTCTGGAAACGAGCTATTTTTCAAAACTACCCTCGCTCTACACCCTGTACAGCCCTTAATATAAAATCCAAAGGGAGGAATAAATGTGCACACGAGCAAATCCGAGCAACTTTGATATCACAACTTTCAATGACTGTTCATTTAAGCTGGAGTCAGGGCACAGAAATTAAACTATATAACGGTGTATATTGTCGAGACCTCCGACTCTGCCAACGACGCAAAATTAGAGACTTCCATACTTTCCTCAATTAAGCGAAAACGCGATTAACATTTCCCCGAGTTTCCCTGTAATTATGTATGTTGGATAATAAGTATATCTTTTTTACAATAACACTAATAGCATGGTAGGATAAATTTTACAATACGGAACCTTTTCGCTACTAATATTGTTTAATGTTTCGCAATTTCTTGACCTATTTAACGATCGAAGTATCAATAGGAAAAAATTATTTTCCCCTAACATTTAACGTTTACACTTGACGAACCACCGGATAAAGCGACGGAATTGTGTGGTGATCAGCTGAACGACGCAGTTTTGTATGTCACAATTTTCGCTAACGACACAATATTACTTCACCAAATTTATCCCACAAACTTTAAAAAAACAGCGCGCTGAATTTGGGCCATATATCAAAGCGATAAATTGTAAACTCGGTGAGATAAATCACTTTTAAAAAGTCTCTGTTTGAATATATCGAAATATCGCGAGATGGCCGCCATTATTGCGTTGCCGCAACTCACTTCACAGCGCTCATAGTAATTTATTGGAGTCATTTAAAAAATTGTATTATAAAAAAATCCCAAAAATTTGAAACCTCTCGATTGGAAAATTAACTAAATTGATAGATATTTTTCAAAATTCCAAACGATCGTCGTTGTACATAATATTCGTTGACCCTCAATAACCGTCCTCGTCGCCTTAACTACCCCACTTTTTTCCTTATCGTTCCCATAAAAAATGTCACCGCAATTCGCACTATGCGGTCGCATATACTACAACTGTTGCAAAATGGAGGTAGAATATAGAGACGAATGTGCGAGAGTAGCTGTTCGTAGCAGCTGCAACGGTAGAGAGGATGAGAGTGTACATTTTGTGTATCCGTCAGGCGGAGTGACGCGTGCCCCGCCGAGACAGTAAGTAATGCGAACCAGTCGTGAATATCCCGAGAATGATACATGCACGCACGCACTCATCGCACCTCCCGACGCTATACATATATATATATGTGTATATATGCATGTATGGAAAAAGCGACAACAGCGCCACAAACGTAAGTGTTATGAGCTCGAGTGAGAGCGCCACGTTTTTATCCAGGTAGGCAGGCTTAATGAAGAGAAATGTCGTTGACGCGTACGTGACATTCGCGTTAACGGGTTGGACTGCACGATGGAAGAAAGAAAATTACCTGCTGCTGTATCCACGCAGTATTCGCACATCGGTAAATACATATATATAAACCATTACATACATGGTAGGTACGTGAGCTAGGCAAGAGTCACGATCGTTGACACGAGCCCCTGCAAATCCGGATTAACGTTGCGTTTCTCTCTTTTCTTTCTCTCCGTCAGTCGATCGCCATTCTCCGATAGCCGTCTTTCTCAGTTACGCTCTGTGTATAACCAAGAAAAGCCGGTTTGGATAAAACTCAACTCTATCTCACTTTACTCTCACCTTACTCTCACCCTCCACGGAAACGCATATCCGAATACTGTCTGTATAACAGAGCGGCGTATATATCGTCGAAATAAGTTTCTTTAGAAGGGCCAGTCTCGTTGCGAGCTTCTAAGTGAAGCCGTTGCGCGTCTCTTGAGATGTGCATCTTACTCTCGGTCGGTATATAAGTAGTACGAGAGCGAAGCCGCTGGCGGAGACACGCGCGAGTGAGACAAGGACGAAGTATCAGAGTTCGCCGCTAGGGGGAACTCCGCCGGTCCGTCTGCTTCTCTCGAACACGCGAATAGAAGCGGAAGTAGCGGAAGAAGGAGAAGGAGTGGAAGCAGCAGCACCAGTCGCAGTTTTGCAGATATTGAATATCTCGGACCATCAATCACCCGAGCGCACCAATATCCGAAAGTATTGCCTCAATATACCTATTTGTATGGGCTTCTATAGTGCATACCGATTTATAGGTAACACCCGCGTCACTCAGTTATTTTCGCCTCGTCTCACTTCGCATACTATCCTTGATCTCTTTCTTTCTCCGTCTCTTTCTTCGAGCACTTTCTTCCGGAATATACCGCCAGATCATGGGACCTGCCTCTGTATCTTCGCTCGATCAACTCTGTACGTCGCAGGGTTGCCATCTCTGCTCAAAAGTCTGAATGGCTCGCTGAACAAAAATCTTTTTTTTTCTGAGAATTCGTTTGAAGAATAAAATTGCAGCATTCCGTAAAGAATAAATCTTCGAAACCCTATGTAGCAATTTGAGGGTAAACGAATTTTACATTTTTCGCGAAATTTTTTATTCACTGCAGCGAGAATCGAATTTTTTAAATTCTGAACTTCTCTTGTTCTTCCTTATATTTTCGGCCACTATTCAAAGCACTGTCACAAGCGTAAAATTCAAGCTATCTTAATGACCTTCCAGAAAGTAGAAAATTTTTATTTCTCCGTGTTAAACGCCATATTAACATTTTCATGTCAAACCCTAAAGTATATTTTCCAATAATTTTTAGTTTCTACATTACGATTCCCAAATTTCTTGAGTATACATTCATTTGAAAAAATGATGGGAAATATGAGCGATTTACCAGACTAAGTTAAAGTTACGATCCGGTATCACTGTTCCCCATATATTGATCACGAATCATGGTTTTCAAAGTCAACTCATCATCGTGAGTTGGCTAAGTTAATCCAGCTCGTTGGATTACGTTGTTACACAGACAAATCTTATGAAAAAAGATCCAAGAAGGCCACTAAATCTATTGGAAAACCACCAAGTTGGCAACACTGCTGCAGTGGGCTTACTCCCCGTGAAGATCTCGTTGCAAGATCCAAGTTGAAGTTTTTGTCCCTTCGTTCTCTCTTCTTTTTCTCGCTCTCTCTCTCACCGAGAGAAAAGTTTCGTCCCTTCAGTAGTTCCGGAAACTCGAACAATGTCACGCGACGTTCATTTCATTCCGGGGAAAAAAGGAAAGCGGAAAAAGCAGCGAGTTGCGTCGTTGGGGTCCTTCGGACGAAGAAGAATTGCTGACCGACTGGCCCCAAACACTTTTTTCCGGGAGAGAAAAGATTCCTTCGTCTTATTCGTTGTCGTCGAATTGTTTTTTTTTTTTTTTTTTTCTAGGAGTTTCTCGTCGCATGGCCATCCCCTGTGGAACCATTAAGGGTATAGGGCAGCAATGCCAGAGCTCTCGCCGCTGGAAAAGCTCGAACCAACTTTCAGAGACTCCTCGCAGATGGGATATCCCGGAAAGGGAAAGAACAAGGGCAGCAAAGGGGGATAGCAGAGTGCCAGTTTGAAGGGACAAGAGGATTTCAGGAGACTGGGCATGTATATATAGACGCAAAACGCAAGAGGTTGAAGGGATAACCGACGAATCCCCTTATGATGATTGCGGTATGCTGCTTTTTAAGCCTCTCACAACAGTCTCGAGGGATACATTTCACTCTCTCGCACCCTCTACATTTTCCTCCCTGTCCTTATCATCCATGAGTCAAGGTTCTCTCAGCATGACCGAATTCTCGTCACGTCGTACAACAAGAGAACAACCAGACGCCTTGTAACTGAAAATGGATTCAATGCTCTGACTTTACAATAAGATTTCTAACAAGATGAGCTGCAATAAGGTCCGAATATTGTTTCAATCTAAACAATAAGTACGACAATTTATCACAAATTTATTATCGTGAGAAGTGATTCTCGACCTACCGAGCCAAGGTTCGCATGGCCGAATTCTCGTCACGTCTTAGGACATGAGAAATGCTGGAAGCTTTGTAAGCAGAGATACATTCAATGCTCTGGTTTTGCAACAAGATTTCTGACATGGTCTGATTCAACAAGAGCTGAGAATTGTTTCCATGAAAACAAGAAGCATAATTTCTTGTAATTATTGCCTTGTGATGTGATTATGACCGACTGAGCGAAACTCTTCTCTGCATGACCGACTTCTCGTCACGTCGCATAAAATTAGCAATGCCAGAAGCTTTGTAAGCAGAGATACATCCAATCATCTGGTTTTGCAACAAGATTTCTGACATGGCCTGATTCAATAAGGGCTGAATAATGTGATCACGGAAACAAGAAGCGCAATTTCGTAAATTATCATCTTGTGATGTACTTATGACCAACTGAGTGAAACTTCTCTCTTCATGACCGACTTTTCGTCACGTCATACAACAAGTGAACAGCCAGATGCCTTGTAACCGGAAATACATTCAATGCTCTGACTCTACAATAAGATTTCTATCAAGATCTCCGTCAACAAGGCTCGAATATTGTTTCCATCGAAACAATGAGCATAATCTCTTGTAATTATTATCTTGTGAAGTGATTCTCGACTGAGTCAAGGTCCGCATGGCCGGATTCTCGTCACGTCTTAGGAAATAAGAAATTCTAGAAGACATTGTAACCAGGGATTAAATGTTCTGACTGCTCAACAAGATTTCTAAGAAGATCCTGCGACAAGGGTCGAAAATTACTTCCATAATAAACAGTGAGCATAATAATTTCTTACAATTATTACCTTGTGAAGTGATTTTCGACTGACTTTCGAGGACTTTTCACAGTGGAGAACGCAATCACTCCCGCGAGTGCATTTATCCTGTTGTCAGCCTTATCCTCTTGGCGTTACGCGCCGAGATTTGCGTTTCGTGGCTCAGTGAGCCGCCCTTGTCCGAACTTGGAACGAGTTTCCTTGTGGAATGGCCAAAGGGGATGCTTCAGAGGCCCTGCCTCGTTTAATACGATATTAACCCAAAGTGGGTATAGAGATAAGACAGGTGAATAAACCCCGGGGATAGAATATGGCGCACGAGTGCGCGGAATGAACGTGGCTCGTGAAGGGAGAATGTTGCGCACCGGAAACCAACCCCTTCCTCAGTGTCTACCGCACTCTGAACGTCTCAGCCTGGCACAGACTTCGCGGTCGCTCTGATAACAATTTTATTGATTCTTTCAATAAAGAAATTCACTACTTTTAGGCAATATCCTTGAGTAACAGCATTGAAAGTGACAAAAGTTTTTTCACAAAATTCCGGGGACATCTTATGGAAGTAAATGGGGTCATAGCTTCTATCCGTTACTTAATTACAACCAAACGACCTATAATTTAGTGTGAAAAAATCATTTGCGAAAAATGACGTATTTCACAAATTGTGAGCAAAGTTGAGAATATTCACAACAAAGGACCAGAAAATGTTGCGCACCGGAAGTCAAGCCCTTCTTCAAAATCCACTAAACTCTGAAGAAGGTAATCATAAATTTTATTTAATTGTTCACGTTTATACGAAGTATGTTCTGGTTATTTTTTTCTATTATCTTAATTTTTATTTTTTGTTTTATATCGAGTCTAATCTTTATTACTGATAACAACGCGCTCTCTTTGCTCGCTGCATTCCTTTCATTTGTTCCTTTTCACGGTTAAACATCAAATTTGCATGCTTATACCATTCGTCATTTTACATGGTTCCATGTCTGCTTCAGTGTTTCGATATAATCGACTTTCCATGTGACATGTCTTTTTCTTACGAAAGAAAAGAAAATGTATTTTCGGATGAAAAATGTATTCTATTTTAAAAGTGTGAAAAAAAACAATTCAAAAAGCGCGCCATGCGTGAACCTGCAGCGATTATTACAGTCTGAAGTTGGCTTCATATCAAAGCCTTCGACGACCAATCAGATGCTAGAAAGGGGGCTTCAGTCTTCGATACTTCGACTCTCAATGTGCCATGTTTTTTTTCGAGGATTTTATGTATGATGAGCACTAAATAAATCTATCTATTAAGAGTCGCGGTACCGACTCGACGCTAAGTTCAAAAGAAAAAATTAATAATGCATTCCCATGACCATTCTGTCCTGTCTGATCAATATATCTAAACGTTATAGCTCGGTAATTTCTTCGCTCTAGCTCTGATAACAATAATATTGATTCTTTCATTGAATAAATTCATGATTTTTTTTTTAAGCATTAATTTAACCTTGTATTTTTACTGTTAGGTTAACCGCGAGGTCTGTGAATATTTCTAAAGGGTGAGTCACTGTGCATGAGGCCAAAAGGGAGTTCGACTCTCGATTCCCTTGGCTACTCGTCTGGATGAAGTCGTTAACTCGAGTATACTGCACTATGTACCCACTCGATTCCGCCAAGCGAGAGAAAATTGAAGAAAACCGTCCTTCTTGCGTCGTCGAGCTGCTACAAGAAACCCAGCAGCAGGTGAGAATGAGAATTCCACTCGTGAATGTATATACACTCGCAGAGCAGTATAACTGCAGCCGACTGCCTATCGTCGCCTAGCGCGAAACGACTCGGTCGCCTCTCTCTTTCTCTTTCTCCACTCGCCTTCTTGCCGATTGAAACTTGTCTCGGATTATATAAGGTTTCACGCTTCGTCTATTGAATTCCTACGAGAAAAGGAGTACCATGAATTTATTTTTCGATTTGTCTACGTGAAACGCCCTGTGTTATTTTATACTCAAATTATTCGGTAATATTACCGCACGGATAATTTTGAATATCGTTCTGCCATTTTATAATTTTTTTTAATTTTGCTTTTTTATAGAGGAAGCTTTGTTTTTTTTTCGTTTAGTGATATTGATGTCAGGAACACTCAAAATGGTTCACAATGTCGAGAAAAGTGACTCAGAAATATTTTCTGGATGTATATATGTGTGTGATGACACGGGGTTCAAAATTCATTCTATATGGATCCTGAACTCTTTTTAATAGACATTTTTCAAATCTTCGTAAGTGCTGTCATATCTATTACAATGCCAGTCAATATTTTCGACATTTCGTGAGGACTTCAAAAAAATAAAATAAAAACCATTTTTTCTACGGTAACGTAAAAAAAAGTAGAACTTTGCGAATTGCTTCTTTATAATTATCGTTTTTTTTAAATTCGTACAAACAAATTCATTTACCTGCCCCACGAATGTATTAAATTTTGGTCAAAATTTTCAAAGCCGTTCTCGAGATAAAAATGCTTGCAAATTTTGCATGCCAGTCACACACACAAACATTCATCAAAAAAAATTTCGTTAGCCACATTTGTCAACATTTCTGACTACTTAAGTGTCCTGACGTAAGATTACAAAAAAAAAAGCTTATTCTATGCTTGTTCCATGAGGAAAAAAATCAAAGATCATATACCCCTTAATATTGATTATCCGCCTATCAACATGGCGCAATGTTGACATCATCTTCGCTTTGCAACCGGAGAATATTTGCTGCATCGGTCAGCATCCACACATTGACCGGATCCCAAGCTGCTGCTGGTTTCCGGTGTGCGGCTGATCATATATGGGCTCGCACTACTAGTATCAGTTATCCCCGAGCAATCGGCCAGGTCTCAGCGACCGTTCCTCTCTACAACAGGGTACAGTGGTAATTGGCTACTCGATGCGATGCGGATCTCCCGTTCCTAATCGAGGGAACGTCCTCCCTCCGATTGTCGGACGCGCAGTCACGACTATTGCCGTAACCGCTGATTCCACCGATCGAATTATTCTCTCCGTACGATCGATCCGTCGTCGCCCCAGAGCACAACCAACCACGTGATATCCATTCTACTGTGCTACTATGCAAGTGCATCTGTAGCTGGAGGTCACCACGACTGCAACGAAACCTTGTTAACACGACCACGTCGTCCGCCCCGTTTAATTCGGCGTAACGCTCTATCGCAACGATACACACGGAGGACGATCGGCAACGAAGAACCCGCACCCCTAAACGATCGGTTATGCACGGCTCGCTGCAACGACGTATGCGGTTGCGTTAAAACAACCTGTTACCTTCCGGAATTCAGCCGGAAAACACCTAAACATAAATGATAAATCATTATTATTACATTATCGAGGCGATAACGACAAGGGCAAAGGCAACGGGTGGATATAATAAAGTCTCGTTGACTTGGTTGGTTGACCTGTTAGAAATTCTTGTATGAAAATTAATATTAATTATTGTAAACTTTTTATGGGTACGCGTATATTGAATCCACTATATGAATATTAATCGATATACAGAAAAATGATTTGTGAAATTACTATGAAGTATAGTAAATACTTCATCAAAGTTGTGCTTATCAAGAGGAGCGGTAACGTCTCGACGCCAAAAACGTAGAATAATTAGCGTGAAACTTTAAATGAATATAACTTGTGAACTAAGCTGCAGAATGGATTTCCAGTGATACGTTTAGTATATAATTCTAATATAAGCTTTCAATTGCGCCTGTTTTCGACCTGATCGGTTGTGCCAATCCTGAGATCTCAGCATAATAAAATTATTGGAATCTTACAATCTCTCATATTGGAAGCTGTTTTTATTTTTAAAAAAATTTCTTGTTAAGATTTTCATATGCAGACACTTGGAATGATCCACAACATCGAGAATAATATTCAATAATGCTAGATACATCATTTTGTAAATATCGATCAGCACATTATGCAGGAATTCGAATTTTTCGTTAACATTTATTAACGACCAAAATTACACTATACATCAGTTTTCCAAATTTATTTGAAACAAGATAGCGACAAAGCGAATTGATAGAAAAATGAGCCTAGCTTAGGATCAGTCAGCGAAGGAAGCATTTCGGGTCTGGAATAGATACTAAGTTCCCACTGCATCCATACTACATTCAATAGGTACAGTAGGAAACTTTCTAAAAGTAAAAAATTATTTCCTGCATTTTTTATAGGTACGGAGAATTATTGAAAAACACTCCAATCCGCACAAAGAAAGACTCACGAAAATTTTTATGAAATTTTGAATTTTTCGAAAATTCTAATCGCAAGATGAGAATCCGGTCCTAAACCAACGGAAAAATGAGCCCAGCTTAGGGTCAGTCGTCGTTTGGGGTCTCGAATAGGAGGCTTCACTGATAGAGTGGAATTAAACGTCGTGTTTGAAGCGAGCTTTTCCTGTGCGGTATCTATGCCCTACAGGAGAATACATAGATACTGAGTATACTACATTGTATAGGTACAGTAGCCTAGCAACACCCTCGGTCGAGGACGTCGAGTTTCCGGGGGCCAGCTCTTCTTCCGCCACCTTCTCGGGTTTCAATTCGCCTTATCTCTCGCAATCTACCTTGCTCTCTGGTGTCTTGCCGCGTCCTTGGCTCACCAGCCACCGCACTGATACGAAAAGAAGAAGAGAGCAAGAAAAGGGGCTTGTTCCGATGGTACTCTATACTGTTTTCCAGCTACCCTACCCTTCCATGTCGTTGGGATAGTGCTGATAGCGAGCCACCCGAGAAAAGAAGATGATAGAAGAATAGCCAGAGAAACTGAAACGACGGCAACGAAAAAAAAAAAAACGAAGAAAAGGTGAATAGGCGAGTTAGATTCTTCTCTTGCGGTGGAATGAGTCGACGATGGCGGTCGAAGATCCGAGGAATAGATGCACTCGCTCCAAGAAACCTCGCCACGAGATCGAAACGGGGGGAAAATGATGCCAGGATCGATTTTCCTCACAAACCTTGGACCGATACCCGCTACCACTTATTTCGATGTATCGGACGAGAGTCAGCATGAGAAGTAGGAAATTCGAGAAGCATCCAAGCTCGCTATTCTCACTCAATGGAAACTGGAGAATGGGCGAAAAAAACACACGTATGCTTCGATATGTATATACTCTGAGCCAAGATGGAGAGGATGAAGCGTGGAAATTTACCCCATCAAGCATGATGATGGAGCTCGAGTGGCCTCAATTTTCATTTCAACATCATTCGCAGAAGATATACTCACCCACGCAGCTTTTTTCTTGTCTTGTTTTTTATCCAGTTAATTTTTATCCTGCAAAAGTACTTTTCATGGGAATTCCTAGACTCGAAAAATATACTGACCCAAATTCGTTCGGTGGATCAACTTGCATTCCAGAGATGCGAAAAAGAATCGGGCTACAAAAAAAACCTCATGAAAATTTTCCATTTTATCCGACTAAGCTAGTGGAATTTTTTTCATCAAGATAAAAATTCCATATACAGAATGATAAAAATACATGAAAAAATCCAATTACGGCTAAATGATGCATGTTTCTGCAATTACACATACAAACGACCCCTTGGCAAAATTAATTCGCCGGCCGTCCGTCTATAACAGTCTAACCCTACCGAAGGGAAATTTTATCCCACTTCTCTCAACTAATAAACACGGATAGTTGCCGAATTAAAAAAGGTGAACTATCAGCTTTTGTGAAGAGCGCAGGCCAACTTTTTGATAGGTTTTAAAACCTGATCCGCTTGGGGGGGGAGGTGAGGGAAGGAGGTGGGAAGGAGGCATGTATATATCTGTGAGGCATATTGACGTTGATTAGTCATTCGAGCGTGGCGAAGCGTCGATCATTCCCCAAAGTAATCGCCAGGCTCTGCAGCGTACAACCCTCCGGCTGGTTGCCCCAGGCTGACAGTTGAAAACTGCGGAATCAACGAACCGCACCAATACCAAAACCTGGCAGTAGGGAGCGCGAAGCGAGAATCTTTCTCTAGCTCGTCGCTGGCAAACGTAATAACCGAAGCTTTTGCCCGCGCGATCGAGGAACGCTTCCCAGAGCTTGCAACGAAATGTGGATAGTATAGGTACACGGAAGTCTCAGGGAGTGAGGGAAGGAAGGAGAGCTCGCTGACGCTGCGGTGGTGAGCTCTCCGGGCAAAGCGTATTAGTGGAGGGACGAACGTGTGTGTTATTCGCACGGTGGGTTTGCGAGGGATGAGCGAGAGAGGCTTATGGGACATGTGAGAAGAGTGAGGAAGTCCGAAAATGAAGGGGAGGCCGGAGGGAGGACGATAGGTGGAAGCAACGCCGAATGGATTCGATGTGGCACGTTAATTAAACTTAAACTTACTTCCCGTTCGATCAGAGGCGCTCGGTTCAGGGCCTTCTGCCTCTCCAGCTGCTCTTCCTTCGCCTTCTCCATGTTACTCTTCCTCTTCCCTCTTCCTTTCTCTCTTTCTGACTCCCGGGTTGTTCTTCCTCTTCCTTTTCCCTCTTCCCTGACCTTCTCCGTCTTTCTCTTTCTGACTCCCACGCTGTTCTTTCTCTTCCTTCTCCCTTTCCTACCTCCTTCTCTCTTCCCTCCCTCTTCATTCCTCGTCCGGTCCTGTCGGTGCGGCGAGGACGTGGGAGGAGCAGCTGCCAAAAGTATTACGTTGAACTCGCGTTCTAAATACGCGCGAGCGCGAGTAACGCGAGGGGCTTCTCGCCCCGAAAGTTCGCTAATGCGTTCACTCTCTGCCGTTGGGTTTTCCTCCGCTCTTCGTCTGCCACTAGCGCGAGCCTTGGTGGATGTACTGTGAGCTGGGAATCGCGTTTCTTCTCCTTTTTTTTCATCTGTCTCTTTTTTCTTCGTGTTTTTTTTTCAATGTCTGACGCGTTGCTTGCCGTAACTACCTACCTGCACGTTCACTCCTCTTTTCGCGGAGTTTCTCCACACTCCGTTCCACCTCTTTCGCTCCTTTCATTTCCAACTACGCTGTCGGTGTTGCTGTTGCTGTTGCGAAGCAGCGGCATTCACACAGTGCACTCACAGTGAGTTGGCAAAAGTCTCTGAAATCATTAGCTTTAACTTTGCGATGAAAAGAACGGAAGAGGCTACGCGAGAAGTGAAGAAAAAGTGCGGGGAGGGAAGAAGTAACGGCGAGGAGAGAAGCGTGCGCCCTGAAATCCACAGTCGCAATGTCTATACCGGAGTATCAGAGCTTATTTTCGAACAGTTTTGCAAGGGCATTGCACTCACAGGGAAGAATGGCAAAGCTAGTATCTAATTTAGCCAATCTGTAGGAAAATATAATGTGACTAGAAATTCCTTCTCATACGAAAATTCTGTAGCGTCTCCACCGATACAACCAATGCCTTTTCTTGACTTCGACGTAATACTCAGGTCTCAATTCATTAGAAACTTTCCGCTGATTGAGTATGGAAAAAATTTTACGTTACGATTCCAAAAAAATATACTCCCCCCGAACTCCCCGATTTTCGGATTCATCCCTTTTCCTTTTTATCCATCAATTATTTGATAATCCCCCAATTTCAAATATCACATTTTATTTCGATTGAAACCCATTTTATGCATATCCCACATATCCCATCCTCCTCCCCTTACCGTTTGCCCCAGATAACCCAGCTTTCCCAGCTAACCCAGCTTTCCAGCAGCCGAATTTTTTTCTCCCCATCCGAATCCTCATTGAAAATGAAGTTTTCCGTTGGTTAATTATCAATCCCCCAATCATCAAAACCATATTTGTATTCCGATTAAAACCATTTTATGCACTTACCCCCTCCTCCTCCCCTTACCTTTCGCCCCAGATAACCCAAGCTTTCCAGCAGCTAAATTTTTTTTTCCCCCTATCCGAATCCGAATTGAAAATGGAATTTTCCGTTGGGTGGCGGATGCATGCCCATTTGCCTTTATGCCGAAATATCGGAGGCAAATCCGAGAAGGCTCGGTAAGGGCCTTCCCTTATACTATTCGCGCATTGCCCATAGCTACCTCGAACGCTAGACCAGATGAGAGAAGGGGTATACAGAGAACGCGTGCGGGTACACTTGAGTTATAAGATTGCCATGGACACTTGCCAGGGTAATATCAAACTTTAAAGCCCGGATCCTGGGGGATTGAGGGCTATGGTGTAGGGAAGGAGAGGTTGAGACGCGACGAGCGAGTCGAGGCTTTCCCGCCGGGCTCTCCCTCGTTCTCCCGCGCTCCCTCCCCCTCCCCCTCCCTCCCTCTTCCTCTTCATCCCTCCTCGCATCGTCAACGACCCACGCTCTCTGCCTCGTGAAAGCATCGATTCTCCAGCGCAAAGCTGTAGGTACTGCTCCGGCCGATTCCACTTCAGCTTGAACGTTCGATGCGGTCACGTGTTATGCACCGCCACGTACGTACGTACTGCACCTGCACGCGACCCCTAAAGGGTCCGCGCTAAGCTTCGTTATCAACGCGCACCCATACGCATCCCCAGCCTGACAAAGCCACTGCCCGCCGAACCATCAGCGCACCGACGATCGCGCTCGGTTATACCGAATGGAGAGAACCGCAGCCTGTTTGACTAAACAGAATTAACGAGGGTGTACACGATGCAACGTCGATTGCAGCCTGTATTTATGCAGATGACTGTACTCGCTACCGGTTCTGAACGGCATTACGATTATTTAACGCTGGGTCGAGTGCTCGACTGACCGGTATGTTCGAATGGTCGGAATGACGTCCTGGACTTGATGACGTAGGGATGTCTTGCCGTATCCTTAGGGCCAATAAAAAAAAGAGCATGTGAAGTAGAAGCTTACCGATCACAGAGACTGAATGGAGAGAACCGCAGCCTGTTTGACTAAACACAATTAACGAGGGTGTACACGATGCAACGTCGATTGCAGCCTGTATTTATGCAGATGACTGTACTTGCTACCGGTTTCGAACGGCATTACGATTATTTAACGCTGGGTCGAGTGCTCGACTGACCGGTATGTTCGACTGGTCGGAATGACGTCCTGGACTTGATGACGTAGGGATGTCTTGCCGTATCCTTAGGGCCAATGAAAGAACGAGTATGTAAAGTAGAAGCTTACGTATCAAGTTCTTTTTTCTTGCTTTTCACGAAGTAAACTTTATAAGAAAGCATGTTTATCGATATTGGCTTTCTCATAGAGGGAACTTTGTGAAAGGAAAAGATTTTGCTCATTAAGAAATGATCTTGAAAAGTTCAAATTCTTGTGAAATCCGAACTCTCCTATCGATTTTCACTAAATTATATATAGAGCGTGGCTGAAGTTCTTTTGCTAATTTGAACATTTTGTACTCGCTAGAACAAATTTTGCTAAAGTTTATGTAGTTTATTTTTTGAAAATTTCATAAATCCATAAAATTCGAACCGCTTTACCAATTTTAGTCGAATTCAATACCAAAGGTCACATCATCTTTTTTTAAATTGTCATACAAAGTGACTAGCCTCATAAATAAAAAATTTTTCTAGTTAGAGGGTCGATAGACATTTTTTTTAGTAAAGATACAAATACATACATTTGGAAATTTTTGGTAAGCTACTTTTCTCGATGTTTTAGATCATTTTGATTTTTCTGATATAGAAAATCTTGAAACAATTTTGTTTTCTTCACGAAAACGAAGCCGAAAAAATGAATAGAACTAGAAAATGGAATCATGAATATTGTCTTATGATTATTATCTAGTTTTTATTAAGACTCTAGACACTCATCGTCAAATGTCTAGAAAAAAATCAAGAATTTTAATAATTCAACGCATATAAAAAAGCCGACATCTTAAAATAGGGAAAAAAGGGTGATAATTCAATAGAAGAGGATCCTCGTCATTGTGAGAAAGAGCTCCTCAATCGAAAGTTGCAGACTCCTGAGAGAAGCCACTCCTCGTCCTAGAGACCTTACTCACGAGGTTACCCCTTCTTTCCTCTCAATACTACTCTAACTCTGGTTTACTTATTCCGGTCACAATGGCGAGTCTACCCAATCCACAAACACCATCACCGTTACAAGGCGTCAGCAACCTTCTCTGCACATCTTTGTCCAATACCTGCGGGCACAAAGGTTGCGGTCTGTTTTTGACTCATCATTAGCCAATTTGTCTGGAACAGACGAATGAAAGGAAATTTGGATTTTAAGGTTGCAAGTCAGGATTTAAAAAATCGAAATTTTTAGCTTTCGAATCAGCTTAATGAAAATTTGAATCTTAAGCTTGTGAGTCAGAATGAGAAAAATCCAGAATTTTAAGGTTGCGAGTCAGGATAATGGAAAATTGAATTTTAAGGTTGCGAGTCAGGCTAACGAAAAATTGAATTTTAAGGTTGCGAGTCAGGATAATGGAAAATTGAATTTTAAGGTTGCGAGTCAGGATAACGAAAAATTGAATTTTAAGGTTGCGAGTCAGGATAATGGAAAATTGAATTTTAAGGTTGCGAGTCAGGATAATGAAAAATTGAATTTTAAGGTTGCGAATCAGGATAATGAAAAATTGAATTTTAAGGTTGCGAGTCAGGATAATGAAAAATTGAATTTTAAGGTTGCGAGTCAGGATAACGAAAAATTGAATTTTAAGGTTGCGAGTCAGGATAACGAAAAATTGAATTTCAAGGTTGCGCGTCAGGATAACGAAAAATTCAATTTTAAGGTTGCGAGTCAGGATAACGAAAAATTGAATTTCAAGGTTGCGCGTCAGGATAACGAAAAATTCAATTTTAAGGTTGCGAGTCTTGATAAGAAAAATTTGGATTGTCAGGTTGCAAGTAAGGATACCGAACATTCTAAATCGTCATTTTGCACCCTGTTTTTGTACTTATCTCCCAAAAAAATGTCAGTTATGTAATCAGCAGAAAATTTCTATTCAGGCAATCTGTTAAATAATAATAGATATTGACATTTTTATTTTTCGCCCCCGAACCTCCCAAAAATAAGAATAACGAAAAATCGGAATTTTCCTCTCCAGACGCTTCGCTAACACCCGACCAAATAATATACAACAACTATGCCTTACAGCCCAATCCAAATTTAAACCGCAAACACAAATATCCCTTACACCAACTACGATAAAC
Source organism: Tromatobia lineatoria (assembly GCA_949699805.1). Taxonomy (NCBI): domain Eukaryota; kingdom Metazoa; phylum Arthropoda; class Insecta; order Hymenoptera; family Ichneumonidae; genus Tromatobia; species Tromatobia lineatoria. The sequence goes on from OX453039.1 coordinate 20,829,303, forward strand.
AATATTAATTCAGTGGAAAACCAAGATAACAAATAAAGAATAAATATACAAAATAAAATAAAAAAAAAGCTCAACAGTCCCAATGTGGCGATATAATATTCATGTATTTATATCTGTACAAATTAATGTAAAAACAATTAACAAACAATCCATAACTGAAGAACTACGGTCGATGGCCAATTAACAATATATATATATTGTTAACAGTTATGGATTGTTTGTTAATTGTTTTTACATTAATTTGTACAGATATAAATACATGAATATTATATTGCAACATTGGGACTGTTGAGCTATTTTTATATTGTATATAATATTTTATATATATATATATACTGTTAATAAAAATCATGTATCAATATGTACCAAATGGTTAATATATTGTTAATAAACATGCTTACTACTCCTATTCGGAATTTTCAATTAGCCATCACAATTTTTTTTTTCAAGTCCTCAAGTCTTACTCACAAGGCTACTTTTGCCTTCCCTTTCAATACTAATACTCTTACTCTGGTTTACTTATTCCGGTCACAATGGCGAATCCTCCTCACCCCCAAAACACCATCGTCGTCTCCGGGCGTCAGCATCACTGCGTGTAGCAACCCTCTCTGCACCTCTATCTCCAATACCTATGTGGCACAGGTTGCGCGCTGTCCGCCCGCCCAGTTCTCTCGCTCGGCGTCCTCCTCGTCCTCGCCGTCGTCCTTCGGCATTGCATCCCTCGGCGCGCGCCCGCTGGCGCTAATGCATATTCAATGTTACACCCCCATGCGCTTGGAATTTCCAGATCTCTGCTCCGCAGCTCTTGCTCCTCTCTCTCTCTCTCTTCCTCTCTCTTCATCTCTCTCTCTCTCTCTCTTTCTCTCTCTTCATCTCTCTCTCTCTCTCTCTTTCTCTCTCTCTCTCTCTTCCTCTCTCTTCATCTCTCTCTCTCTCTTTCTCTCTTTCTCTCTCTCTCGTTTGTGGATAGCTCTGCAGTTTGGAGATCCTGATTACCAGAAACGATCACGTGTATAAATGTCGATGTATACATGTATATATGGGCTATTCCAGCTAGTTTCCATTCTGCTCTGACCCTTGACCCTTCCAATTGGGTCCGCTATTTTTCACGCGATTGACATAAGCCTTAACTAATTTGTTGTAATTAATTTTTTGTCTTCAATTATCTACAATTTTTTTTAAATAAATTATCGAGGGAAGCATTTAAAAATTTGAAAAAAGTAGTACTTTGCACATTGCTTCTTCATATGAAATTTGAAGACAGCTGTGATGAGGATATTTCGAAATTTAAATTTTTAACGAATCTACCTTTATGAGGAAGACGTTTATTATTTATTTTGACTTCCTCATGGAGGTAGATTTGTTGAAGATTGGAATTTTAATTTTTGTGTGCGTCACATGATTCTCATAATTTTTTTAAATATTTCGCAGTGTTATATACATTGGCAAGAATTTGGGAGAATTCTAAATATCATGCATTACCTACGAAAAATGTTAGCAACATCAAGTTATTATTAAAAAATTTCTTTTACATTTAATTTTTGTTTGTTAAAAAAAAAGATTGAAAAAAAAGATCGTCGGCCTTCTTGAGGTTAATTAACACAATTTTTGTATTTATCAAAAACTTTTTTCGATTTTTCGGAAACTTTTTAGAATTTTGAAATATGTGGCTTAATAATTTATTTGAAAACATTGTGGATAATAAAAAATGTGTGAAAAAAAATAAAAATGAGATAATTATTGATTTCCAAATTTATGTCAATCGTGTAAAAAATTAATCACGGGTCAGACACGAGTCGAAATTAAATGGAATGCCCCATACTTACGACTACGTGATCGATGCATCGGCTCCAAAATTCCAGGATAATCATACGCGGATTCGATGCATCATCTGCATTTCCATACTTTTCATCGAGGTTCAAACAGCTCTCGGCTTTCGTTTGCCAGCCAGTCGCACGCTTCGGCGAATTCTAATTTCCACGTCGAGCCCGATATTTGAACGCGACAACGTCGAATTCGTTTTCGGGTCCTTTTCGCACTGGTTGTTCTCCTTTCTTCCTCTTTTCATATTTTTCTCTTTTCGTCGCTCTTTCACTCTTCCGCTCTTTCTCTTTCTCACTTTCTCTGCCCCCTGTTCAGAATTGGGTGGAGCTTCGACCTGAATCTTTTTGTTACGTCGTCTCGTGTTGAGCAAGAGTGTTGGTGCGTTTTGGTTCACTCCAGCTGGAAAGATTTTAATTAATTTTGGAAAGGGTCCCCTCATTTTTTTATTTTTTTTTACCACGTTCTTGTAGCTTTCCATATTGCAAAAAAATATATTGCTTCCTCGTAGAGAAGCTTTGTCGGAGAAAAATGAAATTTCGACCACTCAAAAGTGTCTGGAACGTTAAGAAAATTTTTCAACTCTTAGTCGCCTTTCCGATTTTCATTAAAACAGAATAAAAATATTTTTTACAAACATTTATAATCCATGGAACTTTCACACAATTTTAGTGGTGAAGTCGACGAATTCTTTATAGTTCCATATAAAAAAGGCAATTTTTCCTTGACTTGGTAGTGTCACTAATAATATGAAACATTGTCCCAATAATTAAATTTAAAAAAAAGGATGATTTTTTAATACTCATATCGATTTTCTGCTATGATTGAATATCAATTTTCCTTCAAAATGCCTTGAAAGATTGTAAGAAAATTTTCTATGATATTTCACGAAAAATAGCCATGGATAAAAAAAAAACTGAAAGTCGTAGAACTTTTTTCAGTGATTCAATTTTCATCGCTTATTTATTTTCGCAAAATGAAAATAAAAAATGTTTACAACAGTATGGAAGTAATTTGTATCCAAGATATTTGATGACATCGTTTATATGTAATCATTCTCAAAATAAATAAAATTAATAAAATTAATAAAATTAATAAAATTAATAAAATTAATAAAATTAATAAAATTAATAGAATAAATAAAATTAATAGAATAAATAAAATTAATAAAATTAATAAAATTAATATAGATTGAAGGACTCCGGTCGATGGCCTTTTGGCAATGCGTGTACAGCCAAAACCATAGATATATGTTTTTTAATAAAAAATAAATAAAAATGTATGAGGAAAAAAAAACTGTAAACGTATTGTCAATGAAACTCTTTTATTACTACTACTACTAAAATAAATAAAATGAATAAAATAATTAACATACCGAAAAAAAATAAAATGCAATAATTTGAAAAATAATGGCGGAATTACAGCTCTGCTAGTGCCAACGTTGGCGTGTGATTCCTCGCCTCTCGCACAGCCCAATCAGCCAGGAGAAACTGCCAACTGTTTACCGATACGCTTCCAATATAGCACCGTCATTGGGCGCTCCGGGTTGGAAATATCGATTTCGAAGCCGACGCAGCCCAGCGCCAGACGAATCTCTTTTATCTTCCTTTCTTCCTTACTTTTTTCTTACTTCTCCTCTCTCCACTTATTCTCGCATTCTCTTCTATACATGCAGAATATACTTGTATAGAGTAATACAGAGAGACTTGACGTCAAACCTGAAAAGAGATGAACACGATATGAGAGAGGGTCCAGATAAAACGAAAAAAAAAGAAGAAAATTTTTTTTTCTTTTTTTCCTTCTAGATACGACTTGATATTTTTTACTACTTGCCAATAAAAAATTCCAAGATGCTTAAGTACTCATATATTTCAACCCTAAGTTTTATTCGATAAAAAATTCAGTACTTTGTGAACTGCGAAAAAAAGAATAAAAATTAGCAATTGAAGATACTAAAAATGCAAATTTTAAATGAGAATTAGGTTTTTTCCCTCGATTAATCTCCTTATATTAAATAACATTTAATTTTTTAATATTTGAACACTGTCCCAAATGGTAACATTTTTGTACAATAAATTTTTTTCTTTCTCAAAACAACTTAATATTTTTTACTACTTACCAATTAAATATTCAAAGATGCTCAAGTACTCATATATTTCAACCCAAAGTTTTATTCAATAAAAAATTCAAGAGTTCGTGAACTGCGAAAAAAAGGAAAAACATTAGCATTTGAAGATACTAAAAATATCAATTTTAAATAATAATTAGGTTGGATTTTTTTTCAGATTCATTTTTACTATTCACAAATATTTTTAAGTCATATATTTCAAACCAGGAACAACCGTATTTAAATTTCTGATAATTTTTCAATATTAATTTTTATATTTGGATAATTTTTTTTTTCACATCTTAACGCTGTACCAAACAGTAAAATTTTTGTAGAATAGATTTTCGGGTTAAGTATCAATCTCACCCAGAACCTATTTCGTTCCGTCCTGATTCTTCGTGCATTCTCACGTAGTTCAAGTCACTTCGCTCATCTCGTTCTCGACGGTCCAGCAAGTGTCGTGCTTCTCGTGAAAAGTAGTTTCTGGACGACAAAGAGTCTCCGGAGGATAAAATGCTTCCTGAATAAAGAAAAGTGACGTTAGCTTGTGTACAAAACTTATGGAGCATGCGGTTGAGACTTGCAGTAGTAAAATCTCTGAATGGTCAGACGTGCCCGCATAAATATCACTGCAGAATATATTTTTAATATTTATTTCAGCATATTAGGGGTATTTTTAATTATATAACATATTTTACATAAATTCAGCTGCTTATGAATATGAACAAACTATTACAAAAGTCTTAATAAATCACAAAAAAAATGGAAAAAGCTTTTGGGTCTTTAAAATTAAAACTACTGATTTCAAGGAAAAAGCGGATTTGTGTTTAACGATTTTTTTTTGTGAATCAAAACTTTTCATCATTTTTGCCACATTTTTTTAATTACCACTTTTTTTCTTATTATAATAGTTACGTCTATGCCACGGAAATTAAGGTATCGTGATGATAGTCGATTATTAATTTTGGGAAAAATACAAATTAAAACAGAAAAAAAAATTATCGCCCGTTGAAACTCCTAATTTTTGCCATTTCACTTTTCATAAACTCAACCATTAAAAAATGCTGATTAATTCTCAATGTTTACAACTCATTTGATAATAAATTTTGCTTCAATTGCAAAAATGTCAAATTTTCTGTCTCTAACAGAAAATTTTGAGGCATACGTGAAATAATTGCGAAAAAAAATTCTTGCACTTGTCACTTCAAAATTTGCTTATTCAAATTCATGGAATTCTGTAATAAAATCAAGTAATTACAAATCAAGGAATTCTGTAAATTATCCGAGTAATTAAAATATATGGGGCATTCGATCTCCGGTCGACCTGGATTTTGCGCAGTAGTAAAATCCGCGATATGGTCAGACGTGTCCTTTGGCCCGCAATCGTTGAATTTTTCGCATAGATATCATAAATATCGCATAAATATCACTGAAGTATAGATATATAAGAAAAGCAATAAAACTCAGTGACATTGGTGGCCGTTACGCGGTAAAAGGAAGGGAAAGGCGTAAAGTCTCGTGCCAAAAGTGTCTCGACGACAGAACAGCGCCACGTTCGACGATGCGGTCATTAATATCTGATATAGTGGTACGTGCAGCAAGGAAACACTGTTTGGGCCATGATACACAACCGACGAATGGACACGTAGCCAATAATAACAACAATTAGTTGCACCCTTCGTTGTGAGGACTTTGGAGGATTATACAACGAAGAGTGTAGGCGAAGATACCGTGCCAACGAAGCGAAGAAATTAATGAACGTGATGGGAGGACACCGAGACAATAATAGTTCTATTTATACGCTTCTCTCTCTATATTTATCACTCTAATCACAGTCCGTCGTCGCATTTTGCTGTGGAAACAATTTATTATTATTTTTTTTTTTACTTTCTCATTTTCGTTCTGGTTAATATATATGATATATGATAGGTACAGTCCCGCCAATCGTCAGTTTCAGAGAAAATTTCCATTACTTCCCGATGGGATAAAAATCGGAAAAAAAATAATCGATATTAAATGTGCTGAAAAGATAAATTTTGCATGGTAATAATTCCAAAATGTTATTAGCAAATTTCTGAAAAAACAATTGTTCAACAAACAATGAGTCAACCTAACTTTTACAAAAATTTAAAAAAAGAATTCAAAGTGCCATAAGTTCAGAATCTCTAAACGGATTAACTCCAAATTCAATCCCATACTTTGATTAACTACAGTTCACTTGTGGACCAAATTTGAGCTCGATATCACAAAAATTGCGAAAGTCAGGAGCACGAACAAAAAATTCAAAATACACACAGAAAATTTGTAAAACCACTTATCTCGACGTTTCAGAATCTTTTCAGTATTCTGACATGAAAATAAAAAAAATAAAAAATAAATTTCACGAAAAAAACGCTCCCTCTATGTTTTCGTCCTCTAATGTCATCTTATAAATTTTTATTTGAAGTTTATCAAGACTATAACAAATGTCACTTATTGCGAGTAATTTATTTCAGTATCGTTACCGTGAAATTAATAAAAATACAGTGAAAAAAATTTTGATGGCACACAAGAAGTGCAAAATTCCGCCGATGGCGGCGCTGCTTTCCATTATCGACAGGCCCATGTACAAAATAACCTACGAATAAGCGACTGTGGCTCAACGCAAGGACCGCATAACTCTTGAATGTGCGTGAACGTTCGGAATAGGAGAAGAGAAAGAGGAGAAGAAAATTGTCCACCGAGCGTAGCTATTTTGCAGCATCCCCTGCGGACATTGGCCGCGTCAGTTTATGTATACGTTGCTAGGGATAACGATCGACGGTCACGCAATGAATCCTCTCTCTGCCTTTTAACCTCGCCAGCTAAGTACATTTTAGTGACCCTTCGCGTTCGCTACTAGCCTCGACTTCGACTTAACGACCCCGGCTCATCTCCTGCACTTTCGTGGGTCCCATTAGCTCGATTCACCGGCAGCTTTTCCTTTATCTTGCCTCTCAACGTTGCCCAGTAATTGAATCAAAATCCTCGTACAATATGTAATAAAATTTGAACTTTGCATTGTCTTATCGCTTATTCGATCTACCGTGGAATTTAGCGGAAAATCCTATTTTCAATTAGTTTGCTTTCTCGTGAGAGAAATTTTATATTTTTCTTTTTTATAGATTTTTTAATTATAATTAATTATAATTTTTCAACGTACAAAATTTATATCTTGAAAATGAACAAAAAATCACTTTCGATTTATTTCGAATATAATTATATTGGAACAACAATTCCGCCTTAAGTATCTTCATTTTCGATCAAGTAATTAAGATTTTCCAGCACTTATAATTATTGAAAATTTCCCAGAAATTTACGATATTTTATAAAATATTTTGCGAAATCTGGTTTGATGTTATTAACATTTGAGACTGAAAAAACCGCTGATCTGACACAGAATGCGCCATGTATAGATGTATAAGCTATACGTTAAAGTTTTTTTGTTGAGAATTATTCAGTTTTTCTGAAACGTAGAAACGAATTTATATCTCAAGAGACAAATAAAAATTGCTCTGATTTAATTTGCATTACAAGTGAAACACTAATTTATTTTAAATTATTACCATTTTTTCTAAGTCGATTTAATGACTACGTTTTTACTAAATATATAATTATTGAAAAAAATAGAAAAAATTTTGAGTATTTTATAAAACCCTTGGTAAAATCTAAAGAATTATAATTAACTTTTTTATCAGAAAAAGAACTGCTAATCTGTAATGTTGATTAAAATTTCCTAAAGTGTAGAAACAAATTCATATTTCGAGGAAATTGAAAACCGCTCTAGCTTGATTTGAATTCCAATTAGAACGCCAATTTCGTTACATTATGATAAATTTTTTTCTAAGTAAATATAATAATTATTACGAAATTAATAATTATCTTAACAAATTCCTAAAACCCGCAGATACTTTGGTGAAATCCAATTAATTATTATTATCATTCGAAGCAGAAAAAAAAATTGCTGACCTGACACAGAATGCCCCGTGTATAGACGTATAAGTATGCATCAATTTTTTTTTTTTTTTTTTTAGATAAATGATGAAAATCTCTACATCTTATGAACGAAGGCTGGCAAAAGTTTAAGGGTTCTGTAACGAATTCGGTGGTGGAATGGCGGTGACGTACAAGTCCCTTCGGGGAAGCACTTCGCGCGGGTCGCCTATCTTCCGTCTATAAATTATAATATGTAAATTGCACGCCGAGCCGGCATGCGATGTAATGCGCGTAGGAAGAGCCGAGTTTCGCAGAACAGAGAGGCGCGTTTCGCGGTTGGGTAGATAGGTCCGGGAACCCCGGCAATTACAGAGGCTTACTGTAGGATACAAATTGGGCGAAGGACTCTTCACTTCCTTTCTATACTTAGTCTCAGTACAAGAGTTCACCCGGCAACCATGGCAATGTCTAGACAAATTCCCTAGCAGTGCACTTGAATTTAAAGATTATTTTTCGACGTAGTATGCGTAAAATTCGATTTTACGCACTGTTTTTGGTGTGTAAAATGAATATTCACACACCAATATCCATAAAATTAAAAAAAGTTTTGAGAAATTTTAATAACAAATTTTTTTTTATTATTAAAAAAAAAAAATTTAATTTTAATTTAAAAAAATTAAAAATCGTCATATTTGATGGGGAAATTTATTCTGTGACCTTCCTATGGTATATTCCGGTATACATGAGTGGTGAACGCTATATGTCGTCAGAAGGCACTATTCTATTGACTTGACACACGATTTTCGATCCCGATTTATATCTCGATTTATACTCAGTACGGCTTTACTAATCGTCGAGTAAACCCGTATTTTGAATTGATTTATTGAATTGTATGAATCAATTACGTTGTAACGCGTTTGTTATCTATTTATTTTGTATTGTTTTTTTTTTTTTGTAAAATTTAGTAAAGTTGTGTTCACTATTAATATTGTGAAAATTTATGAGTGATTTTAAAAAGTATTTTTTTTTATGCATATAAAAAATATTCAAAAAAATTGCATAGTTCGGAAGAATCTGAAAAAAATTCTGGAAACCTGAAAAAATTCTGAAAAATCTGCTTTTATAAAAATAAAAATTGAATCAATCACCCGAATTTTTTCTTTTTATTTTTTTTTATTAAAAAAAGCTTTAAGACTATTAGCAGAAAATCTTGCCCACTTTGGCTATAGGCTAGAAAATTTTGATACTGAACAAAGTATTTTCCAGAATTTTTTAAGATTCTCTAATTATGGCATTCGATATCTCACTTGAAAATTATATTTGAAAAAAAAATAGAAAAATAAATATCTGGTCCATTTGAAGCTCCAACTCTACCTACAAAAAATTACGAGCCAAATCGTAGAAGTCGAGGTCAAATCCTGGTCGAAACGGGGGTGGATTGCCCCATATATACATTCCAATAATGCAATTTTAAAAAAACCGATTTTCTTAAATTCCCAACTGCATAAAACCCCTTTAAAACCTCACTATTTAATTCTGGACGAGACACGTGATAAAAAAAAAACAATCTGTGAACATACTCTCCAAAAAAAAATGCTAAAAAAATGTATGAATTATTTCTAGCTACACCAAGAATATTTAGTCTTATAAGAAAATAAATTGTGAACAAACTTCCTCGGCACAGATTAAAAAAAGCTTTGAATATTAAATTACGATCTGCTATTCGCTCCATTTCGCTCATATTTATGAGATCTTTTTTGTTTTTTTTCCTTTCTACGCGACGAGTTCGTGGCGACTTCGATCACGAAGATCACTTCGCCTCGACTTCAACGTCTTATAGATTTTTCGTCTCTCTCGCTCTCTCAACCGAGGGATGCGCCTACCTCCCTGTTCCAGTTGAGGGGGGAGGGCATACAACGTCCAGCAAGTTTAGCAATTTCTTCCACCGCAAGCTGCGCCCCGAGCTTGCAGCAGTAGCAACAGCGGTGAAGCTCCCCTCCTATCACAAAACTCGATCGTATACATGAAGGCGTCTGGTCTACACGGGGACTTTATGCGCTGCACCGTGAACTCTCCAACCATTATCGAATTCTTTAGTCGGCTCAGCGCGCTCGCCATCCCTAATAATCGAATTTTCTTGTGAATCCCTCGAGGAAGCTTCCGGGCATAAATAAACTCGATAGGAAGAAATGCTGTCGGATAAGTTGCCAGGGGAGAAAATTTTACCGATACATAGAATGTTATCCGATGATTAAAAAATAATAGCAAGCACAAACTTGCGTATTACTTCTTCATTAGTTTTTATTTTTTCAAAAACCTCCATGAGAAATTATTTTAATCACTTTTCGATTCCACACAGAGAATAAAAAATTAATTAATTGGTTTCAAAAATCGTGAAGTGCATAAATAGGTTTACTTAAATAATCAATCCCCTAAAATATTTAATAATTTGAAAAGAATTTTATCGCAATGATAATAATAATGAGATTAATATGCTTATTGCTTTTCAGAATACATTTAGATTTTTATAGCAAGGTGTCGCATTACTCTTTACATGCTTACATATTTAATGTACGTAATATTTGACTGATTATTTGTATCTCGCTTTTTAAGTGGAATTCATGATGCAATAAAATTTATTTTGTTACCATTGTGAAAAATGTATTTGAGTTGAGATAAGACGTATCATTAGAGTGGTTTTAATTCCTGGCCAGGATACCATCATCGTTGGATAAAACCTTCTGCCAGTATACAACGTTCTATAATATGAGTATATTTTCTATTTACGACATTTGTTAACGTATCTGCAGGTGATTATTGTCCTGAACGTAAAACTTATTATACACGTTTTATTTTCACTCGATTTTGACATTGTGAACCTTTCGTACTATGATCTAGGCTAATTTTTTTTATGTATGTACGTATGATTGTGTGACTTTGATCTACGACTAAATTTACCATCTAACAAATTGTACACGATATAATTCTCACGCTTAATTTTTTTTTACGGGGTTCATTTGTTCGTTTCATCATATCTATTGTATCGAGGCAATATTGGATATTATGCCGTATGTGATTAATCCGAATTTGCCAATTTTTGTTGTGCTATTTATTGTGTATTCTCTCTCATATTCCATCAATTTTTCATTTTATAATCTTACCGATATGCAAATTGATCTCAAATATTCTCATTGACTATAAATTGAGTTTTCTATAAGCGAACTATTAATTTTTTTTCATTTTCGTGTCAATCCGTGGTTTAATAGATTTTGTTAGAATTATTGACTTTGAATAATTTTGTGGCAATAATATATAAAAGAAAGGAGAAAGAATCATTACAATGGCGAATAAAAATGTAACGAGTCTCTATGAGGAAACACAACGAAAAATAGGAAAAAAAAAAATCTCTGTACACGGTGAGCTCGTTGGGACAATACAGAGATAGCGAAGAGTATAACCACGGGAATCCGAAGTGAGTAGACGGCTGCTGCGTGCCATTACGTAAACGCGTCCTACGTGACCAGCCCCGGGAAGGTTGCCTCCGGTGGACCTTCGCAGGAAGCATAGAAATAGGCACGGACACCTAGTTGAGATTCGGGTCAGCAGCGCGCGGCCAAACCATCGTGTTCTCCAGCCCAAGGAAGGAGACGAAGGGCGTACGTCTCGGACGGGTGTCGCACAGGGGTTGAAGACGAGTGGGACTCGACAAATTATCCGCCTCCCTCGTCCCTCATCTTCTCCTCTTCTTCCTCCAAGAGTCTTCACCAAACTTCGCGTCGACTTGTCCTCGTTACTCTCGCTACCTTTTCCAGCCCGCTTCCTCCCTCTCCCACTTTCTCTGTGTCGCTGTAGTGATCGAGAAAAGTCCACGCCCTAATAGCTGGCCACGAAGAACGCGACGGAACTCCCGATGGACGAAATCTCCGTGCATTGTGCAATCTCGACCTCGGTGTATGGGCTTTTCCAAACCGAAGTCCCTGGAGGTAGAAAATTTTCGGAAAGGATCAACTTCCATAATGCAAGATTCATCGAAATCGAGCAATCGAGTGTTTCGATCGTTCGTAACATATTAGGTCGGTGTACGAGTGTCAAAAACCTTTATTCTATGCAAATACACAATATCTATGCGTCAAGTTTGGCAGGGTTGTTGCGAACCACAATGTGAGGATCGTCGAAATCGAGCGATCGAGGGCTTCGATAGTTTGTTACATATCAACTTGGTGATCGAGTGTCAAAAACCTTTGTTGTATGCAAATACACAATATCTATGCGTTTAAACTTACCTGGTAACGTTGTAGCGGTCGAAACAGCGATAATCATCGAAATGGAGATATCGTGTTTCCATCGTTTGTAACATATCAACTCGATGTATGAGGGTCAAAAATTGTTATTCTATGCACATGCATAATATCTATACGTTGAGCCTTGCCATTAAATCTAGAATTTTACAGATTAATAAAATGTATATTTCATGACGAAAACGAGAAGGGATAACATTTATTTAAAGATATTTTTATTGAGATAGTTGGAGGTCTGAAAATTGGAAAATTTCTGTTGATACTGTAATACACTTCAGGTAGGAGAAAAAGGAAAAATGTTTACTTCATGGTTCTCGGCTCGTACGGAATACCCCATATAAAAATTTCTATACAGTCTGCACACTGTTAGATAGAGCAGACGCAGGAGGAGAAAGTCTTCTTCCAATTTGCCAGGCGATCGTGCATTCGACGCTCTTGAGCTCTGTAAGATATTGAAAAGAAAAATGTCACCCCTGGTCCTCTCAATGTCGTTTTTTCCATTCTTCTTCTTCTCTTCCTTTCGAAGGTTCGGGGGAACAGATGAAGAATTGTAATCCCTTTGTAAGCTGGAATCAAATTGAAAGTGTGACGTCGTAAGCTTCGCAGGGTGCTGCGTGTATATAGCAAAGTATATTGGGGGTATAACCAGGGCTCGAGTCGTCAACGAACTGGGCCAGGGCAAAGCGGACCGGACAGGGGAGAACACATTTACGGCGGGGAATTAAGTACGGCGACTCTCGCGATGTGTCAAGATCCTCGTTTACGACATACTTACTCGCAACTTCCATTAAGGTGAAGCACTTCGAATACTCTGAGGAAGCACAGCGTACTCGATATTGTCCTCGAGTAATGGTCACTTCGAAGCGATGAACCCTGGGGCGTAGCTCTGCCGGTTTTACTTGGTCGATTTCACGGTCCAGCCTCTCATAAAAATAAAATGATAAACAGTGCAAAAGATCTGGCGATAAGGAAAAAATAAATGCATTTTTCGAAAATTAATAAAAAATAAATATCGGTCTAATTTAATCCTTAAGAAGCTAACGATGCTAAGATGGTTTAAATCTGTCACTTATCTGAACATCTCACCAAACCTTTCCAGAAATCAAGCGTGAAATGAAGCCAAATTCCAAGTGAAATCAAACTTACAGAGATAGAATTTCATCGGTACGAGCTCAGTGGATGTAAAATGATACGGATGTATTCTCCCCTCGAATAAATTGAGGAATAAATAAACAGATAATGCCCATTCCCGAGCAGAGCGAAAGGTGGCAGTCATCTCGGGCGAGCAAGTATATTTTAGCCATTAGGAGGCTACGAGGAATGAACGATGATCTATGTACAGGAAATGTTAAATTGCTATTTTTCAGTTGTGAGGGTGACGAGGAAGGCTCTTAAAGGTAGGCCGTAGGGATAGAGAAGGGAGGGAGGGTCGCGAGGCAAACGGCATCAGCATCAGCAGAACGAGGAGTTTCCCTGGGAAAGTTTGGACGAAGAGCGGGACGCGCCCGAAACGAGGGGAGGAGGAGTGAGAGCGAAAGGAGCTTCAATGTTGGAAGGGAGCGGGCATTTGAGGAAGATGTAACGCGAAACCGTCTCTACCTCGCTACGGCTCATAAAACCAGGCGTTTTATGCTGATGGTTCGCGTCTTTTCCCCGTGCCCCACTCCTTCCCTCTCCTTCTCCCTCCTTTTCATTCCCTCCCGTCCTCTTCCTCCTCAAGACATTGTCACGAAGCAGAGGGAAGAGATTCCAGAGCACACGGGACAAAGAGAGAGTGTTGTGGTCGAAGCGCAAGAACGAGTTGCTTGGGAAACTCGTCCTGGCTCACCGGAACACGGAGGATGGCTTGTTTAGAGAGCTTTTTCTTCGCGGCGTTGCATAGCGAAGCTATCTTTTCTAGCCTCTCGACTCCCCCACTTGCGGACGCGGATTTTAGGCGAGCCAGCACTCCGAAGGATCTCTCATTCGATTCGGTATCCACCATTTTGGCATCGTAGCCAAAAGCGAACGTCAGGTGTTATTCGAATACTCCTCTACGTGTTCTACAGTGAGATTTCTTCGTTTTCACGGATGGCGATTCCTCCTTCGACAATTTCCTTCGTCGGGAAGCGGGCTGAGCTTCTTCCTCTTCTTCTTCTTGTTTGGCAAGCGCAGGAGAAACCAGCCTACCGACTCGTTTCCGGAGCCAGATCCTCTCCTTGCGGGGATAAGACCACTGCCCGTGGAAGCTTCGGAAAAACAATTTTCCAAAGTGCCGTGGCTCCCTCTCGTCCGGTCGTTCGCGTGCATCAGCCATAGCACATTCCCTGCGCCAAAGGCGCTCGGAACCTAGAACAACAGGTGTAACGAATGACCCGCTCGCTTTATCCCGCTCTTTCCTCCCTCTTTCTTTCTTACTCTCATTCACGATACGATCAAAAATTCGATTTGCTTGCCATCCCTTCCTACCGGGTGAGGGGGAGGGGGGAGGGATAACTCAAGTCAGATTACCCAAGTTTACGAGTGAATCGCGGGAGACTCGCCCTCACAATCTCCTCCTCTTCAGTGGAACCCACACAATGTTGCCCCTTGGCGAACATCCCTCAATACGTAGGCAAATAGGAAAATATTCTAGATGCTGAAACGAAAATGAAATGTGGGATTACATCAATGGTTAATGGTCAAATAAATATATATGGTTTTCACCTCTGCATCATTTGTGCCACTTTTTTCGGATGTCTTGTGGAAGTTTTCGCCGTTAATACCTAGAAAAACTTCCCCTAATTCTTCTAAAATATTTATGTATGCCTTTTTTTACATTGTAGAAATCCTTTCCCGTCTGCTCCCTATTTACAACAAGCCCACTTTTCACCACCGCGAAAGTAAATAAATAATGAGGGGTGTCCGATTGTACACGCATTCGCGAAATCCTGATTCCATAGATACCAGGGGATCAGCTATCCCATTTTCCACGAAGTGCAGACCAGCATCGTTCCCAGCTCATCGATAATCTATGCAAGCTCGATTATCGACACTGGCTTGGGGGTAGGAGTACGCGGCCCGGTTCATATACTCTCCATCCTGGCCTCACAGCCTCCTCCTCCTCCCTTCCCCTCGCCCGATATATACCGACAACTTCGTTACGTCGTGACGCGACAAATTTATGCCCTGTTAACTTCGTTCGCTGCGAGGGCGGCGGAGGCTCAGCACAAGCCCTTGGTGCAGCCCGACGTCGAGTAGTGCAGAGGCAGCATAGCCTAGCAGCACTAGCAGCAGCGGGAGCAGCACGCGACGAGAGATCCATCCACCGGCGTGAATTCAATCGGGGCTTTAACCCGGGCAGCGAATAGAGGGATAATTGAAAATATATAGGACCGAAATTAGCAGAGGAACTGGCTGGGTGACTTGTGAAGGTATGGAAAGGGTTGTGAGAGACGTTTACCGCGCGGCAAGGTGCAAAAGGGGGGATGGATAAGGGAGAAAATTCAAAACGACGCCGGCAATTCCTCGGCGAGGAACGCGACGACTCCACACTGGAAGAAAAGGAACTGTGGCCTCTGAGAACCGTTAAAAGTTCAAGACGCGTTAGCGCGAAACAGTTTCGTTGTAATAGCCAAAGTTGCCTGAAGCACAGTCAGAGCCCAGCTCTCTCCCTTTCTTTCCTTTTATATATATTTCTCTCCGCATGCCTTCCGATTCCCTCTCCGGGCCTGAGAACGAGAGATCCGCGTTTCACCGGGCGCTTATTATTTTATATCTCGTGTCTCGTGGCGTCTGCCTTCCGGTTTGAAAACCCAGCGGGAGAGCCAACGCCACCAACGGCCAAGAGATAAGAGACATTTCGCCGTATTCCCCCCCGTCTCAGAGGTTTCAAAGAGTGAAACAACCGTTAACACTCGCTAGGAGCTTTTAGGGAAACTTCAATTTTACCTTCTTTTACTCACTTTTCCCGTGATAAGGTAGTTATATTCAGCTTCGTTATTGTTTATCGTTGGCCTTAGTGCACGTCTGCTTGTATTTGACTCTTATTTGCGCCTTGCCTCCAGAAATTCAAAAACAAAAAGCCTTTCCTAAGAAGAAGCTAAAAATAATTTGAAAAATACAATTTCAATGAAGTGGAAGTCAGTAACGCTTTAAGTATAGACATTATGATACGCAAATGACGTGAAACTGTCTATCATCATCTTACACGGTTAAAGTATGACTTTCCCCAGGAACGGTGGGATAACTTTCTCATTCTCTTCCTCCTAATTAGTTGGAAATGGAGCGGAAGAGGCTATTCGATTCCATATTCAAATCACATCGTTAAGCTTGTAACCAACGTTGGTCCAGTCCTTTCCAAAGTTGCAAATTTCGACCTTAGCAGTTCCGAATGCCTGTAGCTATCACTTTACGCCCATTTTCCATTCAGTGACCCTGTAAAATGTAGAGTTTAATAAGGGCGTTTACTGATGATGACGCAAGTTTCGTGTCTCATTGAAAATTTGATGGAAAACAACGGATGTTAGTGCGTACGCGTCGATCCCCGACCAGAGCGATCCATCTGCCTAAATCTGGTTGGTATAATGAGCTCTTGCCACCGAATAACAGACTTCCTATATACAAGCATCACATCCAAGTTTCAGGTGCACGCCTCGTTCGCTCTGGCGTCGCTCGGGCACGTAACGCACGCACCCCGTCGCTTCGTAAAGCCGAACACAGTGCATATCAACCATCCGAGGCTTTTGCATCGTTGCGTGCCACCGTGTGTGCGTAACTTCCTCTCTCTCCCTCTTTCCCTCGCCTTTCCTCTCTACTCCCCCTCTTCCCCGCCCGTGTATTCGTCCTCGCACACGGTAAACACGCACGGTCAGGCGTAACGCACAATTCGCATCGCAAGCACGTAGGATATGATCCGCGAAGGCCCCTCTTCCTGTACATGAGGCGTTCGTTGTCAATTTAGCCCCTTTTCAAAAGTGGATTCGATATGCCTGATGATTTTCTAAATTTTTCTTCGAGAAATGTCTCAAATTGTTGATACCAAATTTTTTAGGTTGTTTTTTGCAGAATATTTGTTTTTGCTAAACAGATTCTGAACGATAAAAAAATTGAGGAATAGAATTTTGATACAAAATCGCGGTGTCGGGTCGAGCAGACTCACATAAAACATCCCTGTAGCCCATTGTACTTTTTTTCTTCCAACTGTCTTCCTCATTTAGCGCTGAGGGTTGGCAAGCTTCTGAGAGGGAGACTAAGCGCTTCTGTAGGTCATCCCAAATGTAGTGCTCAGTTTCCTGGATCTCTGCTGCCGTATCCCGTGAGGAGATATTTTCTTCTTCTCTTTATATTTCCCGCAGTTTCATTATTCAAATTTGATACGTAGCAGAGCTAAATGTTATTAGTCCTGGGTAGGAAAGTCAATGTGTTAAAATTTCACCTGAATCAGAGCAAAGCGAAAATTTTTCAACAATTTCCAAATCTCATAACAACCGAACGGCTTTACTGGTTCGTCCCAAATCCAATACGAAAGCTCGCATCGCGCTGTGCAATTCTAATACAAAGTTCCGATAGTTAAAAATTCTTTCAAGCTAGAGCGTTTTTTATTTATTTTACAATTCTTGTAAAATTGAAATACGTGAAGTAATTTTTATCAATTTCGTACCAATTGAAGATTACCCAGTTCTGTACATGTTGTTAAAATTTAAACTGATTCGCTCGAAAAGTTCACAAGTTACAGTTATATGAGTTTTCAACCTTTCATCACATACACACACTGGACAACTCTTTTAAACCACTGTCCTTGACCTTTAAAACCATTCTGAGTATTCTGACATAAAAATCTCAAAAATATTTCCGAAGAAAACAAAGTTTCCTCTATGAGAAAGCAAGAACAGGCAAAAACGCACCGTTTGTACTCTCGACTACGAATAACTATCAGGAATGACCATAAGGGTCAAAATAGTTGTGGCTGAACTGACAGAGAATGGCTCATATAATATATTAGTGCAGGAGAAGCAGGGCAATTTAGGAAGGGAGGAAGGGAAGGAAGTGGGAAGGAAGAGAGAGAGAGAGGCTTGCAATGCACGCACGCTCATGTAATCATAGGTGACACAATTAATCACCAGAGCATCCCGCCCCTGCCGAGCCATTAGCGATTGGGTCCAGCTCTCTGGTACATCTCTCACGTTTCCCCTGCTGGCTTTCTCTACCTGTCTCTCTGTCACAGCCTGGGGAGGATGTGCTGCCGTAACCGGTTCGCAGTGAGTCAAGCTGACACGACGACGGATCCGCGGATCAGCGCGGAATCACGGTGTGCGAGTGGTATATACAGTGGAAGGGTATACACTTCACCATCAACTGGAACACCAGCCAGAGGATCAGCGAGAGAGCGTTCGAGGATTGAGGGAAGAGCGAGAATTCTGCTCTTGTGGTGATAGTTGGCCTCCCTCGGTGACGAAGCTCGTTAGACGTGTTTTCATCGATTTTTTCATCCTCCCTCCTCTCTTTTCTCCTCTCAATGCTCTTCCCTTGTCCCCCACCGCCCCTCTATGATTGATCGGCTCCCATTGTTCCTGCGGCGAGTTCTTCCTTCTCCCAAAGTGTCCAAGCTATGGTCCATTCACTCTCTTCACTCCTGGCCCTAGAAGAATAAGAAAAAAAAACATCGTGTGAGAGAGAAGTGACGGAGGAAACGAATAGAGTTGCATTAGTGAAGGCAGTGGACATTCGCACTGCCGATAGGATAAAAATGGAAGGGAGGAGCTGGGATAAAAAGGGAAAGGGATAAAAACTATGCTTACTTTCCTCGCCTTTGACCTTTGGCTTAAGTACTGCTCGAGGTTACGAGTCTTTAATTGCTTCTAAACTAGATCATTCCCTTAATCTTTCCGACTTTTTATTGAGAGTCGTTCTGTTGTACTCTTAAGCCTTAATCAATGTAAAAAAAGGCGTAATAATCCACGTAACTGAGGAGAAGTCTTAACTTTAACTCACTGTCCAAAAGTGCCCCTTATAACAACTTACTGGGCATCGAGATATCAGTATTTTCGTTAAAAAAAAATTACAAGAGTAATCAGAGATTCTCATTGTGGAAACAATAAAACACTTGCAACCCTAATATACAATCATAGCAATACCGAAGCCGAAAGAGCCACTGAAGCGGCCACCGCTCCCGGAGGCTTCTTTCAAAATCAAACTCGGCGCTCCCACTCTTTATAACCCTCTGCGGTTTCGCTCTTGCTCTTTGAACCGAACGACAGAGAGGAACTAAGCCTGGCGAACGGAGGAGAGCCACTCAAGGTTGCGCGCAAAGCACTCCTTCTCCCTCTCGCCTAGGCTCTCGAGAATCCACCCCGCTCGATTTACATTTGGCCAGGAAATGAATTCTTTCTCGCCCTGCTATAATTAACGAGCCAAGTTTTGCTGAGGCAATAAAGCAAGAGTGGAGAGAGGCCATTGCAAAGTCAGCGGGAGCGAGAGGAGAAGCCTTTCCTCCTCCTCCTCCCCGAATGAAAGAGTGAGGAAGACTTTCTTCCTCCTCCTTGAGTCAGAGAGAGAGAGAGAGAGAGAGAGAGGAAGAGTACTTCCCGCCTCCTCCTCGAGTAAGAGAGGAAGGAAGAAAACCTTCCTCCTCCTTCTTGAGTCAAAGAGAGAGAGGAAGAGGACTTTCCTCCTCATCCTCGAGTCAGAGAGGGAGGAAGGAGATCTTCCTCCTCCTCCTTGAGTTAGAGAGAGACGAGGAAGACTTTCCTACTCCTTCTCCTCGAGTCAAAGAGAGAGAGAGGAGGAAGACCTTCCTTCTCCTCTTCCTTCTAGAATGAGAGAAAGAGAGATCGGAAGAAGAACATCTTGGAAGTGGGATGAAGCGGAACGTTGGGGAGTCCTGGAAAAAGTGCGAAACTTTTGTCTTACCATGTTAATTGTAACATAATATATGTAAAGCTGTACACAGCCTAAGTAGCCTACAAAGTAAGTGACACGCCGTGGAACGCCACGAGAAATGTTATACCGAAGCACAAAATTCTTCAGGCTCTCTCCGAGGCATGGAGTGCGAGAAAATAGGGGTTCGCCTTCGGTGGAGGGGCCGCGGGGAGGAGCAATAACAGCCCGGCAACTCTTGGAAACCGGCCAAAGTGTCACCCGTTATATTATAGCCATTACGTTGAACTTATCCCGAACGTACGTCGTTCTTACGCGGGCTGCAACATTTTATTCTCCTTCTGTATACACTCGTCACCGTGTATGTGACTCGATATTCACTGAAATATACACATTAATGCTACGACTATAATTTAGTTTTTGTATTTTTTTCTTTTTTTCATACGTAAATACGTTACAAAAAATTATGGTAATTGTATTTTTTTGCTACCACTAAGGCAACGTTATCCACCGTGGAGCGTCGAGATGAAGAGAATCGTGTCTCTGGGGCACAGCTTGTAATCTCCTTGACCCTGAAAAATTACAAGAAAATCAGAGATGGAATTAATTTAAAAAATGTATTAAAAACAAACGTTTCTTAATTTTTTTTTGGTTATCTTAACTATAAATGCTCAGAGCTTCTGAATTACATTCTTTTTTTTTTTACTGTATAATTTGAAGTTTAATGAAATTGGTGATGAAAAATATCATGAAAATTTAAAGTGCTATTAAATAAATTAAATTTAATCTTCTTGACCCTGAAAAAAAATCTAAAAGTCGGTAATGAAATTGATGAAGTGTTTTTATCGAGACAATTGTTCAATTTTTTCAGTCTTTTTATGTAAAAGATTATAATTAGCATTCTTGTTTTTAAAATTTGGAAAAACTGAAATTGAAAAAAAAATTGGTTTTATACGATAGTCGCAAAATTCAGAGTGCTATAAAATTTCATGACTTCAATACATTTCTATGCAAACATTTCGATCAAATTCAAAACCAAGTATTCTAAAAAATGTAATCAACTAATAAAAAATATTGATCACATAATTTTGGTTATCAATAAAAATACTATTTCTTTGTCGCAAAAATCTAGATCGTAGCAATATTTTCTTTCAAAAGCCATTTAAAAAAAAAGAAGAATAATGAGAAAACTTCAATCGCACTTCAACTTCACATTCTTTTTGTAGTGGCAATATTTTTATTTTTCCGTTCCTTGTAAATACTGACACACAAAGTGTTCCTGACAGTTTAATTATGCAGTCAATTGGTTAGTGACGCGATCCGTTTTTGCATAGTCCTTTGCATCTCAGCTTCAAGCGTGCGCGACCCTGAAGGAGCTTCCTTATAGAATTTACGAGCTGAAGAGGTACCGGAAGAGGGATCGTATGTGCAAGGGGTGTTGAAAAGACGAGAAAAGAGAGGCCAAAAGTGGGAGAGGAAGCGGGAGAAACGAAGAACGAACAGTCGCATACAAGAGAGCTTTCTCGAAACGTGGATATTATCATAATAATGGCCGAAGCCATCATCTTTTCTCCAGTCTGGCTTCGCTCTTTCTCTGTTCCGTTTCGCCCGCCATGCCCACAACTTTCTCCTCCCTTTCTCCCGCTTCACCGGCACAGATCTACTCAACGGCATAGCTGCCCCCTTGCCCCCTTCCCTCCCCCCAAACCATATCTTAATAGCGGCTGGCGGCTTGTACATTTACAAATTTAAAATGATAATTTTTCCGGAGTGGGAGTGGCGAGGTCATTTGCGCCCTAGCGCCGTTCCAGCCTCACGAACGCGGGGGCTTCCCCTATATTTTTAAACCGTCCCCCCTTAACTATACGCGAAGCTCGCAACGCGGCTTTGCAAAAAACCAGACGCCCACATTTGTCAGACGTCAGGACCAGCTGCACCGGCTGTTACTGCTCAAAGTTTTTGGAAATAAAAGCCAAGGAGGCAAAAATATCCTTGCCCTCACTAGACGAATCTGCAGGAGCTTCCGGTAAATAAATAAATCCGTTAATTCGAATTTTTGCTTTCTCATAGGAAACGACCTCTGCCGGCTTAGCCACTTTTTTTTCGACCCTCTCCGATCTCCTCCACAATTGCTAATATCAAAGTACCAGTAAAGGGAACTCTGTGTGATTTTTTTCGAGTTTTTTATCTCAGGACACTCAAAATAGTCTACAACGTCGAGAAAAGTGGTTTGGAAAAAATGGACTTTAATTTCAGATTTTGTGAGACTTTAAATTTTGCGAAAAATGTCTGTATGTTCTCTAGCTTTCGATATTTTAAAGTTAATGAGCTAGATATTTCTTTACAAATGAAGCAATGAAAAATGAACGGTCAGTATTGAATTTGAGCGAAATCCATAAAGCAATTCGTTTTTTTATGAGTCTTTCAAATTCTCAAAAAAATTTCGTTTTGCTTTAATTCAGGTAAAATTTCAACAAATCAACTGAAATTTTCTAGACAGAAAAAATTACATTGAGTCCTGCTACGTATAAAATTTTCATTTCAAAAGCTCTTTTAATGAGGAAGCGAAAAATAAAACAAATAAACTTCCCGATAGAGTCAGCTTTGCTAAAGATGAAAATTAATGAGGAAGCAATGTGCAAAATTCCATCTTGCATCCTTTTTCAGAAAGTATGACTTCTCCTCTGCAAACTTGCATTTGAATTTTGTATTTACACAATAGACAACGAAAGATATAAATATTTGTAAATTTTTCAGTGTAAGCTACCAACATAGCTTCGAATTTAGTTGAAAATATTCATTAAAAAAGGGATTTTTAGGGATACTAACAATTTCATTGTATAGTTAAAAGTTTAATAGAGGTCTACGAATTTTTCCAGATTTTTTTTTAACCAATAATATATTCAAATAAGCAACGGGGACAAAAAACCGGTGATCAACATTTGCGAGTGCTGAAAACAGCAAGAAACTATTGGAGTTAAAAAAAAAATCCTTTTCTTAGCTTACCAAAAGTTCCCAATCGGCGTCGTTTACTAGCACAAGAATTCCTGGCCTCCTGTTAAGCAAAACAACATTTAGTCATATAATGAATTTTTAAAAAAATGCATAAATAACACATTTAAAGAGAAACAAATAAAATCGGCGTTTAGTTAAATTTGAAATACAGAAATACGCCAAGGGTTTTGTGGGTAGCGATTGGAGCGCGCTCTTCCGGAGGAAACCGGAAGTCGGTGCTGATCTTGATACGGCAGCGCCATTTTCACGAACTAAAACGTCGCAATCCGCGCGCGTAATGATCTGTTGACTTTTATCACTGATAAATGCAAGTTTTTAACCCGCGACGACAAATAGGGAAGTAATTTGTCGAATTTTTTTTGGCACTTCCGGTTTTGGGGTAAAAAAACTTACACGGTGTCGCCTTGCATGAATAGTTCTTCGCGTTCCGTGAGTAGGTTATCGCGAATCCAGAAGAGGAGCCTCTTCAGCGTCCCTGAAGAACGAAAAATAAGACATTTACTAATGTCGCGTTAAGGGGACTCGATATTTGCGGGATTTGCCGCTTTTACGCACTTACATTCCTCGCCAACAGGTAAATTCACCTCGTGCTTCTTCTTCTTGTCGAACAGCAGCTCAGCGCCGCCGCTGAAAAACAAAAACAGTGACGAGCCGATTCACTTTGAGGTTATGTCGCCGTTACTCACCCGAATTCTATCGTCACCGGAAATCCCGCGTCTCCCGAAGACATTTTTCACCGGATATGGAAATTTATGTTCCCACTTTATCGATTAACAAAAAAAACTTGCGAGTTTTAACGTTATTTACTTTATTTTTGTTGTTCGTATTTCCCGTGTTCCTCCGGTTCAGACAATCGCGGGTTTGTACCGACGTTCCGCCGTTTTATCGCCCGCGAATTTGGGGTCCAGTTCCAATGCTCGCAGATTTTTTGTAAAACTACCAATGTTTTACTGGCTTATGTTGACTTCCGGTCATTTTTTATTATCAATGCGTGAAATTGATAGGCTGTAGACGTTATTAACGTTTTTCCCGAAGACTGAACACTTTCAGATTCGTATTTCCCGTGTTCTTCCGCTTTAGCTAATAGTGGTTCTGTTCCATTTTTGCGCCGAGATACATATCCTCAATTTTTAATCCACAAAAATCTTCAACTACATCAATTAATAACTTCACGCTTCAAAGATAAAATACGATTCACAATATTTTCCTTCGCGTAGAAATAAAAAAAATTGCACGACTCGAAAACGACATTTTAATCTTCCAGGAAAAACCGCCACGTCCTCGCAGTATTCCGGTGTTTCGTATTTCCCGCGCCCTGCATTCAACAAAGTTGCGTTCCAATTCCAGCGTTCCTCATTTCCGCCGGTGGCAATTATTAAAATAACTCCAGAATTACATATCCAATAGCCGCGCTATTTCCCTGCAAAATATGCTCCAATCTTCTACTCCCATTTATCTTAATTCATCTCCTTCGTCCATCCGCAAATGACTTTAAAAAAAAAAGCTTCAATTAGCGGAATGGTTCGATACCCGCAAATTTGTAGCGGACAAATAATCTAATTCATCAATAGAACAAAACCGATCACCAAATAAGAAATTGCCTTGACAATATTTTCAATCACATTTTACCCATTCATCGTTTACTTAATAATTAACCACTTCCCGCATAAATTGGACAAAATAAAAAGCCGGTTCGGGCGAAACTGCGAAACGACGGAACTGAACCAAGCGAACGGCGCCATTATGGCGGCATACCGCTAGTTGTTCGCGATCCTGGACAATAATCAGTGACAATTCGTGTCGAGCTGGAAAATCCGAAAATTCGAACGAAGCTAGAAAATCGTTTTAATCGCTTTTCAATTATAGGATCGCCTCTGAAATTTTATTGGCGCAGAAAAAATGTCCGGATCCGGCGAAACCGCCGCCGATGGTGATACAGGTGTTGCCAATCCTGAGAACAACGAGGACAACGATGTTCCTAATGTCAGCGACGCCGAAACCGAACCCGCGATGCTAGAGGAAGAGGAAATGCCCACTTACATGAGCCTCACCAGTTCCTCCAGGCCCGATGACTCCAGAGCCGATCTGGAAATTCAGGCGCATCCTCAGGACGAACTACCCAACAACAAGGGCAAAGATAACAGAGCTTCCAGTCCCTACGCCAGCGATGATCAAGGAGGCGGAAGCATCTACGTCGTCTCCTCCGGCGAAGAGAGCGAACGTGCCTACGACGATGAAGATTACGAGTCCGATGGTAAATTCATGCTTTTTATTATTTTTCTATGAGACGATATGACCTTTCGATTAACTTTTTAGTGTTTGGAGCATATGGCGCTATACTAAACAATACTAACAAAAAAAAACTTTTTGTTAGAATTTTTTAAGTTTTTTTTTTTTTAATTTTGGAATTTTGAAATTTTGAAATTTGTGGAAATGGGAAGATATAATTGGAGATTTGAGCAATGGTAGAGAAGTTTATATGATTTTCTTTGTATTTGGAGCATATTGCACAAATAAACCTTAATATTCATAATCACAATTTTAATATAATTTATCAATTGAACCCGAGTGACGGTATCTGATGCAGGCTGTTTTAGAATAATTCTGCTCTGTTTCATGTGTTGTTTAGAACACAGAAATAGAACAGGATGTATTTTAAATACTTAAAACACATGATGTATTTTGAATGCTTAAAATATATGATGTATTCTAAGGATGTATGATAGGTACAATCCTGCCAAAAGTGAGTTTTCGAATTGTCAGAGACAATATCGATCACTATCAGATGGGATAAAAATCGGAAAAAAAATAATGCATTTAGAACGTGCTGAAAAGATTGATTTCGTATAATAATAATCCCAAAACGTTATTAAGAAATTTGTGAAAAAATTAATTGTTCAACAAATAAACAGTCCACCTAACTTTTTTAAATTGAAAATGATATATTAATTTTTTCAGATTTTTTTCTTTATTTCGATTTTAATTTTTTTTATTTTTGAAAAATGCGCAGAATATAACAAATTTTGGATATCCCTTTTGCAAAAAAAAAATCTTGAGTGTTGTAGATATTTTTATGCCGAACACATATCCAAAATTCGTTATTTCGCGCACATTATTGAAAAAAAATAATCAGAATCGAAATAAAGAAAAAAATCTGAAAAAATTCATACGAGTTCAAAAAAATTAACATATCATTTTCATTAGAAAAAAAGTTAGGTTGACTGATTGTTTGTTGAACAATTGTTTTTCTCAGAAATTTATTAATAACATTTTGGAATTATTACGATGCAAAATTTATCTTTTCAGTGCATTTAATATCGATTATTTTTTCCGATTTTTATCCCATCGGGAAGTAATCGAAATTGTCTCTGAAAAGCACTTTTGGCGGGACTGTACCTATCATACATCCTTAAATACTGCCCAGGTCTGCTTTATACCCTAATACGTCCAAAAAATAAACAAACGCCTTTCGTTCCCCAGAAATGGAACTGGAAGACGAGGAGGAAGATGAAGACGACGACGATTCTCGTCGTGGTTACCCTGAAGACGAGGACGAGAGCGACGGCGACATAGAGCCCGAGCAATTCGAGAGATCCTCCGACGATTTCGTTCTCCGTTACGACACAAACTTAGAAAAACACCACAAAACGCGGA
Source organism: Tromatobia lineatoria (assembly GCA_949699805.1). Classification (NCBI taxonomy): domain Eukaryota; kingdom Metazoa; phylum Arthropoda; class Insecta; order Hymenoptera; family Ichneumonidae; genus Tromatobia; species Tromatobia lineatoria. The sequence goes on from OX453039.1 coordinate 20,855,988, forward strand.
GCAGGTCTCTGCAAGATTTGACGACTTCGCGCGGCAATTTGTCGCGTTTCGTAGGAAAACGGCGAAGCGTCGATATTATGGGTCATTACGACCCCGATTTAGCTCCGCAGGAGCGAGAACCTCTTCGTGATCCTTTGGGTAACTCAAAAAAGTCCTCGAAATCGTCACTTTACGCTAACGTACCAAGCAAAGTAAAGCTCTACATAAAATCGATAAAGGAGCAGAATCGAAGATCAGCGGAGCAAAAAAACCGTCAAAATCCGCTTCACAAAAATTTCAACGACGCCAAAAGCATTATTCCCGAAATTTCCTGCACGAGAATAAATCCCGCAAGCAGAATGATAAAAGGATACGCGCAAAACGCGATAAACGCGATGATTGACCAAGATAATTCGGAAAAACCGGAAGTCACTTACGGAGGATTACGTCTCGGTGATAACAAACCGGAAAAAGATCCGTTGACTCTAACCGAGCCGAAAAAGACGGTCGAAAAAATACCGGAAATCGAAGCAGTCGTTATTACCGATAATCCGCCAAACGCGCCTACAAATCTCGTTAAAATTCCAAAATCCAACGGAATAATTGATTACAGCACGCAAAATCACAGCGAAAAAGTCGTCGAACCCATGGAAACTTGTACGACCAACGGACAAGAGCAAGTTGCCGCTATTTTGAATCTTCGAAGCGTAACTTACGAAGAATACGCAAATGGCGATGAAGCCTCGAAAAACATCGAAAACGACAATATTCCGCGACCGGAAGTCGAGGAAAAAAACGGTGTAACGGAATTAATGGATCAGGAAGATATTCCAAGCGTTAAAATCACCGAAACCCGTCGATTTCCGGTTCCCAAAGCAGAAATCACTAAAATCCAAAATTCCGCACCGGAAACTTGCGAATCCGCTAAAATGACCTTCGAACAAACCGGAAATCGCGAGAATCCGGATGTCGCGATGCTTTGGGCTATGCTCAACGAAAAAACCGCGAAATACAACGAAAAAAGCGCGCAATACGACGGAATTCGTGAGGCTTTTCAAAAAACTCTCACGGAAAATATAAGTCTCAAACGGGAATTGGAGGAAATGAGAAAAACATTGGCGCAGTGCAAAGCGGAGAATAAAACCCGCGAAACTAAAGCGGTTTACGTGCAAACTGAGGCGATTTCCGATATTGAACAAACGAAAATAATCAATGAATCGAAAATTTTAACTAACGATTCGAAACCGATTATTCCTAAGATTCTTTCGAGCAGCATTGGCTCCGCTTTAAGCTCGATCGAACAATGGTCAGACAGCAATTGCAGTCCCGCTATTTCGATAAATCCACCGAATATGGATCACGTTTTAAATTCTGACGATAGCCTTTTAATAACCGAAAAAACACCGAGACGTCAACCTCGAGAAATGTCGAAATCATTCATCACGAGCTCGAGAATTCTTCAGACTCTCGCTAATATCACTCAGGGAAGAACGAGAACCGCGAGTCCATTGGCCAGCGCCAATAGCAACGTCGAATCGCGTCTCGAAGCCGATAAAGGTCAGTCGATTAGAGAAAACAGTCCTCTCGTTGACAGCGACACGAAAAACCGAAAACGAAAGGCTTCCGATATTATCGGCTTTTCAAATATACCGGAAATGCCATTCAAAATGCCCCGAACACCGGATATTTCGAGGAAGAAAATCAATTCGGATTCTGACGCAGATGCGGCAATCAAATCGTCCAACAAATCCAGGAACGAAGCGACGCCGGGCGGAAGCAAAGATGACGATAATACGCAAAGGATTTTGGAGGATTGCGACGATTCTGAGGCTACCGATGTTCCTGAAAATGTCAAATGCTTTGTCTATCAGGAGGAAGCCAATTGCAAGGAACGCAGCTTTTTGATACAGGCTGAAGAACCTACGAAAAATTGTGAGGGCGCGGAAATTCGCGGTGGCACTGTTCGCGAATGCGGACCTTATCTACTTGGCAATGTCGAGATTAGAATGTCTGAGGCTAATGGCACTATCAATATTTGGGGAAAAGAGGTAAATATTCGACAATTTGCCGAGAGTTTGGAGGAATTTTGGTGGAGTTTTATCGGAAATTTTTTTGGGAAATTTCTTTGTGTATTATATTTAACTATGAGGATTTGGCCCAATACACAGATTAATTTTCAACACTATTTTTTTGGTTCTCTTCGTAGAAAATTGAAAAAATGGAGACTATTCATAAACGATCAATATCATTATGAATATTTTCCGGTGTAATTATGAAGAGGCTTTAGAGAAATTAAATGAAACATCGTTTGTCGAAATCGAACTAAAATTACAAATTTGTCGCCCAAAGTACTAGCAACAATATATCCCATAGTTTATCGATGTAATCGAAGCAATTTGTTTACCTCACGTAGAATCTTTTTAAAAGGAATTTTTTTATTTTTATTTTTTTTATTTCTTAGAGGATGAAATATTCAACTTATTAAATCGATTCTACAAAAAATTCATGTTGGAAAATCTGAATCTGTTTTACGAATTTCATCCTTCCATTTTTTCATTTTAACTGCAAAAATAAATATATATATTTTTTTTTAATTACCTGCGACTGCACGTTTTTTTCAAAATTCGTTTCTAATAAAAATACGTTGTCTGTATAAATATCTCGATGTTAAACATCATGTACTTGACATGCTGTAAATATTTTCAGTTCATTTCACGACTTTTTAAATCTATGCACAGCTTATTACTCAAATTCCTGACGTAATTTTTTTAGAGGCAGATCAGAAATCACTCACGTAAATGTCCTGTCTCAATTTTTTACACTTCACTTTGATTTATTTATTTATTTATTAATAAAAAACGGGAAATCCCTTGAAACGCATAAATATTACAGGAAAAAAACAATGACCTACAAAAACAATTAATTTAAAAAAACAAAACCAAAAAAAAATCCACCAGATAATAAATTAGGGAAAACACTACTCAATAATTACATAACTATTTTTGGGGGATTAAATCGATTCTACAAATTCCACAATCATTAAAATCCCCGTTATTCAAATTTTTCATTTATAAACCGTTTTATTATCTGTAAATCCGCCCGAATAATCGAGTTATTTAATCGATTCCACGATATCCATAATAAACAACATTTCCATCGACTCAAAAACGCAAAAAATAATTTGCAGGTGAGTCAAGAGTCGGAATACGTGGACGTAGAGGAGGAAATGGAAGAAGAAACGCGAGAACCCTACGAAAACCCTTCGCTGAGTCGTCGAGCGTCTCCGGACGGTCAAAAGACTCCGCGAGCAAGATTCATAAACGGCAATAATCCTTTCGTGTGTTCAACCAACAAAAAATCAAAATTTTCACCGAGTTTCGTTAAATCGAGCATAGGAAAGTATTTCCGACCTGCGTTATCGAATTTGGCGAGAGAAAAGGCGATTTCGAACGAAGGAGAAACCGTTTGGATCGCTAATAACTCGAATAATTTAACTTCCGGTTGCGAACATTGCGATTTGCAGAAAAAACGACATTTGCACTGTTTAAACTGCGATTATTGCAGCGATTCACGTCGCAAACATTCCTGTTGTCGTCAGGACGTCGAAATTTACGAAAAGGACTGCGATTGCGGTCGCAGTCCTCGCGCAGCTCTCGACGATGACGTTATCCTTGATATTCTCACGAATTTCCTTGCTAATCACAAAAAATGCAACGCTGCTTCTCACAATCATTCGAATAAACATTCTTGCGCTAATCACGCCAACGAAGAAACCTGCAGACATCACAATTTGCGCCATCGACGCTCGCCTGAAGGCGATTGTCATCATCCGAAAAAAAGATGCTCGTCGTGCGCCGATGATTTACCATCTTGCAACACGAGACTCACGCCCGGAAATCCTAATTGCTGCGACAGGAGAAACCGATCTCACAGTATCGCTTCTTCGTGCGATGATGAGGAACATCCGCTGCTAAATGGACACCACGAAACACCGGAGGTAAAGAGAAAATTAGGATACAAGGGAATTTAGGGGCGCGACTTTTTGTTTTTTCAAAGGAAGCCTTTTTTTAATTATTAGGAGATTTTCTCAATTTGAAAATGGACTAAAATGGCGAGAAAAGTTGTCTCAAACTTATTTAACGACTTGTTTTCATTTTTAATAAATTATTACGAGATTTTCACGCTCTTAAAATGGATTAAATGGCGAGAAAAATTGTCTAAAGGTCATATAATGCCGTGTTTTCAGTTTTTCAAAATTAATACGAGATTTTCTCAATTTTAAAATGGCGAAAAAAGTTGTCCAAAGTTTATTTAAGGTTTAGTTTTCATGGAAAAAAAAAATTATGACGATATTTCTCAATTCGAGAATTATCCGAAATCTTGAAAAAGTAGCTGAGCTTTTTTTTTTTTTTTATATTGTCACGTCGAGATACTTAAAATGCACCAAAACGTCGAGAAAAATGGTCTAAAAAAATGCTTTTTTTTTTTTTTTTTTTTTTTTTTTTTTTTTTTTTTTTTTTTTTTTTCCCAATGTTAAAAAATATTTTCAGTCTGAAGAAATGATTTTCAATGTTGAACAATAGTTTTTTTATGTGAAAGAACAATTTCACGTGTTATAGAACAATTTTAAAAGTAAAAAAAAAACAATTTTAAATGTATAAAAACAATTTCTAACGTTAAAAAACAATCTTTAACATTAAAAAAATATTTTTATTGTTAAAAAACGATTTTAACAATACCAATCCTAATGATCGATGAATTTTTTGCCGAAATTTCCTCAAAAATAGCTCTCAAAGTAAAGAGTGAACAATTTTCTTTTCCCAGACAAAAAGACGAAGGCTAAGCGGCAAAAAAGTGCGAGGAATACTCACAGATTTGCTGCGAGGTTGCGGCGGTTGTCGCGATCACCAAAACGCAAGTTTTGGTGCAAATGAATCCTCAAGTTTACCTAATATTAATCCAACAGTGCGAGTGACGCCTTCAACATCGACGCAGCCATCGTCCGCAAAAACTTCTACGAATTGTGCGTCGCACTCTAAGCATCAGCCTCGCGATGCTAATAATGAAAAGTAATTATTTTTTCCCCGTTTCTCTTCTTCTCGATTTAAGCAAACTCGTTCACCTAAAAAAAAAGTCATAAGAAAAAAAATTCTGGCGATCCTTCTTTTAATAAATCTCAAATTTAAACCTCATTAAATACATATCGAACATCAAAATTATGCAATCTTGTCAAGATTTACCGTGCATGAAAATTATTTGGAATTAAAAGTAAAATTTTAACTCATCGTAATTTTCAGACCAAACGGATGAAAATTTTTTCATTTTTTTATTGTCACGAATTGAATTTCGAAGAGCACATATTAAAAATTCTGTATTCTTAGGCAAATTTTCTGGATTTATCGAAAAAAAAAATTACCAAAAAAAAAGGTGTAAATAGGGAGAAAAAAAATTTTCAAATCGTTTTTCAACTTTTTCACCTTGAAAATGTCGAGTGAAAACTAAGTTGCCAAAAATTTGGAAAATGTCCGACGGAAAATAGTACTTTGGTTTTTTCTGAGTGAATTCTGTAAGACGTTAATATTTGATGTAAAAATTTTCAGTTGAAAACTAAAGTAGACGATCTTTGAGAATGATGAGCAAAAAATCCCGATTTTTTTTTAAATTTCATACAGTGAATGAAATCACAGGTAAAAAAAAAGGGTAACATCGACCCTCTAAATTTTTTTAAGTTAACCAGATCTCTTTAAAATCAGCAAAATGTGAATAATAATTTATTTATGAACTAACCCACTTTTTACCTCGCACATAAAATTGCAGAATTTCAATGCTTGATATTTAATTAATGAGGTTTGAATGTAAAATTTTCGAAAAAAGGGTAACATCGACCCTCTAATTTTTTTTAAGGTAACCGGATCTCTTTAAAATCAGCAAAATGTGAATAATAATTTATTTATCAACTAACCCACTTTTTACCTCGCACATAAAATTGCAGAATTTCAATGCTTGATATTTAATTAATGAGGTTTGAATGTAAAATTTTCGAAAAAAGGGTAACATCGACCCTCTAATTTTTTTTAACGTAACCGGATCTCCTTAAGATCAGCAAAATGTGAATAATAATTTAATTTTGAACTAACCCACTTTTTACCTCGCACAGAAAATTGCCGATTTTTTTTGCTTGATATTTAATAAATAAAGATTAAATGTGAAATTTTCGAAAATAATAAAAAACCTCAAATTTTTTTGCAGCTGCAGTTCCTGTTCCCGCCGCGTCGAAATGGCAGCGGAAATCGAGAGTAAATTAGAGCTTCTAACGGTGGAAATGGAAAGACTGCGTTCGCGTTCCGACACTTTTCGTGGAATGCTCAATTTACTAAACGCAGACACTGACTGAGTCGACATTGCGGCTGAAAATAGCAGCTAAATAACGAAAAAGAAAGAGGAAAGATCCGCTGTGTCGATCTCTAAGTTTGCTCAAGAGTGAAGCAGCATTTTCGCCAAAATTTGCGAAGTTACATTTTAAAAAAGTGATGAAAAAAATGATAAAACACGTGAATCCTCATTTCGCTTACTGTAAATAGTCGCGAATCCCGATAAATATCGCAACGATCGTTGCGTCGAAAGTCTACCAGCCGTTTTTCCTTTCCCTTTCTTTTTTTATCGTAATTTTAGCGCATAAGAATCATTATTATAATAACATTGTCGATTTATTGAGTAAAAGTGGAAAAAAATACAGTGATCGATTAAATAATTGTTGTCTTCAAGTTCCTCGCGACTTTCGCTCACTTTTCAGCGAACTTGACGATCGAAAAAACGATAAAAATACTATAAAGCGAATGGCTTCACAAAATTACGATGAAATTGTCAATTCCAAGCGCCGATCGATGGAATTGACTTTTTTACGATTTCGATCAATAGTTGCAATCGCAGGAATCGAAACCTTGACCTTGGCCTGCAGTTTCGCTGGATAAAAATCCTGGCCCTTCGCCTTGACCTCCAGGAGTAAAAATATTACTGTAGGACGTCTTCAGGTAGTTAACGTGACCCTGAAGAGAGCGAATTCTTCCCTGCGCTTGGTCGAAAGCTTCGTTAAGGTTGTTTATTTGGCCCTGCATTTTTTGGCGAATCTGCAAAGTGTTAAAAAAAATTCTATAGCATTTTCCGTAGACAAATAATATTTAAAAAATTCAAAATATGATTTTTATTTGGATACGAAGCATTTTTCAAACTTTTTTCGATACTTCTTTTTTGTTTTTTGCAATTTTTATCTTATTCGTTACTTTCATGTGAATATGAATTTTTGTAGTCATATTTTATGAATAGAAAAATGAACACAGCGTCAGAAAAAAAATACTGAAGAGGGTAAATACAGTTTTTCAAACGTTAGTAATAATTCGTGTCTTTGCGATGCGAATTTACTTTTTTACTGGACACATTTTATCGTTAAATTGAATTATATTAATGATTTATCGAAAAATCGTATTTAGAGTTTGAGTTATTCTTGAAATTGAAAAATCAGCTGTAATATTTTCAGAAAAATGTAATTTACTATTAACTAAAAACATCACGCCTAATTTTTCAATTTTACTAATATTTCAACTTCTAAATACGTTTTTTCGATAAGTCGTCAATTTAATGATACACTCTTAAAATTTGCTGTAATATTTGCAGCAAATAGAAACTTCACCATTTATTGAAAAAATCACAGCTAGTTTTTGAATTTAAAAAATATTTCGACACTCATAAATACAATTTTCGATAAGTAATCATTTTAATGATTGCAAAACCAAATTGACGAGTTATTGAAAAATCGTATTCAGGTGTTACAATATTATTTAAATTAAAAAATTAGCTTTAGTATTTGCAGTGAATAGTAACTTGACCATTTATTGAAAAAATAACACAATTTTTAAATTTTAAAAATATTTCGAGACTCATAAATACTATTTTTGATGAGTAATCAATTTAATGGATGTAAAAGCAAATACTTCGTCTCTGTCCTTTTGAGCAGCTCGAGCAGTGGCTCTACATTGAGCCAATTGTTTCTCCATCTCCGCAATTTGTCCCTGCATCGATCTCTTCACAGTTTCGCATCGTTCTTTAGTTCTGACGACTTGTCTCGCAGAATCCTCTCTGACTTGTTCGAGCATCGCAGTTAGCTGTGCAATTTCGTGCATTTTTTCGTCCAATCGTTGTTGCAACTCTGCGTCATGTTCTTCAGCTCTTGCGACTGCATTTTTCATCCGCTCGTTTTCGCTTCTCAATTCGCTGTTCTTTTTCTCCAATTCTTCTAAACGTCCCGAGCCATTTTGGTCCAGAAGCGCAGCATTTTCGCTACGCAAAGCGCTTATCTGACTCGCCATTGTCCCAATTTTGTCCTTACAAGTCAATAATTCACGCGAAAGGTCCTCGCAATTTCGCTCGGCTATCAAACGCATTTGCTGAACTTCTTGGAGCTTCGCTTGCGTCTGCTTAAGAATATCCGGAAGCGGCGCAAGCTCCGCGAGCTTCTCTTGGAATTGATTCTAATATAAAAAAGAAAAATTGTTGGAAATTTCAAATTTATTAGATAAATTCATTTTTTTAATTCTATGCGCGGAAAAAAATCTGATATTAGTCACTAAAGTAATAACTATTCATTTTTAACTTATGTAATTTTTTCACATAATTATGGTGACTATAATTTTTTTTTTTTAAATAGGCTTTCTTATAGAAAAAAAAAATTTTAAATTTCAAATTTATGAGACAACTTCAATTTTTGTTATTCTATGCACAGAACAAATCTGATATTGTTTACTGAAGTGATGACTATTCATTTTTAACTTACGTGATTTTTTTTTACATAATTATGATGACTATAATAATTTTTTTTTAAATACTTTTTTATAGAAAAAAAAGGTGAAATTTTCTAATTTATGAGACAACTTTAATTTTTGTTATTCTATGCAAAGAACGATTCTGTTATTGGTAACTAAAGTCATAACCATCAACTTGTAACTTGCGACTATTTTTGCATTAATTTAAAATTAATGATTCTCTCTTTATAATTAATTTTAAAACATTTTTTTAACACCTTCACTCTTCCAATTTCCAGAGTAACATTTTCGTTCATTCTCGCGTTGTCCATTTCCATCAAATCGAGCTGTCTTCTCTGTTCCTCGACTTGTTCTTGAGCCTGCAGATATTTATTGCGATAATCTTCCAACTGATTCGCCTGATCCTGTATACAGGATCTCAGCTCTTCCAATTCGTCCTGAGCCTCGCGATAACGCTGCTTAGCAACTAGTAAAGCTTGTTCCTGTTCCACGAGCTGTTCTTTATTTCCTGCTCCATAATAATCTCAGCAATAAAAAATAAAACGGCTAAAACTTAAAAAACTAAGACTTAAAAAAATTCCAATACCAAGATTTTGCACATTGCTTCCTCACTTTCCTGCTCCAATTTTATTATCCATTCACACCACAAAAATTAAAAAACTATTTAGCGAAAAAATACAATTTTTCACCATCTTTTTTTTTATCGTTCCACTTAATTAATTTCCAATTTCCTGTAACTTCTGCTCCTCTTTAAAGGAAGTGAAACGGAAGATTAATTAAATTGGAGTCGTCCATTTGTAAAACTGTTCAAAATATTTGAAATTAATGAGAAATGAACCTTGAAATCTATTTCTTTCGGCTTCCATGCTCTTCAGTCTTGCCTGAACATCCTCGAGTCTTGTTTCCACTTTTTCGCGTTCCTCTTTAGCTTCTCGACATTCTTGTTTCAATTTATCAGCGTCGGTTCTGAGGCAGGAAACTTCGCAGAGTTTATTTTTATAATCTTCCTGAAGTCTCGCGTATTGCTCACGAAGATCACGAAGCTGCTGTTGCGGACACGTGCTCGCTCCCTTTTTTTTAAATTAATAATTAAATATTTCCACAAATTCTTGCAGATTTTGACGAAGAGAAAAAAAATCTTACCATCGGCGCTGTTACGCAAATTCCGGAGCAGGAAATCGGTGGCTGCTGCTGAGGCATCTGCGTGCGAGCGAAAATCAATCAAGATGTCCATTTTCTCGAATCTCGTTTCTTCACGTAAGATATCTTTATTTCATATACAAAACTATTTTTTTTTTCTACGAAAAAAAATCCACACAAAAAAAAATCTTTGGAAAAAAGTGTGAAAGAATGGAAAAAAATGTACTTGAAATTCGATGGACTTTTGGAGGAAGTTTTTATGCACAAGTGATTCAATTCTACTGTGAAATTATTCGAGAAAATAATTTTCTTTGATCCTACTGTGAAAGTTTTTTTTATAATCACGCTGTTGATGTGCTCAATGTTTTTATAATTTTACTTTAATTTTACTTCACAATTGAACATTAATTTTATATCTTTATATAAATTGAGATATTTTTATTTTATATTCAAAACTCTTTTCTGTTCTATTTTAAAAAAATTATCACACAGAAAAGAAGTGATCTCGAAAAATTGTATCTGACAAAAATATCAATAAAATTCACTGGGAAAAATATTCTTTAAGAAAAATTGTAAACACCTGGAAAAACTTGAGTTGGAATTCGATTGAAAAGAATTAGAAGTTTTTATGCAGGAATAATTTTAATTCTTCTGTAAAAACTACTTTTTTAAATAATTTTCTTGAGAATGATTGGCCTTAATCATCCTCTAAATGTACTTTAATTTCTATAAGATTGCTTTAATTTTCATTCACAATTGTACATTAAAAACTCAATTCACCAATTTATTAATAACATTTTAGAAATATGGTCAACTAGTCTATACTCTTAAGTGATTTTATGACTGATTGCGATTTGATTTTAGGATTAATTTTTACATAATTGTGGTGACTATAATTTAAAAAAAAAAGTCTTTCTTATAGAAGAGAAAAAGTTGAAATTTTCAAATTTATGAGACATTTAACCAATTTTTTCATTTTTCAACTGATTTTTCAGCTGATTCCGATTTTCCTTTCAGGATGAAGCGAAAACCTTAAGGATACCTTCGCGTGCAAATCCGGCGAATCCGGCGAAGGAGGAGGTGGTGAAGGTCCTCCAGAGACGCAAGGAATCATCGTCGGCTGATGACTCGATGACGTAGTTTGCACCATTTCCGGACAGCACGAACAAGGAGCACAAGGACCTGTACATTTTAACAACTTTCTCTGCTGCTCCAATTGTTGTCGCTCTCTATGAACATTCGCCAGTTGGGTTTGCAAGTTTCGCACTTCCAATCCTACATTGTCGAGCTGCTGAGCCTAAATTCGATTTGGGAAATAATTAAAAATTAAACTCATCGTGATTTCAACCTCAATAATTTAGTGAATTTTTTGCAAACATATTTCCCACAAATTCTTCATAAAAATTCTTCTTCTTTCGTAAAGACACTTCGATTATTTTTCACTGTTCAATTTTGATCAATTTGCCACAGTAAAGTAGATTTTTACCGATCTACAATCATCTACAATCGTCTGCAAATATTCATCTTATGTGAATTTAAACTTTTTAATTTTTTTTTTTTTAAATATAAATAATGGAATTATTATTAAACTATAAAAATATTTCTTTCTGTCGTGTACTCGAAAAAAATTCCTGAATGTAATTGAATATATTTTTGTTTCCAATTATACCTGCTTAAAATTTATTGTTATCAATTTATTTCAAGAAGAGACATGAAGAAATGTGAAAAGAATTGCAATCAGATTTTCCAAATCTTTATTTATTTATAAATAAAATGAATAAAATAAATAAAATAAATAAAATAAATAAAATAAATAAAATAAATAAAATAAATAAAATAAATAAAATAAAATGAATAAATAAATAAAATAAATAAAATAAATATGAAAAGATATAGAAATGCAATCAGATTTTCCAAAAATTTAAAGTAATTTCAAGGTGACAAATGAACGTACGAGTTGATTTGTATTATTGCCGTAGGATGCGAGGTGTTCTTCAGCTTCCGCAGGACATGGCACGGTTCTACCTGGAGGAACGGAACTTCTCGCGTTCGCTGGACCTCGGCAGCACATAACTGGGCTGTTATCCGAAGAGGGACTGAAAAACTCTCTGGATCCTCCGCCCGAAAGTCTAGGCGAACCTACGTATGTCTTCTGATAAGGATTCGAGCCCTCCGGATTTTCTAAAAAAAAATAAATAAAACGACAGACATAAAAACTAGATTTTCAATATGACTCAATATTTTTTATCACTCCGAAATATTTTTTCTTTACTCTATCAATTTATCCATAACTTCTCTACATAGCACTAAACCTTACATAAAATTTGGAGCAAAATAAAAAATTTTGCAATAGGTGAAAAAAAAAATAATATGATAAATTAGCATCTCCGTCAGTTCAGTAGATTTGACTTTAGAAAAATATTTTTCATTCTTCTTAATAATTAGGATTCTTCCTCCCAATTTTTCTAGAGCTTTCGTACAAAGCACTAAAACTTGCATAAAATTAAGAGCGAAATTTTGAAAAAATTTCATGATAAAAAAAAATAATTCGAATAGAAAATGATTAAATCGACTGAGAAATGTTTTAAAAAATATCTCTAAGGCTATTTTACCGCAAACGGTGTTTTGAAAAGCTCCAGAATCTCCGTATTGTTCTTCCAAACAGCTTCTGCAGCCACAAGGCTCTTCGCCTCGACGAGAACTCGCGTATGAATAAGAACTCTGATGATTTTGAGTAGAACGTGGTGAAACTTCGCCGAAATTAGTTGGACAGCAAATCTGACTTCTGGCGGATTGTTGATTTTTTCGGAAGGCCAATTGACGACTCAGTTCCGTATTTTCCTTCACAACTATTCGCATCTCAGCCTGAAGACCGCAAACTTTCCTCTGGAGACAATCAAGCGTGTTGTCCTTCTCCAAAAGAGCTTCTTCCAGTTTATATCTAAGCATGTAACAAGTTAATACAGTTTTCTTTCATCACCGAAAAAATCACAACACGAATATGACGACATACAACAAAATACATCAAATTTCGTTTGTGACATTGACACGAAGATTTAAAAAGAAAACATCGTCGAATCGATGAAGAAACAGAAAAAAATGATCCTCAAACCTTTTAATCTCGAAGCTAACTTCACATTTTTTCACTTTATAGGGTGATTTAAAAAAAATTATGTATATTTAAAAAATGATTTTGTGTGTCAAAGACACTGACGAATTTTTTTCAAATTTTTAATCACGTAATTCAGCCAAAATTAAATGTAAACCTTTTTTTAGACAACCAAAATTAAAGAAAATAGCGAAAATGTAAACATAATTAAATTTCCTTTCAATTACGACTCATTACTAAAATGTTATTATCTAACGGATCGTCTAAAAAAATATATATATTTTTCAAAAAGGTGTTTTAAATATCAAACACATTTAGGAATTATTAAAAAAAATGTTATCACTCAATTCATCAATAATGGAATTTAATCCTTTTGTTAGACAAACAAAGTTTGAGAAAAATATTGAAAAATTCGATGTAATTAAATTGGACCTTAATCTCGGCTGATTAGTATAAAATTTTTTTTTTTTACTTCAAAATCGAATGAAGCGTTTCTAATAAAAAAATTAATTAACTAGCCCATACTTTCCGCCCTCCAATTTAGCATTTTCTTGAACGAGTTTTTCTTGCATATTTAGCGATTCGCTGAGCTTTCCAGTTAAATTTTTCAAGCATCGCGTTCCTTTCGGTCGACTGTCTGGTATCACGATTTTTGGCATTCTATCTTCAGTGTATCCGCAAACTATCGCTCTGGGCAACCTAATTAATTATTTTCATAATAATAAATAAATCTGAAAAATATAAAGCAGAATAATGCGAAAAATATTCGATAAAAAAATTTACTTAAAATACTTTTTCATAAAAATAACTTGGTACTTATTCAAAAGTGAAAAAACTTGTGGTAAAAAATGTCATTTGATTACAATGTAAGAACAATTTAGTTTCATCCAGAAATTTAGTGATTATTTTGTGTTACGAGTATGTCCAATTTTTTTTCGAATATTGAGGATTTTTTAGGGACATTGCACAAAATGTAAATATTTTTTCTTTATAATAACTCAAGAATTATTCATCAGTGTTAAAACTTTTGATAAAAAATGTAATTTAACATAAATTTAAGAGTTACTTAGTCTTATTTAGAAATTTAGTAATTATTTAGTTTGGAGGGTATTTTGAATAATGTTTTATTTAAATATTGAGCATTTCTTAAGAAGATTGCACAAAAATTTTCAGAACGAACTTGTCTTCCGGAAACTCGTGCAGAATATCGAAACATCCGTCCTCAAAATCGTCCTTATCAAAGATTTTTCGTTTTTCTTCTTCGCGTTTATCTTTCTCTTTATCCTTCGTTTCTTCGGCATCTTCTTCAGCTTCTTTTTCTGATGATCTCGTGTGAGGATAAGGCAGCATCTCAAACATTTTGGCAAAAGTTTGACTCGAAGGATCAGCCAAACCCAAAACCCTCTGAATTTTTTTTGTCATCTCGTAGAATTCTTGCATTTTTGAAAAAAGTGATTCTTGTTTTTGCTTCACTAATTTCGCGTCCTCTTCGGTGACTTCTTCTTTCTGCAAGGAAAAAAAAAATACATTTTTCCAATTGTAAAACACAAAATACACAATATGACACAATAAAATCTTTTTAATGGTATTTTCAACATTATTTTTTAAATGGTATTTTGAGTATAATTTTTTAATGGAATTTGCAATGTCATTTTTTCTATTGTATTTTTTATATATTTTTTACTGTTTTTTTTTCATCACACTTCAGTATCATTTTATATCTGTAATTATTATTATTTCGGTTGAAACTCACATCTTTCAACTCAGCAATTTGGAGCTTTATTTCATTCATTTCCTGCCTCACTATTTTGCACCTTTCTTCAGTTTCTTTCATCTCTTCTATTAATTGGCTATCAGTTAGTGGAGTATAACTCATGGCAGAATCCCGGTGACCACCTGGTTTAATTGGCACACCTTTTGGTAAAAAAAAAACCATCAGTACCATTCTGACAATATTACAAACGAATTATTTTGTGGCGAAATTCAGCTATCAGAAATAATTGTATAAAAAATCTGAAAAAATTCACCTAGATGCCTTTTTTTACTCCTTATAACATATTTTGGAGTGAAGAAATAACATCGATTTTTCAGCACTGTAGATTTTTTAGAATAGCCAAAAAAAATCACAAAAAAAATCTGCAACGTCTGATTATTGAAAATATTATGCAAAGCACGAAAAAAAGGTCAGAATATTAAAAATTTTAGGACCCACGATTTTTCGAATCGAGGGTGATTTTTTTTTCGCTCCAAAATATGTTGTGAAGGGTAAAAAAAAAGCATCTACTTGCCGTTCACCCTACTTGAATTTCTCGATCAAATTTATTTTTAGAAATATATAATTTACCCTATGAATTTAAAAAAAATTATACCTTCACCAGCTCCTTCCGGAAGTGGATGCTGTGGAGGTTTAGCAGCTTCTTGATTGGCATGAGGTTCTCCAACCCAATTCGCTTCATCCTGTGGCTCTTCCTCTTCTTCGGGTATTTCTTCAATACTAAGAGAAACCTCTTTTCTTGGTTCTTCAGCTTCATTTTCTACCGGTGAAGCAGAAGGTTCCGGTGCATCTTCTTCTTCTTCGGTTGGAACAGGATCTTCTTCTTCGGCCATTTCGCTATAAGATCTGTCGACGTTCAAAGAGCTTTCGCTTTCATTCCAGTCCTCATAAAATTTTCTTCCCGCTAGATTTATTTCTATTTCTTCATCGCATTTGCCGACATCGCTTCTATCACCTTGAGCTTCTTCTGAGGGCGAAGGGAAGATGATATCCGGTTCGTGTTCCACTCGATTCGATGAACCGTAAGGATCGCTTATGAGAGACTTCAAACCTCTGAGATCATCGGAACCGGAAGAAGAATATTCTTCCGCTACTTCGCGACTCGTTGGCCGAGTCAATATACGGACTTCCGGTAACTTAAGTGGCCTCTTCACTTCGAAAAGAGACTCCAAAGAACCAAAGACATCTTTTTTCTTGACTTTGCTACACGTTTTCAAAAAATTACACAATTTTTGTTAATAGAAGTTGTATCAATTTGACAGAATTTTGTTTCGCATTTTTTCGCATTTCATCATCAAATTTAAATAGTCAGAAAACAGTATTGTATTTTAGCGAGATCAAACATTTTTATGCATTGCAACGTGATATAAATAATCTACAAATTTTACACACTTTTTGTGCTTAATCAGAAGCGACAAAATAAATTCGTGAAATTAAAATTTTTTGTCATAATTACAGAAAATAATCCGTGATGTGAAAATATATAATTATGAAACATTATTTCCGTACCTTTTGTACAAAATTCACAAAATTTTCTGCACAAGTTGGTGGACATTTAAAAAAAAAATTTTGAAGGTGAGAAAAAAAATTATTTTTTGTTGCAAGTGAAGAAATAATTTTTTTTCTGAAAGCAGAGAAATGAACATTCTATTTACCTTGTGAAGTCGGTCGCTTTGTCGCTTTTTACTCTTCTTTGTTGCTTTACATGTCCTCGTTGCTGTTGTAAACGACGTCTTTTCAGGTCTTGGGAACTTTTGCTGCGCTGAGAAATCGTATCCGAGGCTCCAGAAAAATTTGCAGCTCTTGGAGAATTTATTGGTGAACGAATTTGATTTTTGATACACGGCTTCCGCTTCTGGAATTATAAATGTGAATTAATTGGAGCCCGGAGAATTTTTTTTTGTTTGTCAATATGATTGATAGTTTTCGTGTTTTACTCCCTTAGATTTACCTTCATTATTTTACCTTCGAAACGGCAACGTCCTTTGGGCTTATCGATGGTAAAATAGAGACTTTTTAGTCTCGTATAAAAAAGGACGCAGCAGTTCCAAATTGCGTAAGGCAATTTTACGATAATTGACAGTCCCTTTTATTTGACGTTTCGTTCCAAAGAGGTACAAAAAAATAATGACTTCTTTTATTTTTTATCTAAAAAAGTGAACTACGAATACATATAATCACGACAAATGTAACTCTTTATTTTTTTCGGTTGTATAATGAAATGGATTAAATTCAAATCGTTCAAATTAGAAGTCTTTTTTTCATCAGTTCAAATTTTTTTTTAAATGAAGAAACATCAGATGAAATTTTCGCATTTTTCTGTAAATTTGAGTTTTCGGTTCTCGAAAGTAAATTTTTTTTTACGAATATTTTAGGAATCACCAATATTTCGGTGGATAGCATACAAAAATTTATTTTAGTCTTGAAAATTACAAAAAAAAATCAGGACACCGTAACTGAGAAGGGCTTCAAAAATAAAAATCCAAATATCCCACTTCAGTGGATATTTGGATCGCATTTCCCATTTTCGCACAGCCCATCTTTACCGACTATCGGTAATAAGTACCGCACGACGGACGTCGTCGACGACGTGCGATATGTCGTATAGCGACAGTAGCGCCAAGAATGTGTGCAATTAGCCGCCATAGACCCTAAGGAAGTCTATTGCTCCAAAGATAGGACGATAATAAATCAGCGTATCCTAAAAAAAAATTTAAAAACCCTTCAAGATGATAAATCAGCATATCCTAAAAAACAACGAAACTCTCATAATTGATAACTCGAGATACCGTCAACCAGTATATCCCAAAAAATCAAGACACTAGCTCTGCCATCTATCAACGAGCTTTCGCATTTCCCATTTTCCACAGCCCATCTTTACCGACCATCGGTAATAAGTACCGCACGACGGACGTCGTCGACGACGTGCGATATGTCGTATAGCGACAGTAGCGCCAAGAATGTGTGCAATCAGCCGCCATAGACCCTAAGGAAGTCTATTGCTCCAAAGACAGGACGACAATAAATCAGCGTATCCTAAAAAAAAAATATTTAAACCCTTAAAGATAATTAATCAGCATATCCTAAAAAAAAACGAAACTCTCATAATTGATAACTCGAGATACCGTCAACCAGTAAATCCCAAAAATTCAAGACACTAGCTCTGCCATCTATCAACAAGCTTTCGCATTTCCCATTTTCGCACAGCCCATCCTTACCGACCATCGGTAACAAGTACCGCACGACGGACGTCGTCGACGACGTGCGATATGTCGTATAGCGACAGTAGCGCCAAGAATGTGTGCAATCAGCCGCCATAGACCCTGAGGAAGTCTATCGCCCGAGAGACTGGATGAACCTCGGGTAAGTTGCTAACGAGACGAGAATAAATCGCCGAGACTTTCCTTGTCAAAGTTGGAGCGATTGCAGGCTCTCGTTTCACCGGGGGAGGCATCCTTTCTTCAGGGTGAGTCCCGCACCGGGATATTCACCTCGCGACGACGACGTTTTCGCGATACTTCGTCGCACGCTCTTCCGATTTTTTTTTCTTTTTTTTTTTTTTTTTTTCCAATGCAATATACATAATTTCCAATTGACAGTGAACTTATTAATTATTACAATTAAAAACACATCACCTTAAGCCGGTTTTTCGTTTTAAGCTCTCCATTCAAAAGTTTTAAACCGCTGGAAAATTTTCTTTCAGCAATTTTGTTTATTTTTGGATTTTTGTTCTTATCTGTCGATTTGGACAATTGTCGTTCGATTACTGAGATTCTCATCTCTTCCTGTAGCGTAGCAAAAACTCTGCGCAATCCCAGAGACGGACGGTCTTGAATGAAGATCGTCAGATGGCTACAAGCGGAGCGGGAGTTCCAACCGAAAGTAACGTGTCGCCAAAATCGTGAGGCGTACGCTGGCTTTGAGAAGAGCGACACAGGCAAGGCGTTCACACGCTCCAGACTTTCGGTATGAGTGGCAGCAATGCCGGTGTCGCCGATCTCTTTCATCTGCTCGAGTCAAATAAACTCGCAGACGTCGAGGAGATAAAGAAGGTTTTTCACGAGCACTTTTTGTCCAGTAAGTTTACATTTTTGGTAAATTAATTGGCCGATTTGTTATCAATTTCTGTTTAAAATTTAACTGTTGGCAAGATTTTTCGTGAATCATTGATGCACAAATGATGATAAGAAAAATTAGAAGCAAAACCGCTATAAATTATCAAAATCCAAGGGAAAATCTTGTCTTTTTTAGAAAGCAATGAAAAATTTTTAAAATATTGGATGACAATCAATTATTTTGTGGGTAAAACTAAGATTGTGGCTTCATTATTATTAGCTTCATAAAATTGGAGTATTTAATATGATTTTAATTCTCTGCATCTGAAATTAAGGACTTGATATGTGAGGAAATGAGAATTAGAACATTTAGGAGATAAAGAAGGTTTTCCACAAGCATTTTTTGTCCAGTAAGTTTACATTTTTGGTAAATTAATTGGCTAATTTGTTGTCAAATTCTGTTTCAAATTGAATTATTTGCAATATTTTTTGTGCATCATTTACAGATGAGAAAATAAGAATTAAAATTGCTATAAATGATCGAAATGCAAAAGGAAATGTTGTTTTTTAGAAAGCAATGCAGAATTTTGGAAATATTGGATGGCAATCAATGATTTTGTGGGTAAAACTAAGATTGTGGCTGCAGCATTAATATCTTAACAAAATTAAAGTATTGGAGTATTTAATATAATTTTTATTCTCTGAAAAATAACAATTTTATGTAAAACCAGCAGCAAATCAAATTATTTACAAAATATTTTCTTCATCTGAAATTGAGGACTTAACAGATAAAGGGATACAAATTAAAACAGTTATAGACAATCGAAATGCAAAAGAAAATAGTTTTTTTAGAAAACAAGCAAAAGATTTTTTTAAATATGATGGTAATCAATTATTATTTTGTTTTTCGATTCCACTAAGATTGCTAACAATATTGAAATATTCAATACAATTAACGTACTTAAATCACGAAATATTATATGGAAAACAAGACGCAAGATTTTAAATAATCGATGCATACAAAAAAAGTTATTTCCAAAAAAAGACTGATTCTTCGTCAATTCAGCTACTTTTTTGTCAAACCTCTTTGATTATTCTCACAATAGCACACATTTTAGTACCACTCGAAAGTACACTCCTAATTCTTCCAGACTTTTAAATCCAATATTACGAAAATATTATATTTCGTCAAAGTCAATATATCTTAAAAAATTAAAGTCATAGAAAAAAATTATACTCATTTTTCAGTCAGAAAAACGTAACCTTTTTTAATTAAAAAAATAATCTTTACATTTGGAAGCGAAAAAGTACTATTATCGGGTCGCGAAGTTGTCTGAAAAATTTCATTGAAAAGTTCACATGAAACTACAACTTTTATGTTGAAACAATTTTTTTCTATGACTCCAATTTTTCAACATATATTGACTCAAAAGAAATACCGCATTTTTGGAAATATTGGATTTAAAAATCTGGAAAAATAAGTAGAGAGCACTAAATTGTGTCTAATTATGGGACTAATCAGAGGTTTTTGAAAAAAAAGTGGCTGAATTGATGAAGAATCCCTCAAATATAATTGTGGCTTTTTAAATGGAAAAAAAATCATTCGCAGCTAAAGATAATTGGCTAGTAAATGGACTGTTCGACTATTACCTCTCGACGAATTCGCTGAGAGCGGTCGAAGTATTGGCGGGTGTGCGAGAGCCGCACGACAAACATCTTCTCGATCGTTTAGCGGAGACGCTCGGAAAATCCGGCGGTCATGGCCAAAGAGTTCAAGCTCTCACGCTGCTCGGGCACGTGGCTCGACGTCAGCCTACCTGGCTCTACAAACTCGCCAATCACACGCTTTTCAGTCAATTGCTCAAGCTTCTCAAGGTAATTATCAATTTAATTACCATCTATTTACATTAATTTTACAATCTACCATTTATGTTTACATTACAAACTAATATTTCCACCTCATTAATAAACTACAATTTCACACATTATTTTGTAAACTCCTCTTCGTATTCACTCAATTAACTCCCATTTATTACTTCCACGAATTGACGAATTCTTCGGTACGTGATTTGTGTTATTACTCGAGTTATTACAAAATTGGAGCAATCTATTTGCAATGCAAACAATTGTTTGGTATCAAAAATAAAAAATGTAAAAATTGAGAGGTAACAAACTGACGATTGAAATTCTATACTATATATGAGGAATTCTTCGTCAATTTAGCGACTTTTTTTCAACCCTTTTCGATTATTCCCATAATTAATCCTAGACAGATTTTAGTATCACTTGAAAGTACTTTTTCCCAATTTTTTCAGATTTTTTAATTCTCGTGAACTTTTTAATTAAATTTTTCGAAGAATTCTGCGACCCGACAATATTACTTTTTCGCTGAAAAATATGAAGATAATTTTTTTAATCAAAATAGGCCACTTTTTTTTGGCTGAAAAAATTACATAATCTCTGCGCTTATGTATTGATAACACAAAAAAATTGCCATTTTGGGACCGATCAAAGTTCCAAAGTAGAAGAATAATTTGCTCAAAGTAATACAAATTTTGCAGCAAAAAAAAAGAAAAATGACAACAACGTTTTCATTTGAAATTTGTGCGAAAATTATGCGATGATAAATCAATAAAGTTGTTGGTGTATGATAGACTTTTTTAAAATGTTATCTGCACATTATTTTTTCTACTTAGAACAAATTATTTTTTCGACTCTTTTGCTGGAAAATTGTCGTTTATGTGTATAAAAATTACATTATATTTAATTGATATGTTAATCGCTTGTTACTTGGTATTATATTGTATGGACAATGATCAAATGGCTTTCTATTTTTATTCGAGCGAATAAAAATAGAAAGAAAAAAAAATGAAAAAATCAATGGATATTTTGCGTTTAGCTCGAGGGAGACACGCTGTCACTGATGAGCGCTCTTCTGCTACTCGTGACGCTTTTGCCGATGCTGCCCGCAGCGTTGGGTCCGTATCTTCAAGAGATCTTCGAGGTTTTCGGGCGTTTAGCTTCTTATCATCAGTATCAATCATCCAGCCTCGCGCCGACTTCCAGCTCCAATTCTATCGACAAGGACCAACTCTACCTCCTTCACTTGCAGGCAAGAATAACAGTTTTCGGTAACTCGACTCATCATTTGAGCAAAGCTAAATTTCGCTGATTTCCATTTAATTATTTCCCTTGAAATTAAATCGGAATTTCGTATCTCAAAAATTAATAATGCAAATGATTAAAATGACAAAGGCAATTGAATTTTCCCAAGCAGATCGAGGGCATTTTTCGAACTAAGCTATTAAAAAAATATCCTCATAGTTATTGGAGGCAATTAAGATCAAAGTATGGAAATGTTTGTGTAGTGCAAATGATAAAAAGTACAAAAACAATTGAATTTTCCCAAGCAGATCGAAGGCATTTTACGAACTAAGCTATTGATAAAATATCCTCATAGTTATTGGAGGAAATTGACGATCAAAGTATGGAAATATATGTGTAATGCAAATGATAAAAAGTACAAAAGCAATTGAATTTTCCCAAGCAGATCGTAGCCATTTTTCGAACTAAGCTATTAAAAAAATATCCTCATAGTTATTGGAGGAAATTAACGATCAAAGTATGGAAATATATGTGTAATGGGTTAAAAATCTTGGTCATATTTTTAGGAACTAGTTCATTTCTAATTTATTATTTTATTTTGAAAAATTTGAATTTTTCTAGTGCTAAAATAAAGCTACATATCGACGTTTACACAGACGATAAAAATGATGTGTTTTTATCTCAAAAATGAATAATGCGAATGCCAAAAAGTACGAAAAAAAAAATCCGAAAGCATATCAAATCTTTTTTTAATTAATTCGTTAACGAAATATCGCTATGATTATCGTAGGAAATTAAAAAACTTTCATATTCAAATTAATGAGCATGAAAATGTGAATCTAATGCCTTTAAAATCTCTGTCATATTTTCAAAAAAAAAAAAAATTTCTAATTAAATTACTAAAAAAAATTCTAATTTACTAAAAAAAAAAATGTCTAATTTATTTGAAAAATGTTTAATTTATTTGAAAAATGTTTAATTTATTTGAAAAATGTTTAATTTATTTGAAAAATGTTTAATTTATTTGAAAAATGTTTAATTTAGTTGAAAAATGTTTAATTTATTTGAAAAATGTTTAATTTACTCAAAAAATGTTTAATTTACTCAAAAAATGTAATAAATTCATTAGAAAATGTATCGATTTATCCAACAGGTCGGACTGTACAGTCTTTTTCACAGACTCTACGCTCTTTATCCCTGCAACTTTATCGCTTACCTAAGAGTCCAATACACGCAGCGCGATCAGTTGGCGACGTTTACACACACGATAAGACCGATGTTGGAATCTGTGCGAATGCATCCGTTGCTCGTCACTGCTTCGAAGGATCAGGAAACGAACGCGGCGCGATGGAAAAAAATGGAGCATCACGACGTCGTCGCCGAGTGCGGACGTTTTGCCGTCGATCGGAGCCGCGAGGAAGTCCTTGGACCGAGCAATCCTCGCGCTACGCCGATTCTCGATCATCCGGGAATTTATACGCCTGTTATTGGCTCCGCTGGCGGTTTGTCCGCCACGGGAACGAGCAACGGCGACGAGGAAACTTTCTGGTCGCCGAGCATGGCTGTTCCACCCCAAAGTCCACCGCCTTTGCAAACTACGAGCCACGAACCGCGATCGACGCCATCAACGCCCAATAATAATAATACTAGAAGCAACTCTTCTCCACCGGAAGCTGCAGTTGAAGCGACACCGGAAACTACTCCCGTTAAGGTAACGATCGATCATTCGACTTATTTTGTTTTCTTGGAAATTTTTTTTTTCCAAATTTTCATGTCAGAAAACTCAGAATTGGCCAAAAGATCGAGAAAAGTGCAACCGATTGAGCTTAAATTTGGCGCACGAGTGAAGCAGCAGTTCGTCTTTGATTGTTGCAATTTTTTACGAAATGTGTGCAGAATTTTTTGTTTTATGGCTTTTTGAAATCTTTCGAAAAAGGACGTCCGCCTTTTTTTTTAGCTTTCGTAAAATTAATGATATTTTGCTGAATAATTCTTTATAAGTGAAGGTACTGTTAATGGTGTTTGGTATTGAATTTGACCGACATCGGTAAAGCGTTTTTCAAAACGATTTTAAAATTCTTGATTTCGTGATTGTTTTGAACTTTCCTGAAATTTTTCGCTCAATAATCCAAAAACTTTTTTTGTATACAAAAACTTTCTTATGCGTTAAAGTAGAAACTTTAAATTGATAAAAATATTTGAATAGAAATATTTATAAATTCGAAAAAAAATTAAATTCGAAAAAAAAATCCAAAAATTCGAATTTTTTTTAAAATTCGAAACAAATATTTAAAAATTCGAAACAAATATTTAAAAATTCGAAACAAATACTTACAAATTCGAAACAAATATTTAAAAATTCGAAACAAATATTTGAAAATTCGAAACAAATATTTAAAAATGCGGAACAAATATTTCCAAATTCGAAACAAATATTAAAAAATTTAAGACAAATATTCAAAAATCCGAAACAAATATTCAAAAATCCGAAAAAAAAAACATTCTTTAAAATCGGAAAAGTCAGAATATTCAGATCTTTACTTCACGGTCTTTTTTTCTAATAATTATACGTTTTGAGAGTAGGATATGCGACAAGGAGTAACAAGACAACCTCCAGTCGGTTCGACGGCAGTTCGAGCTCTCGGCGCTTTGGGAAATGGCGCATTATCCGGAAATTCGAGACCAGCAACGCCCACGCCTCTAATAACAACGGGTTCGGCGTTCGCTGTGACCGGAATCGGCGGCGGCGACAGTAACGTACTTTCTCAAAAAATTAGTAAACTAGTCGCCGAAAGACAGAGTGTTCTTCAACAAGCGCAAAGACCGTCGTTCAACGCTTCCGAAAATATCGGAAAATTGCTGGAGAGCAGTCCCAATCAAAACGGGAAAAATGACTCGTGGAACGAAGATCAAGAAGTTAGTAAAAAAAAATTTGATCAATCGATGAATGGAAAATGTCGCTGAGGCTCATTTTAAAGAGGCTCAATTTATTATTTATTGTCACAGGTCCTCGAAATCGTGAGTTCCCGAGCCGGAAGATCCGAAAGCTTAAGTTACATCGACAGAGAAATGGAAAGTTACAATGAGGAAATAACGCGAGGTGCTCGAGCGGATTTGGCGCGAAAAGTACAACGGATTCGATTTCATTCCCAATGTCAACCTTCGGGTGTGTGTACAATAGTCTATCCTCAGTACAAGGTAATTATTTGTAAATATTTTCACAAGTTTTCACGAAAAATCCGGTTTTTTGCGAAAATATTTAAGCGTTTTTTTTCCCCCAAATTTGCAAATAAATGTGGAAATTTTTATGCGTCTGATATTTTGTTCATTGTTACCTGAAAATTACTTGGGACAAACATTGAACATTCGTTTTTTTCTTTTTCAGTACAATTTTTTTCCCAATTGAAATCGTGAAATAATTTTTTTTATTTGAGATGCGAATATTTTTTATAATAAATATGTAGAAATCGCCAATTTTTTTTATCGAACCACAATTTGGGAATCTTGTTCAAATGTAAAAGTTCAGAACAAAATTGATATATTGACGAACAATAATGATTTCTTGGCGATTCTAAAATTAAAAAATTTAAGCCTCGGAATTTTTATAAAATTCGAAAATATATAAATCTTTATACTTCTGTTATTAATTCATTGTTGCCCGAAAGTTACATGCAACAAGAATTAAACATTCGTTTTTTCACACTAAAATTTCGTTTTCAATTAAAACCCCGAAATTTGTACAAAATCAAAGGTGTCAAAAATTTCCATGTACAAAAATGGCAAATTTTTAAAATCTTCAATAATCGTAGAATAAAAACGTGTTCGGATATAAAAGTCCAAAAAAACTTTCTTGACGATTTTAAAATTCGAAAATTAAGCCTTGAATTTTTTTTTATTCGAAAATATACATATATTTATGCCTCTGTTATTTTGTTCATTGTTGCCTGAAAATGACAAGTATTAAACATTCGCGTTTTCACATTCAATTCATTTGTCAATAAAAACCCCGAAATTGATACGAAATTAAACATCTTCCATGTCCAAAGATAACGAATTTGTGAAATCTTTAGGTACGTAGAGTGAAATCTTGTTCGGATATGAAAGTCCAGAAGAAAATGGACATAGTTACGAACAAAATTCAGACTATTATCGGAGAAAAACGTACGATGGAAACGGGTACGCAAACTTGCGAGGTCATACCTTACGAACATTTGCTCGTGGGCATTTTGTCCCAACGAAGTACCGAACAACAGCAACAACAGCAACATCATCCAATGAGACAGAATTCGGATTCTAGGCTTTCTCCGAGTTCTATGCTCGATCGCTACGTCGAGGCCTGCGCACGATTCAGTAGCTGGTCGAACGGCGGTAAAATAGTCCACTTTTTGACCCATAACTCAACATTTTTTTTTCTCCTGGATCTCCGACTTTAATGCATTTTCCAAATTGCAGAAAAATCGAGGCCAAAACTGAGAAAAAAGGGCATTGAAGATGAGGCGAACGAAGATTCGAACGAAGACGTCGGTCTCGACGCTGATTCTGCTAATCATCAGTTACAGCTCATGCAAATGCAGCTGCAATTCGAAAGACAGAGGAGAGAAGTTCACGCTGAGAGAAACCGAAGACTGCTCGGAAAATTAAGGGACTCGAGGGCTCTCGAAGAATACAACGCCGCCTTAGTAAGAATTTTCAGATATTATCCACAATTAACGAGAATTATGTGATTTTTTTTTCCAATTTTTGCTAATTGAGGAAGCTTTGATTTTATTTAAATGAAAATTTTCGAGATTTTCATCTCAAAAATTTACGAAACCGACTCTAAATCACAATAAAAAAAAGCCTGGAAAGTAAACCTTTGCAAATTGCTTTCTCATTATTTTTTGCTTTCGAATTTGTCAGATTTTTGAATTAAAAAAAAATATGTTATTGCATTAACCTTAACAAAACGTAACATAGCGATTTCAAAATTTAGACATGAAATCGATATTAGATTGAAATCGATATTTAGCAATTATAGGTACACAGTTTCGTTATAATTTGTTATGTGGTTGAAATTTTTCAGAAATGTAACTTTGATTAAAAAATAGAGCTGCAAAGTTGCACTTTGCAAATTGCTTCCTCATTATTTTTGGTTCTTTCACAAAACTTTCTCTATAATGAAGCCAAAATCGATTAACATGCTCTCTCAAAGAGAGAACTTTGTAAAAAAAAATTTTTTAAATGAGGAAGCAATTTGCAAAGTTCAACTTTGCAGCTTATTTTTTTCTCTCTTTTTTTCAAATATTCAAGAACTTTACTATTTTGCAATCGTGTATTCAAAATATTTCTATCTTGAAACTATTACATTGCAGAACAAATCTGGCGAAAAATAAAAAGCTACGAAGTTCTGAAGTGTTTTCAGAATTTAGGAGAGAAAAAAAACTGAATAAATATTCCCGTAGTTTATAAAATTGAGTCAAGAATTTTCTTTTTTCATCTTTCTCCTAAAATCATTGAATTCAATCCATACTTTTTATTTATTTATTAGTGAGTCTTGGATTTTCTTGTAATTTTCTAGACCGACCGACTAAAAATAGCCGAAAAAGAGGTAGACGGCTTGAAGAGTGAATTAGAGAGAAGTAAAAAGGACGCTCGAGTGGCGGAGGATAAATACACTGAAGCTCTTCGCCATTGGCAAGCAAAGGTAAAAATCTAAGCGACGAAATGCATTTTCGAAGACCCCGAATGATTACTAACAATTTTTTGATTGCCAGTGCGTGGAAGAACAGCAGGACAATCGAATCCTGCGTAATCGAGCGGAAACTTTAGAACTCGAGCTGAAAAACGAGAGGAAAAAGGTCGCAGAATGCGAGCAACAAACTCGAGCCGCTGACGCTGCGTTTTTCGATGCTGCTCATCAACTTAAAGGCGCTCTTAAAGCTGCTAGTCGAGCAGAAGAGTTGAAACGTATTCTCGATAATGTACAAAAGAGATTCCTCCTTTTTGGTGAGGTAAGACTTAAAAAATCCATAAATTTCTTCATGACTTTTGTCCATTTTATTTTTTTTATTTTAAGCGGTGTATTTTCGATTTTTTGCCTCATAAAACAAGCTTTGTTTTCATGAACAAAAAATTCAATATTTTAATGTCAGAACACGCAAAATATTTTAAAACGTACGAAAAAGTGATCTAGAAAAAATTATCGTGTGTTTGTGTAAAACTCCTAAAATTCAAATGCTTATAACGTGAGAACGAATTTATCTATCGAGCTCAAATTTTGCACACAACTGAAGTAGCAACTCCTATTCAATTGCCGCAATTTTTGATTAAGTGGTTGCAAAAATTAAGATTTCGGAGCATTTTTTGTTTAAAAAAAAAAGCGTGGTTGCTCTAACTTTCGTAAAAATATGTCTATTATGTTGAGTAATTTTTTATAAGTGCATATGCACTTAATTTAGCTTTGTATCGAATTTGGGTCGAATCGGTAAAGTGATTTCGATTTTAGGAAATTAGAAAAATTTTGAAAAATTTACATGTCCTTCAACTTTTCCAAAAACTTATCTGAAATATCGAGCCTAAATTTTGTATGTGAGCAGAATAATATTCAACTATAATAAATAAAGATTTTCGTGGCAATCGATGTGAATTTTTTTTTTTTTGCAATTTCGAATAATTGAAAAAATTAACGGTATCACATTAATTGCCGCAAATCGTCAAATATCAATCGAAAATTCAACTCGAGAACAAAATAATATGCAGCCATCATAAATATATGTAATTCAGTAACGAACGGTAAAAAAATTTTGGTTTTATCAAATTTTGGATTATCAAAAATCGAACTTTATCGCATTAACTTTTGCAACACTTTAGATAAGCCCAAATTTAGTATATAAACAAAATCATATTCGGTTATTTTAGATATATAATTTAGTGACAAAACTTTAATAATGTCGATTTTATGGAATTTAAACGTTTATTGAATTTATTTTTAGTTGTGCATGAAAAATTGCGTTCCGTTCAATTTATCTCTACAAGAATTTAGTCAATGATGTTTTTACTCGAAGTACAGTTAATATTTATTATTCCAGGCGCAAACAAGACTTCAAGAGCGATCAGTCGGTTTAGTGCCAATGGCGAGACAAGAAGCGGCGCAAATTCAGCGTTCTTACGCGGAGGAATTATCCAGTAAGTCAATTTTCAATTTATTTAAGGCCAATCATAAGAATTTGTCCCGAAATATAGGCCGATTTTTAACTCCTTTTTTTAACGCATATTTTGACGACAAAATAAATTATTTAAAATTGCTGTAACTTATAATCATTTGGGAATTCGATGAAAATAAAAATGTCCGGAATTTGGCGATCACTTACAGACTTTAAGACAATATTTACAATGACGAAACCGGAAGTATTTCCATTAAAAAATAATGTATACTTATGTTGATTTCCCCTCAAAATGTAGCTTGAAATTACACAATAAATTCCAAATTAATTTCGTCTCGTCGGTCATGAAAAAAACGCACGTTTTCATTTTTTATTGAAGTCGATACGTTGAATCGTTTCCAAAATATTCCAAATCGAAAAAAGTCTGTAAAAAATTGGCATTTACCAACAATGTTTTTTTTTTTCAATTCCGAAATTTCGATTAATTTTTTTTAAATTCAGAAATTCCGATTAATTTTTTTTTATATTCCGAAATTCCGATTAATTTTTTTTTTAATTCAGAAATTCCGATTAATTTTTTGTAATTCCGAAATTCCGAATAATTTCTTTTTAAATTCCGAAATTCCGATTATTTTTTTTTTATTCCGAAATTCCGATTAATTTTTCATAAAATCCGAAATACCGATTAATTATCAAGAATTCTTTTCCGCTCAGCAAAACTCATAAAAACTGCCTATCATAAATATCCAAAAAAATTTCCGCCAGTCAACAAAAAGTGGCAAGCCCAAAAATCGTTTTTTCGATGATTCGAGTGTCTAAAAAATTCAAAAAATCAAACAAAGCCAAAAAAAAACCTTGCGATGTCTTCCGCAGATTTGCGTCGTCAACTAGACTCGCGAGCTTCTCTGATCGAAGCGTTAAGGGTGCGTCTCGTGGAATTGGAGGGTCGGGAAGCGCGCAAGGAAAATCAGCTCGTAGATCAGCAGCGTCTTCTTCAGGAGGCGAAAGATCGTCACGAATCGGAGCTTCGCGCGGTCGAGTCAAAGTACAGAGCGCAAGTTGAGATAAATCTTCTGTTGGAATTGCGTATTTTGGAGCTACACGGTTACCTCGAAGTGGCGACTTCCTCGGCATCGCCGAAGGAACGATCGCCTCCGCTTTCCGGAAGTCTCGCATCCTCGAGCGAGGGAAGCCTCGCCTTTCATTCCGGCGCCGGTTTAATCGGCGACTGCTGCGATTCCGCGGGAGAAATACCAAATTTACAGGCTATCGTCGAACCCGCGCCTTCGACGAGCCAGGCAACGACGCCGTCCCGCACCAGGCGAGAATAATAGACCAAACGCGCGACAAGCTAATTAAATATATTAAGAGTTAACGAAGGGGCAAGAATGAATGAGGAGAAAAACGAAAATTGTACATTGATCAAGGCCTTTCGTGTCGCTATCGACGAATTTTGAGACTTAAGATATCCTCAGCGATTTATTCCGCTCGAATTTGGCATTCGAAACGTTTTTCAAACGATATTAATATATCAAGCTATTCGAGAAGCTGAAAATATTGATTTTCCGTCATGATTACTTGCGAAATGCTATTTGGAATGAAAAAGAGTGTTATCGAACTAATTACACGGCATATCGACTTTTTTTTAATGAAATTTAATGGGAAATTAATTATTGTGGATTCGTGTATGGAAGAATTTTCTTCGGTTATTTGTTAATAGGAATTTAGAATTATTGTTGGTATGGAAAATCAATATTTTCAGCGGCTTTAATATTCTTGATTTTTCTGCGGATTTTTATCCCGTTGGGAAGTATTCGATATTTAAAGATTTCGAATTTACAGAATACGAAGATTTAGAATTTACAAAATTCGAAGATTTAGAATTTACGAAATTCGAAGTTCTAAAATTTTCAAAATTCGAGGTGCTAAAATGTTCAAAATATGAAGATCTGGAATTTACAAAATTCGAAGATCGAGAATTTTCAAAACTCGAAGATTTCAAATTTATGAAATCCGAAGATTTCAAATTTAAAAAATATAAAGATTTCAAATTTACAAAATATGAAGATTTCAAATTTACAAAAAATGAAGATTCAGAATTCACAAAATTCGAAGATCTAAAATTTTCAAAATTCGAAGATCTAGAATTAAAAAATCTGAAGATCAACAAAATTCGAATATCTAAAATTTAAAAAATTCAAAGACCTAGAATTACAAATCTGAAGATCTGGAAACAACAAAAATCGAAGATTCGGAATTTACAAAGTTCCAAGATCTAGAATTTGCAGAATCCCAAAATCTAGAATTTCTACAATTCAAGAATTTCATCCAATCAAAAAGCGTTCGACTTTCTTTCTGAATCTCACATTTCACCGGAATTGTATCGCTTGGACTATCTTAAGCGTCGAAATTCGCGGTCGCTCACCAGAGGAAAGTTATATAGTAGCTTCTAATCGAACTATAGGTTATAATCATGAATCCCATGGATAAATTTAGTGTCGCATGACTGACGATTGTCGAACATTTTTCTCTGCTCGGGTGCGAACGTTTCGAACGGCTCTATATCTGATTTATCTACATCGTCACTCGAGTAGCAGCAGCAGCGCCCTCGTCGCCGCGACTCCGAAGCTTCTTCACGACGAATTCACACTCTCTGAAATAATAAAAAGTTGAAATATTTTGTGAGCAATCGTAATATCGTCGTTTTCACCGAATTATCCTCTTTCTTTTTTTTAACCCACCAAAATTAAGCAGCTGAAATTATTCCAGGTATTTTCGATGATCTGAGACATTCAACATCGATGATGGCGCCACTTTCGCAGTCTTTATAGCCGTTGAAAGTCTTGGATTAGGATAAAAACTTGTGCCAAATATAATTTATGTCGTATCACTTTAAATTCTAATTTATATTTTTTAAAAATCGTCCCACTATTTTTTTTATTAATAGGTTTTCAATTTTTTTTAGCTACTTGTACCAAATATGGTTCTTTTTTATAGCGTTCAAACTCTGATTAAAAAAAAAAGGCTGAGGGTTTTACATTTTGGAAATCATTAATAAAAAAAAACTCAATTTTACTAATAGACAAAATATTTTTTTTAAAAACTGAAGAGGTAAGTTTTCTTTGAGAATGATAAGCAAAAAAATAAAAATTTGGGCTTCTTTATTTTAATATAGATAATCGAATCATGAAAAAAAAAAGGAGCACCAAAAAATTCGAAGACCAGATTTTCGTCCGATATTTGGTGAAATAACCAAATTAAATACGTTGAAAATATGAATTTCGAAGGAATCTTAAAATAACAAAAAAATTGAATAAAAAATTAATATAATCTGTATTTTTGAGCAAAGTATTATTAATTTTTTTTAGCTTCCGATTATCTAGCGAAAACGATTGCGACTATTTACTGACATAACGTACAATCAGAGTGAGTCGAAGTATAAAAAACAAGTTTATTTTCGCGTAAAATGACTTATTCCTATTATGCATTATTAACGTACAATGAATACAATTTATCGCGGTAATACTGAGCAGCTAAGTTTAATTGGATGAAACACACCGAGGAAATTCGAACTTTATGAAATATTAACGCGTGTCATGCGGTGCGCTCAATTTTTGCGCCGTGCGTGTAGAAATTTGTAAATTTCTTTTTTTTTATACAAATTAATTTG
The DNA here is from genome assembly GCA_949699805.1 of Tromatobia lineatoria. Lineage (NCBI taxonomy): Eukaryota > Metazoa > Arthropoda > Insecta > Hymenoptera > Ichneumonidae > Tromatobia > Tromatobia lineatoria. Next base: position 20,888,778 of record OX453039.1, read on the forward strand.
CTAAAATTATTACGTGGATCAAACTTAACGAGGAATGCTCAATTTTCAAGAGATTTTCTGATAGTTTTTTTACACACAAGACGAAAATATACCATGCACGACAATAACTGTAATTATATTATTATAAAAGTTTATAATAATTATAAAAGTTCATAGTGCGTTTTTTTTTCACAGATTTGGAGTGAAATAGTCTATTGGCTTTTATGTCACTTCGGTTCTTGTAAAGTTACTCGTTTTTGCTTTTTAAGGAGGAAATTTCGTTTTCGTGAATTTTTTTTTTTCGAGATCTTCATATCAGTTCACGCAGAATATCGAAAAAACATAATTTTTACAAAACATGAGATAACGATCCCAAATTTTATACAAAAAATCAATACTATTTAGCGATTATTAGTACATAGTTTCTTCATAATCTGCAATGTGGTTCAAATTTCTCAGAATTTTAACTTTGAGAAAAAATTATGATCTTGCGTTAACTTCAGCGAAACATAAAATAGCGAACTCAAATTTTATACACCAAATCAGCAGCACTCAGCAATAATAGGTACGCAAGTTCATCATAATTCGTTATGTAGTTCAGATTTTTCGGAAATTAACCTTTCATAACGAATAAAGCTGCAAAGCTGAGCTTTGCAAATTGCTTCCTCATTATTTTTGCTTTTTTCACGGAGTTTTCTCTTTGAAGAATCCAAAATCGATTAATATACTTCATCATAGGTAAAAAGACGAAAAATAATGAGGAAGCAATTTCTACAGTTCAGTTTTTTTTTACTTCAATTCTGTAAAAAAAAAATAAAAACGGCACAAAAAATCGTGAAAATTCAGCATCTCGAAAATCGCGGACGAAAAAATACCCGGATTATGTACTAAAAGTTACGCGCGAGAAATGAGGCCCTAAATTGCTCGCTTTTTTCGTTGTAAAAATGCGATTCCATCGCAAAATTATGAGGGATATGGCTTTAAAAAAAAACAGAGATGGTAAAGCTCAAGTTGATCTCCAAGCACCGATTATTTTCAATAAGTTTGAAGCTCCTGGCTCGCCGTCATGAGAATCGCGTCGCTCGGCGTTGCGTAACTCGCCAGATCTGCAACAGGTAATTAAATGACTCGGTAGGAAAGTGTGAGAAACGTGTATTGCTTTTTTTTTAACTCTTCATTTAATTGAGTACGCGGTGACGTATTTTATTTACAATTCGCGGAAAGTTGTATAAACATTTTGAGAAAAATTGCAATGCTTTTTTCTCTCTCTATATTCAATTAAGTACGCGGTGCCGTATTTTATTTACAATTCGCGGAAAGTTGTACAAATATTTTGAGAAAAATTGTATTGCTTTTTTTCTCTCTATATTTAATTAAGTATGCGGTGCCGTATTTTATTTACAATTCGCGGAAAATTGTACAAATATTTTGAGAAAAATTGTATTGCTTTTTTTTCTGTCTCTATATTTAATTGAGTACGCGGTGCCGTATTTTATTTACAATCCATGGAAAGTTGTATAGAAATTTGGAGAAATATTTTTTTGCGTTTTTTCTCTCTACATTTTTTTAAGGACGCAGTGACGTATTTTATTTACAATTCGCGGAAAGTTGTATAAACATTTTGAGAAAAATTGTTCCTCTCAATTATTTGCTCATTCGTTAGTTATAATTTTTTCGACGTCTTTTCTGGTTTTTCTTTAGCAACTCTTCACAAGTTTTGGCGATTTTTCTTCCATCATTTTCTATTGTCAATTTATTCGCAATTTTCCTCTCAATTATTTGCTCATTTGGTAGTTATAATTTTTTTCACGTCTTTTCTGATTTTTCTTCAGCAAACATTCAATCATTTTTTACGCAACATATTTTTCTACATTTTTTTATTTTTTTTCAAATTTATCAATTGTATAAACATTTCGAGAAAAATTGTATTGCTTTTTTTCTCTCTATATGTAATTAAATACGCGTTGACGTATTTTATTTACAATTCGCGGAAAGTTGTATAAACATTTTGAGAAAAATTGCAATGCTTTTTCTCTCTATATATTTAATTAAGTACGCGGTGCCATATTTTATTTACAATTCGCGGAAAGTTGTATAAACATTTTGAGAAAAATTGCAATGCTTTTTTTCTCTCTATATTTAATTAAGTACGCAGTGCCGTATTTTATTTACAATTCGCGGAAAATTGTATAAACATTTTGAGAAAAATTGCAATGCTTTTTTTCTCTCTATATTTAATTAAGTACGCGGTGCCATATTTTATTTACAAGTCACGGAAAGTTGTATTAACATTTTGAGAAAAATTGCAATGCTTTTTTTCTCTCTATATTTAATTAAATACGCTTTGAAGTATTTTATTTACAAGTCGCGAAAAGTTGTATTAACATTTTGAGAAAAATTCGCATGCATGAAAACTGGATTTACATGCTTGAGTTCTCAATCGTCGTCACTTACGATTGTGCCCCTGATGAATCGGATACGCTTTGGCTTTTCGTAGCAATAATTGGAGCACCCAATAAATGCTCAACCACACGAGAGCTCCTGCGGAAAAAGCGCGGAACGTTATCACGCCTCCGTACGTGTCGATTAGTCTGCCGCACAAAAGACTGCCGCATGCGACACCTGCAATCGTTTATTAAATTTTTATCAACTCGTTTTACAAATTGAGGCATTATTATGAAAAATATTTTGTTCTTTTGTTTTTCTTTTTTTTTTTACGATGAGATACCAAAGAAGGTTTTGAAACAAATGTTCGTACAGACTTTAATGTGATCAAATTTTTTTTTTTAATTTCTATAGTTGAAAAATTCGGTTTTTAGAATCGAGAAATTGAAATACTAGAATTTATAAAATTTGAAGCTCGGGAATTCAAATAATTTGAATATCTAGGATACAAATAATTCGAATATCTAGAATTTAAATAATTCGAAAATCTAGAATACAAATAATTCGAAAATCCATAATTCGAATATCTAGAATACAAATAATTAAAAAATGTATAATTCAAATAATTTAAAAATCTAGAACTCAAATAATTAAAACATGTAGAATTTAAAAAATTCGAAGTTCTAGAGTTTCAAAAAATTCTATCGAGAGAAAAAAAACTGTAACTATTGGAAAATTCGAATCTCTAGATTTTGGGAAATTAAAAACTCCAGATTTTGGAAAATTCGAATCTCTGGATTTTGGAAAATGCAAAACTCCACATTTTGGAAAATACAAAACTCCAGATTTTGGAAAATACAAAACTCCAGATTTTGGAAAATTAAAAACTCCAAATTTTGGAAAATTGAAGTCTCCAAAATTTAGAATATTCGAAACTAATTAAAAAATTTAAAAACCCGAAAAAATGTAAAATTAAAAATTCTATAATTTGGAAAGTTTAAAACTCTAGAATTTAGAAAATTAAAAACTCTATAATTTAGAAAATTTTAAACTCTAGAATTTAGAAAATTAAAAACTCTAGAATTTAGATAATTTAAAACTCTAGAACATGTAAATTTGGAATCTCCAATATTTTTAAAAACTAAAACCATAGAATTAGAAAGTGTTTACCAAATCGAAGTGAACGAAGAAATTACAAATGGTTTCAAAGCTGTATAATTACCAAACTAAAAGGAGAAAAATCATAGAATCTTTAACTAACCGATGCCCTCGAAAACAGCACCGACGAAGCCTTGCATCGTGGCTCTTGTGCCCGAAGGTGCGACTTTATCGCCATAGGAGACCATCGTCGGCCAGCAGAGTCCGAGCGTCGGTCCGTGAAGGAGTTCGACAACGAGAAACATCCAAGCATTCGTCACAAGACTGTACGCCATAAATCTCACCGCGTATATCAGTAAAACTAGACTCATCACGTTTATGTGTCCCAGTTTTTTCAGAACTCTTCCCGAGAGAAAGTTGAACGGAAGTTCACCGAGAAAACACTGAACGCCTGTCATGAGACCCTGAAGAGTTTTCAGCCATGCAACGGCTTCTTTATCCGTCACCAATTCCTCTGTGTACCAAAAGAGAAAATTCCAAACTACTCCAGTGCAAATTCCAGCGCCTATGCACCAAAAACCGAAAACTAACACTCGTCCTTCTCTCGCAACTGCGCTCAACTCCCAAAGTACGGACGGTTCGTTTTCAGAATAATCCACTGATTTCTGGAAATAAAAAGACTTGTTATCTCCGATTTTTAAGCATTTCAGACACTTTTTTTAAACGAGTTCTTGCGATTTTTCTTTCATCATTTTTTATTGGCAATTTTTTCGCATTTTTCCTCGCAATTATTTGCTTATTGGATCGTTATCATTTTTTTCCACGTCTTTTTTAATTGTTTTTAGCGAGTCTTTACAAGTTCTTGCGATTTTCCTTTCATTTTTCTGTTGTCAATTTTTTGGCATTTTTCCTCGCAATTATTTGCTCATTTGTTAGTTATAATTTTTTCTACGTCTTTTCTGATTTTTCTTTAGCAAGTCTTTACAAGATTTTGCGATTTTTCTTTCATTATTTTGTATTGTAAATTTTTTCTGATTTTCACTCTCAATTATTTGCTAATTTGTTAGTTATCATTTTTTCTACGTTTTTTCTGAATTCTCTTTAGCAAATCTTAACAACTTTTTGAGATTTTTCTTTCATCATTTTCTATTGTCAATTTTTTCACATTTTTCTTCTCAATTATTTGCTCATTTGTTAGTTATAATTTTTTTCACGTCTTTTCCGATTTTTCTCTAGCAAACATTCGATCATTTTTCACTCAACACTTTTTCAACAGTTTTTCCTTCTTTTTATTTATCAACTATTTGCTAATTTTTTAGTTATGATTTTTGAGACTTTTTTTGTGGTCGCATTTGAAATCCAATTTCTAACATCGAAATTGAATGAAGCTTATGATTAGAGGCGTTTGATACATGTTAAGATATTTCGAAAAATAACTGATAATATATTTCGTCGCGAATCAATTAACAAATGTTAAAAATGTAAGAATGTTAAAAATTGGTCACACTCGAAATTTTTTGGTAATATCTGAACAATTATGACATGGAGTCATTGTAACTTAGCAGTGAAAGTTGGTTAGTACGCACCTTTCTCAGTGTCGCTGACACAATCATATCAAATATCATTGCAATCAGCATAATATAAAATATACAAGTATAATCTTTCTCGAAGGATCCACGACTGAGAACGTCGACGAGGTATCCAGCGCTTATACCGAATATTCCGAATCCGATACTGCCCCACATTTTTTGCTTGCCATATTCTTTTCTTCTCTCATCGCCTGAAAATTCGATAATATTTAAAGGCAAATTTAAATACGCTATTTCTTAAAAAACTATAGATTCGCGATTGCATAAATAAAATGTGGCTACGTAATTCCTTCAAAAATTCAGATGCGCAATTTTACAAGAAATCAGATATTCTTTTTTAATAAAAATTGAGACACTGAATTTCTTCAAAAAATGTAGTCTGAAATTCTCAAAAAACTAAAGCTCATCAATTCGTGTAAAAAAAATTAAATACCTAATTTACCTAAAAATATTACGTTCCCAATATTCAACAGAATTTAAAAACTCTCATCGACTGAAAATAGGCAATATTGAATTTCTCAAAAAAAATGTAGCTACTTATTTCATTTCCACAAATCCATATACTCAATTTCTCAAACAATATATATTGAATATCTTCGAAAAATTTAGATACGCTATTTGTTCAAAAAAATTTTGATTTTTGATTTCTCAACAAACGAAAAAATAAATATTCAATATCTTCTGAAAATTTGAATACTCAATTTATTTTAAAGATTGAGATATGCAATTTCTTCTTAAAATTTAGATACTCAATTTATTTAGAAGATTTAGATATAAAATTTCTTCTGAAAATTTAGATACTCAATTTCTTCTATAAATTCAGATTCTTAATACCTTAAAAAAAATAGAGATGCTCAATATCTTCAAAAAATTTGGATCCTTAAATTCTCCAAATCATTAAGCTACTCAATATAAAAAAAAAAGTACCTGATTTTCCCCAAAAATATTAAGTACCCAATATTTTCACAGAATTTAAACCCTCAATTTCTCAACAACAACAAAAATCCATATTAAACCTAAGAAATTTGAAAAAAATTAAAAACACAGGATTTTCACATTTCTTACCGAGAAGATCGAAGCAAATAGCGTCTCCGATGCTAACCACGACCGCCATTCCGACCCAACTTACAATTGCGGCCCAAAGGAACAAATGAAATTGATAAGTCGAAGTCAAAGCCGGATTTTCGTAACCATTCGCTTCTTGCAACATTCTGTTTAAAGCGGTTGATTCGTAGCATTCGGCAATGCAAGATGTGCGCATCAGGGAATTGCAGACGGGTTTGTGTATAATATCATCGGCGAACGAAACGTTTCTCAGCCGAACATCAACGCATTTCTTAAAATTCAAATCCTGATCCATACTAAATTCGGCGTCGAAGTCGAAAGTCGCGTTTGACGGGACGTTCGTGTTCGCGAGTCCGCAAAATTGAATGGCTTTCCAACCAGTGCAAAGCTCTGTGTACGTACTCGACGTCACATTGCAAGCGAGCTGCAAAAATTGACAAATTGGAATATCAACATTTGAAAAATTGAAAATGGAAGGATTCTATGTAACTATAAAGCGTGTAATGTTAAATATTGTAAATTCGGACATTTCTTTGGCATTGTTTTCCTTGTTTTTATAATTAGAAAATATAATTTATTACAAATTTTAAAAAATCTCCGTCAATTTAGCTTTTTTCGCAATTTTTTTTTTTTTTTTTTTTTTTTTTTTTTTTTTTTTTTCTTTTTTTTTAGAAGTTTTTGGATTTTGCTCTCAATTTTTATTTCCAACCAGTGCAAAGCTCTGTGTACGTACTCGACGTCACATTGCAAGCGAGCTGCAAAATTTACAATTTGGAATATCAACTTTTAAGAAATTAAAAATCGAAGGATTCTTTTACTATCGATATACGATATCAAACGTGTAATGTTAAATATTGCATAATCGGACATTTCTTTGGCATTATTTTTTCCTTGTCTTTATAATTAGAAAATATAATTCATCACAAATTTTAGAAAAATCTCTGTCAATTCAGATTTTTTTTTCGAAATTTATTCATAATATTTTTTTTGCTTCCCAAAAGCGTTTGTATTTTTCTCTCATTTTTATATAATCTTCGGTGCTATTTGGAGAAGCTATAGAAATATTATCAGATTCGGCAACAAATTTTTGAAGGAGAAAAAAATGTTTTCCGAAAGTTGTAGCGGCTGAATTGATCTAAAATAAATGTTAAGTGATGTATGAATGATAAATCGATGTAAACTCACGTGGCATTTTGAATGCGTGGCGTTCGTCGTTATCACGCCGTTGAGAACATTTTTTGAAAATCCTTCCGGCGAACAGACGACCATAAACGCGGCAGCATTATCACATGTAATATTAACTGGAGCGGTAACATGAACTTTGGGAATGAAATTAATGAGAAAAAATGATATCGCTAGTACGGCTTGAAATATGAGAAAGAAGGTTTTGTGCAGTCTGTACTTATCAGCCAGACCGCCGAATAATGGCTTGGCTATCAGTCCCGAAATCGGCAAAACTGTGTAAATCGAACCGACTAGAAAACCGGAAAAGCCTAATTGTTTGGCTATCGTTGGTAGGAAAGGTACAATCGGTCCCGTTGCTGTTGAAAAATAATACAATTTCATTAATTATCGAGTATACAAGCGAATAAAAATTATATGAGTCGATAAATGAATAATTTTCACTCAATAAGTTGTTGAAACATTTTTATAAAATTTCTTTCCAATTCAATTCGATTTTTTGTGCTCAATTTTTATGTATATTTCATTTTTTAAAGTCTGAACAAAATTATTCTCTCAAAATCCGTTTTTGTTGCATGTAAGAAATTTCTCATTATGAATTAAAAATGAAATGAACTGATAAAATAATCGAATATTCTGTATACAAATTTCATTAATCATCAAATGAAAAAATGATAAAATTAATTTGAGCCAATAAATAAAGATTTTTTATAAGTTGATAAATTATTTTTATGGAATTTCGTTTCTTTTTTATCTAGTTTCTTTTATTTTGCACTTAGTATTGCGATGTTTTTTTGCTCATCCTCTGAAAAAAATTATTGTCTTGAAATCGTCTTTTTGTTGCATGTGAGGAATTTTCAGTTATAAATTCTAAATAAAATAAAAACAGGTGAATGGACACGACAAATGAGAGAATAGAATATTCTCACTTCTTACTATTAATATTTTCAAGCCAACAAACGGCCAATTCGCAAGTGTCTACACAAAAGAGATAACAAGAAAAGCAATAATAATCCAGCAAATGATTTCACAAGTAATCAGAGACTCGAAAGCCTGCAAGATAAAGCGATAGGTCGTAAATACTGAATGGCAACTATGCAGATGCAAATTTGTCGCCTCAAAAACAAACGTTCTTTATCGCAAAATTAAAATTAATTAATGCTTCACTTCTTCAAAATATTGATGTATTAATTTACAACTCATTACCATTTTTTTTTAAATCATATAGAAGCAATATCACATATATCAAATAATTTGCAACCCAAAATTTGACATACTTTCAATTAATTTATCCACTTTGAAAATGATCATTTATTGGCAAATTGGTCCAGAATTTTTTGCATGTTCATCTGCATATAAGGGAAAATATCGGGCCTTAATAGTCACAAGTTCTATGTTAATGTTGACTAAATATCAAATAAATCCAAATATCAAATAATATGCAACTCAAAATCCAACATAGTTACAATTATTTTATCCACTTTGAAAATGTTTATTTACTGGCAAATTGGTCCAGAATTTTTTTAATGTTCATCGCCATTATAGTCTAAATAATGGAACTTAATAGACACAAGTTCTCCGTTAAAGTTATCCAAAAGTATTTAAAAAATCCATACATCAAATAATTAGCAGCTCAAAATCTAACATACTTTCAATTAATTTATCCACTTTAAAAATGTTCATTTATTGGCAAAATGGTCCAGAATTTTTTGCATGTTCAGCTGCATTAAAAGAAAAATAATCATCCTTAATAGACACAAGTTCTCGGTTAACGTTATCCAAAAATATTCAAAAAATTCATACACCAAATAATTAAAATCTAACATATTTTCAATTAATTTATTTATATAAAATCTAAAATATTTTCAATTAATTTATCCACTTCAAAAATGTTCATTTATTGGCAAAATGGTCCAGAATTTTTTGCATGTTCAGCTGCATTAAAAGAAAAATAATGATCCTTAACAGATACAAGTTCTCTGTTAACGTTATCGAAAAAAAATATAGAAAATCCATACACAAAATAATTAGCAACTCAAAATCTAAAATAGTCTCAATTAATTAATCCCCTTTAAAAATGTTCATTTATTGGCAAATTGGTCCACAATTTTTTGCTCATTCACCTGCATTATAGAGAAAATAATGTGCCTTAATAGGCACAAGTTCTCTGTTAACGTTGTCCAACATAATTGCGCGTTCTAGTTTCAATTTCAGTGAACGCTTTGGAAATGTCTGTGATTCTTGTCTATCTGATTATTTCGTTTGTGTTTCTTTATTCCAATTCCAAAGATAAGAGTCCCAGGAATCTTGACCTTTGTTCTCTGGAATGATATAAGACATGAGAATAGAAATTGAGTGAGCAGATCCATCGTAAAATAGACAAGAAAATGGACAATCGTCTTGGAGTTGTTATCCAGTTGACAAAAATCATGGGGAATAAATAAACCGCCCACCGCGATTCATTTCGTGCGGTAACCTTAAGGTTTTACCTTTAAAAAACAAGCAAATTGTCCTAAGCTGTAAATGAAGTCGGACAGAAAAATGAAACAGCAAAATTTACGTACGATTAATTTATTCGGTTGCACTTCTCGACGTCCATCGACTTTATTTAGTGGCAAAGCTTTTTAGATTTATCTTGAAAATATCATGTTTAACTCTAGAGACTTTGTCGAGCTGTTTCGCGGCACGACATTCACCAGCTCGCAGCTGGTTGCGAAGTGACGACAAATCACAAAAGGCTAAAGACGACGACACGGCAAACGCTATTTACAGGGCGATTCAAAGGTGACATTTTGAGGAGGATGATGATGACCTTCATTTTTAGATACGGTGCTGAAATTTTTGGAGGGTATTTATTGAATATAGAGGAGTTTTTATGTGAAAACTTGAGCAAGGTTACCGATCATTTGGGATAAATAAATAAATTTAAAGTTGGGAGATTTAGCGTGACTTCTTATGGAGAGAAGTTACGGTCGATGTTTCATTTAGTTTTTTTTTGTGTTTTGGGAATAGATATATTTATAAGTGAATGTGTAAGGTTTTCTGAAGGCTTCAAGGTTTAAAATGATAATGGAAAAAAATTGGGTTACCGAGCGCTTAAATAAATTTTTATAATTAATATCGCAATTTACAGGGCGATTCAAAGGTGACATTTTGAGGAGGATGATGATGACCTTCATTTTTAGGCATGGTGCTGAAATTTTTGGAGGAGATTTATTGAATATAGAGGAGTTTTTGTGTGAAAACTTGAGCAAGGTTACCGATCATTTGGGATAAATAAATAAATTTAAAGTTGGGAGATTTAGCGTGACTTCTTATGGAGAGAAGTTACGGTCAATGTTTCATTTAGTTTTTTTTTGTGTTTTGGGAATAGATATATTTATAATTGAATGTGTACGGTTTTCTGAAGGTTTCAAGGTTTAAAATGATAATGGAAAACAATTGGGTTACCGAGCGTTTAAATGAATTTTTATAATTAATATCGCAATTTACAGGGCGATTCAAAGGTGACATTTTAAGGAGGATGATGATGAACTTCATTTTTAGGCACGGTGCTAAAATTTTTGGAGGGTATTTATTGAATTTAGAGGAGTTTTTGTGTGAAAACTTGAGCAAGGTTACCGATCATTTGGGATAAATAAATAAATTTTAAGTTGGGAGATTTAGCGTGACTTCTTATGGAGAGAAGTTTCGGTCGATGTTTAATTTAGTTTTTTTTGTGTTTTGGGAATAGATATATTTATAAGTGAATGTGTAAGGCTTTCTGAAGGTTTCAAGGTTTGAAAGGATGTTGAAAAAAATTCGGATTACCGAAAGTTTAATTGAATTTTTATAATTAATAGCCGATCAGCAAACGCTATTTACAGGGCGATTCAAGGCTGACATTTTAAGGAGGATGATGATGACCTTCATTTTTAGGTACGGTGCTGAAATTTTTGGAGGGTATTTATTGAATATAGAGGAGTTTTTGTGTGAAAAATTAAGTAAGGTTACCGATTATTTGGGATAAATAAATAAATTTAAAGTTGGGAGATTTAGCGTGACTTCTTATGGAGTTTTTTTGTGCTTTGGGAATAGATATATTTATAAGTGAATATGTAAGGTCTTCTGTAGGTTTCAAGGTTTAAAAGGATGTTGAAAAAAATTCGGATTACCGACAGTTTAATTGAATTTTTATAATTAATAGCCAATCAGCAAACGCTATTTACAGGGCGATTCAAGACTGACATTTTAAGGAGGATGATGATGACCTTCATTTTTAGGCATGGTGCTGAAATTTTTGGAGGAGATTTATTGAATATAGAGGAGTTTTTGTGTGAAAACTTGAGCAAGGTTACCGATCATTTGGGATAAATAAATAAATTTAAAGTTGGGAGATTTAGCGTGACTTCTTATGGAGAGAAGTTACGGTCGATGTTTGATTTACTTTTTTTTTGTGTTTTGGGAATAGATATATTTATAAGTGAATGTGTAAGGTTTTCTAAAGGTTTCAAGGTTTAAAAGGATGTTGAAAAAAATTCGGATTACCGAATGTTTAATTGAATTTTTATAATTAATAGCCGATCAGCAAACGCTATTTACAGGACGATTCAAAGGTGACATTTTAAGGAGGATGATGATGACCTTCATTTTTAGGCACGGTGCTGAAATTTTTGGAGGGTATTTATTGAATATAGAGGAGTTTTTGTGTGAAAACTTGAGCAAGGTTACCGATCATTTGGGATAAATAAATAAATTTAAAGTTGGGAGATTTAGCGTGACTTCTTATGGAGAGAAGTTACGGTCAATGTTTCATTTCGTTTTTTTTTGTGTTTTGGGAATAGATATATTTATAAGTGAATGTGTAAGGTTTTCTGAAGGCTTCAAGGTTTAAAATGATAATGGAAAAAAATTGGGTTACCGAGCGTTTAAATGAATTTTTATAATTAATATCGCAGTTTACAGGGCGATTCAAAGGTGTCATTTTAAGGAGGATGATGATGACCTTCATTTTTAGGCACGGTGCTGAAATTTTTGGAGGGTATTTATTGAATATAGAGGAGTTTTTGTGGGAAAACTTGAGCAAGGTTACCGATCATTTGGGATAAATAAATAAATTTAAAGTTGGGATACTTTGGTTTAAATTATATAACTAACTTTTCAAAAATATTATGCCGGTTTGACATTTTTTCAATGAAGACCTTATTGATGTGATATATTCTGAAACATTCTGCTGTCTTCAGCTGATAGTACTGAATCGTGAATTCAATTAGAATAAGCAATGTGCACGTGTCAATAAAATTTTATTAATACGACCTAGACAAAACGATGGTAGTTAATTGAGGAATAGGCGCCTAAGTTTAGAAGTCCGAAATACTTTTTACAATGGCAAGGAATATTTTTTCTTTTTAGCATACAATTGCTTTAAAAAATGCGTCCTTTTAATCGAAAACGCAACGAAAAATTGTAAAGTTTACTTACAAAATGTTCAAAGTTTACTTAAAAATTTTTAAAAGTGTACTTTCAAAATTTTTTAACGTTTACTTTCAGAATTTTCAAAGTTTCCTTTCAAAACCTTTAAAAGTTACTTTCAAAATTTTTAAAGATTGAAAATATCACGTGGAAAGAAGTGATAGAATTTTGTAATCAATCTGTAGTCAAAAAGGCGCAGTTTGAATATCATAATTATCTGAGACTCTTAAGATTTTAATATTAGCATTTTAGCGTGGAAACTATCAAATTATGGGAAACTTTTGTGCGCGATCGGCAACTTTGCTCTGTCGATAAAAGAGAACTTTCCCTATTTCCGATTTAAAATGTGAAAATTTCGAAAACTGAATCCTAATGTCCTCAAAAAGCGGATCTTCCAAAAAATGATCAAAATCCAGCAATAAAAGTAGAAAATCGACGGTAAAAAATAGAAAAACAATTTTGAATACGAATTCCGTATATTTAAACAAAATACAAGCGCGCTTCGATAAAACGTAAGCAAATGTGGAAGTTTATTAAATTTTACGTGTTTAAAAAAAATTTTAACTCAAGAAATGGTTTTATCATCACCACAACAGGATTTAAAAATAGTACGGAAAAATAGATTGCACATAAATCGACAACCAACGCCGTTATCTTGGTTATTGCTTTTTCGTAAGCGAAAAACAAATATTTTAGCCTACAAATAAATTCCAGATTATTAAAAAAATTATCGATATTCGTTGTAAAAGGACTCGTTTATTTTTCAGTGTCCATCGTCTTTTTTATCGACGTTTTTCGGCATTTAACGGACAATTTTTTACTGGCGATCGTCTCGTTAATTGGCCAAACGATGTTCGGATTGGATGCATTGGCTCGATGGGAAAATTTGACCCTTGATAAGGAGCAAAATGCGGTTATTGCCAGTCAATATAAATGGAGCGATAAATTGATGTCGAGAAATCTAGAAAATACTACAATCATGAAACTCAGCGACGTTTGTCACGTCGGAGTTTCCGTTAATATGGGACTTTTCTTCGTTCGCGACGATGGAAAGACAATCGGGCTTGATACTCGAGGATTGACTCGCGACGAGATTCAAAATCATCGCAAACTCATCAATTATTTCATCGCCACAAACGATAACGCTCATTTTCACGGTCAACGTTCGTTTGATAAAAATTTGCTTCTTCAGCATGAAACTTTGGATTCAAACATTTTTCGCTCCACGAACGCGACAATCGAATGCACCAATTAATTAATAAAGACATTTTTTATGTTTCAAGCGAATCAAAAAAAATCTTAATGTTATTTTAAACTGCCGACTTTTTTTTACGATTGGACCGAATTTTTGAAAATATGGAAATGTGAAAAACGCAAATTCATTTTAAGTTTTCAATTATTTTATCGCCACGAACAACAGACAAATTTCCACGATCAACTTTCGTTAGATAAAAATTTAGATAAAAAATCTAAATATTCATGAAAAAAAATAAACATTTTTTTCTTTAATGATTTTTTTTTCTCTCTTCAAATTCTTCAATTTTTTCAAATCCATCAAATTTCACGGACTTTATGTATAATTTATAATTGTCTTTTTGTGTGTGTTCGTAAAATACGTTTATACAAAAAAAATGCGATATGAGTATTAAAAAACGCGTCGAATTTTAATAGTATATTAACTACAGTCGCTGTATTAATTACAACTTACTGAACAACAAGAATTAGGCGTTTACGAGCTATAAAAGTAAACATTTCAAGATTTGCAAACGCTTAAGTTGAGCTTTAAGCTTATTTGTACAAATAACACGAGTTTAGCAATTCTAGTGTTCGCTATGATTTTTAATCCTTTCCGGATCAAAATGGCTGCTCCACGTAAAAGAGTTTTGCGAATTGAGCGCAAGCTTTATTAATATCTGGATACGCGTATTCAAATCCAGACTCGAGAACTCGTTTCGGTTTAACTTTTTGGCCCTCAGTCATAATCTGAAAAATAATTACAAAGTTTACATTAATAAATGATTAATGAGCTCCAAAAATATTATTACCAAGATATTTAGTCGAAGAATAAATGAATAATATATAATAACTGAGAAATAAATATCAAATATACATAATACAAATTTTTTTAATTAAAAAAAGATAACAGTTATCAAGATTTTCGCTTTACAAAATTTCTCACCTCTGAGAAATATTACAATTTTCTGCACACAGATTAACAAATAAATGTTGCAAATAAATAGATATTAAGTCACTAAATTTAACGGTATGATTAAATAATATTTACGTACTTTAGCGCGTTCTTCGTTAAATAACAAATTCAAGGCAAACGTTGGCATCGGCATTATTGCTGGTCTCCACAATGCGGAAGCAAATGCCTTTGTAAATTCCTTGTTTGTAACGAGCTGAAAAATAAGAATGAGCGTAGAGTGTTTTTGTCGTGTGAAGAATTGTAAGTAGGCGTTTTTGGTGATTTTTAGAAGGTTGAATAAAGGAAATCTTCATGGAAAATTGAGGTGAATACGCGGAATTCAATTAAAAATCAATTAAAAGTGTTTATAATCACCTGCGGAGCAACGCCATTAAGAATTGGGTGAACGTCGTTCTGTAACGAATATATGAAGAGATAAACTAGATCTTCTATGTGAATCCAGGGCATATATTGCTCTCCAGTGCCGATCGGTCCTCCGAGACCGAAATAAAATGGCCAAAATGTTTGCGCTATCATTCCGCCGGTTCGACCCAAAACGACGCCCGATCTTATCGTTACTTGCTTTGTATTACAACTCGATGGAAGTTTTGCTGCGTCTTCCCAGGCGTGGCACAATTCTGGTAGATTTTCGGTCGTTAATTACATTTTTATCATTTTTTTTAACGGTCGATTATTTTAGTAATTTTTTTTTTGGACAGTAAATTGTTTCAAGAATTTCTTTTTTGGACAGTGAATTTTTTTTAAGATTTCTTTTTTGGAGAGTAAATTGTTTTAACAATTTATTTTTTCTACAGTAAATTGTTTTAACAATTTATTTTTTGTACAGTAAATTGTTTCAACAATTTTTTTTTGCTCAGTAAATTGTTTTAACAATTTCTTTTTTGGACAGTAAATTGTTTCAAGAATTTCTTTTTTGGACAGTAAATTATTACAAGAATTTATTTTTCGAACAGTAAATTGTTTCAACAATTTATTTTTTTTCTTTTTTAGACAATTGTTTAATTACTTAATATTTGGACAGTGAATTATTACAAAAAATTTTCCTTTGTACAATAAATTATTCCAATGAATGAATTATTCCAATAATTTATTATCTGAACAGTAAAATATTTGAATAATTTATTCTTCAATCAGTAAATTATTTCAACAATTTATTTTTTTAACAATAAATTATGTCAATAATTTTATTTTTCTAAAGTCAATTATTTCAGTAATTTTTTTTGAGCAGTTAATTATTTCGATAATTTTTTTACTGTATACTAAATCATTTAAATAATTTTTCTTTTAACTCCAAAATTATGTTCATTATTCTTAATACCACATTTTATCAATGCCAATAGACTGAATATATTTCCTGTTTTTCCAACAATCCACAAAATTTTTCTTCATATAAAAAAATAACAAATTACTTTTCTTCTTCAAATATTGACACAACTTCCACATGAACACATTTATAACTAAACAATGCTGAATATTCGTAAAGAATCATAAGTTACCAGATAAATAATCATAGGATTGACATTTGTCGTCTTCTGTATATTCTTTGCCATCAGTTTTGTAGTACGCAACGCCAGAAATAGTTGTAAAGACTTTGACATCGCTATTTCTCACAGCATTTGCCAGAGATCTGGTCGTTTCCACTCGACTGTTCCACACATTTTGCTTGAAACCCGTTGTCCATCTTCTTGTCGGATCGAGAATGTTTTGGCCAGCGACGTTAATCACTTCAGTCACATCTTTTGGAAGTCCGTCTCTTGCCAATTCAGTCTAAAGAATCGATACGGTGAACAAGCGAGTTCACCATATAATTTCTCTGCCTCTGATAAATATCAAGAGAAACTTCCTACATTCAAATGTCGCTCAAAATAGCGTAAACGTACCATTTTTTGGCTACCGTCGGTTCGTTTGTGATCATCACATTCAAATAAAACAAATCGCTCAACCGAATTAAATACCGAGCGACTGTATTTTTCAATCATTCATCAATTAATTGTTTATCGAACATAATAATTATTACATTGCACTTTTTTTTTTAAAGAAAAGACAACAATTTGCGCGTATGTAATTTGCACAACAAATTTATATTTTATGCCTGTGAAAAGTATCGATAATTTAAAAAAACACATTAATAAAAATAATAGAAATAACAAATAAAAAATAAAAACAGAATTTATAATAAAAAGCGGAATAACAATAATAATACGCAAATATTACTAACATCGGTTATAGATAATAATTATAATAATTTTAAATTTTTTCAATTTTTATTTCAACCGTTTTTGACTCGTTACATATAATTACAATTTGTCAAACAAAAACACGAGACCAGAATAATTCTTAAAATATAAACACCATTTTAAAAAAAAATTAAATCAGCAAATAAATTATAATAACGATAAATTCGTATGAATTTGTTTAAAAAACCAACATGCACATAAAAATCAAATGAATTATGAGAATAAAAGATAATTTGGAGAATTTTTTAATATAATAATAAAATTGGCCAATAATGGTACATTTACCCTAAATATGATTAAAATTTGTTTTTAAACTAAAAAAAAATATTAGAAAGAACAAAAATTTTACCCAAGACATTCGTGAAGGTCCTGGCATTCGAGAAACAATTGTAACTTGCGCTCCTTCGTTTTTTAGTGCTAATTCTAGACATTTTCCTATGTAACCGGTTCCGCCACCTTTAAATCGTTACATAACCTTATCAATGTCTTTTAAAAATATAGTATTGAAGATATTGAATAACATATTGTTTCATTACTTTTTGTAATTTTTTATTTCTTGTACTCTCACCTATGACAACGTGTTTTAGACTCATTGCTTCGCACTTTAATAGTTTTCGAAAATCTATTTCATTCGAAAAACACGGCGTTTATGTCTTGTTATTGTTGTTGTTGTGGATTTTGGAGAACGAACTCAGCAGACGATCTTCTTGCGATTTTTGTGGTTTCGGTCTGTTTCCGCTTCTTCCTCATGACGTCGCTTTAGACAAATCTTCAGAATTCACTTCTTACGTCAATCATGACGTCGTTTCAGACAAATGTCTAGGGTTCAATTTTTACGTAGCTCATGACGACGTTTTAGACAAATTTTGGACTTCATCGTTCCATACTTTTTGTAGATAAGTCTTCAACATTTACTTCTGACGGATTTAAAACATTTTGACGTCGTTTTAGACAAATCTCGATCATTTACTTCTTATGTATTTAAAATAAACGTTCTGACGTCGTTTTAGATCAATCTTTATCATTTCCTTCTTA
This sequence comes from Tromatobia lineatoria, assembly GCA_949699805.1. Taxonomy (NCBI): domain Eukaryota; kingdom Metazoa; phylum Arthropoda; class Insecta; order Hymenoptera; family Ichneumonidae; genus Tromatobia; species Tromatobia lineatoria. The sequence goes on from OX453039.1 coordinate 20,907,008, forward strand.
CGTGTTTGAAAAAATATCCTGACGTCACCGTAGACACATCTTCATCATTTACGTCTTATGTATTCGAATGAAAGGTCCTGACGTCGTTCTAGACAAATTTTAATCATTAACTTCTTACGTATTTGAAAAAAGGTCCTGGCGTCATTTTGGACAAATCTTCATCAATTACTAATTACGTATTAAAAAACGTTCCTGACGTCGTTGTAGACAGATCTTTATCAATTACTAACTACGTATTAAAAAAAAAAAGGTCTTGACATCATTTTAGACAAATCTTCATCATTCACTTCTTACGATTGAAAGTCATATAAGACGTCGTTTTAGACAAATTTTTATCATTCACTTCTTACGATTGAAAAAGCCATACATGACGTCGTTTTAGACAAATCTTCATCATTCACTTCTACAATTGAAAAAGCCATATATGACGTCACTTTAGACAAATTTTCATCATTCACTTCTTACGATTGAAAAAGCCATACATGACGTCGTTTGAGACAAACTTTTGTCATTGACTTATCACTTTCGCAGATTATAGAAAGTGTAAACATACAAGATGGCGGCCCCCTTGGAAAACTTAGAAACTCAGCTCGAGTTATTTATCGAAAATGTCAGACAAATACGTATTATCGTAAGTGACTTTCAACCTCAGGGACAGAATGTGCTTAACCAAAAGATGTAAGTATTCAAAACTTATAAAAATTATCTGTAAAACTTAGATAACGTCGTTTTTCCTCCTGCAATTTTGGAGGCGTTTACTTGGCTATTAAGACGCAGCTACAACGCGAATTTACAAGTGATAGATAAGAAAACGAAAACTCGATGCTTTTGTCACGACTTTTTCACATGGATTCAATATCTAATCTCATGTCAATTTAACGTAAGAAAAACTGTGACAAGATTATATATATATAATTCATGCGAAACGATGATATCAATGTTTTTACTTCACTTTTTTTCAAATTTTTGATGACCTCTAAACTTTTATTTGGATTTTGCCCAATTATACACAACAAAAAAAGATGATATTGATAAATTTTACAGTTACATGCAAATCGGAGCAAAAGATGGAAAAGTATTTAAAGTATTTTGAAAATAGATGATTATAATTGTGAAATTTTCATAAGTTCTTGAAATAGTATTTAAAACTTGGAGTAAATATTTTTTTTACGATAATTTATAATATTCCAATAATTTCTTTATAATTATTCATAACATTTTTGAGTCCCGATAATCCATTATTATTCGATGATAAATATATGAAAAATACTTTTGCAATTGTTGATACACAATGTAAATATGCAATTAAAATAACGATAAATAATTTCCAAGAGTGTGAGGAATATTCATTTGAAATTAGAAATAATATTTGTCTCTCGGTTGGTAACAAAAACTGTAATGTGTATTTCAAAAATTAAAAAATGAGAACGTATAAATGAGCAACCTAAAGAAAAGCTGATACAAAATATAAATATGCAATTAAAGTAACGGTAAATAGTATCAAAAAGTGCAGAGAATATTCACTTAAAATTAGAAATAATATTTATCCCTCGGTTAGTAATGAAAACTGTAATACAAATTTTTTTGAATAAAAAATTAGAACTTATTTCCCTTTTCTGTCGTTTGCTTCTCTCGTATTTTATCTGAACATTCAAAAGTAGCTGAGGAAAAAGCATTGGTGACCTTGAACTTGAAACAGGTATATTGAAGGTCGTTAACTTGTTCAATGCGTTATACATTGAATCTCGCATCTATCCAAAAATAAGTAAAAGTTAAAATATCGAAATTTAAAAAAAAATCAGAAAAGTTTCATACAAATTATTTATCACAAAGTATACGTTGTTTTATTGTTTTTCTAAATTTTGATTCAACTAAAGTGTAGTTACACTTAGAAAATATTTTAAAAATCTAGGAAGATTCAATTAAATTTCGTACTTATTATTTGCGATATTTAAAAAAAGTTGATTGCGTGTTATTAATGCTTTCCGAATTTTTTTTTCAGCCAAGGTCTAGTTAATGGACTGCAGGAAATAGACAAATTAAAGGGCCAGGTTCAAGATGTTCACGTGCCTTTGGAAGTATTTGAGTAAGTCCATCATCAAAAAATAAGCGAGATTATTTTTTTAAATGTAAATTAAATACTGAAAAATGTGTGTGTTTTTTTTTCAATTAATTCTTGTACAAAAATAGATCATATGAATCAAGATTAGTACGAATAAGACACAGAAACTCCAAAAAAATCAGATGTAAATAAAACTTGAGAGAAACTTCTTATAAATTTATTATAAATAGAATAATTATATTATTGTATGGATTTATTTTATGAAAAATTGCCTCTTCTACTAGGGAAATTCTTGATACGTGGTAAATCGTTAATTTCTCGTACAATATTCGAATTAAACAAATTATCAATTGTATAAAAAATAACTCATCTTCTTTCGTACTCAAGAAAGCTACAAAGTTGAACTTTGTAAAAAAATCGAAATTTTGATAACTTTTACTAATAATTGTAAAAGTTGACAAATATTTCGATTCTTTTTCAAAATTATTATTCAAAGTAATCTTTATCATTCTTGTTGAAGATTGTCTTAAATAATGTAATAGCGATTCCGAAATATATTTATTTTATTCGTAATCAATCAGACTTTAAACTCACTTATGGAGTTTCGAATTTCGTCGGGTTTTGAATTTTTTATTAATTTTCAATTTGTGTTCTAAATTAAGGGAAATTTTTTCCAAACCACTTTTCTCAATTTAATGGAAAATTCTGTGCGCATCGCCGTGAAAATGTCGGAAAAAGCGTTTTTTTCTCTATGGAGGAGCAAAAACCATAGATAATCGCTGAAAAATTTAGTTTCGGCTGCGCGAGGGCGCAAAAATCCTGATTTACAATTCCTACAGTCTGCAAGTTTATAAATAAATCGGCATTTTAACGAGACGTTGTGAAGCGGAGGAGAAACCGGTTTTTTTGAACGCGAAACTCATAAGCTTTCTGAGTTATGGTGTTTTGTTATTTTCAGCTACATAGACCAAGGCAGAAATCCTCAGCTTTACACAAAGGACTGCATCGAAAAGGCGTTGACGAAAAACGAGCAGGTCAAAGGCAAAATCGATGCTTACAGAAAATTCAAGGCCAACATGCTCGTGGAATTAAATCGCGTGTTTCCGAACGAATTGGCGAAATACCGAGCGATTCGCGGCGACGAATAGTTTATCTTGCGCCTCTAATTTTCGTGTTCTTCCTCTAATTAATATTCTAATTGATATTTTTTCCTTTCCACCTGAATTCTTCGACTTATCGAAAAATTCCATCGAATAAACCGCATCTTCGAACACAAAACGAAAATCATCATCCACACGCGACGTTTTAAGGATTCTTTTAACGGATACGTCGTTTTTTTCATTTGACAAAGATTCAAAAACGTTTAACCCCATAAATCGTTACTGGAACTCGCATCAACAATCATTTTAATGTTAATCGTCGTTAATTATACGAATCGATATGTCTATTTGTCATCATTGGTCAAAATAAATTTTGTTTGACTTTTTATAATAATATTCGTGTTACTTAATTTGCGAAAGCGCAGAATTCTTTACATTTAAGTTACCATTTTTTTTTTTCACCTGTTTTTTTTTTGGTAGTTTATAGACGAAGTATTTTTTAGTTGACCTATTAATCATTTTTTTGTCTTTCTGTAGAAACAATTGATAAAGACTTTTGTTAAAAATACGCGAAAAATAAAGAAAATTGCGCTTTCAATTAATTCACGCGATTTCTTTTACAGCGTTTGCAAAAAGATTCACTTTTCATAATAATCAGAATTCGTGTTACAGAATTAACGGGATCGCAAAATTTTCTACTCTTAAGCAACTTTTTTTCTTTTTTTACCTGCAAAAATAAGCATTTTTTATTCCAGTTCAAATTGTTTTTTAGTCGATCCACTAATTTTTATTTGTTGTTTCGCAGCAAAAATAACTCAAAATAAAAAAAAATGCAAATAGATATTAAAAATACACACGAAAACAAATGTCTAAATTTGTAATTAATTCACGCAATTTTTATTACAACATTTGCGGAGAAGAAATGTTCCAAAAATGGGAAGAAAATTGGTGAAAATAATATAATCTCGAATTAGAAGCAAAGCAAAGCGAAAACAGAATTTCGTTACGTTCGTGAAGCCATTCTTTCGATTTTCTTCAGGTCGATTGAATCTCTTCTTTGTTCACGACGGAAAAATATTATCTCTTATCTTCCTGCAAGTCGTTAATAATTCAGTGACAACTTTTCCAGATGAAAAGCGAGTCATTTTGAACTTCCGACGTGATATTATTTTCACTCATCACAAACTTTTTTTCAGGAATCTCTTACAAGAGCATTTTAATCATCGATTGATAAATTAATTGATGCGATGTACTGATTTGTCATCAAAATACAGTAAACACTTGAACGTAACTCTTCTTATCGCGTTAATATTTCTTATTGAATTCAATTAACATTTATCAATTTTTCTGCACTTCTGAATGTTTGTGATAAATATGAACTTCGATAATATTTTATCGCGACCGATAATCTATTTTATTTGTCAATCACACATTATTTGGATATTTATCTTTGCGAGAGAGTGAGAAAAAAAATTCAGGCTTTCTTCTAGCAGCTGGTAAATTCAATGATGCAGGTTGTTTCCCTTTCGTTCCCTCTCTCTTCACTTTTAGCCCCACTCTCGACATTCGACGCTCATGAAATTACATATAGTGGAAGTTGAACGTGAGTTGGTCAGTCAGATGGTCAACGCGGTAGTTTTCGCCACGATGTTTGTCTTTTTGGTAGCATTTCTCGCTCTTCAAGGTGTTTTATGTGCTGCCGAAGAATTTCGGTAAGTTGTCTAGTTTTTTATATTTAAAAAACATTATATCTTCTTCATTAAACGAGAAGAAGCTCTTTACTTTCACTTGGATTAGTGACTATACAAAATTCTAAGATATAGTCATTGAAATAGCGGTATAAACTCGGTAGTTTGATTAATCATCTTGCGGAATTCCAAGGACCAATGAATTTATTCTTCGCACGTTTATGTGTTTGCAATTTGTGAAAATAATTGAAGAAATGTTAGCTTCTTTGGTCATTTTTACTAGTGAGTAGAAATTCGTGTAATTTGGTGTAATATTAATTTTGTTTGAAAAATATTCTTGCGGAATTTCGAGGACCAGTACATTTTTTGTGCGCATATTGATATAAGTGCAATTTGGGAAAATAATTTAAAAAATGTTAGCTTCTTTGGTATTTTTTATTATTAAGCGGAAACTCGTGTAATTTGGTGTAATATTAGTATTGTTTGAAAAATATTCTTGGGAAATTTTAAAGACCAATAAATTTATTGTTTACACGTTTATATGTGTACAATTTGTAAAAATAATTGAAAAAATGTTAACTTCTTTGGTAATTTTTATCGAAGCAGCTGTAATTTGATGTAATATCAGTATTTTTTAAAGAAAATTTTGCAGGTATGAATTTATGGAAAAATATAAGCCTAGAATAATATATAATCGTTGAATAAAATATCGGAATAAAAATATAGACTTTTATATGCTGATTTGGAAATCTTTCTTTTACTTTCACTCCGAACATCGCGTAAATAGATTGAAGCTGTTGTATTGTTGACTACTAGTGTTTACTTTCTTTTAGTGCTCTACTTGAGGCGACCTATTTACAAAAATAGTCGTCGAGTACAAAAATTCTATTTTTAACACTTTCAAAAAATATTTCATCAAAAGGGATATTAAAAAAAAAGTGTTTTTAATATTGCGGTAAATTTGTTTGCAGCGTTCACTAAAAATATGTAAATACTGAAGATCATTAAACTGCATTTCCTGTCACTAAAATAACAATGTTATTTTTCGACCCACAAAGTCAATACAATGTCATTATAATCGCGTTAATTGACTCGATAACTTACTGGGTTAATTAACTTGATGACTAATTGACCTCGAGAAGCCACGAAGTAGAAAACGCGATCAAATCTCATAATTACATACGTGATAAACAGAATAGATTTTTTTTTAATTCAAATTTTCTTGAAGATTCTTACACATTTTACTTAAAAATAACTGACACCAATATTGAAGTATAATTTTGTTTAAAAACCAATTTCAAATCCCTTAAAAATTGCTCTAAAATAAACAACCACATAAATGATGAGTTCTTCTTTTTATTTAAAATTCGGACCCTTAAATAATTTTTTATCTGCTGATGTTTCAGGTGTAATTTTTTTTCCTAAATTTGAACTATTTTTTAAATAAAAAACAATGAAGTTCAAATTAAAATCCTTTCATGTGCATGTATAAAAAATGTTTAAAATTCTTCTAAACCTTATCAATAATTTGACAAAAAAATATTTTGAAAATGATAAAGCATAGTCAATATAATTAATATTTATTGCAGTTAAGTCGAAGATTTTAAAATGTATTTTCTTCTTTTTTTAAACAGTTCTCCGTGGCATTACGTGTGCGATGCCGGTCTTTGCAAAAAGAGTCTGATAACGAAGGAAGTAAAGTCACCATTGGCACTAGACGTTTGCCAATTATTTTGTGGCCAAGGCGGAGCATTATGGCCAAAACCTACGGGCCATTTATCGCTCGGTAACTTCGTTGCTCATTTGGATCCTGAAGAAGTCGAATTAAGGGGAATCGGTGCGCAATCCGTCGTCGGAGGTCTTCTTCAGAAGAACGTAAATCTTCTGAAGAAAAATGTCGCTAATCTCGGCGGAAGTCAAGCGAAAAAAGGAGGAATGGGCCTCAAAATCTACGTCAGTGGTATTAAAAATCCCAATGACGCTCAAATCACTTTGGACACCAAGGAAAATTACACCCTTAAGATCTACCAACCTGAAGATTCCTTGGTGAGCGAGGTTTTAATCTACAAGCTATTTATCTATCAATTATGCAAGAGAAATGCAAGATAAAAAAATAAAGAGTCGAGAAATTTTTTTTGTAATTTCTGGAGTCTTTAGAAAATTGTGGATTTAAAAATATTTGAAAAAATTAGGAGGTTGGATTATGATTCTTTGAATTATAGAGTGTCGTTTTGGAGAAAAAAATATGCAGATCATTTTACAGAAAAACATCTCAGTTTATGCTAATAATCATAATTATGCACAGTTTTTTGTAAGCAGAATTTGTAATTTAGCTTTGATCTTGATGAAAAATAAGTCATTTTATTTAATATAGAAAATAAGAAAACACGTCTAGATGAATTTTTCCAGATTTCTTATACAAATATTTCCAATAATTGAACATAATAATAATAATTGAAATTTTTTTTTACATCACTGAATTTTTAAGTATTTGGTGGAATTGATTCTTTTTTTTTCCATTCAAAATTTATTTATTTATTTTGTTTTCATGTTAAAATGTATGCATAAAAAAATTAATTTTGTGTAAACGATGTAGACGAAAATTCCCAAAAAATTCATGTGAATTTGTTATGAATTATTAAAAACGCGGTAATTATTTTACATTTTTCTGTGCATTTTCAATATTACTGACGAACCTCCTTAATATCTAAATTGAATTAATTAAAAATTCATCTAATTCTTCCTCAGATAAACGCAACAATAACAGCAGACTCTTATTTCGGTGCTCGTCACGCACTCGAGACATTGACTCAATTCATAGTCTTTGATGATCTTCGAAACGAGATTAAATTTCCATTTCCAATAATTCAGAATCAGTCCTCCAAAATGCATGCATAAAAAAATTAATTTTGTGTAAACGATGTAGACGAAAATTCCCAAAAAATTCATGTGAATTTGTTACGAATTATTAAAAACGCGGTAATTATTTTAGATTTTCCTGTGCATTTCCAATTTTACTGACGAACCTCCTTAATATCTAAATTTAATTAATTAAAAACTCATCTAATTCTTCCTCAGATAAACGCAACGATAACAGCAGACTCTTATTTCGGTGCTCGTCACGCACTCGAGACATTGACTCAATTCATAGTCTTTGATGATCTTCAAAACGAGATTAAATTTCCATTTCCAATAATTCAGAATCAGTCCTCCAAAATGCATGCATAAAAAAATTAATTTTGTGTAAACGATGTAGACGAAAATTCCCAAAAAATTCATGTGAATTTGTTACGAATTATTAAAAACGCGGTAATTATTTTACATTTTTCTGTGCATTTTCAATATTACTGACGAACCTCCTTAATATCTAAATTTAATTAATTAAAAACTCATGTAATTCTTCCTCAGATAAACGCAACGATAACAGCAGACTCTTATTTCGGTGCTCGTCACGCACTCGAGACATTGACTCAATTCATAGTCTTTGATGATCTTCAAAACGAGATTAAATTTTCATTTCCAATAATTCAGAATCAGTCCTCCAAAATGCATGCATAAAAAAATTAATTTTGTGTAAACGATTTAGACAAAAATTCCCAAAAAATTCATGTGAGTTTGTTACGAATTATTAAAAACGCGGTAATTATTATAGATTTTTCTGTGCATTTCCAATTTTACTGACGAACCTCCTTAATATCTAAATTTAATTAATTAAAAACTCATCTAATTCTTCCTCAGATAAACGCAACAATAACAGCAGACTCTTATTTCGGTGCTCGTCACGCACTCGAGACATTGACTCAATTGATAGTCTTCGATGATCTTCGAAACGAGATAAAAATCGTGAGGGACGCTTACATAGTCGATGGACCTGTGTATCCATACCGTGGGATTCTCTTGGACACTTCACGAAATTTCGTCGACAAAGCCACAATTTTGCGGACAATTGAAGCTATGTCCATATCAAAAATGAATACATTCCATTGGCACATCACAGATTCGCACAGCTTTCCATACGTGAGCAGATCTCTCCCAAAAATGTCGAAATTCGGTGCTTACACTCCAAAGAAAATTTATACCGAAGCGGACGTCAAGGAAATCATCGAATTCGGTCTCGTTCATGGTGTTCGAGTTCTTCCTGAATTTGATGCTCCTGCTCATGTCGGCGAAGGTTGGCAATGGATTGGCGACAATTCTACGGTTTGTTTCGGCGCCGAACCTTGGCACAAATATTGCGTTGAACCTCCTTGCGGTCAATTAAATCCGCTGAGCGAAAGAGTCTACGAGATTCTCCAGGAAATTTACAAGGACATGATCGCGGATTTCAAGCCCGATATTTTTCATATGGGCGGCGATGAGGTGAATTTAAATTGCTGGAACTCATCGGAAGTCGTGAGAAAAGGTATGGAAAATAAAGGATGGAATCTGACGGAAAAAAGCTTCTACGGACTTTGGGATTTCTTCCAAAAACGAGCTTACGATAAATTGAAGATCGCCAATGGAGGAAATGATATTCCGGTCGTTTTGTGGACGAGCGGACTTACGAGCGCCGAAAATATTCATCTTATCGATCCTAAAAAGTATATCATACAGATCTGGACCACTGGAAGAGATGCCACCATCAAGAGACTTGTCGACAATGATTTTAAGATCATCTTCTCGAATTACGATGCTCTGTATCTTGACTGCGGGTATGAATTTATTTTATGAATTTTTTTAGGGCTTTTTGCTCTTTTAGGAATTTCGTTCATGGATTTTTGCCTCTATTTTTTAAATGTTTATGAATGGTAATCGATTTTATTTTATTATGTTGATGGATTTTTGTTCTGGATTGTTTGAAGAGATTCATTTTATTGGAATTTTGTGTTACCATATTTTGATTTTCTTTATTTTTGAATATCAACGAAAATTAATTTATTTTATAGATTTTTTCTAAGTTTTCTTGTTTTATTAGGAATTTGGGTCATGGATTTTTTTTCTTTATTTTTCTAATATTTATGAATGTTGATGGATTTTAGTTCTGGATTATTTGAAGAGATTCATTTTATTGGAATTTTGTGTTACCAAATTTTGGTTTTCTTTATTTTTGAATGTCAACAAAAGTTAATTTATTTTATGGAATTATCTTAGGAATTTATTTTATGGATTTTTTAAAGGGTTTTTTGTTCAATTAGGAATTTGAGTCATAGATTTTTTTCTTCATTAAATATTTATAAATGGTAATCTATTTTATTACATTATTCTACGCTTTAAATTAACTGCGGGTAAAAATTTTAGTTCTGGATTATTTGAAGGATTTTTATTGGGATTTTGGGCCGTGAATTTTGTTTTCTTTGTTGAGTTTTGTTTTAGATTAATCGAAGGTTTTCGATTTCATTGGGATTTCGAGTCACCGATTTTTTATTTCGTTAATTATTTTGTATATCATTTTATAAATAATCGTTGATATATTTGATAGTGTTAAATTAAGTGTTTATTTATTTATCAGATTCGGAGCTTGGGTCGGCGAAGGAAATAACTGGTGCTCACCTTACAAAGGTTGGCAAACCGTGTACGATAATTCGCCTTTGGCTATTATTAAGAAGCAAGGATTCACCGAAGCAAAGAAGCACTTGATTCTCGGTAAATAATTTATACTCAATACAAAGCTTCCTTTATAAGAAAGCAATAAAAAAAAATCCTGGGAAAGATGAAAATTAACGGGGAAGCAACGTGCAAAGTTTTAATTTGCATCCTAATTATTTATTTAATTTCGTATACTCCTATACAGTAAAAAATTGAACTTTGCGAATTACTTCCTGATTATTTTTGGTTTTTTTTTACAAAGCTTCGTCAATGCAATCAAAATAGCGAATGATCAAAATGCAATCAAAATAGCGAATTATCAAAATGCAATCAAAATAGCGAATTATCAAAATGCAATCAAAATAGCGAATTATCAAAATGCAATCAAAATAGCGAATTATCAAAATGCAATCAAAATAGCGAATGATCAAAATGCAATCAAAATAGCGAATGATAAAAATGCAATCAAAATAGCGAATTATCAAAATGCAATCAAAATAGCGAATGATCAAAATGCAATCAAAATAGCGAATGATAAAAATGCAATCAAAATAGCGAATGATCAAAATGCAATCAAAATAGCGAATTATCAAAATGCAAACAAAATAGCGAATGATCAAAATGCAATCAAAATAGCGAATGATCAAAATGCAATCAAAATAGCGAATTATCAAAATGCAATCAAAATAGCGAATGATCAAAATGCAATCAAAATAGCGAAGAATGATCAAAATGCAATCAAAATAGCGAATGATCAAAATGCAACCAAAATAGCGAATGATCAAAATAGCGAATGATCAAAATAGCGAAGAATGATCAAAATGCAATCAAAATAGCGAATGATCAAAATAGCGAATTTCATAATGATGGCCGTTATAGATTCAGACGTTTCTATTTTTAAATTCGCTATTTTAACCGTTCACTATTTTGGCCATTCGTTATTTTGACCCTCACCCAAGCAAAATTTTGTTAATCACATAACATTATCGAAATACGACCTTAATTTTTTTGCTAAGGTGGCGAAGCGACTTTATGGAGTGAACAAGTGGACAGTGCTGCAGTGGATTCGCGATTGTGGCCAAGATCAGCTGCGTTAGCTGAGAGACTTTGGGCAGAGCCTTCATCATCTTGGATTCATGCTGAGCAGCGAATGCTAAGACATCGCGAGCGATTAGTTCAGCGTGGAATTATGGCCGAAAGTTTGGAGCCTGAATGGTGTATGCAAAATCAAGGTCACTGCTATTTATAAAAAAAAAAAAACAAAAATCACCCTTCGCGAATCATCGTTATCGGGGAATTGTACCCTTCTCTTATTGCATATTTTTTTTCTCATTATTTTAATAAACTCTCATACTTATAAGATTGTTCCTCGAAAATAAATTAAATCCTACTCCTTAAAAAAATTTCAAATAAGATTGAAAAAAGATAAACTGAATTTTTTACGAAAATGTGGAATGAAAAATTTAATTTCAGGAGAAGTTATGTGAATTTTCGAAAAATTGGGAAGTTGATAATAAATTAATATAATTGTGATAATTGCTGTAAAATAGAAAAATGATTGGCGCGAAGTTATCGAGATTTTTATGAATTATGTTAGTCTTTATTTATGATTATTTTACAATATTTCGATGTGGCATTGCAGTCTTCGTGATTTTTGAACCTCCCAAGCAGTTTTTACTTCGTTTTGGACTTTAGTATTGAATATGCAATACAGAAAGGCTACGAAACAGCCCTGAAAAAAAATTAGGCATGAGTTTTTGGAAAATAACGAATATTTGGATCGTTTTGTGTAACCAAATGGAAAAGATCAAATTGAGAAAATCTAAAATACCCTTTAGATTTTCTTAATTTGATTACACAACGATTCAGATAAAATTCGTACATGAATACATATTATCGTCAAAAAGATTTACCTGGAAAGAAGCGAAAAACTGATCACAGAAAAGCCAAATGAGCTCAACAAGAGGATCTTTGTAATACGATAGGCCGAAAAATATTATGTAGTGAACTCCAAAAAGTGGTATAAGAACGAGCGTAGATTTTATATCCCATCGTCTATGGAAAAAAATATCGTTTAGCCATTTTTTTTCTTAATTCTTGCGTCGTTAAAATTTGCGGCGCATTTTGTAATTCAAAACTTAAATAATTTAAATTTGTACTCAACTGAAATTTAAACTTAATTGGAATTACTACTTTATTGAGATTGAAACTTAATTTAAATCTAAACTTAACTAAAATTTGAGTGTGACTGAACTTGCAACTTGATTAGAATTAAAACTTCATTATAATTGAAACTTAATTAAAATTCAAAATTAATCGGAATTTAAACTCGATTGGAAAATTAAACTTAATTGAAATTGAGATGTAATTGAAATCGAAACATGATTCAAATGTAAACTTGATTGAAATTCAATCTTGATTGAAATTTAAACTTGAATGAAATATAAACTTGATTGAAATTTTATCTTGATTGAAATTCAAACTCAATTGCAATTCAATTGAGATTTTAAATGGAAAAACATCTGCTTACCCAAATTGCATCGTTTTACGTTGCTGAAGATGTGCTGATGTCTTCATTTTTCGCTTAACCACGCGAATGATATTAATAAAGATGATGAAGTTTACCTGAAATAAATATCTTTTCTTATCGGAAAAAAAAACTTTTTCGAAAAATTAAACAAGCTCAAATTATTCTCACCACAATAGAGATCGTTATCGGTATGTTAATAATTAGAGACAGAGAAGAAACGCTGTCCGAAGTCCAGCACTGCGTATTTTCCAGTACAACTCGTACAATAATCCAAACAGTTACAATTGGCATGGGCAAAACTACTCAAAAATGCAATGACATTCGTATAAACTGTATATTTTTTTAATCGCGATATTCCACGTCAAGTTTACAGACGGAATTTCGGTCAATTTCTAGTTTTAAAAATGAAAAATTATTAAACAATTATAAATTTATTAAACAGAATACATAAAACTCGGAATTGATCGAAATTGACAAAAAGTATTTGTGGGAAAGTTCAATCTAATTTTTTTTTCGTTCATTTTTAGCTTAAAAAATAAATTAACAAAAATCATTTGAAAATTTTTTTTTCCATTTAAATATATAAAATAAGAAATTGACTGGAATTGACAAAAAAGGTCTGTAGACGTTTGTGGACAAGAACTTTTTGTCAAATGCACGAAAGTATGTGAAAGTACCTCATCTTTGCTAACGATCGGACGAATTGTCATCTTTAAGTCGGGAAATTTATTTCCGCCGTCAAATTGACTTGGAATATTTCCAGTAAATATACAGCTACGACTTGTAACTTTGAAGAGTCTCACCCCAACCCAATATTGCATATATTTTCATAGCTCTCTTATCAGCTCGCAGCGGAAGATACACCAGATTTTGAAGATAAAGTCCCTCCATTAATATCCATGCATAGTTAGCAACTATAATGTATTGCCAAAGGCTCTCGATAATTTTACACGTCCAAATCTGTCGGCAATAAAATTAAAAATCGATTAAGCAACATTTACTTTTATACTTCAGTTTATTTTAACACGTAAAATAAAAAATCTTGCTATTTCTTTGGTCAAAAATCAATGTTATCAGCTCGAAAAAATTATTTTTTTAATCCAATTCCATATGAAAATACAATTTTTTACTTAAACATTTTTTTCAATAATTTGAAGTTTTGAAAATCAAATTAAAAAACAATTTTCCGTTAATGCATTAAAAAATGAAAAAAAAAAGATCACAATTATTAATCGAGTTTTTTTTGCGTGGTAAATTTTTAAGATTTTTTTTATTGTGATTACGTTATGATCCATGATAAAATTTATTTTGTTCTCCACTGCAACAACATCCCAAGAAAATCCCAACTCATCAATGAATAGACAATCTTTCAAAAGAGCAATAAAAGCTCTCATTATGAAAGAGGCAAACAGATGCATGTGCAATCTGTTCGAGGGATTTTTGAACTTCCTGAAAAAAAATAAAATTGTCACCTTTTTGCTAATAAATTTTATCTAAATAAATAGAGTATGAAAATTGTTGAATAGATCCTGAGATTAAAAAATAATCCTATCGTAATAATAATTTTAAAAAATGCTTTCCAATTATCGAATTACATTAATAAATCGTTGAATGAGTTAAATGTAATTAAAAATTATGATAATATTCGAAGCGAAAATTTAAAAAATTCCATTGTAGATCTGAGAATTTTTACCTGAGCAAAGAAAATACAATCATTGCGATGACGAGTAAGGTAAAAGACGTCAGATGTCCAATTCGCGAAATGCTTTTTATAATTGGTATCCATTTCTAAAAGGAGAATGAAAAACAGAAGATAAATATGATTTTTTACTGCATTTTAATATGAAGCTCTGTCGATTATGCCACTTTTTTTTGGTTCTCTCAGATTTCTTCCATAATTCGTAAAATCAAAGTACCAATAAAGGGCAGTCTATGTGAATTTTTTCAGATTTTTTAAAACAATATTCTAGAAAATGCAATTTAAAAAAAATGCAAATATCTCAGAAACTTAAGATTATTTTTAAAAAATTGTCTCTACAAAAAAGTTGTCGTTTTCTGTTAGCTTTCGATCTGTGCCCTTAACTAGTACTTATATATTAATAATATTACCAATTATGAAGCAGATCGGAGAGGGGAAAAAAGTGGCTGAATTGACAGAGAATGCTCCATATAATATCGAGATGCAATAAAATGAAATATATTATCATTATCTAAAATAATTAATTCAAATATCTTAAAATGCTATATATTTTTTTAAACTATGCCAGACGATATAATTTTTTCTCTTGAATAGATAACAGCAAAAATTATATAAATAAATAATTTTACGTTGGTGAGCGTAGATTTGCTGATATTTTCACACTCCAAATGAACTGATTGAAAATCTTGAATTCCAGTGTCGTTGTGTTGAGCAGATGACGAACAGAGAGTGTAATTGCTCCACATAATTATATTTCAATTTTATTATTAACCGCCGTTCACCAATCATAATTTAGGCTCCTCATTTTTTATTAAAATTCAAATTGTTGAAAATTGCAATTGGTGACCATTGCTAATTTTTGTTGAATGAAGATGTCTATTGACATCTGTTTAATTGCCCAAGATATCTGCAAGAATTTTTTTCGAATTATTACCGTATTATTAATTTATTATTAAAACGCTAGAAAAAAAACAAGTAATTAAAAAAAATTCTGAGAATTGGAATAATAATAACTTCATTGATTGTTAATATTTTTCAATTTAAAAAAAAATCTAACTTGACAAGATTATGTATTAATTATGTGTAAAATTTCAACCTCGTCAACTTAATAGTTTCGTCAGAAAAAAATATTAAAAACTGACCTGTTATTTGAGCAAATTTCGTAATGATTAAACGACTAATTTTCGAAGTTCAACGATTTAAAAAATACTTTTCATGTCTATTAACTATGCAGCCGACGCAGTAACAACGTAAAATATTGTTCAAGGCTTGTAATTAGCATATTTTTCAATTTTTGTAATTATTTTTTCAATGATGAAATAAATTAGCGAGGCTAATTTGCATTTTTCTTCAACGATAAAAAAATGTGCAGATTTAAATAACAGTTTAAAAAAATTTCAATAAAATACGTTTTACAGTGTGTGCAATTTCTTTTTCAATTAATGTTAATTAACTCTCGAATCTCCAAACGTTAAACCAAATTTGCATTTTTTCAGTGATAAATGAAAAAGATTCTGATTGAATTAACATTTATTGAAATTAAGTAAAATACGTTTTACAGTGTTTAATTATTTTTTCAATGAAATGAAGAAATGAGCGAAGCAAATTTACATTTTTCTTCAATGATGTAAACAAAATTTGCACTTTGAAAAAATATCTTTCAAACATCCAATAAAATACGTTTTACAGCGTGTGTAATTTATTCTTGAAATAATGTTGATTAACTCGCGAATGTCCAAACGTTGAAGCAAATTTGCTTTTTTTCGGTGGTGAAAAAAAAAAAGGTTCTGATTAAAATTCTTATTAAAACTAAATAAAATACATCTTACCGTGTTTGTAATTCCTTTCCAATTATTGTCGATTATTGTGCGAATTCAATTACTCCAAATGTTGAAACACTTTATTGTTTCGTTAATTCACTGGATATCCTATAATTTCCTGTTTAATTATCCACGGTTCGTTATAACAAATGAAAATATTTAATTTTTTAACAAGCTACACGCTAAGAAGCTCTGGGATCAACTGATAAAAATAAGTGGTACACGTAGCATTGCAGACTGTTTTTTTTTGCCGTCTCTCATCTCGATTTACGGAAATCGATACTTTTGCACTGGCGCCAAAAATCCAGAGCCAGACAATAAAACAATGTAGAAAGTGCAAATGCTTCACAAGAGCACATATTAAATTTCCTCTTGTTTATTCATTCATTTTGCAACGAAATTGCGCGCATATATTTATTTATATGCTCAACACAACACAAATTCGAAAAATAAAATGCACAGTACTTTATTTTGTCATCATGATTTTCCAATAACAAACTGCAACAATTATAAAATTATGCGTGTCGTATTTTTTATCCCAACTTTTGTGAGTATTTTATTATATTTTCTTTGTGATCCACTCTTGAGGTTTTTAATTAACAAAATGCAAAAATTGTATGATGAACACGTATAATTTAGTGAGATTAAGTTCCTAATTATATGTTTAAGAAATCGGAATACCGATTTTCTTAAAATATAGTTACTCATAAATAAAACATTCGGATAATTTTTTTTTTTTCGATGAAAATATTTGGACGATGAGGTTCGGATTTTGCGGACAATTAATACAAAGTCTCGGCGAGTTTTAGTTGTTCTTTTATTGCAAAATATCGATAAATAGTCAAGTTCTTATTATTATTGAGAATTTGTGAAAATGGCGATGCTTTTATGAAAATAATTGTGTAGATTTGAAATGAGAGGGTAATATATTTTATAAATATATGTATTTTAGTGCTAAAGTTTAAAGTAATTGAATATATCGAGAATAGATAAAACATCTATTCGATTCTTATCAATTTTGTCGTAGGAACGATGAAAACGCTTTGGATATGCGATTTTTATAGAGCTGATACGTCCACTGCGACGATCACTTTTTGTGAAGAATCATTTTGCATCTCCTTCGATCGTTGTGAAGAAGGTCTAATAATTTTTCGATGGGACAAATCGAGCGAATCTTCTCGTCGCGCTTTTCGAATCCGCCAAACTCTTATTATCTCATTTCGGACCTCGTTGTTCAACAGACAATACAGGAACGCTACAAAGCAACCCTGAAAGAAATTTACATTTTTATATCTCAAATTGTGAGTGAATGATCGAAAGTAATCTGGGAATTTTTTATAAATTTTTGCTGCTATTTAGAATTATACAATTTATGAATGTCGCTGAATTTGTGAAAACCGTACAATACATAAAAATTATGAAAATTATGGACATCATGTGCATGAAAATGATCAGGAAATTTTTAATGAATTTTGCCTGAAATTTAGAATTATACAATTTATGAATGTCGCTGAATTTGTGAAAACCGTACAATACATAAAAATTATGAAAATTATGAACATCATGTCCATGAAAATAATCAGGGAATTTTTTATGATCATAAAATTTGGAGGAAATATCACATTTGCGGAAATGATAAAATCTATAGAAAATATCAAATGAAAAAAAAACTTTGTATTTTTTAGTCTTTGACCATAAAAATTCATTTAATTTGGTTGAACAAAAATTGAGATCAAATTCATGGAAATCATTGAATATGTGAAAATCACGAAAATTTATGGAAATCACGAAAATTTGTAAGAGTAATTAAATTTATAAAAATGCTACAATTTGTAACGATAGTAAAATTTAAAGGAAACATCATATTCGCAAAAATTATATATAAAGTCTATAGAAAATATCACATTTTTATATGAAATTTTATATTTTTTCGTTTCCCCTTAAAAAATTCATTACATTTATTTAAGCAAAAACAAAGATAAAATAAATATACATACATATAAAAAAGATCTCTAAAAAAATTTACCTGGAAGGAAGCGAAAAATTGATCACAGTAGAGCCAAATGACCTGAATTAGAGGATCGTCGTAATAAGACATGCAGTGAAAAATTGCATAATGGGTTCCAAAAAGTGGTACAAGAATAAGAGTAGATCTGGCCCATCGTCTGCAAAAAAAAAGTACATTATTACATGAACAGGTGGAAGATAATTTCCGAATCCTCATAAATCAAACGTCTATTTCTTCATTAAATTATCAATTTTCATTATAAAAAATTTTGAATGCTCACCCATACTCTATTCGTTTTCTTTGCTGAAGTTGCGCTGAAGTTTTCAGTTTGACAAGAAGCAGTCGAACAATACTTGCGAATAGTATGAAGTTAAACTGAAACAAAACAAAAATCCTCGTTCTAGAAGAAGAAAACAATAATTTAAGCGATAATTAATTAATCTCAATTTCAATCTCACCAAAACAGAAATCATTATCGGTATTCGGATGACAAGAAACAGCCAAGGATTATCGTTCGTCGTCCAGCAAAATGTATCTTCCATTATAATTCGCACACCAACCCAAACAGTTACGATAATAAACGGGAATACTATTTTTAAAAAAAAATTCAACATTATTAGAAAATCCTGCGAGTTTCTATTTACAATCGGATCAATAAAATCCAATGGATAATTGCAATACACAATCAATGTACTTTTATAGTAGAATTACTGTGAATTATCAAAAAAGTGATTTGTTCAATTATCAAGATATTTTACGTAAAATTTATAGAAAATTATGATTTAAAACGTAAACTTTAAATTGTGAAACTGATGAAACACTTTATTTCTTTACTTTTACGTTTTTATCCCTTTGGTATTATATTTTATTGGAAATTAATTTTTTATTTGACCGTTTAAATGAAGCTAATTTATTTATTTTTTTTTATCTTGGCGACGAGTCGCTACTGCGACTCTTTTAATTTTTGTAATTTTAGATATACTTACTCCATCCACCTATAGCATAAGGAAGTACTTCAGATGTAGCCGGTGGAGACAGAAACACTAGGTTGTGAAGAAAGAGCCCTTCCATCAGTATCCATGCATAGTTAGCGACTATGAAGTACTGCCAGAGAGTCGTGATGGCTTTGCATACCCAAATCTGTAATGGAATACAAGAAATGTTTAGATCTCGATGATAAATGTATAGAAATGGATGAGAAATGGAAATCAATAAGAATTCTATAGAAATGGATGAGAAATTTATGGAAATTGATAAGCAATGTACAGAAATCGAGGAGAAATACACATATATGGGTGAAAAATGCGTAGAAATCGATGTGAAATGTATAGAAATCAATGAAAAATGTATAAAAATCGATGAGCAATCTATGGAAATCAATAAGCAATGTATGGAAATCAATAAGCAATGTATGGAAATCAATAAGAAATCTATCGAAATCAATGAGCAATGTATGGGAATCAATGCGCAATGTATGGAAATCAATGACCATCGTATGGAAATCAATGAGCAATGTATGGAAATCAATGAGCAATGTATGGAAATCAATGAGCAATGTATGGAAATCAATGATCAATGTATGGAAATCAATAAGCAATGTATGGAAATCAATAAGCAATGGATGGAAATTAATGAGCAATGGATGGAAATCAATGAGCAATGTATGAAAATTAATTAGCAATGTATGGAAATCAATGCGAAATGTATAAAAATCAATGAGAAATGTGTAGAAATCGATGAGTTATTGTTTGTTATTGAAATATTATCGTTCATTACGTTGGTTTCCTTGATAACAGTTTTTTCGCCGTCGACGAAATCCCAGGCGAGAGCGAGACCATCAACGAAGAGCCAATCTTTCAACAGAGCCATACCAGCCCTCGTTATAAAAGAGGCAAATAGATGCATGTGCAATCTATTTCTAGGATTTCTCAGTTTTCTGAAAACAATGCGTGTAATGTTGTTATTACATTCAAAAGATACAGATAAAAATATGAAATTTTTTCGACCTAAGCATGCACTTTTTTTCACATTTCACAATGCACAATCTGTGCATTGTGAAAAGAGAAAGTAATACCAAAAGTCATTTTTTTAAGATACAGTGAAAAAAAAAGTGAGACCGCTGTTTCTTCGAGATGAATTTACGATTTGTAAATTATAGGATAGGCAAAAATTCGTTATCTTGAAGAAAAAAATTTTGAAGTGAATTTTCCGACCGGAAATGAAATCTGTTAATTCGAAAGTCAGAAATTGCCAAAAGAAATTCACCTAGTGAATAAATAAAAGATAAACAATCGACTGAAAAACCACAAAAAATAAAATAGAAAATCATCAGTACATTCCGAGTAAAAATAAAAATGTGACATTGTTAATTAGAGAATTTATTTATACCTGAGCAGAGAGAATATAATCATGGCGATGATGAGTGAGCAGAAAGACGTTGCATATCCAACTTGCGAAATGATTTTTAGAGTCGGCAACCATTCCTAAAAGCCATTGGAGAACATTAATTAATTATCGATGTTACAATTAAAATTTTTTTTTTTTTAATATTCAATTGTGCATTAATAAATTAAATTACTCGGAAGAGCGGATTGTTGGCGGTCACATCGTAGTCCAAATGCGATATTTGGATATTTTGGATTGCAATCAGGTATTGATGATCCGGAGCCACACATTGAGTGTAATCGCCCCATTGTATCTTCTGTTCGTTTAAGTACCAACTTCCGTTCTCCAAACAAACTTTACTCGCGGTGGAATTTAGCGCGTAATTATAGCCCAGAATATCACGAGGAGGACAAGAAAGTTTCATAATTGCAGGCGCTGAAGTTCGAGGCCAGCACAAAACTCCGTCAAACGTGGGAGGACATTGAACTTCGCTTGAATTTGCTGCGGCAACTAAAAGAAATATTTTACAATTATTTAACAGAATTACATCTCAATCGTTAGCTTCCATAATCTATCATGAAATTAAAGTTTAAAACAATTATCATAGTTTTTGAAAAAATTTAGGACAAAAAAACAGGGAAATATGGTAAACATTCTGAATTAATTTTTTGTTCCTTAAGTATGTACTTTTTTTCATTTGTTGGAGGCATTATTAATATATTAATCGTTAAGAAATGTGATGACATTCAACATTTTGTTATTCATTATGAAATGAAGATGCTGATTAAAATTTAAAAAATAATCATCATGCTTCCAACAATTTAGAAAAAAAAGCAGGGAGAAATGGTAAAAATTCTGAATTTATTTTTTATCCTTTGAGTATGTTCTCATTTTTTTTTCATTGATTATATACATTATTTAAAAAATGCATAAATCATGACAAAAAAAAAACAGGGAAATATGGTGAACATTCTGAATTAATTTTTTGTTCTTTAAGTATGTACTTTTTTTCATTTGTTGGAGGCATTATTAATATATTAATCGTTAAGAAAATGTGATGACATTCAACATTCTGTTATTCATTATAAAATGAAGATGCTGATTAAAATTTAAAAAATAATCATCATGCTTCCAAAAATTTAGAAAAAAAAGCACGGAGAAATGGTAAAAATTCTGAATTTATTTTTTATCCTTTGAGTATGTTCTCATTTTTTTTTCATTGATTATATACATTATTTGAAAAATGCATAAATCACAGGATTATTATGTTCTAATAGATATTGTTAATAAAATAATCGTAATTCATAATTTTTAATAAAAGTAAAAAAGGATTAAAAGAATAAATATAGGAGAATTAATTTATTGTAAATGCCTCATGTTCTCTTTTTCAAAACATTGGCAAAAAAAAGGCTAATTCATTTTTTTAAATAGTCTTAGTAATGTTATAAAATTATTCGAACATTTTCATTTATAAAATAGGAAATAAATTCATAAATTCGATATATTATATTATATTAATTCCTTGTACTTACATTCATCCTGCAGTGCTTTACAGTCTGTTTCCTGCCCGTGCAAAAAATTCAAAAACTTCACTATGTCCATGTCCATTATCAACAGACGCGGTAGCGTCGCGACGCCAAGTATTAATTCAGTTACTTGCTCAATTTATTTTTCCTCCTTTTGACCATCGATTTTCATCTGAAATAAATTCCGGCTACAACATTATTCTCGAAGTAAGTGATTGAATAATTTATTGCAGCTTTTAGTATCATCAATTATTACTTGGTGGTCCTAAAACAATATTTAAAAAATTCGCTCTGTGGATTTATGGCAATTTAATTAAAATTCAATTATTTGACGTTAGATTAAATTAGTTAAATTCAGTTATTCAGGATAATTGACTGGCTGCGAAATTATTCTTGAAATTAGTCATTGAATAATTTAATACAGCTTTTAATATCACAAATTATTAATTGCTGGTACCAAAACAGTTTAAAAGAAATTAGGACCTGCAGATTTTTGGCAATTTTATTGATTTGATTATTTAAATTCAGATTAGATAAATTATATTCAATTATTCAGAATAATTGGTGGATTTTAAATTTTTTATAAAGGCGCGACTATTTTTCATACGAGCCGAAGTCGACGCTTGTCGACGCGAGATTGAAAAATATCTCGCGCATTTTTATTCTCGTTCTGTTCTCTACAAGCGATTTTTACATTGCGCAAGCGTTGCAAAAATTAAATATATATCTTTTCTCGTCGTATCGTCCTCGATATCCATGTCATACATATTTCAATCCGCCTATTCTTTTTTTTACCAATATAGGGTGAACGAGCCAGTAGATGGACGGGGACCAGTAAATGGACAATGTCCATAACAGCACGTGCGTAAAAAGCGTCCATTCACTAGGTTTTTTGGTCTGCTTAACTATCTATTTACTGGTCGGTTTACCTTAAGGAAAATTTAATTTTTTTTTTGCCACTTTCTTGTAGCCTGAAAATTAAAAATTAATTTTCGACCAAGTTTATGTATATTTCACAAAATTTAATAACAAACAATTCGTTTTCTTGTCGAAAATCGAAATTTTTCACCGGGTCACAATGTTTCCAATTTTTTGAATTTGTAAAAATATAGTCAATAGTTATATTTAAAGGATATTCGAAGTTGTTTCTTTTTTTTCTAAATTAATAAAAGAAAGTCATTCTCATTTATACTCGTTTTCATTTTTTTGCTCATTTAAAAAAGTCTTGTTTTCTCAGAAAAAAAATTTCATTGAGTTAAAAAATGTTTATAAATTAAAAACAATTTTTTCCAGGTGAAAATATTGTCAAGGTTTTGTCTTGTATGCAATTTTGTCTTTGAAATACACGTATTGATATTTTTATTTGCAAAATGTTTGTAAAAGGGGAAATTTGTTCAAAAAACCAAGAGAAGCGATTGAAAATGGCCTTCGATTTCCATTAATAAATTGTTATCAGTGAATATATAGAGTATATCAAGTGATCAATCAAAGGGCAATCCCATCAGATATGTGCAGAACAAACATCAATCTTTAGTGATTACTAAAACCCTTTCAAGGGTAAAAAAACTGGAGGCCTCAAAGCAATATCTTAATCGAATTGTACGAGATTCAGACGATGAATGGCTTAAGGACAGATAAGACAATTTTATCGAGAAACCAAATAAAATTGCCTTTCCTTTGCTCACCGGAAAAATTAATCATCCGAAAATTATACTTTGTGTTTCAGCCGATACTTATTTTATTTCCGCGTCAGCGTTTAAAATTTTTTTCCCTCTAATGGGCTTTGGATTTTATCTCCAAATAATTTTTTATTTCTCATACAGAAAGTTTTGTTTTCAGGAAAAAAAAAAAATTCGAGTTTTTTATGTTAGGACACTTACAATCGTCCAAAACGTCGAGAAAAGTGATCTGAAATTTTTTTATTTGTGTGTGTATCCAACTTGGAAAATTCAAATGCTGATAACTCAAGAACTATTTTAGCTATTGAACTCAAATTTGGTAAACAATTTGAAAAGCAGCGCTTCTTTAATTGCTATAATTTTTGCCTGAATGGATAAGAAAATGTAGATTTCGTAGCTTTTTAAGAGTTCTAAAAAAAATATGGATCACGTAGCTTATTAAGAGTTCTGAAAAAAATACGGAAATAACATTTTTACTTTTGTAAAAATTTGTCTATTATGCTAAATAGTTTTTTATCAAAGCGTTTGCACTTGATGTTGTTTGGTATTAAGTTTGACGCGAATCGGTCACGTGCTTCAGATTTTATGGAATTTTGAATTTTTCAAAAAATTAATATTATCTCTTTAATCATCAATCAATTTTTTATTTGAAAAAAAATTTCAAATATAAAAAAGCTCAAAAACGATAAGAAAAAAAAATCTTGCCCACTTTGGCAATAATCTAGAAAATGTGGACATTGTACAAAGTATTTTTCATACGTCGCTCAATAAATATATTAACAAAAAATTGCCATAGAAAAAAAAAAAAAATCTGGTGCAATTGAGGGTCTAACTAAGCAAACAAAAAATTACGAGCCGAATCTAAGAGGTCGAGGTAAAAAAAAAAATCCTTGTCGAAATGACGTGGATTGCCCCATATGTAGTGTGCATTCTGTTTACTTCGTATCTGTGAAATTGCGCGCGTGTCGTTTTAAATTTAAATAAATTCTAAAGATCGAAATTTTCAAATGAACATGAATTTATTATTATTATAGCTTACAGCGCTAATTTTAGTGTCAATCGTAATATTTTGAGCTAATGCATTTGCCTGCAACATAATCCATTCGAATTTCATTTCTGTGACGACATAACGTGCTGAAAACCTCACTAAAATGCTTTGGCTCAGAAATCAATACCTGATAACGTCGCGTCGTCGTGAAGATACTCGATTCGAGACGTTACCGCGTCTCTTTATATTTCTATTCGCTGTAACGTTACAAAATAAAATATAAAAAAATTAAAAAATGTTAACAGCTTGAACAAATTTTAGCAACTAATAATTTCGATGTCATTTTCTTTCGAAAAATTTAATAATTTGAAGCATCTTGATAAATAATTATTTTGTTGATAATATATTTGAATTTTTACTTCAAATAACTTCTTTATTTATTAATGACCCGAAAATAGTCAATACCGTTTATAAAAATGGGTTTTATCTATAATCTAGCTTAAATATATATATTTCTATTTATTGTAACGTTAAAAAATATAATAAAAAGAAAATAAGGAAAACTTTCGATGGCCCGAAAAATTTTCGACGACGTTATAATTTCGATGCCATTTTCTCTCGCAGAGTTTAATAAAGCATCTTAAGAAACTATTGTTTTGGTGCTAGTCAATAAGAAAAGATACTAAAAGCTTGTTTTAAAAATTACTTTATGTTACTAAATATATTTATATTTTACGTATTTGAATCTTACCTCCAAATCACTTTTTTTTTTTTATGATATGAAAATGGAAAATACTGTCGAAAGAGACGCTACTCGTCGGCATAACTGGCCGAATAACAACACTGTATTCGTTCGGGTAATGGCCGAATTTAGTCCTTTTTTTTTAGTTCCTTATTTTTCCGCCGAAATTCGACGCATTTGTGGGAAGTAATGTCGGACGAATCGCTATGGCTAGTCCGAAAAATCGAACGAATGAGCGCACCTCATTCGTCTGAAAAGATTTTCCGAACACATAACCGTTTTAGGGACATTTCGGTCGAATAAACGCACCTCATTGGTCCGGAAAGTCTTTTGGGATACATAACCGTTCTAGGGACATTTCGGTCACTTTCCGGACGAATGAGCGAACCTCATTCGTCTGGTAAGTTTTTCCGAACGAATGAGCGAACCTCATTCGTCTGGTAAGTTTTTCCGAACGAATGAGCGAACCTCATTCGTCTGGTAAGTTTTTCCGAACGAATGAGCGAACCTCATTCGTCTGGAAAGTTTTTCCGAACGCATAATCGTTTTAGGGACATTTCGGTCGAATAAACGCACCTCATTGGTCCGGAAAGTCTTTTGGGATACATAACCGTTCTAGGGACATCTCGGTCACTTTCCGGACGAATGAGCGAACCTCATTCGTCTGGTAAGTTTTTCCGAACGCATAATCGTTTTAGGGACATTTCAGTCGAATAAACGCTCCTTATTCGTCCGGTAAGTGGCGAATTTTTGCGAAATATATTTATATCTCACGTCTTTGAATTTTACCTCCTAAAAATGTATTATTATAATTAAACAATAATAATTAAAATTCTTTAAAAAAAATTATGTTTCTTTTATTATCGAGTTCAAATATATATCTTTATATTTGCTGTAACGTTACAAACTAAAATAAAGAAGAAATGAAGAAAACTTCCATTTGCTTGAAAGATTTGCAGAAAAGTTACCAATTTTGATGCCATTTTCTTCCCCAGAATTTAGTAAAATATCTTAATAAATTATTCTTTTGGTGATAGCGTTATTAATAAGAAAAGACACTTGAAGCGTCTATTAAAAATTATTGTTTAAAAAAATTGGTGTTTTTTCTATCACCCAGCTTAAAAATACATATTTCTATTTGCCGTAACGATACAAAATAATCTCATAAATAAATAAGGAAAACTTTTAATGGCCCAAATAATTTTCAGCAACGTTACTAATTTCGATGCCATTTTCTCTCGCATAATTTAAATAAGGATCTAAATAAACTATCATTTCGACGATGGCGTTGTTAATATCGTTAAATAACAAGAGACACTTCGAGCTTGTATTAAAAGTCACTTTATGTCACTAAACCTTTTTATATTCCACATTTTTGTAACAATCAAATCTTCACTCTTGGAAAGGTGTCATGAGGCAATTGTTAACAGCATGATGACGCTTTTGTGTACACTGTTATTACTTTAATATAATTATATTTATATATACTTATGTATAAATTAGAACACGTTTAAAATAGTACTGAAAATCTCGATTTAATACACAATCGAATCTTCTATAGTACTTATTGAACTTATACGCAACCACACGAATACAAACGCCGCTCTCAGAGCTTTGCTAATATCCAGACTCGACTGTGAATCTCCTCATCGAAATATTATAACATACAAAGGAGAATTAAAAAAAAAAAAAAAAAAAAATACGTGTATAAACGAAATTTCTTATTCGTAATAACTCGATGCAGCGGATCAATTTTCATCTAAAATCATAATCATCTTAAGAAATGACGGCAAAAAAAAATAGGTATTTGCTGTAATTTTTGCAGATTTTTTGGCTTTTTAATTGAGCTGCCGCGATTTTTTTTTTAAATCTCTGCGAAATAATCGAAACGTAATTGAGATTCTTTGCATGATTCTATGCATCACAAGTTAAATTTATTAACTTTCAGCGGATATTTATAGTTTTTTTTTGTGCCGTCCGATGTTCTGATTTTTCTCTGACTTTCACCGGATATTCAATCTAGTATTATCTTCTTTTATGGCTATTAATATCAGTAAATGGTGGTAAGTACAGATTGATTACTCTCTCGTTTCATTTATGTACATGCTTTATGTGCCGCGCGCAATTAAAACGTATATACATCACGTTGTGTCTCATATTCTTATCGGAATTTGTCTATTTTTTATTAAAATCTTTTCGTGGGTCTTAAGAAAATCGTAGCGAATAGCGTTCACTTCGCATAAGTTCCAGAGAAATGATAGGAAAGCATTTCTCAATGATATTAAAATCTGAGGAAAATTAAACATATCAAAAGTGCTGAAAATATTAATTTTTCATAAAATAAATCCGGAACGTTATCATCAATTTAATGGAAAATAAATGTTGGAAACCTACTTTTTGTCAATAAATATTATTCGTTTATTCTTCTGAATACGTACGAATTTTTTCAGAATTTTGTCTAATTTTTTACGTCGATTTTTTTTTGGGCAAAATTGCGAAAATAATGAAAAACATAATTTACGAATTACACAAAGATCTGAAAAAAATTGTACGTTTACAGAAAAATTGACGAATTGTTTTCGATTTTTATAAAACGGTAATTTTTCGAAGAATGTTTTTTATGCGTTTGTTGATTACATTTTGGAATTCTTTTTATGAAAAATTAATCTTTTCAATATCTTTTAGATGACCGATTTTTTTTAGATTTCTTTATCATGGAGAAGTGTTCGAAATTTTCTCTGAAACTTAATTTTTATCGGACTGTAGTCAACTATTTTAAAGGAATTGATGAAAAGATGACGTGATGAATCGTAGGTTCTTGTGAATTCGGTTTTGTCTATATGTACATAACCCTACGAATTTTTTTGCACTATTTAACATCAACACAAGCCAAAAAATCGCACGGTTCAATCGTTAGAATTCCATTATTTTCGTTACAACCTTCGTCACACTCTCGAAATAAATTGCGACCTAACATATACAATTTATTAAACTATATTAATAACTTCTCGATATATCTTACGTCTATTAAATTACATAAAATTTTCACAACTGCAACACAATCATTTTGATGAATTTAATTATTTGCTCGAAGCAAATTTAATAAAAACGTATTCAAAATAATTTCTCAACGAGATAACACCAATTTTTACGAGAAATTCGAATATTCGCATATTTCCAATAATAAGGAATATTTTTCATAATTTTTATGCAATGAATTTCAATATTTAGTACCAATAATCATAAATAATTTACGAAATTGATTTAAATACATTTTCATTGAACATTGTTTATTTAATCGGGGTAATAAAATTATTGGGCATCATTCGAATGAAGAAAGAAAATTAACTCATAATTTTGTTATTGAAAGTTTCCGGAATTATTACGTGTACGAATTGTGATGTAATAAATATAAAATATTCATAAATTATGGAATAATTTGAACTTTTAATTTCTGCATTAAAAACAGACGTTATTATCTTTTTATTTAATGCTCTTCTATTCGAATGGTGCAAGATACTTAACGTTTTTTAAATATTTATATTTTAATATGAAACTGTTGCGGAGTCGATCAATAGTTTGGCAAATAAAAAATGAAAATAACGAGTACACAAACTCTTAAGTAATCGATCGCTTGTAACGCCAGCTATTTAAGTATCCACAGATAATTTATTATTACCTAGATGATTATAATACTACGGGAATTTTCAAATACTCTATCAACCACCGAACGTTATTTTTATTTATTTTTTTTCTTCGGGCTTCAACTAATAATCTATAATTAACGAGTCTCGATGTCGTCAATCTCGAGGACGTTGACAACAAACACTTATGCATAATATAATTCTAGCGATAAACTTTGTCGCAGTCGCTTATATTATCGATTTTAAAATCTGGCAGAATTCACTTGAAATAACGTCTTCGAATATCAAAATTCGAAGGACGGTTTTTAATCATTTTAAATAAAAAAAAAAGGTTAAATAAAAAATAAATCGTAAAATGGTTCAATAAAAACTAAATCGAAAAATGGTTCAATAAAAACTGAATCGAAAAATCGTTCAATAAAAACTGAATCGAAAAATCGTTCAATAAAAACTAAATCGAAAAATGGTTCAATAAAAACTAAATCGAAAAATCGTTCAATAAAAATTAAATCGAAAAATCGTTCAATAAAAAATAAATCGAAAAACGGTTCAATTAAAAACGATTGGAAAATTTTTTCGACTGAAAATAAGTAAAACAAAAATCGTTTCTACACATTTTCGTAGTAAATCTAGTTAAAATCGCGTCAATTTAGCTGCCGACAACAAATAAGCATCGAATTCATCTATTTTTTCAGACGATTATGTCTTGCAATCGTCTCTAACGAAATGAGAAATATTCAGTTCTAGTTTTTGCTTTTTTTTCGTGTAAAATATAACAAAGCTACTTCGTTATTTCGTTTTTTTTTCATTATTATTTCACAGAATTTATCCTATCAGCAGATGACGTTAAGAATTCTCGGTTTACGCGGTTTATATTCTCACATTCAATTGTCGGGCGAAGAATTGAAAACATAGTATCGAAAAAGGCACTTCTAAAGGAAAGAAAACCTTTTGTTATTCGAGGAACAAAAAAATTACTCCTCGTCGTCGGAATTATAATAAAATGTCTCTTTAAGCGTCAGGCTTTTTCGGATAACTTCAACGTCCCCGATTAGAAATACTATGTCGATTGAACGTGCTAATCACTTGTACTTTCTATTATTAAACAAGGTTTCGAAGGAGAATCTAGCATTTTGCTTTCTCATCATTTTTGCTTCCTCATAAAGATAACTTTTTTTTGTGAAAAACAAATTTTTCGAGATTCTTATGTCAGGACATTCAAAATCGTCCAAAACGACCTGAAAAGTGTTTTTAAAAAAATGTTTGGATGTTTTTGTGTGTGTATACAAATTCGAAAATTAAAACGTCGATAACTCAAGAACCATTTAAGCGATCGAGTTCAAATTTGGCACACAATTCAAGCACCAGCTGATCTTCAATTGCTGCAATTGACGACAAAAAGTATGCAAAACTTTGTGTTTCTTCAGTTATTTAAATCAAGGATGCAAATTAGAATTCTGCTTACTTATTTTTAAGGGAATGCATCCGATTTCAACGTTACTATATTTTCGACCGGTAATTTTTTATAGTATAGAATGAAGTTCGAGTAATTTTTTTGCCATAAAAAAAGAAAATAATGGATTTTTTTTTCATGAACGCTTTGAGTTAAAAAAAAAAATTTAATTCCATTCTTCATGGAGAATTAGCATCTGATAATATTTTAAGAATGTAAAGAGTGACGAAAAAAAATGCAACGACTTTGCAACAAATATAGGCGTCAGGAAGGGGAAAAAAATATAAAAAAAAGGAACCACAATCGCAAATTTTGACTCTTTTCTTCGAAAATTTTTTTCCACATTCAAAATAACATTTAAAAAAAGATTACGTTTCGGATTTGTGATACACTGAAAAAAAAATTTATTTTGATTTTTTAATTTTGAAAAAAAAATGTTGACTTCATATTGTTATTTAAGATGAAAAGTTGAGAGATGAAAAAAATTTTCGTCTCGATCACCGGAGAAATAATGTAACTGGATTTGGCAGACCGTCAATTAATTATCCCCTTAATTGAAGAAATTTTATGAAATCGTTGAATAAGTGACAGAAATTTGGCAACTTCACGTTACGCGCGCGTGATTCAAATGATTTGCGAATGCTGTTTATTTGGTGAACAATTGTTTTTTCCACCAATTTGTTAATTACATTTTGGGATTATCATTTGGGTTTTATATGCATTATTATTTTCCAATTTTTATATCATCGGGAAGTGATCAAAATTTTCAATATCTTACATCCTTAAGACTCGAATTAGTGCATCGCTTATGTAAACACGTTCTCTACTAGATCCTGAAAATTTGTCGATTTATTTTCCCAAATTTCTCGTCAAGGAAAATACGAGTCAAATCAGCAACTGAATGAGCGATAAGAAATAGAAAAATACTATTTTCACAATTCATAATCACATTTGAGAAACCATCATTGACAAATAAACCTGATTTTAATATTACATGTACAGTTGGTCACTGACTCAACAGTACGTGATGTTTATCCTTAATTTTAATTTTATTTTGCTTTTCACAAATATTTCTTTACGAGGAAACAAAATGCAAAGAAAAACGTCATCTTTTTCTACACCAATACCCATTTGATTTATAAAACTATGCTCTCGTTGAGCCCACATTTTGGACCCTGCAATAAAAACTAACAGTAATAATTGAATTCGGTCTATTATACACTGTCGAAAATGTTCCTAAAATTAATATCCATTCACGCAAGTTTTAGTGCATAAACTAGTACATTAAATTAAATATATTATTATATAGTAACATTACAGTATTGTAATATCAAACATACATTTTTCTAACGTTTTCAATACGCCGTTCATTAATTTTACATCATATTTGTATATTCAATTTTATATACAAATTAATGCAGAAAAACTTACGACAAGAGTTTAGCAATTTTCGCAATGAAAATTTTTACTGTGTAGGTAAGAAATTTCTAATTTCTAGGAATATCTCTCTTGTTTATCGTACTAACTTCAGCTGAGTCGTGCCTTCATCAATTATATTAACGTCACGGAAATTAAGAAACGCGATAACGTCTCGATTTTTTTCGTTTTTTTTCGATTTTTGTGTTTATTTTAGCAAATGTTATACCGAAAGTTTAATTATATTAGAATTCGGCTAATTATGAATATTGCCAACTTTTTCAAATTATCGAGAAAAAAAAATCAGTAAATTGCATAATCATTATTTTTCCTCATTACATAAATTTTTCTTATTTTTTTCGACACGATTTCTTTGCGGTCTTTAAATATTTTTGAAAAATATTCAAGTGCAGATAAGAAACCTTAAAAATTCGAAACTTTATTTCGCGTGTAAAATAATTGTTTCTGAAAATTCGTGAAACTATTTTTTTTACTTAGAGAAAAACGATCGATTACGAATTTTAATGTTTCTTCACTGTCGATTGATGTTGATTATAAATAATAATTATCAATTTTACTAACTTTTTGGAGTTGGGAAAATTTCATTTTTTCTTATGCAATGAAATCTTCGAGTTTTAGGAACACAATTTTTCTTTGCATTTTTTAAACTTCTTAAAATATACAAAAGTCTCGAAAAATTCGTGAAAAAAAATTGAAAAATCCGTACATTAATCTTGGAAAACTATTTTATTAATATTCTTCCAATGAAAATTCTTTTTCACCTTTTTCACTTTCCGCAGAATCTCCGAATTCTATTTCATTGAACTTCTGGTTAATATATTAACACGCTTAATTATAACTAATGATAATAAATTTTACTAGCTTTTGAGAATTCTTGAAAAAATTTCATTTTATATTACTAATCGAAATTTTCGAGTTTTAGAAACACGACTTTTTAAAACTTATTTTCTAAATCCAAAATTGTCAAAAAACACCTGTAAATTAATCACGCGAGAAAAATAATTGATTCTAAAAATGTGGAAAACCATCTTGTTTATATTTTTCCAATGAAAATTTTTTAAAAAACATTTTCTCATTCCGCAGAACCTCCAAATTTAATTTCAATCAACTTCCGGTTAATATATGTGCAACACGCTTATAAAAACTTTTGAAATTTCAGTAATATTTCGAGCAAAAGGACGAAATTTTAATGAATTTTCGTTTCGTTTTTTAATACTTTACATTATGACGTTATCGTGTTTCTTAATCACCACGAATTCACTGTTATCTTGTTCGCGATAAGTGAAAGATTTGCAACAATCGCAGTTTCGCCGCTTAAGCACACGAATACAAATAATGCGCCGATTTCTAACTATCCTATCTAAAGAACCTGATGCCCGAGTCTTTTTTTAGTTTCCTCGTTTTTCTTTGCTTCGTATTGCTCAACATTGCATCGTTTTTTTTTCAATTTTAATACGACAGTGGAACAGTTCTTCACCTTAGTAACAATCTACGTCGCGTCGTCGAGTGAAAAGAGTTATATAAAAGCTCATCTCGTTTTCTATCTGCGGGTAATCGGTCAGAGGCACTTGCCTGGATTTTGAGAACACCATTGCGGCCACATTGCTTCAGTTTTCAGCCCTCGACTCTGCAGAATCTCCAAATGACCTGCCAATCTCGTGTAAACATTTTCCTCCGTCGAATAACTGTTTGTCGGAAGGTCACTCCTGTTTTTTAATGACAAATAAAAGCACCAATTATTTATTATATGATAAATTATCGTGATTATTATCTAAAATAATAGTGTGTGATAATGAAAATTATTTACTGTCTGATAAAATTGATAATTATTGATGATTATAAAAAATATGGCTTTAGCCAATGATTTTCAATTGTAAGCTTCGTCACGATAATTAGAATTTATTCCATGTATCGCGATTTGATATGGAAGAGTTTTAGTTTATGTAAGATGAGGATTTCAGACAAATTCGAAAAATTAAAAGGGGAGTTTTTTTTATTTTTCTATATTTTTTGAGGAATATGGATAATTTTTTTAAGTTATTATGTTTTGTTTGAGAATTGAGTCATTTTCAGAGGGAATTTCCATTTTTGACGGATTATTCGCGAGACCTTAGAATATCGTTCTCAGAATACCTTTAAAATTATCGGATGAATTCAGATAAAATTATTTACAGATACACTTTAACATATACACGAGTCCTCTACGATCTGACATTTTTTTTTTTTTTTTTTTTCCAAAATTTCATAACGAGAAAAAAAACAAATTTTTTTCAGGATTTTTTTCCCTTCCGTAGAGGACCGCATTATGGGAGGGAATCATTTGGGAGGGAAGAAAATGATTTTCCATCGCACAGATAAACTAGAAAGATTAAATCGTGGTCACCATGAAGATAGAAGGCATCGTTAAAAAAACATTTTTTGCCCCCATTAAAAACGTTTCTTGATATAAAAAATGTTGAAAAATTTCCTGAATCGTCTTCAGTATGCCTTCTTTTTGTAGAAAAAAAATCGAATCGATATCACGGAAAAATAATCGAGGAAAAAAAACGCAAAAGGCGTTTTTAAAAAAACGTCTTCTGTCCCCATTACAAAGTTTCTCGACACGAAAAAATTTTCAAAAAATTCCCGAATCGTCTTTAGTATGCCTTCTTTTTGTGAAAAAAAAATCGAATCGATATCACGGAAAAATAATCGAGAAACAAAACGCAAAAGGCGTTTTTAAAAAAACGTCTTCTGTCCCCATTAAAAAAGTTTCTAGACACGAAAAATTTTTCAAAAAATTCCCGAATCGTCTTTAGTATGTCTTCTTTTTGTAGAAAAAAAATCGAATCGATATCACGAAAAAATAATCAAGAAAAAAAACGCAAAAGGCGTTTTTAAAAAAACGTTTTCTGTCCCCATTAAAAAAGTTTCTTGACACGAAAAATTTTTCAAAAAATTCCCGAATCGTCTTTAGTATGCTTTCTTTTTGTGAAAAAAAAATCTAATCGATATCACGAAAAATTAATCAAGAAAAAAAATGTACAATGCAGTCATCGTTTCTCGTCGTGAAATCCTTAATAATTCGGCTATCTTACCATAATCTTTCGGCAAAGGCCGACGCTCGGGGCCATAGTCGAGGTCCCAAAGACGCCTGACCAGCTTGTTCGCTCCAAATAGCAGCTTCGCCTCCGAGAATGAGATTGAGAGCCGATTGATAATCCCGCCACGGTCTGTGATTGTAAACCGTTTGCCAGGTTCTGTATTCGCCGCAAGCGGCTTCTCCGGTCTCGCGCCATCTCCCGAAACCGCAATCGAGGTACCAAGCGTCAACGTGCGACAATATCACGCGAAAACCGTCCTCAAGCAAATCTCCGGTTTCCGGCCAATTGCTTCCGCCCCACGATTGAATAACGTGTAATTTCGGATCTAAATGAGCTGTGATCCACGGCCTCTTCGTCAGAGGCGAGCTCCAGAGGATCACAGCCTTTGGCGTCACGTCGTTATTCGCTTTTATCACCTTGTGCAAAATTTTACTCTCAAAATCTGCCCATAAAGAGTGCAAATCCGTCAGATTTTGAGCCTGCATCACCGCCGTTATGTTACTGTATTGCGCCCAACAATCGAGATTCACCTCGTCTCCACCTAAATGGACTATGTCCCGGACTTCCGTCAAGTCCAGAAGCTCTTTGTACAGTCCTTCGAGAATTCTGTAAGAATGCTCGTTTATCGGGTTCAACTGACCGCAATTTGGCTCGCCGCAGTAAACTGACCATGGCTCTTGGTCAACGCACAACGCGAGATCACCGTAACCGTATTCGGGACCTGTGGAATTGAGGAAAATCAAATTTTGTTAACGGAGATTTTTTTTTTTCGGGGTTTTGGGCTTTACGAAATTTAATTTGGTCAGAGGGATTTTTTTTCACGGGGTTCTGTAGTTTGGAGAAATTAAATTTGGTAATGGAGATTTTTTTCAGGGCTTGTTTAGTTATGAAAAAAAACAAATTTGTTAATGGGGTTTTTTTTTGTTCAGGGTTTTGGGCTTTACGAAATGTAATTTGGTGAGAGGGATTTTTTTTTCACGGGGTTCTGTAATTTGGAGAAATTGAATTTGGTGATGGAGATTTTTTTTAGCGCTTTGTAAAATTCGAAAGTATTTTAGACAAATTGCAAAAAATTTCTAGAGAATATTTAAAAAAATTCTAAAGAAAATTTAAAAAAAATTCTAAAGAAAATTTAAAAAAATTTCTAAAGAAAATTTTAAAAAATTTCTAAAGAAAATTTTAAAAAATTTCTAAAGAAAATGAAAAAAAAATTCTAAAGAGAATAAAAAATGTTTCTAGGAAAATAAAAAAATTTCTAAAGAAAATAAAAAAATTTCCAAAGAAAATAAACGAATAAAAAAACAATTGAAAAAATTGAAAACATCTTTTACATCGAAAAAAAAAAGAATTAATTCCACCAAATACTTAAAAATACAACGACGTAAAAAAAAAATTTCAATTACTATTTTTTCATTCAATTCGTAAATATGCCATAAGAGTCCATGTTAAAATGCCTGCATAAAAAAAATAATTTTGCGTAAACGACGTGGACGAAAATTCCCAAAAAATTCATGTGAGTTTGTTATGAATTATTAAAAACGCGGTAATTATTTCAAATTTTTCTGTGCATTTTCAATTTTACTAACGAACCTCATTAAGGGGCCAATCTACCCCGAAAAAAAACGAAGCATCAGTCTAATTGTCATTGAAATATAATTGTCATTAAGGGGCTAAACTTACCCCATTGCCATCCAGCTCCAGCATGAGCTGGAGAATCGATCTCAGCGATGATTCTAATTCCTCTGATTCTGGCATAATCAACGAGATCTTTGATGTCTTCGGGTGTATAAACTTGATCGCCGCTATAAGCTCCCCAACGGGCCATTTGCGGAAAGGCAGCAGAGTCGAATGGAAAGCTCTGAGAGTCTGTGAGGTGCCAATGAAAGGTATTCAATTTGGAGGCTGCCATTCCGTCGATTGCGCGCTTCAGTTGATCGACCGAAAAGTATTGTCTACTCGTGTCGATCATCAAGCCTCTGTAATTGAACATCGGCTTATCCTCGATATGAACGTTCGAAAGTATCCGAAGAACTCCTTGTCTTCCCGCTGCTTCGTCCCACCAAATCAATTGACTCAGCGTCTCCAAACCGTGACGAACACCATAGTAACTTTTGCCTACTATTCGAGCTTCCAATTGCTTTCCCTTTTGAACTATTTCGAGCTCGTACGACTCGTTTGTCTCCAGAGTTAGCTTCGTACCTTGAGCATTTCCGGCACTTAGATATATTACAAAACTGTCGATACTCGAACGGCCTTTTGCATTTGGCACTTTTATCAGACTCCTTATGTTACCTGCGGGATAAATTATCTATTTGTAGTACGAAAAGTGACTTGATTTGTGGATTGAAGTTATTGATTGGAGAATAAATCATGTGTAGACAAACGATTTTTGTAAGAGAAAAGTGATTATATCGTTCTTTTTATTATTTTTTACAAATTTTACTCAAATTGTAATTGAATTTAGTTTTTTTGGTTGGTAATTTATGTTTTACTGGGTTTTACTTTTGGCACTTTTATCAGACTCTTTATGTTACCTGCGGAATAAATTATCTATTTGTAATACGAAAAGTGATTTAATTTGTGGATTGATGAGGTGGAAGGCAAGTTATTGATTGGAGAATAAATTATGTGTAGATAAACGATTTTTGTAAGAGAAAAGTGATTCTATCGTTTTTTTATTATTTCTATAAATCTTACTCAAATTGTACTTGAATTTAATTTTTGGTTGATAATTCATGTTTTACGGTCGTTTCCATTCGGCACTTTTATCAGACGCCAAATGTTACTAGCGGAATAAATAATGAATTTGTAGTTTACAGATCAACTTGATTTATGGATGTATAAGTTGTAATAAAAATTATTGATTGGATAAAATATCATGTGTAGATAAGCGAATTTTGTGAAAGGAAAGTTACGAAAAAAATTGTTAATAAAAACAATTCTTTGTAAGGCATGCACAAAAAGTTCCAATTTTCGCATAAGTATTATAAAATGCTAGTAATTGCGGTACTGGAAATATTATCTTTTATGATTTTTACAAATTTTACTGAAATTGTAATTGCATCGAGTTTTTGGTTGGTAATTCATGTGACTAACCGATAAAAACATCCTTAGCGTGTTCAAGGAGATTTTTAACGTCTTGATCGCTGGTGTTAACGGTCACAAATTCAATTTGTTGAATGTGTAGCATCGCTTTTTCGACGCCAAGGAAAATATTTCCAGTTGGTCTTGGCCACAAAAGCCGCGTATTTCCACCGCAGAGGGCGCTGCAGGTCGCTAGTGATGTTCTGGACGATCGAACGGCCCTTCTTTCGCATCGTCCGCCGACGCATATCCATGACCATGGACTGTGAAAGGTCCTGCATTAAAATCATCATTATTAATTTTTTTTCTCAATAACAAATTGGCCAACAATTGGAAAAAGGGAATGTGATCAAGGGCCGAGCTTCTTACCATTTGATAGGGAAAATCAACGACACGTGGAAACTCTAAAAATGTATGGGCAATTCTCTGTCAATTTAGCCACTTTTTTATTGCATTTTATATTTTTTTAATTCGCTTGCCCTCTGTTTAAATGGCTCCGAATTTTATATTATCTACAGTTCTATGTCCAGAAACTGTAGAAAAATTTTCAGAGGGGGCAAAAAATATTTGTGGAGGTAAAACAAGTTTTTGTAAATTTATGGTGGCTGAAAATAAAAAATGAATTCAATTTTGTTCACCTATTTGGCCCGCACAAAATGGCTCCGAATTTAATATTATCTACAGCTCTATGTCCAGAAACTGTAGAAAAATTTTCAGAGTGGGCAAAGAATATTTGTGGAGGTAAAAAAAGTTTTTGTAAATTTATGGTGGCTGAAAATAAAAAATGAATTCAATTTTGTTCACCTATTTGGCCCGTACAAAATGATTCCAAAATTTATATTATCTACAGTTCTATGTCCAGAAACTGTAGAAAAATTTTCAGAGCGGTCAAAAAAATATTTGCGGAGGTAAAAAATCTTTTTGTAAATTTATGGTGGCTAAAATGACGGATAATTTCGATTATGGAAAATGTCGGTTGGACAACACATTCTGCCGCACGAATATCAAGTCCTAAACATAACTAAAGTTTCACGTTAAGCCTCTTAAGGGAAAACGATGAATGATTGCTGAAGGAAACGACAAATAGAGGATTTTCAATTTCTCTCAATCATTTTCTCTTTTCTCGTTCCATCTTTGGAACAAATCTTTACCTGGGATCTGCGAAACGAAATAGGAGCCCTTTTCGATATTCGTTCGTGAGATTACGGGCTGAAGCGGTTATTAGACTTCTCCGTGATTCCTTTAAACTATTTATTCATGCGGATTGGTCGATGCATTTCCATGGCCGGGCAATAAATAGGACAAGTCCGGACAATCAGGACGAATTACTGTGTTAGTAGTTGAGTTAGTGGTAATTAGGTGATAGTGAGGTTTAAAAAAAATTGCTGGTAATGAAACGTCTGGATTTATGACTTAATTACAGTAATTTTATTAATAATATTAATAAGTTAATAATGTCAAGGTGAAGCAAAAACTACTCACCCAATAATGAAAACTAATATAATAAAAAGAGGCTTTAAGTTTTCAACAGCTGCACATAATGTGAATTTTTTCTTAAATTCAATGAAATTCTACTTTAAAAAATTAATATTTGTAGGATTTTTTTGTACATAGCAATTTTTAAAAAAATTAATATTTCATCAAAGCTGCAGATGACATTACGAAATATTGACTCAAATGTATTTTAGTGTGTTCATCAATTGAAATTATTAAGGTTTACATCTTCGATTTAAATGACAGAAATTTTGGGGGGAAACGAAATATCATCTGATGCTGAATATAATTCTTAGGTAACATTTTGCTCAATACCAAATAGGAATTTAT
The DNA here is from genome assembly GCA_949699805.1 of Tromatobia lineatoria. Classification (NCBI taxonomy): domain Eukaryota; kingdom Metazoa; phylum Arthropoda; class Insecta; order Hymenoptera; family Ichneumonidae; genus Tromatobia; species Tromatobia lineatoria. The sequence continues at coordinate 20,947,325 of OX453039.1, forward strand.
CGTTTTATGAGGGATTGAAAAATGTCTTTGCACTCGTGGATCACGTGGTGAAAATCCAGGGCAACAAATAATTTGATAAATTCAAAAAACATGTTGTGTTTAAGTATTTGTGTGGAAAGATGCTTAAGTACGATTTTAGTAAAAATAGTTTCGGTGGAAAAATCGACTTGCGTTACCTTCGAGGGGCAAAAGGTTGAAGGGACACAAGTGGAGGGCCATGGGCGTACATGGCAATGAGGAGAACCCCGGTGATGAGCACCAGGAACAGAAGGACCCTCCGCATCCATCCGCTGGGCAGACTTCCCAACATTCTCGTGAACCTACGAAATTTGTAATTTTTTGGTAAATTTTATGGCGTTGAAATAAATAATTATCGCACGTTACTAATTATTTTCATTAGGATCTTAAGAATTTTCTCATCTATCTTATAATTTCAGTGAGGAAATTTATTCTCTCTGAAAATGTAATTTTTTTACAAATGGTCATAAATAAAATTCTAATATTATTTTAGTTAAATAAATTATAAAAAACATTGATAGGCCTAATAATGCAATATTTTATTAGGTTTGTAATGAAAATTGACTTCTCATTCCGTTCGTTTCTTTTTTAAATAATAAACGCGTGAACCTATGAAATACGAAATTTTTCGATAAATTTTATGTCGCAATGATAAATAACTATAGCACATTACTAATTATTTTTATTAGGACCTCAAGAATTTTCTTATTAATCTTATCATTTCAGTGAGAAAAGTTGTTCTCTTTGAAAATGTAATTTAAAAAAAAAATGATCATAAGAAAATTCTAATATTATTTTCGTTGAATAAATTATAAAAAAAATTGATGGGCCTAATAATGCAATATTCTATTAGGTTTATGATGAAAATTGACTTCTTATTCCTTTGCATTTGTCTTGTTAAAAAATAATATTGGATAAAGTTATAATTGCGGAGAACCTAAAAATTTCATTATTTATATAAAGTCATAATAAATAAACCAATAAATTTTAATTTAAATGTTTTTTAGTGTACCAGATGTGAAATTTTTTTTTTAAATTTGCAATTCCTTCACCGTTGATAAAATCATAAAGGCCTAGAAAAAAATTATTGATAGTATAGTCACTTATAATGAATAGCAGTTGAACTTCAGGAAATTTTTACAGGCTGTCGTAACGTTATTTAATATTTTATACGTGCCGAGCAATTAGAAGGTCGATAATCCGATCGATGGACACAAGCAATTAGCCTAAGCTTTTTTAATATTCTAGTGCAAAATATAACAATGTTGAGGATAGACTTTGTAAAACATTTGTGGAGACAAAACTTCTTGGGGCGTTTTATTCCCAAGTGAGTCAGGCTAATTTTAGCCATTTTTCTAGCTAATCATATAATATCTAGCGGACACTCCTATCTCTGCCAACCTGCGCTAAGTCGGACTATAGGTACGATAACAGCGTTTGAAAATACGACTCTCTTGACCAGACTATCATCATGTCTATAAGTCAGATAAAAAAGTATCTTTAGACTACAGATCCGTTCATTGAATTGCCTTTCTGAATTTATATCATCCCTTAAGCATTCCTAAAATTTTTGGGAATTTTTGCAAATGTTTTTACTATTAATTAAAAAATATATTCAATTTACTATTAATTAAAAAGAATATTCAATGTACTATTAATTAAAAAGAATATATTTAATTTACTATTAATAAAAAAATATATTCAATTTACTATTAATTACAAAGATATTATATTTTTGTAATTGATAGAAAATTCAGGTTTTTATTTATTCAACCCTTTAGCCATCGAAAGCTTTCATTGATAAAACGAAAAAAAAAAAAAATCGTTCATCGACCACCAACTTTTTAGTAAATTGAAATTATTATTTCTCACTGAACATCGACTTCTCAAAAACTTGAATGTTTTTTTATTCCTTCATTGACAATCAGCTTTTCAAAAAGATACATTGTTAATAAATTTTTGGGGGGGTTCAAAATTTCAATCACCTGTAACTCAAGAACCGTTGAACCGATTGAGCTAAAATTTGACACACAAGTGAATCAGCAGTTAGTCTTTGATTGTTGCAATTCTTTCACAAATTGTATGCAGACATTTTTATTTTATGGCTTTTTAAAATTTTCCAAAAAAGGACGTGCATATTCGACATATTATGCAATATGATTCAAATTTGTCAGAATTTTAAGTTTTCGAACAATGATATTATTGCATTAACCCTAACAAAACATAAACATTAGATAATTTGTCATGTGCTTCAAATTTTTCAGATATTTAACTTTGATAAAAAATAAAGCTGCAAAGTTGAACTTTGCAAATTGCTTCCTCATTATTCTTGTTTTTTTTAAAAAGAATTTCTCTATGAGGAAGCAAAAATCGATTGACATACTTCCCCATGGAGAAGTCTTTGTAAAAAAGAGCCAAAAATAACGAGGGAGCTTTTTTTTCCTGTCTCGTATCGCCATAAATAATCGATGAGCATTAAGTAGCAAATAGATTAGGCTAAAAATAGAAAAAGGCTATAAATAGACTGACTTTTCTCTGTATAAACAGCTCTAGACGACTTACATACTATAGAAAGAGGAGAAAATAAAGAGAGAAATATCCGGACAACAGTCTGAATGATCGCATATATGAGGCATTCTTCATCAATTCGCCACTTTTTTTTTAACCCTCTTTGATTAATCCCATAATTGAACACATTTTAGTACCACTTGAAAGTACTTTCTCCCAATTTTTTCAGATTTTTAAAACCAGTATTACGGAAAATGGCTTATTTCTTTAAAGTCAATATATCTTGAAAAATTTGAGTCATAGAAAAAAAAATTTTCAACAACATAAGTAATATTATCGGGTCGCAAAAATTGTTTGAAAAATTTCATTGAAAAGTTCACATGAAACTACAACTTTTATGTTGAAACATTTTTTTCTACGACTCAAATTTTTCAAATTTTTCTAGATATACTTTAAAGAAATAACCCATTTACCGTAATATTGGTTTTAAAAATCTGAAAAAATTGGGAGAAAGTACTTTGAAGTGGTACTAAAATTTGTCAGTCTGGCAATTTTTTTATGTTATCAATACATAGACGCAAAGATTCTCTAATTTTTTCAACCAAAAAAAAGTGGCCTTTTTCATTTAAAAAAAATCTTCCCATTTTCCCGCGAAAAAGTAATATTACGGGTCGCAAAAAACATTCAGAAAAATTTCATTGAAAAGTTCACATGAAACTACAACTTTTATGTTGAAACTTTTTTTCTCCATGACTCAAATTTTTCAAATTTTTCTAGATATACTTTAAAAAAATAACCCATTTACCGTAATATTGGTTTTAAAAATCTGAAAAAATTGGGAGAAAGTACTTTGAAGTGGTACTAAAATCTGTCTTATTGTGGGTCAAGTGAAAGAAGGTCGAAAAAAAAGTGGCTGATTTGAGGAAGAATCGCCCATAGGCGAGTGAGGAGGTTGAAAAGAGGTCGAAGCGGAGGTGGAAGGGTGAGACCATGACGCAAGTCGCCAAGGGTTTGTACGTCGGGCGATGGTTGGTTGGTTGGGTCATCGGTTTCTCACTCGCTGGTCCGACCTCTAAGCTCTTTGCGTCCTTTTGCCACGCTATAGTCCGTCCGGTGTAGCCAAGCAACGCACAATGACCACCACACAATCCCTGACGAAACGTAACCAAGTGTACGGACGGACTTGACATTTCCAACTTCTTCCCGGTTTCCGTTTAGCCCCGATCTAACCAACCAGTAAACGCGACGACGTCGAATGCGAGGGTTGCTAACTAAAATGCTAACGTCAGCTTCTTCTTCATCAACTCTTCCGTAAAGATTCGCTAACGACGTACGAGGAATATTTTTTTTTTTTGCAAGCTTGCACTGCTATAATTAATACCATATTAATTTCGTACTCTTCAGACATTCCACGATTCGAAAAAAAATGTAATCACTTTTTAAACGGGTTATTTTTTATTTATAATTTTTTGGGAGTTGATTGTAGTGGTTTGAAAAAAACTGTGAGACTTTTTGCGCAATTCGCAAATTTTTTTTAACTTTTTTATTTTTATTTTTATTTTTTGTGAAAAAAGCTCGGAATATTTTTAAACAATTATTAGGATGGTTATTATTTTCGGGTTTTTGTGGGATGGTTTATTAAAATTGGGTCTTTGTTATGTGTTGATGAAGTTGTGATTGGGAATTAATACGATTTGGAAATTTAAATCAATTTTTTGTCAGATAATTTTTGATTCATAATTTTGTTAATTAATAGTAGTGGTTCGAAAAAAATTGAGGGACTTATTGCGCAATTGGCGTGTTTTTTTTGTGAAAAAAAAGGTGGGAATATTTCTAAACAATTATTAGGATGGTTATTATTTTTCGGGTCTTTGTGGGAAATTTTATGGAAATTAAGTCTTTGTTATGTGTTGATAAAGTTGTGATTGGGAATTAATGCGATTTGGAAATTTAAATCAATTTTTTGTCAGATAATTTTTAATTCATAATTTTGTTAATTAATAGTAGTGGTTCGAAATAAATTGTGGGACATCTTACGCAAATTACGAAATTATTCTGTTCAATTGACGTGAGCTAAGAATTTTTTTTTTTTCGTGAAAAACGCTCGGAATATTTTTAAACAATTATTGGGATAGTTATTTTATTTTTTGGGTTTTTGTAAGAAATTTTATAAAAATGGAGTCATTGTTATGTGTCGATAAAGTTATGATTAGGAAGGTCGAAAATGTTGAATTATTTTTCTAGAAAAACCGTAAGAAATTAAAAAAAAATTATTAAGCTAAAAATTTGACAGGACTTGTGAAAAATGACAAAAATAACGTTTTTGTCCTGTGTTGAAAAAGTTGTGGTTGTGAAGAACCAAAAAATTAAATTATTTCTATAAAGTGAAAAACATATAAATTTTAAAAAAAATTTTAACGAATCAAAATTTTTGCTTAATTTCAGAATTTACTCCATGTTGATAAAATTTCGGTTGTAAAGGCCTAAAAAAAGGAGATTCTAATTAAATAAAAAAGCCGGTAAAATCATCGATGTAAACAAAGTGAAATATGTGATATATGAGATTAAAAAAAAGAAAAAAATTGCGCTAAAAAAACAAGGAATAAATAATTGTTGTCAATGTTGTCAAGGACTGGCAATAATTGACAGGACACACGCGAAGGTGAGTGTTATCGATTAAAAATGAAGTACGTAACGATAATTGTACCTTTTGCATAATAAAGTTAATTGAATATTAATACCTTATGAGTTTGAAATGTCGCATTATTCCACAGAAAAATTAGACTTTATTTTCGCACTTGTCACCGCGATTTTATAAAACGACGATGAAGCAATGAAAACCATTGAACGAGGCACAAGAAAATGCAATATTTTTTAGCAACGTCCGGAAGAAAAAAAAAACAACGACTAGTGACGATGTGAGACTATAAGCCAGTCGATTGAAAGTATACGACTTGGAACTGAACTCGCGTGAATATTTCAACGAGTCCGCGTAATCGGCGGATCTACACACGAGTTCGCAAAATTCGCGGTCGTGTCGGCGCTTTCTTTTTAAATAGTTATTCGTAGCGTGAGCTATTACATCGAACTAAATGGAAAATACACGTGTACCAATGACAACAGGAACTTCCGGTGACCGGCACTATTTGCAATTTTTTTTTTGCCATGACGATTTTTTTTTCTCAAGAATATTCATTTTTTGTATTATCAAATTCGGTTTTTCAAGCTTTTTCAAGCAAAACCATAATTTGTTTGAATCAAAAATTATTTTTTTTTATTAAAGAAATATTGATTTTTGAATAAAAAACATAATTAAAAAAAATTATTTATTTTTTAGTAGAAAAAATTATTTTTTTAAATAGAAATAGTATATTACGACCCTAGGCCAGAAAGTTGGATTTCCTGGCCGCATATGATGTAGTGGCCGAGGCGAAGCCGAGGCCACTACATAACATGCGGCCAGGGGATCCAACTTGCTGGCCGTGGGTCGTATACTATTTTTCTTCATCCCCGACCGAAAGTACCGGCGGGGGCAGGGGGGGGGGAGGCCCGCCCGACTTTTGCAAATCCGAGGCGAAGCCGAGGTTCTTGCTGGTCGGGGCGGGCATTAAAAAGACATAAAATATCATACAGTCATACATTATTCAGATGAGGAGTCGTCCATTTTCTTCGATTACTTTTAGGTTAGTTAAAGAAATTCACTAACGAAAGTTAAATTAAAAGTAATGGAATAACAGTCACTTTGTAAAATTCACTTTTAGGTTAGCTAAAGAAATTCACTGAGGAAAGATAAAATAAAAGTAATGGAAAAACAGTCACTTTGTAAAATTCACTTTTAGGTTAGCTCAAGAAATTAACTGAAGAAAGATAAAACAAAAGTAATGAAATAGCAGTCACTTTGTAAAATTCACTTTTAGGTTAGCTAAAGAAATTAATTAACTGAAGAAAGTAATGAAATGAAAGCCAAAGCACGCGCAAGCAAATGACACCAAACATAAACAATAATAACCGGAGATGGGAGAACAATAGAGAGAGAGAGAGAGAGGGAGAGAGCGGGAGCTACCAAAGTCGGCCACAAAAGTCGCTGTTCCCGGCCGCAAACGCGGCCCGGAAGCCGGTACTTTCGGTTCGGGGAGCAAGAAAAAAAAATTTTCAATTTTCAATTTTTTTTTTTTTTTTTTTTCCAATAAAAAAATTTTAAGAATTATTAGAAAAAATCTTGTCCATTTTGGCAGTAAGCTAGAAAATTTCGATATTCATCAGAGTATTTTAAAAAAATTTTACACATTTTTTAATTATGGAATCTAATATGTGACTTCAAGAAATTTTTTTTTTTAATTTGCATGGTTCGGAAAAGTTCAAAAAAATTACATCGAACTAAATGGAAAATACACGTGTACCAATGACAACGGGAACTTCCGGTCACTGACAATATTCGCAATCCTTTTTTTTTGCCATAGTGACGTCCTCAAGAATAATAATTTTTTTCGATTCCCACTTTCGGTTTGTTGAAACTTAAATTTTATACGGCAATTTGTTAACACACCTGTCAATTTTGACGGCACAGGTGACAGTCTCATAAATAATTCTTCATTCACATGGATCTGTAACAAAAATACAATTTACAATTAACAAATTATGCTGATAATATTATATTACAAATTGTACTAATAAGCATTTTACTGAAAAAAAATGTATGAATTAAATTCTACCGATATCTCGGATTTTATATTATCTCCACTTGGATTAAAGTAGTGGTCCAAATTTCATGAAATGTCATCATTTTTTCATCAATAAGATTTATATGCAATTTAAAAATGTTGGCCAAACATTGGAACAAAATTCCACGAAATTCTGTCATTAGTTTTATCAACGAAATCATATTAATACTTATAATTTGTTTTATTTCAATTATGTTCTTTGTTCGAAAATAGCACAAACAAAAAAAAAACATAAATTCAACGATTTTGAAAAAAATATAATAACAAATGTCCACAAAATATCTATATATCTTTTTATTCAATCCATTATATGCATTTTATTTCATTTTCCAAGATAATGACACCAATAAAATAATTGCCAATTGAAGATATGTTTAGAAATTACTCGTAACATGAATATTTTCAAATTTTTTTTTTTTTTTTCAGAACGTCGAACTGTTTTTTTTCAAACAGTACAAATGCTGGAACGTTGAGGATCTTTCCGAATAAAGGTAAGGATATTAAAAAAAAATTAGCATTCTAAATTGTTGATAAGGATTTGAAATTTTTATCACTTCATTGCTAATTTATATTTTGACAATTAATGTTTCTGATTTATTTAGACAATTTGCTGTATCGTTTGGGGAGTAAACATTTTATTTTCACCTGAGAAACAAGAAAAAAGGGTCGAATTTCTTTTGACGAACTTGAAATTAGCTTGGAAATCAGCTAATTAAAAAAATGCCGATGGAGAGACTCGCAGTTTTAGCCGCGATACAAACTGCAAAATATACTCATCATAATGATAGTAACACATTCGAGAGTGGAAATGGCGGATATAACGGAAGAATTAACAGATACGACAACGATCTTAATGAAAATGTTAATGTTTTGCTCGGCGGGTGAGTACAATATTTAAATTTTTATTTTTTATATCGTTTCTGCATAAATTTGGGACCCAAAAAACAAAATTATTTTTAATATTTTAGTCTGATGCTTGTATTTGGATGAAAAGGCCGAAATTTCACACACAATTCATACATAATCTTGCTAAGTATGAGTTTTTTTTTTACTGAAAAATATTCATAAATAGTGCAGTTATTATTGTTTAAACAAAATGGGAGCATAATATTTAAACAAAGTGCTACTGAACAATCTACTCGACCGATTCGGTTCGAATTCGTGGAGAACATAGTTAAATATATATTTCATCATATGACCAAACAATTTTTTAATATGCTTATCCATTTGTTTATAACAAATTATTTAAAAAATTTTATGTCGAAAATCAATTTTTTTTTCTAACGCTCGCCATTTTCGAAATTACAGAAATTTCAAAAAAGTATCCAGTCGTAAGATAGAACATGTTATGAAGTATTATCGGTTTGAATTTTAAGGGAATCGGACAAATAGATTAGACGTTAGAATTTTATCCAAATAGTCGCTGGCACTTTGTTTAAATAATGATAACTTTATTAATTATCAATATTTTTCGATAAAAATTTAACTAAAACTTGGCAAGACTATGGACCAATTGGCTGTAAAGTTATGATTTTTTCACGTCAATAGAATCACCAGAAGAAAATATTAAAAATTAATTTGATTTTTGGGCCCCAAATTTACGCAGACTACTTTTTTTTTTTTTTTTTGGGAGACAGAATTGAATGATGAATTTTTTCTCATCTGCTTAATACTTAATGGGATGAAAAATTATTATTTACGGAATATTGCAGAGCAGTAAACATAAATTTCAATTTTTTTAAATTTTTCAGAGCGATGGTGAGCGGTATAATAATTTTTGTCATACTCTTGTGTTACTGCTGCCACAAAAACGTAAGAAAAAATCGACCTCAAGAGTATTCGTTGTACTGGCGACCTGAGCCTGACCCTCAAAACCCCGAAGTCTTCACTACGCACGCTATGGTAAATTACTCTAATATTAAAATATTTGACCCCAATAAAAATTGTAAATAATAATCATACTCCCGGGAAAACCCGACTGAACGAAATTTATTTACTTATTAAACAAATTTTCGTCACTAAAAATTAGTGAAATAATAATTGGCATATTGTAGTTCAGACATTTTCTTGATTAATTAATTTTCCGACTATAATATGTGATTATTATTCCACAATTTTCGGCTTATATAACTCAGTCCGATATTTCGCAATATGGCCGCCATTTTTAAATTAATTTTTGTAAAATTCTTTTGCCATTTCATTTTCAATTCGGTGTTCAAAGTGTTTAAATTTTTGTAGAATTTGGAAATCATTTGATATATCATAATTGTACTAAAATTAATTTTTAATAATTATATTAAAGTGATATGGACGACATCAAACTAGAACATTGCCCGCAATTTTTTAATTTATGATATGATCGCAATTTATTCATTTTTGTAACATTTTTTTGTATGTATCCTTTTTTTTGTTTTTTTTTACGTTCCAAAATTTTTCTGAGATTTAATTATCATATGATATATCATAATGAATCTTTTATAATTTCATTGAAATGGGAAACGGCTGAAACTGAAATATTTTACTACAATTTATGAATTTATTATATGTTCGCAATTTATTAATTTTTGTAACATTTTTTTGATGTATGTTTTTTTTTATTTTTACGTTCTCAAATTTTTCTAAAATTTAATTATCATATGATATGTCATAATGAATTTTTTATAATTTCATTGAAATGGGAAACAGTTGAAACTGAAATATTTGACTAACATTTATTAATTCAATATATGACCGCAATTTATTAATTTATGATACGACAACAATTTATTAATTTTTGTAGAATTCTTTTTCGATTTCTTTTTTATTTTCCATTTTTTTGAAGTTTTAAAATTTTTGGCATATTTAATTATCGTGTGATATATCATAATTGTACTAAATAGTATATTACGACCCTAGGCCAGAAAGTTGGATTTCCTGGCCGCATATGATGTAGTGGCCGAGGCGAAGCCGAGGCCACTACATAACATGCGGCCAGGGGATCCAACTTGCTGGCCGTGGGTCGTATACTATTTTTCTTCATCCCCGACCGAAAGTACCGGCGGGGGCGGGGGGGGGGGGGGGGCGGAGGCCCGCCCGACTTTTGCAAATCCGAGGCGAAGCCGAGGTTCTTGCTGGTCGGGGCGGGCATTAAAAAGACATAAAATATCATACAGTCATAGATTATTTTTTTTTTACGCGTCATTTTCCTTACATTATTAGGTTAGCTAAAGAAATTCACTGAGGAAAGATAAAATAAAAGTAATGGAAAAACAGTCACTTTGTAAAATTCACTTTTAGGTTAGCTAAAGAAATTAACTGAAGAAAGATAAAACAAAAGTAATGAAATAGCAGTCACTTTGTAAAATTCACTTTCAGGTTAGCTAAAGAAATTAATTAACTGAAGAAAGTAATGAAACGAAAGTCAAAGCACGCGCAAGCAAATGACACCAAACATAAACAATAATAACCGGAGATGGGAGAACAATAGAGAGAGAGAGAGAGGGAGAGAGCGGGAGCTACCAAAGTCGGCCACAAAAGTCGCTGTTCCCGGCCGCAAACGCGGCCCGGAAGCCGGTACTTTCGGTTCGGGGAGCAAGAAAATTAATTTTTAAATAATTTTATTAAAAATTTTTGTAGAATTTGGAAATCATTTGATATATCAGATAGATATTTATTTAGCCATTCTTACCCTTTAGGGCATTAGAATATACATATGTTTCACATATAGTTTTGGTTTTGCTTTCGTGCACATCGTGTTTTCTTTGGTTACCGCGCATTAGGATAGCATTTCACTCATACAACTCATTCATTCGTCACTCTCAATTTCGTTGATTTCCATACTTTCATTTATTCGACATTGTCTTTCCACCTCTTTCTCATCATTTGATATATCATAATTGTACTAAAATTAATTTTTCAATTATTTTATTAAAGTGCTATGGACATGAGCAAACTGGAATGAACCACGAAGAAGAAGCAACAACAACAACAACCCAAGCTCCTATCAGTCTCGGACCTCCACCGACTTACGACAGCCTCATTTTCAATCCGCACGGTTTCACTTCGCCGAGCGATAAAAAGGATGAACCCATAATTCCGGATGAGACTCTTGAAGTCGTGAAGGAAGTGAAATCTGTCGAGGAAACTAAAGAAGTGCCGGCTTTCAAAGAGAACGAAGGTTTGCCGACGTACGAAGTGGCCTTAAAGCTCGAGGCGGAAGGATACGTCTAAGTATAGGATTTTCCACGTAGGAAAAAAAAATTGATGTTCTTTTCCATCGTTTTTATCATGTGAATATTTTTTTATACCTATTTTAATTTTGTTTTTCGACGAAGAAATAGAAAACATAACGAGGCTCGCTGACATAAAAATTGGCTTTAAAGCTTAAGGCGAAAAAACGCCTAAACAGAGATTTTTTATTGAAAAAAAGACACTAATTTTTAACACAATTTTTATCGTGTGACTAATTTACAGGACTTTAACAAATTTTAAAAAGTTAAATGTCCAATGTTGCTTTTTTTTTTTGAGAATTGTAATTCATACATTTTCTAAATATTTATGTATTATAAGTTGAATTAAGTTTGTCGAGCTTAGAAATTTTTGTCGGAACAGAAATATCGATTTTCGAAGACAACGAGGATTTATTGGCATAAAAAGTGAGTAATGCTCAAGGCGAAAACAAAAGGGTAAAGATTTTTCATAATAAAAAAAATAATAAATAAATAAATATATGTCGATCATCTCTAACATCATTTTTAATGTGTGACTAATGTACAGAAGTACAGTAAAGAAATTGTAAAAAGTTAAATGTCAAATTTTGTGTTTTCGAGAATTTCAATTCATACATTTTTTAAATATTTATGTATTATAAGTTGAATTAAGTTTGTCAAGTACGACAATTTTTTACGGTGTAAAAATATTAATTTTCAATGAAAACGAGGATTTACTAAAATTAAAAGGCGGCAAAACCGTCTAAGCAGATTTTTCATAATAAATAAAAAAAGAAAAAAAATGGCATGTTCTCTAACATAATTTTTAACGCGTGACTAATGTACAGAAATTAATGCTAACAAATTGTAAAAAGTTAAATGTCCAGTGTTGCATTTTTTAAGAATCTTAATTCATAAATATTTTTTTGTATTTTCGTATCATAAGTTTCATTAAGTTTATCAAGTTTGAATTTTTTCTCGGTAAAGAAATATCGATATTCAAAGGAAAGGATGATTTGCTGGAGTAAAAAATGGCCTTAAAACTTAAGGCAATAAAAACGTCTAAGCAGAGATTTTTTATAATAAAAAAAAAATGATAAAAAATAAATAGAAAAAACGGCAATGTTTTCTACCATCGATTTTGTCGTGTGACGAATGTACAAAAAAGTTCAAAAAGTTGAATGTCTAATGTTGCCTTTTTTAGAATTTTAATTAATGAATATTGTTTTTTTATTTTTATATTGTAAGTAAAATAAGTTAAAAGAATTTTCGAATATTTGAAACTCATAATTTCAAATGGGATTCTCGTAGTTTAAAAAAAGCAAAGTTTGTCGATGGAAAAAATACCGATTTTCAATAAAAATCGAGTAAATTTTAAGTTTGACAAACATTTGCAATATACAGAGCGTACAGAATAAAAAATTGTAAAATATAAGCTGTACTATGTTGTTTTTTTAGGAACTTCAAGTCCTAAATATTTTTTTCTATTTCTGTGACATAATTAATATAAGCTGGTCGATTTTGTTGATATAAAAATCTATTTCGATTCCAATAAGAGTTGAAAATAAGTATTTAGCAATCAAAAAAAATGTGTGAGACTACCAAATAATAATTACGAAATTTTTTGGAATTTTTTGCCATATACAACTTAATCAAAATTAAGTATACGTTATATATAGCAAAAAGTTCTATATAATTTTTATTTCTCTTGTATATATTTTTTATGTATTATAAAAAAATTGTATCTCAGGTACATAATAAATATATTTTAACCAATAAAGTTTACGAACATTTTTTTATCCTCCCTCATAACGAAAATTATTATTATTATTATTCCGAATAAAAACATTATAAAATTATTTTTAAGCTGGCAAAAATTTTCTAATTATTAAATCCTAAGTCAAGTAGATTTAAGCTTTGCCAACAGCTACTCAAAAGGGTTACATTAACATTTTAAAAAAACTCTTTACTTTGTTACCGACAGTCGATAAGGCAGCGAACTGCTTGAAAATATAAAATATAGATATTCATTCGGTTATGATTTTATTCAGGAATTGAATTTATGTAATTCCGCAAAATTGTAGTTACAATTCTTCATATTAGCCGTTCCATGTCAAATTAATTTTTCGATTTTCATTCCTCTTGAAGGAAGCTTTGTTTACGTGGAAAATTTTTTTTTCCGGGATTTTAATGTCAGAATACTTGAAATCTTCTGAAACGTCGAAAAAAATTGTTTGTTCGTAATGTCTACAATTTATTGTTAGCACGATAGTCGACTCAGTTTTTAAGATATCGGGCTCAAATATGAACCACGAGTTGACTGTCGTTAAACAAAATATGGGATTGAATTTAGAGGGAATTCGTTGAGAGGTTCTGAATTTATGGCATTTTGATTTTAATTTTTTTTATTTTTCGTCCAATCTCTAACTTCCGCCATTTTTAAGATATCTTGCTTAAACTTGGTCCACAAGTGGACTGCAGTTGAACAAGATATGGGATTGAATTTAAAGTAAATACGTTGAGAGGTTCTAAATTCATGACATTTTGAATTTTTTTTTTAAATTTCCTTCATACTCTAACTTTCACAATTTTTAAGGTATTTTGCCTAAATTTGGTCTACAAGTAGACTGCAGTTGAACAAGATATGGGATTGAATTTGAAGTGAATCCGTTGAGAGGTTCTAAATTCACGACATTTTGGAATTTTTTTTGAAATTTCTCCTTCATACTCTAACTTTCACAATTTTTAAGGTATCGGGCTCAAATTTGGTACGCAAGTAAAGTGTAGTTAAACTAGACATCAGTTCAAATCTGGCGAGAATCTGTCGAGGGGTTAAAAAGTAATGGCATTAACAAAAATTTTAAACAAGGCTGAAAAGTAGTACTTTACAATCTGCTTCCTCATTATTGTTGGATTTTATTGTTTTAAATCTTGCAGACAATTTTCCGAAAAAAACCTAAGCAATTATCGTGAGCTATGCAAAAGTCGTTTTATTAGTTATGAGTAAAAATATCTATTTTATTGTATCTGCAACAATGACGTCACTCACTCAGCATAGATGATTAAGGGAGATGACAGCCAATGACAGTTTGCACAAAAAGCGCAGTTCAATATACGAGATGAACGCCGCAGTATTTACTCCTAATCCTCTTAATATACTCTCGTGTTCCTTCGGTGCTTGCAGCTTTGTATTTCACTCTGCACGAATAAAGCTAGAAGCGCTCGACATGAATACTCAATCTCAAGATGGGTTACGAAACGTTGTTACACACGCGAAGTAATTAACAAACATCTTTGCGGGACATTATATGGGACATTCCACGCAACAAAATGAAAAACAAGAAATTGGATTTCCGATTAATTGTATTAAAAGCAAAAACTATGAATAAGTGAATGTTTATTTTCGTATGGGACATTTCACGCAAAATGGAAGAACTTCCGGCGAAGAAGAGATTTTGTTTCTTAATTTATTGTGTTTCAAAGCGACAATTGTAAAAAATATGAATGTTTATTTTTGTATGGGACACTTCACGTGAAATGGGAGAACTTCCGGCGAAGAAGAGATTTGGTTTCATAATTAATTGTCTTTCAAAGTGACAATTGTAAAAAATATGAATGTTCATTTTTGTATTGGACATTCCACGCAGAATGGAAAAAAAATGTTTGGCGGAGAAAAAGTTCGGATTTCCGATTAATTGTATTAAAAGCGAAAATTATAGAATAAGTGTATGTTTATTTTTGTATGGGACATTTCACGCAAAATAGAAGAATTTCCGGCGAAGAAGAGATTTGTATAGTTCATTGTGTTTCAAAGCGAAAATTGTAAAAAATATGAATGTTTAGTTTTGTACGGGACATTTCACGCAAAATGGAAGTACTTCAATAAAACAGATCGATCTGAATTTTTCTATGGGGTATTCCACGCGAAATAAATCGATTTTTTTCAACGGAAAAAATTCATATCCAAGATTAATTGAATTTAAAAGACACAATTATAAAATAGGTCGATCTTTATTTTTATATGGGATATTCCGCTCGAAATGAACCGATTTTTGGCAACAGAAAAAATTTAGACCCAAGATTAATTGTATTTAAATCTACAACTACAAAATAGTTCGTTTTTTTAAATATTACTCTCGAAATATACCGATTTTTAGCAAAGGAAAGAATTTCAATGCATGATTAATTGTATCAAAAACTTATGATAAAAAAATTGATGAACATTTATATTTATATGGGATATTCCACTCAAAGCGGACCACTTTTTGGTAATATTATTTTCCTAAACCCACGTTTCATTGTGTTTAAGCCTAAAAAATAACCTATTTCGTCCGATATTTCTGAGAAAGGTGTGAGTCTCGGGTCATATACCAATAATACGATGAGCTTAAGCAGACGATTGTCGCTGTGCCAAGAGAGGAATAGCCGAGGTTTCCATTGCCAAATTCACCGACTCTTGCTCGTTTAACCCTTTCACTGTTATCTCACTACGTTTTAAAATTTCTGGCTGTTGGCTTTTCGTTTTTTTTCTAAGCAATAACGAAACATAAGAATAAATTACAACATTATAGGGCCATTAAAAAAAAAATAACCACATAATAAATAAATTAGAAATAAATAATCAATAAATAGTGAAAAAAATAATCGATCGTCCCAAACTTTGAACCCAATTATTTTTCAACGGCATAGTCAAGGCCATTTTTATTGGTTTCAATCACTGCAGTGAAATGAACAGTTAAGATTGGAAGAAATGATAATAAAAGGAAGGTCAAGTTGTTTGATCTACTACGTGAGAAAAACTTGAATGCCGAACGAATTTTGCTAGTCACTAAATAGTCAATATTACAGAATCAAGGAAAAAAAATCGAACGCTGAAAAAAATCTTGAAAAATTTGATGCAATCTAATATCAAGATATAAGATAAGGACAGAATTTGTCTCTTTCGATAAAATTGTAATGTTCCATGTTTTTTTACACACGTGCCAAAATTATTTAGGTGATGGAAAAAAAAAATTATTTTCTTCATCTGAATTTTTTTTCTTGTTTTTTATTTCTTGAAAAATAATATTAAACAACGGTTCCAGTAGAAATTTAAAAAAATTTGTCAATTTTGTTACAATTTGTTAATTACATTTTGGACTTATTGTGGAAATTAATATTCTCAGTATGTATTTGCAGTAGATTTTTTGACATTTTACTCTTTAAATATTTAATAAGTTGAACGAAAATTAATTGTGTAAAAAAAATTAGCCCAAAAGTACTTTCACATTTTCTGGATTTTTTTTCATTAAGCAACAAACAAAAGTACAGAAGCAGATAACGAACGACATGTGATAAAGGAATAATTTTCAATCGTAATGAATACAAACGCAGACTCTGGTTAATGATCTTTACATATGAAAGTCTGGCGAAATATAAGCGAATTTATCTCATCGTGCTTTAAATCGTTTCGCACTTGCGGAAATTTATAAATTCACCGACTTAACCGGAATTCAACAAACTTTTGCAAGCCGTTTTTTATTCTATTATTTTTTTACTTAAAAAATGTAAAAAGAAGTAGAACTTTGCAAATTGCTTTTCCAGTATTGTTTGATTTTTACAAGTTACTTCTATGAGAAAGTATGATTATTTTTTTGGCTCCCTCATAACTTTGTAAAAATCCAACGATAATAAGAAAGCAATTTGCAAAGTTCTTCTTTGCAGGCTCGTTTCAAAAAATGTTGAATGGTATTATTTTTTAACTCCTTGACAGATTTTTGACAGATTCGAATTGATGTTTAGTTTACTTAACTCGCGTATCAAATTTAAGCCAGATATCTTAAAAATTGTGGAAGTTAAAGCGCGAACGAAAAATTTCTAAAAATGTTTCAAAATGCTATAAATTCCGAACCTCTTGACGGATTCACTTTAAATTCAATCCTTTACCTTGTTTAACTACAATCTACTTGTGGATCAAATTTGAGCCCGATATCTCAAAAATTGCGGAAGTTTAAGCGCGAACGAAAAATTTCTAAAATTTTTTCAAAATGCTATTAATTCCGAACCTCTTGACGGATTCACTTTAAATTCAATCCTTTACCTTGTTTAACAACAATCTACTTGTAGATCAAATTTGAGCCCGATATCTCAAAAATTGCGGAAGTTTAAGCGCAAGAGAAAAATTTCTAAATTTTTTTCAAAATGCCATAAATTTAGAACCTCTCAACAGATTTACTCTAAATTGAACCCTATACCTTGTTTAATTACATTCTACGTGTGGACGAAATTTGAGCTCGATATCTCAAAAATTGCGGAAGTTTAAGCGCGAATGAAAAATGTCTAAAAAAATTTCAAAATGCTATAAATTCCGGACCTCTCGACGGATTCACTTCAAATTCAATCCTTTACCTTGTTTAACTACAGTCTACTTGTGGACCAAATTTGAGCTCGACATCTTCAAAATTGCGTAAGTTTAAGCGTAAGAGAAAAATTTCTAAAATTTTTTCAAAGTGCCATAAATTTAGAACCACTCAATAGATTCACTTCAAATTCAATCATATACCTTATTCAACTAAACTCTACTTGTGGACTAAATTAGAGCACAATATCTTGAAAATTGCGATAATTTGAGCACGAAAAAAAAAAATTTCTCGACGTTTTAGACCATTTTAAGTATTCTGACATGAAAACCGCGAAAATGTTTTTTCGCGAAAACAAAGCTTTCTCTATGAGCAAGCAAAATGAATAACAATAATGCGGAATAAAAAATGAAGATAAAGCGAAATAGAAAATAAAGTGATAGTTGAGTTGGAAAGAGGAAATGGGAAGAGATGCAACGCCTTCGTTATCCTCGGTTTGAGTGGGAGTTTGCCAATCACAATGAAGACGGAAGTGACGTTCGCAAACGTCAACAGTTACACAGCAACAATTACTTGTCAATTACAGCGACTCGAGTTGGATTAAGAATCGCAAGACTTTATTATTTTTCAGTGGGGAAATAAAAAGTTTAACTGTATACCATTTTTTTTATTAAAATAATATTTGAATTTGGATAAAATCCGGTTTATAAACATCTACAGTTAATTTTATTCGTTAAATATAGAAATATAAAATTTTATCAATAAAACGATTCGTTAAATTTTCCTAAATTTATTCAATTTACTTTCGACAATTTTTTTTATGACCATTTTACCAACGTGTCACTTATGGTACGATGGCCATTTTTTTTAAATTTAATTTAATGATCTGGGAAATTTTCCGAGTATAAAATAAGCCCGTTTATAAATATTAACATTTTTTGTATCAAAATATTTTTTCAATCTCACATTTAAAAGTCAAGTTTATTAATATTCACAATTAAATTCTCGAAATTTTTTTTTTAATTCGCTCTCAAAAAATTCGGTTTACAAATATTTACACTCAATTTTTTTTTTGTATGTAGAAAAAAACTAATTTTGTTAATAAGACAATTCGTTCAATTTTTCTAAATTTATTGAATTTACATTCAACAATTTTTTTGTATTACCATTTTACCAACATGGTCATTAAAAATTTAATGGTATCGCGATAAAAAATTTCAAAAATCTTTCAGTATTTTATGCGGTGGCGATTGAACCATGCGTCGCTGAATTTGTAACGCATGGAGTAAGTAACATAATTGACCGATGACTCACAACGTGAGTTACATAAATTTTAGTTCTCATGGGGCATTCCATATTATCTCGACTAACCCTGACCCTCTTCAATTATTTTTAGCTGTTACTGTTCCAAAGATCAACCTCAAACATGTTTTAGTTTCATTTCCTGAAAGCCCATAATTATTCTTCAAATTGATACAGAAATTATAAATATTTAGTCATAATATAAAAAAATCAATTTTTAAAAATATAATAATCAATAAAACAGCATAATTTTCTTTTTATGAGAAATTATCAATTATTATTCATATTTTCGAAAAATGGTATCGATACTTTTTTTTTAAATAATAATTACGCATTATTAATTCATTATCTATGCGAACATTTTATATATATTATCGTCCCTTACAATGACAGTACTTGAAATTTAGATTAGATTATAGATTATAGAGAGACGACAGAAGTGTTTATCAATATTGGAATTATCGCGTTGTCGACGACGATGAAAAAAAAATGTAAATGTTGATTAGATGAGATCATCGATACCTGGAATATTATCAGTCGTTGGAAAAATTTAACTATTTTCTTCCAACGACTGGAAGAAATTCTCTTCGACTGTAAATTAATAACTCATAATTCTCTAAATAATTGGAAACATTAGCCGTTCAGTAGAGATCTCACATTTTTGCTCCTGTTATTTTTTCAAATGAAAATTATAAATACAGCATTTATATTTTTTGTATTTATAATTTTTATTCATAAAAATTATGAGTTTGTAATGATCATTTTCCTGTTTTTATAAATACCTTTTTTTAAATTGATGATTATGCATCATCAATTTATTATCAATGCAAAATATCATCAATTTTGTATGAACGGATAATAATAAATAATCATAAAAACATTGAAATTATTTAAGCATACTGACTAAATAATCCTCGTATGTATAAACTAAGTTTCATCGTTGACTTGACTCTTGATACAATATTTATATATTTTGCTTATAATTTTTATTCATGAAAATTATGAATTTGTAATTATTTTCCTGTTTTTGTATATGTCCTTTTTTTAACTTGATGATTATGTATCATCAATTCATTATTAATGCAAGATATTATCAATTTTGTATGAACGAATAACGATGATAAAAGAGGAACACAAAAAAATTGAAATTATTTAAGCATCGTGACAAAATAACCCTCGTATGTATAAACTAAGTTTCATCGTTGACTTGACTCTTGATACAATATTTATATATTTTGCTTATAATTTTTATTCATAAAAATTATGAATTTGTAATTATTTTCCTGTTTTTGTATATGCCCTTTTTTTAACTTAATGATTATGTATCATCAATTCATTATTAATGCAAGATATTATCAATTTTGTATGAACGAATAACGATGGAAAAAGAGGAACACAAAAAAATTCAAATTATTTAAGCATCGTGACAAAATAACCCTCGTATGTATAAACTTAGTTTCATCGTCGACTTGGAAACTCTTGAGAGTCTTCCCTTGGCGAGGACCGCGATATCGCGAGTCCCTAGCACGACGAAGGCTTCACTGGTAGGCTAAACATGTAGGCTAAACAAGAGAGCGCGTGACTCGTGTGTCTATACATAGTAATCGAATATCTCGGGACAAATAATCAAATTACGTTACACTTTTTTTATTACATGAACTATAATCAACAGCAGAAGCAAACAATCCGAATTACATGAGACAAATCTACTGCGAAATTATCGCTAATAATAAATATATCAATTAATATAGATAATAAAAATATTAATTAAGTAATTTTACTTCCGGTATATAAAATGTAGAATAATAGAATTTTGAAAAATATCGAATCGTCGGATTTTGAAAAATATCGAATAATCGAATTTTTTCAAAATATCGAATAATCAATTTTTTTTTAAATATTCGATAATCGAATTTTGAAAAATATCGAATCGTCGAATTTTGGAAAATATCGAATCATCGAATTTTGAAAAATATCGAATCGTCAAATTTTGAAAAATATCGAATAATCGAATTTTGAAAAATATCGAATAATCGAATTTTGAAAAATACCGAATAATCGAATTTCAAAAAATATCGAATAATCGAATTTTGAAAAATATCGAATAACCAAATTTTTAAAAATATCGAATAATCGAATTTTTAAAAATATCGAATAACCAAATTTTTCAAAATATCGAATAATCGAATATTTCAAAATATCGAATAATCGAATTTTTCAAAATATCGAATAACCAAATTTTGAAAAATATCAAATAATCGAATTTTTTAGAATATGAAGAAAAATCAACATATCATAAGCTTGAAGCTAAAAATCTACTACGTAATGAACGCTGAAGATAAAAATCTTAATTAATTCATTTCACTGCCGCTATAAAAAATGTCGAATCATCGAAAAATCTAATGTTCAATTAAATCGTGAAAATTTCTCGTGAACTCTCAAAAAGCTGTTGTTCATTTACTGGTGAACGGTTCAGTTACTGGTCTATTGACCCTACTCATAAAAAATTAGTAGACAAACATACGTTCATTTCATTAAAAATCTTCGTCCATTTCGATACAAAAAAATTCTCACAAACTAAAATCCACCAAAAAAAATACCAACCTAACACAACAAAAATTAAAACCTTCAACCCTAAGCAACAAACTCGTTAAATAATAAACCTCGCAAACCGAAAAACAAGCAGACATAAATTAATTTCGTGTCCGAATCAGAGCTCTCCAAAAGATCGTGCAAAAAAATGTCCTTTTCAACCCAAAAATGTCTACCAACTTATCATCAATAAAAACCTAACCTAATCCAAACTTCAACGAATCTATCCCCAAATCAGAACCAAAAACGTAAATAATAAAAATCCTCAAAAACATACTTACGAAACAACAAAATTCAAACTATCTCAATTCCAAAAAAAAAACTACCAACCCAACACAACGAAATTTCAAACCTAATCAAACCTAATCAACCCTAAGCAACGCACTCGCTAAATAACAAACCTCGCCCACAGAAAAACCATTATTTCGTGCCCGAATCAGAGCTTTTAAAAAAATCGTGCAAAAAAATGTCCATTTCAACCCAATCATCAATAAAAAACCTAACCTAATCGAAAATTAAACCAAATCATACCCAAATCGGAACTAAAAACCTAAACAATAAAACTACTAAAAAAAAAATACATACACACACAACACACACACACACACACACACATACATATATATACACACACTCTTCAGGTATCGAGTGAATGTCCAGAAAATATTGTAAAAATTACAACATTACGAAAAAAAATTAAAAAAATCATATACCAATAGAATATATAACTCACCCCCGAATTTTGTGACGGACCGCAACGAAAAGAGCACTTTTTCCTTTCTTCAATTGAATATTATCGGTTAGTGCCGCGAAATTCTTCGGGAAATAAAGTTGGATAGGCAAAGGCGAAAGGCGAGTATTCCATATGATGGTCCTTCGGTCTGTGATCAAGTTCCACACGCGCATCAAACGAGATTCGCTCGCAGGACGCAACAACGGGATCCCATTGCCGTGTCAAAGCCAAACCCGGCCGCGACAGTTTTTATTATACGAGAAGCTCGCCCGTAGTTCTCACATATACACACACGCACGCATACACACACTAGAGAATCGCGGCGTCGTCGACGTTATCACGGATACGATGATGATGATGCTGCTGCTGCTGCTACGACGACGACATCGCGAGTCCGCATCTCGTTTCGCTTTGACAGGTACACGAAAATCGGCTCTCTCTTCAGCCCCGTCGTAGCGACTTTCGTAGCGATTCTAACGCCATCTAGAGGCGATACGGGTTAGTAGGAAGGAGGGGACCTGATGTGCCAACAATCGGTGTTTGAAGGTGTTGGATTTGGGATTTTTGGTCGAGTTTTGGATTAGAGGGGTTTTGGGCTAGAGGACATTTATTTATTGGATTTGGTGATGTGATTGAGGGAGTTACTTGAGTGTTTGAATTAAGGTGTGATTTTTTGGATTTTTTTATGAGTTTTTGATGCTGGAAGATTTTTCATTATTTTCTTTACTTTTTGTTTGTCTTTTTTAATTTCTTTATTTTCTTCATCTTCTCCATCTTCTTTATCTTCTTTATCTTCTTCATCTTCTTAATCTTCTTAATCTACTTCATCTTCTTCATCTTCTTCATTTTCTTCATTTTCTTCATCTTCTTCATTTTCTTCATCTTCTTCATTTTCATTATCGTCTTCATCTTCTCCATCTTATTTATTTTATTAATCTTATTAATATTTTTCATCTTCATCACCTCCTTCAGCTTTATCATCGTCTTAATCTTCATAATCATCTCCTTTTTTTTTTCTTGAAAAAAAAATCCAGGGTAACCCGCCACTAGATAATCGAGAAAGGAGCAAAAAAGGCACATATGTTTTTTTTTCTAAGAGTTGATCTGGCCAAGATATTACTCGACACATTTTTCAATTTGCCGAAATCGTCTTAATTTCACACCATTTTTTTTTTTTTTTTATCTGCCATCGGGTAATTAAAAAACGAACACAAAAGTCCCTAGACATTTTCCTCTCTGAACTAATGTGGCGGCGCTCTGAGCTTTGCCAACAGCTACTTACAAGGGTTTTATTAACATGAAGACAACTCTTTACTTTGTTACCGACAGTCGATAAGGCAGCGCACTGCTTGGAAATATGAAGTATAAATATTCATTCAGTCATAATTTTATTCAGGAATTGAATTCATGTGATTCGACGAAATTTTAGTGAAAATTCTTTGAAGAAATAAATAAATAGTTTATTGTTTCTCTGGAATACGTGGGATTCTTATAACAAGGGGGAAGGGTGGAGGGGTTAAAAAATAATGCCATTAAAAATTTTTTTAAACCAAGGCTGCAAAGTAGAACATTGCAAATTGCTTCCTCATTATGATAGAGTCAGCTTTGTAAAAAAAACGAAAAATAATAAGGAAGCTATTTGCAAAGTTCAACTTTGCGAATTGCTTCCTCACTATTTTTTTTTTATTTTCCAAAGCTAAGTCTATGGAAAGTATGTTAACCGATTTTTGCTTCCTCATAGAGTTAAATTTGTAAAAAAAACCAAAGGAATGAGGAAGGTATTTGCAAATTTCAACTTTGTGAATTGCTTCCTCACTATTTTTTTTTATTTTCCAAAGTTAAATCTATGAGAAAGTATGTTAACCGATTTTTGCTTCCTCATAGAGTTAAATTTGTAAAAAAAACCAATTCGCAAAGTTGAACTTTGCAAATGGCTTCCTCACTATCAGTATTTATCTTCCAAAGCTAAATCTATGAGAAAGTATGTTAACCGATTTTTGCTTCCTCATAACTAAAAAAACCAAAAATGATGAGGAAGCTATTTGCAAAGTTCAACTTTGCGAATCGCTTCCTCACTATTTTCATTTATTTTCCAAAGCTAAATCTATGAGAAAGTATGTTAACCGATTTTTGCTTCCTCATAACTAAAAAAACCAAAAATGATGAGGAAGCTATTTGCAAAGTTTAACTTTGCGAATTGCTTCTTCACTATTTTTATTTATTTTCCAAAGCTAAATCTATGAGAAAGTATGTTAACCGATTTTTGCTTCATAGAGTTAACTTCGTAAAAAATCCAAAAGTAATGAAGAAGCTATTTGCAAAGTTCAACTTTGGAATTGCTTCCTCACTATTTTTATTTATTTTCCAAAGCGAACTCTATGAGAAAGTATGTTAACCGATTTTTGCTTCTTCGTAAAGTTAACTTCGTAAAAAATCCAAAAGTAATGAGGAAGCTATTTGCAAAGTTCAACTTTACAGCTCAATCATTTTCGGCATAAATGAGAGACCATGTGGGCAGCTGTCTATATCTATATAAATATAGACAGAGAGTAAAGGCGACGAAAGCCGAGAGAGGGACCGGCGCGATCGAGATACGACGACGCGTCGTCCAAAGGTCTGAAAATCGTTTTGCGGCGCTTCCCATTTCGCGTGCTTAGCTTGCCATTCCGCAAGACGGCAAACTTTTCAAGAGCACACACCAGTCCGAAGAACGCTCTCGTTCCGCCAACACCGTTTAACAGTGTAATTACGTCGCCCGCATCACCGCGAGTTTTAATCACGAATCGCTGTTATCTTCCGATGTTTTCCGGCTATTATCACGCTTTTAATGCATGTTGCACATTGACGAGATCTCAATAAACCAAAAGCTTCGAACTAACTCTTAAAACCCACACAGACTATTTTTCAAATTTCAACGACATCGTAAAATCACTATTTTCGCACAGGTGCGTATAAAATAAATAATTACATTAGATAATTAAATATATTATTACAATTACGTATATATAATAATTCAATCGTGAAATGCGAAATAATGGAAAGAAAAAAAATGAAACGTTATTGAGATTGTTATAATCGTTATTATAAGATCCGCGCGAAGAACGCTTCGGAAAAAAAAAACCAGGCGCCGCTCGTGTTTATCATCGCATGTTTGTTTACGTTGATAGAGGACAGATTATAAAGCGCGCTCGAAGTTTATTCGGATATTTTGCCACCGTATTCAGGTATTAACGTCGATATACTCGGTGGAATGTATGATTTTTGTTGTTTTAAGGTTTGCTTCGTTTGTCGCAGTTGCGAGAAAGACTTTCTGTAGAAATCAAGAAGCGATATGCGCGACAGTGGTCAACAGGACCCGATGCCGCACGGGTGAAAGAAAAACACGATAGCGCGGCAAACACTCAAGCGTGATAGCGTTATGTACATATACTTGCTGAGAGAATTTATGCTTAGACTGCTAAAAGAAAGCAAATTATTATTGAGTGTGATTAATGCCTATTTTTTAATTCATTCATCAATAGTTTTTTTATTTTTATTTTTTCAACATAAAAATGAGGAATAGATTAAGATAACGTTCGAAAAGTGATGAAATTACTTAAAGGAAGCGAATGATTGATAAATATGATTTAGGCGTATTTTTGGATTTATCGATCGCTAGTATTTTTTTATTCATTGATCAATTGCTTTTTTTTATTTTACGAAAAAATAAATTGAGATAATGTTTTAAAAGTGTTGAAAATTACTTGAGGGAAGCGAATTATTGATAAATATTATTTAGGCGTATTTTTTTATTTATCGATCGGTAGTATTTTTTATTCATTGATCAATAGGTTTTATTTTTTATTTTTTCTAGACAAAAATGAGAAATAGATTGAGATCACGTTTGAAAAGTGTTGAAAACTACTTAGAGAAAGCTGATGATTGATAAATATGATTTAGGCGTATTTTTGGATTTATTGATCGGTAATATTTTTTTTATTCATTGATCAATAGTTTTTTTCATTTATTTTACGATGAAATAAAGGATTAAGGATGGATTAAGATAATGTTTGAAAAAGCTTTAAAACTGCTTAAGGGAAGCGAATGATTGATGAATATGATAAACGCTTTTTTTTTATTTGCCGATCGATACTAATTTTTTTAATTCTCGACGAATATGGCGAATTTTTTTTTGTATGCAAAAACAAGGAACGGATAAAAAAAGACTCGAAAAATGATGCAGAATTATCAGCGTTTTTGAAAGTAGAATTTTAATTACAATTGAAAATGTATAGGACGTTTCATTGATTTTTTATGTGTATAGAAAAAATTGATAAATTAATAAGTGCATAGAAAAAAATAAATTACCTCTTATTTTTGTATTCATCATTGAATCTTTTTTTAAACTAATTTTTGTAATGGATATGACGAAATTTTGCAGCCGAAACATAAACAAACTTTCAACAGCTTATCAGCAGCGTGAATTTTGTAATTTCAAAAAAAAAATTATAATTGAATGTATTTTTTAAATTAAAAAAAAATTGTTTTACATTTTCATATTCAAAATAGTCCTTACAATTATTTCCTCCTTCAGTATAATTGAAAAAAATTCACTCCTAATTCTCAGGTGAAAATATTTGTGGCAATCAAATCCAAAAAAACATACAATGAATCATAAACAATATTTCCTGCTTAGTACATTATTCTTCAAAATCATTCCTATAAATAAATTTATTTTGCTGATAATTATTCTCCAAATCGACAAATTTTTATTTTTGAATTCAAACGATTTGAAAAAATCATTACAAGATAATTCAACAATAAGTTTTCAGCATTTCAATAATCTTCAAAATAATTCACTCTTGGTTTAAAATTTAAAAAATTGATGGTACCATTTTATGTCTTAAACATGAAAAAATAATTTATTTCTGCATTTAATCGATTAAAAAAATCATTGCATGATAATACAAAAAACAAAGATTTCAGCATTTTTATTTATTTATTTTTTAAATTCACTTTTCGTTCAAAATTGAAAAAATTGATGATATCATTTTTTACATGATTTTCGTAGATCTTACGAAAGATAAATGCGCAGAAAGTCCATGCAATTTATATATATATGTATATATTCGAGTTTAACAAATTGGAACTGCGTTTGAATGAACGATAACGTTTCGAGGCTGTAAAGAGAATTTGCGTTATCTTTTTCGTTTCATTCGTAAATATAATTATCGTAACTTGGACTAAACGCGTTCGCTGCTCGCTGAAAAATATTTCGATCGAGATTATCGGTCGGAATTTCGAGTTTATCCGAATTTGTCGAGTTTCTATCTTAAGGAATGATGAAGAGTGTATATAGCGATGATGACACAAATTTAATTCGGCAAAGCGAATTAAATAAAATCTGGCCAATCGACTTTGTACTTTGCTCGACGACTTCTAGTCACTAATTGTTTTTTTGCCTTTTTGTCGCTTAGCTCTATCTATTTATTTATTTTACTATATATATCAAATATGGCTCATAATATTTTGCCCACTTTTTCATTGACAAAACGTCATAATGTTTGACGTCCATTCAGTGCATTCGCACTTAAATATTAGTGAGCATTTATTGAAAATTAATTAATTGTCCGTTGCAAAAATAAATAAAAAATATAATTCAAATTGATTTGAATACATTTTTTTGGTGGATAAAATTTAAAAAATTGAAACAAAGATGAAAAATATTTGAGGGATATTTCAAAAACGTGTAACATACAATTCTATTTATTAGCTTAATTTCTCAAAATTAATTTTATATTACCAATAACAATTATCAGTAATAACCAAATGTCATTGTTTTGAAATAAAAATAATTTTTCAAAATTGTAATACAAATTTTTTTTTACTTGTTTGTTCTCTCAAACAGTTAATAGCAAATTTATTTATTAATTTTTCCTATGAAGTTTTTTGACCAATTATGTAATCAATTTTTTCAAATTAATTGGACGTTTCTAAGCTATTATTAATAAAAGTATAGAGTGACTATGACGCAAATTTAATTCGGTATAGCGAATCAAATAAAATCTAGCCAATCAGTTCAATCGACTTTGTACTTTACTCGACGACTTCTAGTCATTGATAGCTTTTTTTTTTGTCGCTTAGCTCGATTATTTTTGTATCTATTTATTAATTTTACTATATCTTGTTTGAATCATAATATTTTATGCTCTTTCACATTGACGAAGTGTAGAACAAATTGACTTCGTTCGCATTTTAATATCAGTGACAAATTATTGAGAATTAATATGATTTTTTTTTGCAGAAATAAATTAATTTAATTTACAATAATTTCTATATATTTTTCTTAAGTTTTGAATATTTAAACAAATTATTGAGAATTAATATGATTTTTTTTTTGCAGAAATAAATTAATTTAATTTACAATAATTTCTATACATTTTTCTCAATCTTTAAATATTTAGAGAAAAACGTTGGCAAAATTTACGGGATGCTCTAAAAAAATTAGCTCAATTTTTCAAAATCTTACCAAAGTTATTTGCAAATTATTTTTAACCCTCTCATTTTTTTTATTTTTCAAAATTTCATAAAAATTTCATTTATTAGTTTGTTTCCCCAAATATTTGATACAAATTTCATTTGTCAATTTTCAAATCGT
Organism: Tromatobia lineatoria; assembly: GCA_949699805.1. Taxonomy (NCBI): domain Eukaryota; kingdom Metazoa; phylum Arthropoda; class Insecta; order Hymenoptera; family Ichneumonidae; genus Tromatobia; species Tromatobia lineatoria. Next base: position 20,976,361 of record OX453039.1, read on the forward strand.
CTTTTCAAAAGTTGGAATTTTTTTATCAATTTTTTACCTTTGAATAATTAGAGTTATGATTAATGAGAAAAATGTTTTTCGGAAAACCAGCAGAAATTTGTTTACCATTCTGTATTTTTATTTAAAAAATATGAATTTTGATGAAATTTAAGTCTCACTGAAATACATATACATTGTTTTTATTGATGTAGGAAATTAAAAGTTGATTGGACTGACGCGTGCAGCAACGAAAATTTATTAATATATATAAGATGGTTGAAGTAGAATTGCGGTAACAAATACTGCGTTAAAAACGCGCTGTTATGGGAGTCGCACATTTCCACTGATACGAGGAGGTCAAGCCTCTTCGATACCTCACTATCACCATCGCTTCCCTTATTGTTTATTTATAACTCGATCACAATGGCTTTTTAAAAGGACTGAAAAATCGACATGTCAACTTTTTTTTTCATTCATTTTTCCCTCAAAACTACGAAATTTTTTTTTCGGTCGCAACGTCAAACCGTTGATTTTTTTTATTCGTTCGCCAACTAGTGAAGAAATTGAGAAGAGATTTATTTTGCCGTTAATTCAATTTTTATTCGAATTAATTGAAAATATTTTTGCATAAAATAATACTAATACTTTAAAACATTCAAAAATTATGATAATTTTTTGGTTCTTCATTTTTTTAAAAATTATTTCAATTTTTATAAACAGTTACGAAGCTAAAAAATTGAAAATATCACATTTTTTCATTAATTCAATTTTCGTCAATTGTTCAATTTCTTTACAATTATTACAATTATCATTAAAAAGTTACAAGGCTATAAATGAAAAATATTGAAATTTGTCAATTATTCAATTTTTGTAAATTATCAATTTTTTTTCAATTATTACAATCACTGTTAGAAAAGATTGGAAGTTTTTATGCATAAACTTGTCATGGAAATTTGATAAATAATTTTGGTATAGAATTTACGTACTTTTCCAGTAAATTTGAAGCAAGTTATTAAAATTCAAGTACTTTTACTGTAAAATTAAATTAAATTATTGAATATGCTGTACCATATATTAATTTGACATTACACTTGTATACTAAATTTCAAATACTAGTTTATGAATAAAAACTTCCAGTAAAAGTACACTTAATTTCAAGTAAATTTTTTTACAGTGATTATCATTGAAAAATTAAGAAAATCATTTAATAAAGCGATAATTTGACATACTAATGACTGAAAATATTTTTTATCTATATTTTTATTCTCAATTATTATTTTAATTAATACGAATCCAAAAAAAAATTGACAAATTTTTTGATTCCCAAATAAAGTTTAAAAAAATAGAATTTTTATTTTTACAGAATCAAGATATGAGAATGGATGCGTCATCCTCGTCGTCGGTAAGATATCGTTTTAACGACTAATATTTATTTCCGCGTGCCACGATATGATTATTTAACCACGCTTAAATTGCCTCCCGAAAAGATAACGACTAGAATAGTCGACACCGTAACAACCGGAACACTTATGTGCGTGGAAAGTGCGGCTCAATTGTCAATTGGTCAAACGATCCTCAGATTGATCGATCGCCTTTTGTGGGTCGTCGAAAAATCGGTCCAATGGAGTTTGCCACGTCAAGAAGAAACCACAGGTTTATTTACAGCTTCAGACGAATTTTCTACATTACTTTATTTATTTTTACCTATGCGTTTGGTTAATAATAAATAAATACACAAATAATTATATATTTTTCAAGATATTGAAACAAAATGAATTTTTCATCTTGTTGCAAAAAAGTTGGTCCATAATAAATAAATATACAAATAATTATATATTTTTTAAGACGTTGAAACAAAATGAATTTTTCATCTTGTTGCAGAAAAGTTGGTCAATCATAAATAAATAAACAAATGATTTTGTTTTTTTCATCCAAAGAGAAAAACACTTTTTCACAAATGAAAATAACGTTTAAATAATTGAGCAGAGTTTTTAACTTTTTTTTATAGAGGAATTAATGACTCAATTAAAAGTATAGAATTGTTTACCGATTTTTTGAAGATCTCAATTTTTTATTTTGCTGCATAAAAGTCGGTCAATAATAAATAAATACACAAATAATTTTGCTTTTTTCATCCAAAGCGAAAAACACCTTTTCACAAATAAAAATATCGTTCGAATAATTGAGCAGAATTTCCAGCTTTTTTTATAGAGATATTAACAACTCAATTAAAAACCTAGAATTATTTACCGATTTTTTACAAATTTCATTTTTTTATTTTGCTGCAGAAAAGTTAGTTAATAGTGAATAAATCCATAAATAATTTTTTTTTAAATCCCAAGCAAAAAACAGCTTTTTATGAATGAAAATATCGTTCGAATAATTGAGCAGAATTTCCAGCTTTTTTTTTATAGAGATATTAATAACTCAATTAAAAACCATTTACCGATTTTTAACAGATTTGAATTTTTCATTTTGTTTCGGAAAAGTCAAATAGTTTAACCCTATTTATTAAATGAAGCTTTATTTAGTCATTTTTATTTATGCATTTGCTTGCTAATAACTAAATGAGTAATTGATACTTCTATTAAAAATTATTACAAGTTATTAATTACACAAAAATTCTTACTTTTGATAGAGGAGAACGGTCAAACATTTGGCAAAGTGGAACTCGTCAGACCTTTGCCCTGGATCTTTTTTCTGCCAACACTCATTTTACTTCGTGCCCTTAGAGTTGGAATCAATGTTGGAGCCCTTATATTGAGTTATCCTAGTCTCGGACCCTGTGAAATGGTATGCGAAATTTCTATTAATTATTCAAATAACAATTTTATCTGTAATTTAATTTACGATAAGCTACAACCATTTTTTCATCGCCAATTTAAACCTTGAATAAGATTGAATATTAAGTACTTGAAAAAATTAATGTTTTATTTTCAAATTGAATTAAATTAATCAAATAAAGATAAACTCTGGAAATTAAAATCATCGTTATTTAAAGAATTCCTTGAAAAAAGGTTATTAAAAGGAAAAGTATTTGACTTTTATAAATAATTTGAAAAAAGTTTAGATATTCATGTCAATAAATCTCAGCTATTTATCGATTTATCAACAGCCTTTTTCATTATTATTGTTATTATTCTCAGTTTAAATGACAAATTAATGATAGACAAATTTGAATCTGCTCCAGGTTAAATATCTGCAAAAGAGTCGTAGACGATTGAGGGCCATAAAAATAAATGGAATGAAAAGTATGAGGCAAAGAAATGATGAGAAAAAAACGAAGGTAAGTCGACCCAAATATAAATGTTCTGTTTCATGAAATGTTGAGAAAAAAAAAATTAAAAAATTGTGGTATGTGTACTGGAAGTTTCAATTTAGAATCTGTTATATTGAATTAGAATTCAAGTATAAATTTGAAAATTTAAGGGATTTTATTACATAAGAAGAAAAAATTCAAATTTCCGCCACAAGTTTTTTTGTTAAATTGTTGAAAAAATAGAAATAATTATCGGAAATCTTATTGTTTCGATCAATACCTCAAGAAAATATATGAAAAGATTGTGTCCAAATTGCAGACCGATCGTTTTTGCCGTTTTTAAAAACAACGCGTTCACAGTTTCAAAAGTCGTTCACACATCGCTAAATTTTTTTACAAATTTGCATGTATTTAAAAAAATATTTGCCGGATCGATTCGAAATTTTCAGAGAATATACTCAGATATATACCCGTTCCAAAAATGCAATGAAAAATTAATTTTTTCAAATTTGCGACTGCGTAATAATTCCTTAATCCAAATGCACCGCAAATTTACATACCAGATGTTTATCAATTCTAATATTTCATCAATAAAAAATTTCAATTTCCGTACATGCGATTATTGAATGTTTTTGAGGGTTAGACGTTTTGTTTCAAGTAGCAATTGTGCATGCATTAGATGTAAAAATTGATTAAGGTGGTGGGCGTAGGACTGCGAAGAAAATCAGAGCAGCGATGCTTATTGGAGATCGATACGATTGATAAGATCGATTCAACTGACTCTATCGAGTCTCTCCTGCTTGGATGGCTCAAAATTGAGTCCATCGCCGCCTCCAACGCAGATCAAAGTTCGCATGAATCACGAATCTGTGAGTATTTGTTTTTCGTACGTCCTGAAAAAAAAATTAAAAAGGTTGAAGTGCACTACAATAATCAAAAGAGTGCTAATTTTTGTAAATCGTGTTTGGCAATTTTTATGTGTCAATTTCCACTGTAAAAATATTTGGAAAATTCATTAATTTCAATGGATTTATAAAAATATTGACTGGTTTCTGCTAATTTTCAAAAGGTACATATTCGCTCAGTTTTTGAAAAGAATAATCGGTATTTTTTGCTCGATTGTTATGTATTATGGATCATTTTCTTCCTTAAAAGATCCTCTACGAATTCACCTTCTAGATATTTGATAGTATTCTCCATTTGAAAATTGCATCCATTTGTTTACTCATCAATAAAATTTTGTAAACAAATAGCTGTCATTTTTAAATGGAGAATACTATCAAATATCTGGACGGTGAATATGTAAAGCACTTCTTAACAAAGAGAATGAGCCATAATACATCAAATTCAAGCGAAAAATACGGATTATTCTTTGAAAATTCTGATCAAATATGTGCCTTTTCGAAATTTAGCATAAACCCGTTAATATTTGTGGAAATCGGGCGCGATTAATTTTTTTTTAAATAAAATATGCAGCTGAAAATCACTATCCGTTATAATCAATGGATGAATAAGAGTTTGCTTAAATTAAATAAAAAATTTAGCACTTTTTTACTATTGTTAAGAGCTTTAACCTTCTTAATGTAAAAAATGAGAGAAAGTAGAAACGTTGAAAAATATGCAATGAAAATAGATGGTGAAAAAAAAAAGTAATTGTTACCTAAGTTCGAGGATAAATTATTAATATTTAGGTGATTATTGTTGGTTTCTGGTGTTTGTAGAGGCTATTTTATTCTATATAAACCATAGAATCTTTAAAAACCAGTAAAAATGACAGACGTTAAAAAATTGCTGTGTATGTTACTCATATTTACTGGTATTACATAAATATAATTTTTGTTATAGATATTTTCCTACCAAAAATGAAATACATTTGATGTAATTTCTGGATCTTTCGTACCTCAAAAATATATCTTGTTTCTATCCTGAAATATATCTCAATTATTTCCAATTGTCACACGAAATCCTTCATTTCTGTCCAAAATATTGTTACTTCATTTTTTCAACAAGAATTCTTCCTGCTGAAAAATAAATTTTATATGTTCCATGAAATAATCTAGATATTTTTATTAGAAAGCTGATGAAAATCTACGCTTTTTCTATTGACAATTTTTTGAAAATAAATTATAATTTTTTGAGAAAGGTGCATTTTACAAAAAAAAAGTTTTATAAAAAATTTCTAAAATGTCAGAACTTGTTAATTAATTGTGGAACCTAATTTCAGTGACGGATATATTTTCATGCCCTTTTTCGGTTCCTGTTAATAATTCGTCATCGTTAATAATACAGAAAAATTTTTTTGTGGCTTATAAATTTTAGACTCCAACTCCGGAAGAATCTACAACCGAATCTGCAACTAGTCCAATGCACGTGGAATCCAAAAGAAAATATTCGGAAGTTAGTTCGGACGAGACTAGCACTTCTGACGAATCCGACGATGAAACGATCGAAGCAAAAATAAATCGGCTTGGGGCACTCGAAGATGATGTGGACGACGATGAATATATCGTCAGTAAAAAATCTCTCATTAAATGGAGAGAGTTATTACCTATCGTTTTGTAATGACCGGATTTAATTTTTTTTTTTCACGCATACAAAAATTACGGGGCTTTATTTATTATTTTTATTTGCATTGGCAATTATCCTTATTATTTGCAGAATTAATTGCGTATCGATTATTTACTGAATCGACGATCAATTTATCCTCAGTAAAATTATTTCAATCTCTCATTAAATGCAAAGTGTCGTTTTCTAATGACCGGAATCTAATTTTTTTAAGGCATTAAAAAATGATAGGCCTTTTCTAAATTAAAGAAAAATTTTTAATACATGAAAAATTTGGTAATTAATGTACAAAAAATGCGGGCAATATTTTCTACTGCTTCATTAATAACTTTTTGTCGTTATTATTATTATTTGCAGATTGAAATGCGTATCGATGATCTAATGAATCAATCATGATTTAATCGTTAGTAAAATTGTAACGATCTATGATTTATAATGGAAAATTGTTACGTATCGTTTTGTAATGACTGGAATTTAATTTTTTCACGCAGTCAAAAATTACGGGGTTTTATTTATTTTTATATTTGCATTTGCAATTATTATTATTTGCAGAATTAATTGCGTACCGATTATTTAACCAATCGACGATGAATTTATCGTCAGTAAAATAATTTCAATCTCTTATTAAATGCGAACTGTTGTTAAATATCGTTCTGTAATAACCCAAATTTCATTTTTTTAATCGCCATAAAAAAATATGTCTTTTCTAAATAGTTCAAAAAAATGTCCAATACATAAAAAAAATCAGTAATGAATGTAAAAGTCGTAAGCTATTTTTTCTACTACTTTATCATGAACATTTTGCTATAATTAATATCATTATTACTATCATTATTATTCGCAGATAATCGATAAATGAATCGTCGATGAATCGAACGTCAGTAAAAGTGTTTCAATCTCTCATTAAATTCAAAGAGTCGTTACCTATAGTTTTGTAATACGCCGGATAAATAGTCGTAATTGCATGATCACTTCATAATTAAAATTAGCCTCTTCTACATTTGCATCTGAGCTTACAAACTGTGCCAAACACTGTCGATGCATCAGTGATTATAAAAGCCATGTCAAGACCTTGAGACTTGACCCATGCCAATCAATGATAACTTTTCCGTCTACGATACGTTCACCCCTTTTTTTCTTTTTTTTTTTCTTTCTTACATCCCATAAAAAATATGATGACCAGTAATTGATGAGTCATGACGGCGAATACATCCGGTAGTATAAACAAAGTGAGAGTGCATAGATTTGCGGTTGTTATGTCGGTACACAAATTTGATGACAAATGTAGAAATTATTTTCCATGCTAATAACTTGTTTATGAAATTCTAATGAAAACAAGCTTCACTACGAAGCTTCGCTTCTGATTACCACTTATGAATTGCACGAAAACCTAGACTTTTGAGAGTAAATGAGGAGAAAAAAATAAAAATCCCTTAAATCATGAGCTTAAGGGATTTTTAATATTTTGGATTTTTTAATGGTGAGATGATATTTTGGATTATTGAATTTTTTTTACTGGTGATAAGAAGATGTGATTTAAAGCTGGAGATTTTTCTTCAATGAAAAATATTTGTTAAAAATGAAGTTATCATTATTCGACAAAAGTGACAGCGTATTATGTAAATAAAGTATGTTAATCAATTTTGGCTTCTTTATAGAGAAAGTTTGAAAAAAAGCAAAAATAACGAGGAAGCAATTTGCAAAGTTCAACTTTGCAGCTTTATTTTTTATTGGAGCTGAATTTGTGAGAAATTTTAACCACATAACAAATTATGACGAAACTGTGTAACTATTATTGCTGAATAGAATGAAGACTTGATATTCTGAAATACTTTTTTGAAAAAAAAAATCAAAATCAAAATAAAGAAAAAAAATCTTTAAAAATTCATACGCATTCAAAAAAATTTACATATCACTTCCATTTAAAAAAAAGTTGGGTTGACCGTTTATTTGTTGAACAGTTGTTTTTTTCACCAATTTGCTAACAACATTTTGGGATTATTATTATGCGAAATCAAACTTTTCAGCTTCTTTTAAATGCATTATTTTTTTATGATTTTTATGCCATCGAGAAGTGATTGAAATTGTCTCTGAAACGCACTTTTATCCTTAAGGCAAAAACTTAAGTTGATTTTTTCGAAAATTTCAAAACTACTAAATTCGAACCGGTCAACCGATTTCGTTCAAATTCAATATCAGAGAAAGTAATTGGTGTGTCTTTGTTTTTCGTTGGTTGGTCTACCTACTTAATCGGTATGTGTTCAATAACAAGACCAAAGATGTTTACCTCTGTCTCTTCGTGATGTCCATTACTAGCTTCAGTGTTGCTTTGGTGAGCTTGTGAGATTCGGACACGTCGTGTACAATAATATTACATTTTCGCCTTTCCAACTCGATATTCTTTAGCATTTTAACTGTTTTCTTCAGCTTTCTTCTTTTCATATTTCTCTTGTTCTCTTTAAATTTTTTTTGTCGGTTGTATAATTTCTTGAAGTCACTGTGGAATTAATTCTGATTGTTTTTCGTTGACTTGACATCACTGGTAAGACTTTCTCCTTATGGCACTTTCGATTTTCTCCAAATTCTCCAATTTATTTAATGCAATCATTGCAAGTTGTACTTTGATTGAAAAAAGGATATTTATAAAAACCAATTACGTAGTTTCTTTGAATGAATATGAATAAATTCACTGAAATATTTCTACGATTCTTTCAGTGGATTTACGATCATTTGATTTTTTTTTAGTCGATTGGGTTCTAAAATTAGGCAAACATTTTCATTAATTCTGCAATTCATTTTTTTTTAAATTATTAAATACTCCAAATGATCCAACGCAATTGCTAACTTTCATTTAAAAAGGATATTCATAAAAATCAATTACATAATTTTCGTTTGAACAATATAAATAAATATCCTCACGATTTTATCAGTGGATTTACGACCATTTTCTCTATTTTTTTCAGCCGGTTCTCTTCTAGCTAATATTTCCGACTCGACACAAAAAGAATATTCATAAAAATCAACTATGTAATTTCGTTTAAATAATCTTTTTTTTTCTAACTGATTGGGTTATAAAATTAGGCAAATATTTTCATTAATTCTGCAAGTATTAAAAAAAAAATGATTAAATACTCCAAATGATCCAATGCAATTGCTAACTTTCATTTAAAAAGGATATTCACAAAAATCAATTACGTAATTTTCGTTCAAACAATATAAATAAATATTCCCACGATTTTATCAGTGGATTTACGATTATTTTATCTATTTTTATTTTTTTTCAGCCGGTTCTCGTACCGAATATGTCCGACTCGACGAGTAGTTCATCGAGCTCTTTCGATCAGAGCGACGTTTCCGTAACGGAAGTCCAGGATCTTCACAACGACCTTAACAAGATGTTGCATCAGGCATGCGCAAGCATTGCCGAGTCAATCAGAGAAGAGACGGAACCGATAAAACGTGACGATAGCGACGAGGTAAAACAGCAAAAAAAAAAAAAAAAATTGTCAAAAAATTCTGTCGATTAGTCGCAGGCTTCGGGAATTTTCGCATGCCGCGCTTTGCACTTTATTCGCTTGCTCTCAACATCAATCAATTATACGAAGCTTTAAAAAAAACAGCAGACGTAGTTTTTCACATAAAAAAAAAAAAAAAAAATATCTAACGTGACCCTAGAGAACGGGCCAGAAGACAAAGTTCGAAAATCCAAAGACCGGTTACCCGTATGAGAACTCTCAAGAGAATCAAGAATTTCACTCGCCCTCCAAGCTCGGCGAGGAAGGAGACTCAGCATTTTATTCTCCAATCAGCTCGAAAAGCTCGAGCCCCGACCGAACGCCTCCCGCTCTGGAGCAAGGCAGTAAGTCTCTTTATTGAGAGAAACAACGAGAGAATAAGTCGCTAAGTGACAGAACGAAATCCCGTTTAAAGAGGAGAAAAAAGAAATTATTTAATAATTTTAGTATTGTCGCAACTTTCAAGTTGCGACAGTATTTTTTGTTTTATTAATTTTTTCTTATTTTTTTAATTTTATGTGCTATTTATAATTAGTAGATTTGTCGCAATCCCTGATTGCTCCAACTCTTCTTGAGTCCTTTTCTATTCAAATGAATAACTCCTTTTATTTATTGAAAAGAATATACGTTTATTGCGAAGTGCTTCGCTCGATGGTTTTTACATAACTGAAAATAAAACGATTAGTCTCTTGTTTGTTTTAAAAGAAAGAACAGATCGTTGTCTTGGCAACGAGCTTATATATCGTGACCATAATATTATAAATAATCTCCTTCAGATTTAATATTGAGAATGGTACTTTTTTTTTTTAAGATATGGTTTGGATGAGATTTGTTTTATTTTTTTTTTCAAATGCGTTATTCTGACAGAAAACGGAACGATGAAATTCACTAATGAAAAATGGCTTGCGAAATGTTGACTATCATGTAATAATATAATATAATATAGAAAATCCTGTTTGCAGTGGGGAAAAAAAATTATTTAAAATTGTAGTATTTTTTGTTTCGTTAATTTTCTTTTATTTTTATAATATTATGTGCTATTGATAATTAGCAGTTTTTATATTTAGGATGATACTTTTTTTTTTTAAGATATGGTTTGGATGAGATTTGTTTTAATTTTTTTTTAAATGCGTTATTCTGACAGGAAACAAGAATTATTAAAGAATTTCAGCGCTTTTTTGTTCAATTAATTTTCTCGCATTTTTACAACATTATGTGCTATTTATAATTAGCAGTTTCAATATTTAGAATAATCGATTTTTTTCAAGGATATTATAGTTTGGATGAAATTTGTTTTAATTATTGTTTAAATGCATAATTCTAACAAAAATCGAAACGACGAAATTAACTAGTGAAAAAGGCTCCTAAAATTATAAATATTCTTGACAAAAATAAAGAAGCCATTTTTTGGCATTGCCAATATTTTATCAAGCAAAACATCAAATGTCCTTTTTTCGGTTATGAAGATGCGAAATATTTTTAAGACGTTAGATTGATGCCCTGAATATTGACCTCCGTCGAAATTGATATCGACGTCAAGAAATATTCCAATGAAGCTGCCCCCTTAAAAGTTTATCAACTAAAATAGTATTCCAAATTTTCCTATCGTCTTATCTCTTTTTTTTCTCACAGAGCAAATCCGCCGCGAAGAAAGCGTTGCCCATACCGCCGAAAACTTCCGAAACACTGCTATAAAAGCCAAAATTTCAGGTACATAAAAAAAATTCATTCCAAAGTAGAAATTTGCAAAACCTTACTTTTTTTCGAACTCATTTTTTGATTTTTACAATCTCAATAAAAGTGTAAAATACCGAGTATCACATGTGTAAATTTCTACTTTGCATCCTTTGCAAAGTAGAAAATTTTTTTTTTAAGTTTTAAATTAATTAATTACAAAAAACGGAAATTGAGTGGAATTCCAGTTAACTAAATAATAAATATGAAGATTTTTACTAAATTCGATATTCAGTATTAATTACCGTTGTTTCGTTTACCTTTTTTTTGTTAAAAAAATAATCTTTATATTTTTCAGCGAAAAAGTAATATTATCGGGCCGGAAAATTATTTGAAAAATTTCATTGAAAAGTTCACATGAAAATACAACTTTTATGTTGAAACAATTTTTTTCCATGACTCAAATTTTTCAAGATATATTGACTTCGAAGGAATATCCCACTTTTTGTAATATTGGATTTAAAAATTTGAAAAAAAAGGAGATTGTACTTTAAAGCGGTACTAAAATCTGTCCAATTATGGGATTAATCAAAGAGGGTTTAAAAAAAATAAATCCCTCATAAATATAACAAAAACAAAATTTCCCAAAAATCAAAGTTTCCTTAATAAGGAAGTAATATATCCAAAAATTCAATTAAACTCCAGTTTTTATCATTGATTTTTTTTCTGTATTATTATTAGGTGCTCCAGAGAAGAAAACAAATGGTCACGCGGATGAGAAACGTGGAAACGCACACCAAACGAAAATAAACAAGCATAATCACAAAGGCCGACGATCCAGCAACGCATCTCGCAAGAAGAAGTGAATACATTTTTTTAACTCAAGAATTTAAACAAAAATGAGCACCCAATTAGTCTCATCATCACGTAGATTCGTGAAAAAAGTGCGTGATGTGCGCACATAAGAAAAAACGAAAGGAAGAAAGAAAGAAAACCAATTTGTCGAACTTCGTCAAGCATTTAATTTTTTTTTTTACCGGAATTTGCATTATTCACTTCTATCTCGTCCCTTTTTCCAATCGCGCACCTCATCGAAATACCTGATCGATTATTTATAATTTCCTTTACCCGCCGAACGTCGTAACTCACCGTGATTCGTGTCTACATTATAACCAGATGTATCATGTTGTATGTTAATAAATTATTTAATGGTTGATAGCATGAATTTTTAATAAAATATTTCCGCTCAAGTATTTCACAAAGTAACGAGTTTGTTTTTCGAGTAAAACGCGTAATAGAATTTTAATAACTCGATAAAACTTCATTTTAGAGCTTCATTCAGAAATTCCGACAAAATCGGCGCTGAGAAAATCACAGCAATTTTGTTTTCTTACTCAATACTCGAAATAATCATTATTTTAAAAAATTCCACAGTTTCATAATTTTTAACAAATAAAAATCTATTTGAAAAATTTAACTTCCGTGTTCGAATTTTTTTCATTAGCAGGAATAACACTTTTACTGTCACTAAAAAAAAATCAATAGAATTCTATTTGAAGCAAAAAATTTCAGACACTCAAAATCCTGAACAAATAAAAATCTATTTGAAAAATTTTACTATCGTCTTGGAATTCTTTTCATTAGGATGAATAAAATTTGTACTGCCACTAAAAAAAAAAAAAAAAAAAAATTATAAATTCGATGTAAGGCAGAAAATTTCAGACACAAAATCCTGAACAAATAAAAGTCTATTAAAAAAATTCAACTTCCGTGTTGGAATTTTTTTCATTAGCAGAAATAAAATTGTTACTTTAACTAAAAAACAGATCAATAAAAAACGATTTAAGGCAAAGATTATTGATAACAGAATTAAAAATTGGAAATTAAGAGTCTCTATGTAATTTTTAAAAAAAGCCATCAACGATAAAATTTTATTTCCTCTGACTTATCATCGATATTTAATTCCTGGAGTAATTGCAATGTTACGTAGTTAGTATCGTGATATTTATTTTCGCGATTAACTGTCGCGTGATAAATATCAATTTGTTTGTCGAAGCGTTTCGTTTTTATTGATGATTATTTGAAAATAGCTTGTCGCAGATTTGTCAACTCGTGTGTTGTCCCAATTAAAATATAACGCTACAATTTTAATGCTTGTGCGGGTGGCGAATTAGGGAATTTACTCTCTCGTATAGAAAGTGGTATTTGCAGGTGCGCAGGTCTAGCACCGCGCCTTCTTATTAGCATCTCCAGTAAACTCAGTCACGCCAACGACCCGCTCGCAGAAACTCCAGGTGTCAGTGGGTTACCAGTGGTCACTTTAACCCAACAACCTTAGCTTTTCTCCTCGCCTCCACTAAATTCCCTAAAAATCATTTTTAAACACTGCGATTATAACACGATAATGCAATGGGCGAGGGAAGACGAGACCGTTCTTCAAGAAGGTAATTATTTCCTGTTTGCAGCTTTAATTTTTTATTTTTATTCCGTTTGCTTAACATTTTTCAAATCCTTGAAATCAATTTTAATCCTTCTTTTGCTTTACAAGATTTAAAATCTTGGCAATTCAATTGATTATAAACATTTCATTTTATTTTCGCTTACATTGAATTTTGGAAATAGTGGAAATAAATTTGTGAAGATTTGAGGGTGCAATTAATTATTTACTGTTTTAATTTACAGCTCTAATTTTCATTTCGTTTGCTTAAAAATGTTTAAATCCTTGAAATCAAGTTTTATTCTCCTTTTGATTTACAAGGTTGGAAATCTTGAAAATTCAATTGATCATGACCATTTAATTTTGGGAATACTGTGAATGAAATTTATGAAGATTTTAGGGTGCAAATTATTTCCTCTTTCAATTTACACCTCTAATTTTTATTTTGCTTACTTTGAATTTTGGAAATCTTTAGAATCAAATTGATTATAAATTTTTTATTTATTTTTTGTTGACTTTAGATTTTGCCAAACCTCAAAATGATATTTATAGATATACATTTGCAAATACAAATTTATGCTTATACATTTCCAAGGCAAACTTTTTGTGCCTGTTTCTTCAGTTGTAATTTTTTTCGCACTCTTAATGCAACACTAAATATTCTACAATATTTAAGATATCGATACAATTGAGGTAATCAATTGCATAAGAATGAATAATTATTTTTGTGTCGTTCAAATATTTTCTTTATTAAGTTTTTTTCCTTCTAAATTGTCTGTCTATTTTTGTGCCATTACTAGAAATTTGAATGTCCTCTATTAAGTACATGAATGAACAAAAAAATAAAATAAAAAAAACTATACCAAATGCGAATTCAAAACTCTCAAGTTTTATGTTTTATAAATATCCTGATGAACAGATTGCTCGTAGGTTGCAATTAAGGTGAATTAACTTTCAAAAGCCTATTATTAATTTCTATTTTTGTAAATACGCTTAAAAAAAAAAAAAATAGGTCGACGGAATGGAAAAGTTGAGATATTGCTAAAAATTGTTAATATTTTCAAGGACCGCGCCTAGTTTCTTTGGTAATTGCATGAAAAAGACCGTGAGATCGATTAGGGTCAAGCTGATTGGGGCAACATTTATGGAAGCATTTATGGAGATTGAAAAACGGAGATCGATATTGTGAAAATTACTTCTGCTTTCAAGGATGAACCGATACATGACGATGGATAATGATTCGCGGATTGTGCATAGGTTTCAATCTCGTTATAAATCCTCCATTACCATTTAATATAGAGCGCAACGATAAGGAAAACGTGGATGACCTCCTTAAGGTCCAAGGAACACGACGTGCCCTACTTAAGGGCGCGCCTGAATTCACCCTCCGTAAATAAATCAGGCGACTGATAGCGCACGAAGAGGACAACACCTTTTTAATGGACTTGATTCAATTGTAAATGGACAAATTTTTTTTTTTTCTTGCGTTGTATTTACATCATGTAAATGGTCAAAATATAGGTCGAAATTTAATTATTTTTTTTTCTTTATTCAAGTATTCGAAGGACGAGATCAGGATTTTACACACAATTGATGGATAGTCTTGTTGACTTAGGGTTTTTTTTTAAGGGTCGATGATTTTTAAATAATGATGTTATAATTTTTATGTATTTTGTGAAATTTTTTTAAATTACGAAAATTGCGAGAGGAAGAAAAAAATGGAATTTTCGATTGGAAAAGAATAAATTTAATAATTTGTTGAACTTGTATGAAGATATAGAAAAATCGTGATTTGTTCTGAATTTTTTTATATAATTTTTATGTATTTTATGAAATTTTCTAAAATTACGAAAATGGCGAGAGGGAGAAAAAAATGGCATTTTCGATTGGAAAAGAATAAATTTGATGATTTGTTGAACTTGTATGAAGATATCGAAAAATCGTGATTTGTTCTGAATTTTTTTATATACAACTGAGAACTTACATTTTATTTTTTTTAATGAAAATGGAAAGTTATGAGAAGGCAGAAATATCGACTCTCATTTTTGTTTCCTTATTCTGTAAATATCTATAAATAAATTATGCACATAATGCATTAAATTCTTGCTTACTAACTGCTTATAATAATTTCTTACACATTTTTTAAATGATAAAAAAATAGGTCAATAATCACTATTTTTTTACCGATTAAAGTATTCGGATGACGATATCAGGATTTTACAAACCATTAATACGTACTCTTGTTGACTTGAGAGTTTTTTTTAAAATAAAAAATCATTCATAAATAATTATGTTATTAACATTTTAAAAAAAAACAGTCTTTCATAAAATTTCTAAAATTACGAAAATGGCAAGAGTGGAAAAGAGCCATTTTCGAATGAAAAATAATAAATTTAATAATTTGTCAAACAAAAAAATCGTGTTATTATCTAAATTTCCATTAGTTTATACAAAAATGTTATATTCTTTCTATTTCAATTTCTCTCATTCCCGATTTCAAGAAATATTGTGCAATTGTTTTTTAATTCCGCCGTCCAAAAATTAGTGAATCGAAATTGATTACCATTTTTGTGGGGGAAAAATGGAAAGTAATGAGAAAGCATAACTATTCTCCCTTTTTTGTTTCCTTGTCCTGTAAATATCTATGAATAAATAATATGCACCCAATGCAAATATGCATCAACTTCTTGTACACTATTAACTTACAAACTACTACAACAAACTGCGTATAATATTCATGTATGCATATATGATGAGGGGATATAAAAAAGTAAGATGCAAGGAAGGCTTTGCAACATAGCGAAGGTCCGAAGGTGGCTTAACATTTCCAAGCTCGAAAGTTCGTTGGAGCATGCGTAAAAATACAGGAGCGAGAATATGAGTGACACGCAAGTAAAGTTTTTTTTTACCAAAGACATGTTGAAAAAAGGGTTTTTTGTGGTACCGATATTTTAGAATCTATTTTTCTGGACACTTGTTTTTTTTTAAATGTGAATATCTAAAAAAAATTGAGGTAAAATTTTGAGCACCTTGAATTTTATTTGAATATGGGGTTTTAAACATTTTTGCTTTTTTTCTGGCTTCGGAAGTTTTATCCCCATTTTGTAATTAGTGGACGAAGTTTTTTCGACGAAAGGGTGATTAATAAATAAAGGTTTTTGGGAATGCTGATTTTCCAGAATCCATATTTTTAGAGAATTCTTATTTTCATTCTTCTATTACATATTTTATTTATTTATACAATGTTTATTCTGCGATATTCAAAATAAAAAAAACGTGTTTACGGCAGCAGCAAAATACCAATTTTTAATCCAATCTTTTTAATGGAACCTTAAACTGAAAATTTTTATTTTCATTCTCTTAATTTTTAATTTATACATTTTTTGTGCTGCGATATTCAAAATTAAAAAATGATTATTACGGCAGATATAAAAAAGTAAGATGCAAGGAAGGATTTGCAACATAGCGAAGGTCCGAAGGTGGCTTATTACATTTCCAAGCTCGAAAGTTCGTTGGAGCATGCGTAAAAATACAGGAGCGAGAATATGAGTGACACGCAAGTAAAGTTTTTTTTTACCAAAGAGATGTTGAAAAAAGGGTTTTTTGTGGTACCGATATTTTAGAATCTATTTTTCTGGACACTTGTTTTTTTTAAATGTGAATATTAAAAAAAAATTGAGGTAAAATTTTGAGCACCTTGAATTTTATTTGAATATGGGGTTTTGAAGATTTTTGCTTTTTTTCTGGCTTCGGAAGTTTTATCCCCATTTTGTAATTAGTGGACGAAGTTTTTTCAACGAAAGGGTGATTAATAAATAAAGGTTTTTGGGAATGCTGATTTTCCAGAATCCATATTTTTAGAGAATTCTTATTTTCATTCTTCTATTACATATTTTATTTATTTATACAATGTTTATTCTGCGATATTCAAAATTAAAAAAACGTCTTTACGGCAGCAGCAAAATACCAATTTTTAATCCAATCTTTTTAATGGAACCTTAAACTGAAAATTTTTATTTTCATTCTCTTAATTTTTAATTTATACATTTTTTGTGCTGCGATATTCAAAATTAAAAAATGATTATTACGGCAGATATAAAAAAGTAAGATGCAAGGAAGGATTTGCAACATAGCGAAGGTCCGAAGGTGGCTTATTACATTTCCAAGCTCGAAAGCTCGTTGGAGCATGCGTAAAAATACAGGAGCGAGAATATGAGTGACACGCAAGTATAGGACTTGGGAAATCCTTAGCGAGGGCAGTTACGTAGGGCACGAAGTGCGTGTTCGAGGTTTCGAGACATTAAGTTGGCCGCGCTGTTGGCGCGGATGCAAATCCGTGCGGATGAAGAAGGAAATGTAGGTTAGGAGGGCGAAACGCTAAGCCCTCATCCATAAGTATACTTACTTGTGTATGAACCGCGAAGAGCCGTCTTCCATGACGAACGGCGATTCCGTTATTTCGGGGGGGGCGCGTTTTCGTATCACGGGGATGGCGCAATCACGACAGAAATAGATATCGCCTCGCTGGAATCGCAAAAGACATCGTCACGTCCGAGGCGCGCTTCCGGGTTCTCGGATTTATCGACTCTTCGAAGACACTCTCTTCTTACTTCCGTTTTCAACGGATGGCAACGTTAATTTGACATTAATGTGGCCATCGGGAAAAAACCGATAACCGATATATCACTTCGGAGTTGGGTTTTTTTAGTTTTTAGACACTGTTTTTTTTGGATACGTGGTTTTTTAGAGACTTTTTTTAGATACGTGGTTTTTTTAGACACTGTTTTTTTAGACACGTGGTTTTTTAAGACACTTTGTTTTTTGAGACACGTGGTTTATTAGACACTTGGTTTTTTTAGATACGTGGTTTTTTTAGACACTTGGTTTTTTAAGACACTTTGTTTTTTGCAGGAAACTTGATTTTTTTAGAAACTTGGTGATATTAGAAAATTTTTTTTTTTTTTTTTTCAAGAAACTTGGTCTTTCAAAGATCTTGGTTTCCTTAGAAACTTAGATTTTTTTTTAGGAAACTCGGATTTTTTTAGAAAACTCGGATTTTTTGGGAAACTCGGGTTTTTTGGGAATCGCGGATTTTTTGGAAAACTCGGATTTTTTGGGCTCAGATTTTTTTAGGAGACTTGAATTTTTCTTTGGAAATTGGGATTTTTCACAGAATTTCGATTGTTTACGATTGTTGGCGTTTCTACGAAATTTGGATTTGTCATGATACTTGGCATTTGCACCTTATTTAGATTCTTCATGATACTTGCAATTTGCACGCAACTTGGATTTCCATAAAACTTTGATTTTTTACGAAACTTTGATTTTTTACGAAACTTTGATTTTTTACAAAACTTTGATTTTTCACAAAACTGATTTTTCACAAAACTGATTTTTCACAAAACTGATTTTTCACAAAACTTTGATTTTTCACAAAACTTCGATTTTCCACCAAACCTCGATTTTCCACCAAACCTCGATTTTCCACCAAACTTCGATTTTCCACCAAACCTCGATTTTCCACCAAACTTCGATTTTCCACTAAACCTCGACTTTCCCTCAAACCTCGATTTTCCCCTAAACCTCGATTTCCCCCTAAACCTCGATTTTCCCTCAAACCTCAACTTTCCCCAAACTTCACTTTTCCCCAACCTAAACTTCTCCTTCTAACCCTTGCCTAAACAATTTTACCCCTTGGATGCCAACGGCAAAGATCAACTTATCCTTCCTGAAATCGGCATCAATCTGTCGTCTGCAATCCTGACTTAAATCCTAACAACAACAGAGGTCATTGAGCTGTACATTCATCCCAACTTATTAATAAATACATTTTTTTTTTAAATAGGAAAATTGAAAAATCAGAGCATAATAAATTTTTGCAGTAATGAGAGTTGACGTTCTCTGCGATTAGAGGGGAAAAAAAAGTAATTTTCGTTGTGTCGTGCGGCGACGTCGACGAACTAATTTCGGTCCAGACAACCTTGAAGACACCGGTACGCCGGTGAACGGTTTTCATTTGATTTTAGCCGCTCGGTTCGTGCACGCTACCCGTTAAACCGTTGAACGATTTTTCTCTCTCGCGAGAGAGAATTTTCTCTCTCTTCGTATTCAACCGGCAGCAGAAGCAGATCGATGCGTCTCGACCGAAAGACTCTCGCTTTAAGGGCACCTTCTAGCAGTACATAGTACCATAGTACCACCCTCTTCCTGTTTCTCCGAGGATATATACAACCTCTTTGAACCCGCGTTTGCTATACATCGCTATACTCTCTCCTTTTCTCTCTCTCTCTCTCTCTCTCTCTCTCTCTATCTTTCGCTTTCTCTTTCTCTTTCTCTCTCTCTCTCTCTCTATCTTTCGCTTTCTCTTTCTCTTTCTCTCTCTCTCTCTCTATCTTTCGCTTTCTCTTTCTCTTTCTCTTTCTCTTTCTCTCTCTCTCTTTCTGTGCCTGTCTTCCATCCTCGATTCCACCGCTTTGCCTTCGCTCGCTACTTTACCTTTGGTATGGCAAAATATTTCAGTTTGCTTCGAGCATCCAGCAGCTCAACTGCACGTTTACCTTTTCGCGCAGGTGATTATTAAATGTTATATAAATAGTCAAAGAAATTAACATTTTTGGCCTTTTTTGGATTCGGGAATTTTTTTTTTTTATTTCTGTTATTAGTGGATTAAGTTTTTTTAACCAAAGAGATGTTGAAAAAAGGGTTTTTTGGGATGGTGATGTTTTAGAATTTTTTTTTGGAGATTTGTTGTTTTTTTTAAGTAAGTATTTTTAGAAAAAATTGAGGTGACTTTTTGAGCAACTTCAACTCTATTTGGATATGGGTTTTCGAACATTTTTGCCTTTTTTGGTTTCGGAATTTTTTTTTTTTCTTTCTGTAATTAGTGGATAAAGTTTTTTTCTACCAAGGGTTGAAAAAAGGGTTTTTTGTGGTGCTGAAATTTTTTAATCAATATTTTTTAGACTTGTTTGCTATTCTAATGTTGATATTTAAAACAAAATTGAGGTGATATTTTGAGCAACTTCGATTTTATTCGAATACGGGTTTTTGAATATTTTTGCCTTTTTTTGGTTTCGGGAATTTTTTATTTATCTTGTGATGAGTAGGTGAAGATTTTTTTACTAAACGGATGTTAAAAAGAGGATTTTTTTGTGATACTGATATTTTAGAACCTTTGGAGATTTTTTTAAAAATGTTAATATTTTTTAAAAATTGAGGTAAAATTTTGAGCAACTTGAATTTTATTTGAATATGGGGTTTTAAACATTTTTGCTTTTTTTCTGGCTTCGGAATTTTTTTTCCCATTTTGTAATCAGTGGACAAAGTTTTTTCGACGAAAGGGTGATTACTAAATAAAGGTTTTTTGGAATGCTGATTTTCCGGAATCCATATTTTTAGAGGATTTTTATTTTCATTCTTCTATTACATATTTTATTTATTTATACAATGTTTATCCTGCGATATTCAAAATTAAAAAAACGTGTTTACGGCAGCAGCAAAATACCAATTTTTAATCCAATCTTTTTAATGGAACTTTAAACTGAAAATTTTAATTTTTATTCTCTTAATTTTTAATTTATACATTTTTTGTGCTGCGATATTCAAAATTAAAAAATGATTATTACGGCAGAGCAAAATACCGATTTTTAATCCAATCTTTTTAATGGAACCTTAAACTGAAAATTTTAATTTCCATTCTCTTAATTTTTAATTTATACATTTTTTGTGCTGCGATATTCAAAATTAAAAAATGATTATTACGGCAGAGCAAAATACCGATTTTTAATCCAATCTTTCCAAGGGAATCTAAATTTCCTATCACACGTTTTCAAACATTTCAAATGATTATAATATCGAGTTATTTGTTTACAATCGTTAACAAAAAAGGCACCGAGCGAATCTCGGTATTGAGAAGTCATCATCGGACACAGAGGTCGGCAGGTCAACCGGTAAAAGTCGCAAAAACCGGTCGAAAAAGAAGCAGCAGCGATGGCCCTTTTTGGAAGGTCTCACGGTCGACGAGCTCGGACGTTATCGTCGGAGGCGGGTTGAAAATCATCCAAAGGACACACTCGGTGCTCATTCAACCGATTTCAAAGATGAGGCTTTGGTGACTGAATATCGACGCGCTTTTCGAGCCATCAGCGAGGATTCCATCGTCAATCTTCTCGCGAGTCCTGCCAAAACAATTTCCGAAAGTCTCACCAAGGAAATCGTCCAGCCGATCGTCCTTCCCGAAACACAAACAACTTCACAAAAATTACCGATTAACGATCAAGACTCTGCGATGGAAACTACTTTGGAAAGACCGCAACATTACGATGGAAATGTTGTGGGCACGAGACCGCCACTTATGAGAAGGTAAATTTCTCATTCTCATTTATGAAATTATATCAAGATATCGTAGCTTTTTTTATTTTGTTTTTATTTTGTTTTTATTTTATTTTTTTAATTTATTTTATTTTTTTATTTGATTTTATTTTTTATTTGATTTTATTTTTTATTTGATTTTATTTTTTATTTGATTTTATTTTTTATTTTACTTATTTTTTATTTGATTTTATTTTTTATTTGATTTTATTTTTTATTTGATTTTATTTTTTATTTGATTTTATTTTTTATTTGATTTTATTTCTTATTTGATTTTATTTTTTATTTGATTTTATTTTTTGTTTTCATTTTTGTTTTTATTTTTATTTTTTTTTAATTCTGTTTTTGTTTAATGTTGTTTGTATTTCTATTTATTTTCATTTTTTAAAATTATTTTTTTTTAATTTTTTTTTTTAATTGGTTATTCCTCAAGTACGCCAATTGGCTTTCGACATCCCCTCCCTTTAATCTTTATCGGCATAAGAACATCTACCACACTCAAGATTTTTTTGCAAAACGCATATCCAAAATTTGCTATCAAACGAGTTAAGAAAACGTTTCTCGCACGAGTTGCATAATAGTATATTACGATACGAGTGCGATAAAACTTTTTCTGACGAGGACGAGTTTACAGCATGAGCTGAACGCGAGTGTTGCTATCAAACGAGTTAAGAAAAAGTTTTATCGCACTAGTATCGTAATGGACTATTATTTCACTAGTGCGAGAAGTGCGATTTCTCGCACGCGAAGCGAAGCGGATTATTATTAAATTTATTTATTTATTTACTATTGAACGAAGTGAATTCATGATTAATTAAGGGGCACGAGCTTGAAACGTGAAGGTGACGAATTTTACGGAAATACGGAATACTCGAATTATGTAACTCACGAGGGTAATCACAGAGCGGAACTCGCACGAAGACCAACGTCTCTGAAGATGGAAGGAAATATGGCAGGTACGACATCCGAACAGTGCGACCAATTTATCGAGTGGCTTAATGTCACGCGTCCGGAACTCGCTCGCATACCTACGAACCTCAAACTCGAAGGTGACATCGAAACTACCTCCGAAAATCACGACAAATACGTTCCTTTCGTTGGAGCACGCAGACCCGAGTTACTCAGGCAAACTGCTCATCTTAAGCTCGAAGGCGAGTCATCATTTCTTCCAGAATACACTGCCGTTTTTCGGGACCATCATGTTCATGGTAAACTATTTATTTATCGTCATTCTCATCATTTTACAGCCATTAAATTCTTTAATTATCGCTGTAGTGAATTTTTTAATTAAAAAAAAATTCAATTTGGGAATTTTTGAAGTTTTTGCATCAATTTGGGAATTTTTGAAGTTTTTGCATCAGTTTGGGAATTTTTGAAGTTTTTGCATCAGTTTGGGAATTTTTGAAGTTTTTGGATCAATTTGGGAATTTTTGAAGTTTTTGCATCAGTTTGGGAATTTTTGAAGTTTTTGCATCAGTTTGGGAATTTTTGAAGTTTTTGCATCAATTTGGAATTTTTGAAGTTTTTGCATCAATTTGGGAATTTTTGAAGTTTTTGCATTAATTTGGGAATTTTTTCAGTTTTTCCATTAATTTCGGAATTTTTGAAGTTTTTGCATCAATTTGGGAATTTTTTCAGTTTTTGCATCAATTTGGGAATTTTTGAAGTTTTTGCATCAATTTGGGAATTTTTTCAGTTTTTGCATCAATTTGGGAATTTTTTCAGTTCTTGCATCAACTTGGGAATTTTTTCAGTTTTTGCATCAATTTGATTTATTTTGTAATACTTTTATTTTTTCGACTTTTTTCTATGTGGATTCTATGTTGGATATTCGCAAAAAAAGTTTTAAGCAAATTTGATTTTAATCGAATAACGTTTTTTGAAGGGGTTTTTTAAGGTTCCTATGCTCCCAAAGATTGGAATAAGGAATTTGTTATTTTGTTTTTTTTTTTTCAATGGGAAAATTCTGACAATAAAAATTGACGTAATTTTTTGAGGAATTTGAATTTATTTAAATATGGAGTTTTTATGGGTTCTTAAAGGTTCCTGTGGTCCTCATTATTGGAATAAGAAACTTTGTAATTGTCTCATTTTTTTGTATTTTTTTCAATGTGAATTGAAAAATATTCAGTATTCTTTCGAAAAAAATTAAGGTAAAATTTTGAGCAAATTCAATTTTATTCACATATGGATTTTTGAAGGTTTCTATGGTGTCAACCGTTAAAATAAGACTCTTAATTTTTGCTTATTATCAAAATATCACTTACGCAATAAAAAATTGCGAAAAATTCAATTAAACAAAAATTAATGTGTCACCTAAACGCAATATATTTGCAGACAAACGTATGCCACTTTTTCCGGAGACTCACTTAAAATCCGGAGGAGATTTCTATGAAAAAACAGAAAACATGGCCTACGGCGATCCAATGAATATCGAAAGCAATGGAGAACATCGCGAAGAAGAAGACGAATCTGCGAAGGAAAGGGAAAGAAGAAAGGAAGAGGACATGAAGATGTTGGTTTCAAAATTGGAGGACATGAAAGCACCAGCTCCATTACAAGTTCCTGAATACAAAGATGCCTACAAAGTATTTTACACATTCATTGCTTATTAAAATAACTTTTACATAAATTTTTCATTAATTTGTTCGATAAATAATTCAATATCAGTTTATTTCAGACTGCTCAAATAAATTTTCATTATATTATTATTTTTCAAACATTGTTCACAAAAATTGAAAAAGGATTTTCGGAAATTTAAATAATTGAGAATTTTTTATTTATTACTCCGTTTTTTTTTTAAATTTTAATACTTCAATAAATATTAATATTAATATTGAATTTTAATTCAAATTAATTTAATTTTCTTTTTAAGATTAAACATCACAAACGAATTTCGCAATAAATAAATTTCAATCATTTTTTGCACATATTTTTTGTAGCTACTAAAACAATAATAAACATTTCGTTTTCTTCAGTAAATAAGTAAATTAAGTCAAAATAAACATTATAAATAATAACGGTTATTAATCGATTTTAGCTTTTCTCGCATCAAAATAAATTCACCCAGCCAAATAAATAAATAAATAAATAAATAAATGGACCTGTAATTTTTTTCAGGATTTTCCTCGAGAGCGTCCGAAATTAATGAAACCGGAAGCCGAAATTGGTCGAGCGGATGGTTCAAAAATTCATTCTTCCGCGAGTCAAGCTAAATTCCAGACGAAAATTGATCAGGATCTCGAGTACAGATCGACATTTTTGGACAGAGATAGAATTTACAGAAAGCCACCGATTTCGTTGAGACGTCCGAGCGTCGCGACGTCTTCCGCTTTGGACGGACGAACGAGCCGAGAATTTCGAAGACACGAAGCGACGAGCGAAGTCCGCTCGCAATATATTCCTTACGGTCAAGTACCGAGAGTGGAAACCCTTAAAATGCCAGCGAATCTTCGTCTCGAAGGCAGCATCGATTTGCACCCTGAATATCGAGACGCTTATTGCACCCGAAGAGAAAATCCCGTGACGTTTAACGAGCCGAGAGCCCATCGTCATCGCGATCGCAGCCTCAGCGCGTCGAAAAGACGCGATTCCTGCTGGATTAACAATAATAACAGCGAACATTTTGGACAAATTAATGCCGCCAATGATCAAGACGCTTTTCAGCTTCTCAGCACCAAAGTTCACGAAGATAGCGTCGTTGGAAAACCTCCTCCAGGATCCAGAAGGTAATTTCTCTGAGAAAAATTGGGGCAAACTGTAAAATAGTATTTTGCGTTATTATTGAGCAAGCTTTGGTTTTATTCCTGGTGAAAATTCTTCCTGATTTTTTTTCAAACTCTTCATCGTTGCAGGGATTTTCAGAGATTTTTGAAGAATTTTTTCAAGATTTTTCTGATCTTTGATGAAAATCTCTGCAATTTTTTGCATCAATTTCCAGAAGTGGCAGTTTATGAGAAAAAGGCAGTGTTTTTTGATTTTTTTTTTAGAAAACTCTGATTTAAAAAAAATAAAGAATGATTAGAAAAAATCCAAGTGGACTTTGTCAGAGTAAATAGGAGATATTTTCTGAAAAACTTTAACTACAATGTTTCAGTGATTTTCAGATATTTTCAAAGAGTTTTTCAAAATTTCTGGGATATTTAATGAAAATCTCTACAACTTTTTGCGTCATATTATTTAAAAAAAAAACCCCAAGTAAATTTAGTCTTTTAACAACACATAATTAAAAACCCAAAATAATGAAAATGCATTGCTACTCGTACTATTAAAAAAAAAAAACCTCAACTAAATTTAAAAAATGCTTTAGTCTCGTAAAAACAAATATTTTAAAAAACACAATAATGAAAATCCATTGCTACTCATATTATTAAAATAAAAAGAACGGTTCTAAATTATTTTAAAAGCAGTAAAAATTGTTTTGAACGATTATAGGGCAGCGCAATTGGACATGACGAGTCCAACTGCAGTATTATCGATGAGAAATCGTTCACCGAGTCCGAGTTATCGTCTTCAAGTGAACAATGTCGATGATAACGATTCTCGAGGTTTTGCGCGACGTTCTCGTCGATCGCCTTCTTTTCAAATTGGCGATCATGGTCAATGCCCTTCGCCAGCTTTTTCTGACCATCATCATCATCGTCATCATCAAGATTCATCGCAAAGAGCTTATTCACCGAGTTTCGGCACAAATCATCATAGAAACGCCGAGAGAGATGATCACGCCTTCGTCGTTTTGGATAATGCAGCCAACAATCATAATGCACCATTTAATCCAACTGTGATTGGAAATCGATCGAAAAAATTGATCGATCGCAACGGCAATAATAGCGTTATTAAAAGTCCCCGAGGACGACAAAGAAATCGAACACCAACTAATTGGATGCCTCCGTGGTACGATAATACCAATACCATTTAAGTTACCAATAAATCGGCGAAAATTTTTTAAAGGGATTAAAAAGGTTCGTCAGTAAAATTGAAAATGCACAGAAAAATCTGAAATAATTACCGCGTTTTAAATAATTCATTACAAACTCACATGAATTTTTTGGGAATTTTGGTCTACATCGTTTACACAAAATTAATTTTTTTATGCATGCTTTTTAACATGGGCTCTTATGGCATCTTTACGAATTTAAAAAAATTATAATAATTGAAATTTTTTTTACATCGTTGAATTCTTAAGTATTTGGTGGAATTGATTCTTTTTTTTCGATGTAAAATTTTTTTTCAATTTTTTTCAATTTTTTTTTAATTCGTAAATATGCCATAAGAGCCCAAAATATTAAGATAATTTTTTTTTCACTAAAAAAGGCCACTTTTTTTTTGCTGAATAAATTACAGAATCTCTGAGCCTATGTATTGATAACATTGAAAAATTACGAGATTGGACCGATCAAAGTTCCGAAGTTAAAAAATTATTTGTTCTAAGTAAAAAAAAAATGATGTCCAGATAATATTTAAAAAAAGTCTATCATGGACCAACAATTTTATTGATTTATCATAGCAAAAACTACAAATTTTAAATGAAAACGTTAATGACATTTTTATTTTTCTTTTCTCGACAAAATTTTTTTTACTTTGAACAAATGATTTTAAATTCTGTTGAATTATCCAAAAATAATTTGTTGTTGTTGTTGCAGTTATTGTTACCATTATAATTGTTATTACTTTGTAATCTATAAGATTATTGCGTTTGAATTTTCATAGTATATCTTTTTTTTTTTAGGAGAATTTTAATAAAATTCGCACTAGAAGGAATAATAATATTTTACTCTAGTCGTAATTAATAAAGGTTAAAGTTTCGGGTAAAAAAAAGCACTGTAAATAAAAAAATGTGAACAATTGTTTAGTACACCAAAATGTTGCGCGATTTTTTATATATTTTTTTTATTAAGACCGGAAATATTTTTTCATATCTTCAATCTGCAAATTACGATGATTTGTTTTATGCACATTTTAGTGTATTACACATTTGTGAGAATTGCAACGTCGAAGTGCATTAATATGCACAGAATACATGTATATCGTTATTAAAAATCTACTGCCAATAGAATAAAAAATGTAAATAGTATAAATATACTTCTCCGTATACAGCCAATAAAAATCCACCAGTTCTCAGGTATAATTTTTTAATTGAACAAGCAATAATTTATGTATACTGCCAATGAAATGTCAAAAAGTAATAATTTTTTTTTCTCAAACGAATTATTAATAAACCAAGTTTATATCAAAATAAGTTTTCGCTGAAAATTATTTCGTGGTCTTGTTTTTCAACATTTATTTCAGGTTGAGCAACAATTGTGAAAATAATACGAAGGTGTTGATATATTCGTCGAATAATCTATTTCTTCGAATAATTTATTTCTACGAATACTCTTTTCTTTTCTTCAAACAATCTCTTCTTTTAAATAATCGATTTTTTTCGAATAATCTATTCCTTTTCGAATAATCTATTCCTTTTCGAATAATCTATTCCTTTTTGAATAATCTATCCCTTCGAATAATCAAACTTTTTAAATAATCTATTCCCATGATTCATCTGTTTTTTCGAATAAACTGTTTTTCGAATAATCTATTTATTTAGATAACCAACTTCTTCGAATAATCTATTCCTTTTCGAATAATCGATTTTTTTCGAATAATATATTCCTTTTCGAATAATCGATTTTTTTCGAATAATCGATTTTTTTCGAATAATCTATTCCTTTTCGAATAATCTATTCCTTTTCGAATAATCTATTCCCATGATTAATCTGTTTTTTCGAATAAACTGTTTTTCGAATAATCTATTTATTCAGATAACCAACTTCTTCGAATAATCTATTCGCTCGACTAATAACTACATTCTCACATCCTTTTCAATTCCAAAATAGGCTCGAATTCTCTTCTCTCCATTTCTTTTCTATATTCCATTTCATCCGAAAAGTACTAGAGAATTATTCCAAAAAACCCCAGAATCCATGGCGACATCTACCCATCGAATTACAATGTGAATGATGCATCACGGGTAACTTTGCGCAGAGTTGCTTAAGTCAATCGCTCCCTAAATATAACCTAACTCTCGGTTTCTAGTCTAAAAGCTATTCACCCGGAGTAAATTTTCGGACCGGTTATAATCGCAAATATAGAATTTCAATCTATTTTACGAGAAAATTAATTTTTAATTAGAAATGTCAGATCCAGATCTCGATGCAATTAGACAGCAACGATTGGCGCAATTGCAATCGCAATATAAGGTAAAAAACTATTTTACTAAAGAGAAATTCTTATTTCGTTGCGCACCTTAAAAACTTGACATCATTTTCTCGAATGTCAGTCAAAATTGTTGCTAAATGTCACAAAATCAAATTCGCGCAATTTTGAAATACATTAGCAGCTTTTTTTTCCCGCCAAACAAATGATAAATAATAATCGATAATATTTTGCTATGAAATTGCAATTTTTTTATTTCTCACTTTGAGGTTATGTCAATTATGCATGAAATTGTCAAGGTTGGAGTAAAAATCAATTTTCATGACAATTGACAACAATTAGTCACATAAAATGGTTTTGAAAAATATTTTATTTCGTAAGTTTAACGTTACAATTTTTGTTTATATAAATCGACATACATTTGTAATTTTTTTTAAAAGATTCAATCGCGTCAAATAAATTATCCATAATTGATATTAGACTAAGAAAAGTGAAAAAAATTGAAATTTTGTAAATGAATGAATTAAAATCCTTTTGAAAATTTAATTTTGGAATTTAAAAAAAAATCTCTGATTTTCATGTATATTTTGTAGATTATGAATAAAAATCTGCATAGATTTACCATGTTTTTTTTAACTAATCAATTGAGTTAATGAATTTTTCAAAAATCTATAATTGCTATGAAAAATAATAAAAATAAATTTTTTTGTAAATTTATGAATTAAAATCCTTTTAAAAATTCAATTTTAGAATTAAAAAAAAAACACTCTTAATTTCACTTATATTTTGTAGATTATAAATAAAAATCTGCATCATTTGAACAATTTTTTTTAAACATTCAATTGAGCTAATCAATTTTTTTAAATCCAAACTTTCTATAAAAAATAATAAAAATATAAAATTTTGTAAATTAATGAATTTGAAATATTCAAAAAATTCAATTTTGCCATAGGAAATTATCTCCAATTTTTATGTATCATTTGTAGATTACTGCAAAATGGTCGCAGAAAAAAATGTGTACATAATTTTTATTCAAGGGCGGAGATGGAGCGAATCAACAAGCCGCGGAGGAAAAACAACGGCAAATGGAGGAAATGCGACATTCCATTTTAACTCAAGTATTGGATCAATCCGCTAGAGCTCGATGTATGAAAAATCATGATTTTTTACGAGAATTTCGCAACATATCGTCATAACTGATAAAAAAATCTCTCGCTCATCGTAATTCCATTCCTATTTTGTTATTCAAGTAAATACTTTGTCGCTGGGAAAACCAGGAAAAGCTAAAATGGTCGAAGAAATGTTGGTCAGCATGGCTCAACGAGGTCAACTTCCCGGAAGACTCGGAGAAAAAGAGCTCATCAATTTGCTCGAGAGCGTCAATCAACAGACCAGAAAAACGACAACAGTGAAAGTGAGCATTTAAAAATGGTTTTTAAAAAAATTTTCACTGCATTCTTACCAAAAAAGATGGCAATTCGTCTTACGTAACCGTTTTTTGGAAAAGCAAAAAACATCTGTTTACACAGAATTGAATATCTCGGTAACTATTTGTTCTAAAATTTTCTACGATATCCAGAATTAAAGTTAATCGTTGGAACTATCAAATGATACCATTTATGGCAACTTTCGTCGCGTACAAAAATAATTATATCAGTCCAAACAGAAGACTCGAATTTCTACGTCTTAATCGAATGGAAAATATAAAAGATCGTTGAGCCACTATTTAAAAAATTTATACGACGCTTTTCTTTAACGAAGACCCATATTATGATCTAAACTATAATCTTTTGATGTGGCAAGTAAAAAGAATAATTTTTTTCGATATTTCCTAATCTTTATGTTTCATATGTAAAATTTGCTTCTGCAAATGACAACAATAAACTCAATTAATTAATTCCTTTGTGTATATTAATCAATTTTTTTTATTCTCCAGTTCGACAGACGCAGAGCCGCATTGGATTCGGACGACGATTTATAGCGCTTAAAAATGAAGCTTATTACAACGTTTTTATAATATTATGTGAGGTAATCCACTGAAATTAATTATAAGAGGATTGGAAAATAAAATTAACATATTCTTGATATTAAAAATTAATTTTACTAAATTTATATTATACCTTTTTGTCCGATCATTATAAATGGCGGATAATTTATCGCGAATTTTGACTTATTACTCACATCGATGTGAATAAACTGACCAAACGCTTATTATCGTGTCATTGAATTATAATTTTTATTTTTTAATGAATACGTAGATTAATTTGAAACCTTAAGCATAAGAAACGCTTTCCAGTCCTCTTAACAATCGGTGGACGCCGAATTTTAGGCTTATCGTTTTTTTTTTATGAATGTATCTCAAGCGACGTTTATTTCTTGCATCTGTAAAACT
Source organism: Tromatobia lineatoria (assembly GCA_949699805.1). Classification (NCBI taxonomy): domain Eukaryota; kingdom Metazoa; phylum Arthropoda; class Insecta; order Hymenoptera; family Ichneumonidae; genus Tromatobia; species Tromatobia lineatoria. The sequence continues at coordinate 21,007,746 of OX453039.1, forward strand.
TAGTAACATAGAATTAAAATGTTTGCAATATTATTTTCAACTATTCTTTTCACCCCATTTGTGTCTTATCTCCGATATTTTTTTCAAGTTTTTCACGGTTGCCAATTGTGTTTAGTGCCCAATCAATGAAATTCTAGTCAACTTTTTAATTTTTTGTAAATTTGTGAAATTTGTAATTTTTTCGTAAATTGGGTAATAAAATTCTGTAAAATTGGAAACTTTAATAATGTAACTAAAAAAAACAGATTGGAATTGCTAACTTCAATTTCTTTTCGTATTCGGAAACATAACTCGAAAAAGCGAAGCAAATTTCACCATTATCACTTCGATATTTAGAATTTTAAACCCATAAAAGAGTTTTTGAGAATGGCGAAAAAATGGAAAAAAATTTTTTTTTTAATATTCTAACTTAAGAAATCTTCGAATAATTCAATCCCAACAAAACTCGATATGCCGTAAGTAAGTTTGAAGCCTGATTAATTACGAAGAAAATTAACATAAGTCGGAGTTTTATTAGGAAGCTTTGTAAAAAAAAACAAAAATAATAAGGGAGCAATTTGCAAAGTTTAACTTTGCAGCTTTTTAACTTTTTTACAAAACTTCCTCTATAAGGAATCCAAAATCGATCAAAATACTTCCTCATACATGTAGTTTAAAAAAAAAAACAATAATTTGCAAAGTTCCACTTTGCGATTGCAAAAAAAAAATTCATCCCAAATCCTCAAGATTCACATTTGAATCTGGAACACACCCCAAATTGCGACTTCTAGCTGACCAATCGTCTGCTTCCATGGAGCAAACCAAAAATAATAAGGAAGCAATTTGCAAAGTTTAACTTGCAGCTTTTTAACTTCTTTACAAAACTTCCTCTATGAGTAATCCAAAGTCGATCAAAATACTTCCTCATACATGTAGCTTTGAAAAAAAACCAACAATTTGCAAAGTTCTACTTTGCAATTGAAAAAAAAAATCGATTAAAATACTTCCTTGTACATGTAGCTTTGAAAAAAAACCAACAATTTGCAAAGTTCTACTTTGCAATTGAAAAAAAAATCGATTAAAATACTTCCTTGTACATGTAGCTTTGAAAAAAAACCAATAATTTGCAAAGTTCTACTTTGCAATTGAAAAAAATAAAAATAAAAAGTATCTCATATCCTCAAGATTCACATTTGAATTTGGAACACACCCCAAATTCGTACTTCCAGCTGACCAATCGTCTGCTTCCATGGAGCAAACCAAAAATAATAAGGAAGCAACTTGCAAAGTTTAACTTTGCAGCTTTTTAACTTTTTTACAAAACTTCCTCTATGAGTAATCCAAAGTCGATCAAAATACTTCCTCATACATGTAGCTTTGTAAAAAAAACCGACAATTTGCAAAGTTCTACTTTGCAATTGAAAAAAAAATCGATTAAAATACTTCCTTATACATGTAGCTTTGAAAAAAAAAACCAGTAATTTGCAAAGTTCTACTTTGCAATTGAAAAAAATAAAAATAAAAAGTATCTCATATCCTCAAGATTCACATTTGAATTTGGAACACACCCCAAATTCGTACTTCCAGCTGACCAATCGCGTGCTTCCATGGAGCAAACACGTGGCGCTGCCGTCAGCTGCCATTTTTGACAGCAATAAATTCTTGCGTACGATCTAGTAGCGTATCGCGATGCGTGGAGTGTTCACGAGTGATAAGCGATGCTTGAGAGAAACGCGACGATGCTGACATTCGAAAAATCGGTCAATTTTTGACGATCGCTGACTAATCAAAATCCGAGTAGTGACTTGTTCATAAAATGAGCAAGTGACGGAAAATTGGATATTCGTTAGTGCCGATTGCGGTTTAATATTTTTCGCTTTCAATTAGGTCCAGAAATGGTTACTCTAACGCGAATTACCTTTTTTACTGTGTTTTGTGGTAAGTATCAATACCATTTCAATTTTTTTCATTTTCTTACATTATTTTGAAGAATAAAGATTTAAAAAAAAAAACAATCGACACTTTCTACGCACGCAATTTTTTTTAACCTGCTACGAAATCTTCTGCTTTTTGTCCATACATAACCTCAAATATTCGCCGATCGATAATTCACTTTTAGCTCTATTTATGCATCTAATGCCTGGCTAATTGAATTTCTTGAACTTAAGAAGACTTTCTTTTCAGAGAAAAGAGATTTACAATTTTTTTGTTAATTTTGTTGGGCACTTTTTTTTTGTGGATTTGAAAAGCAAATTTTTTGTGTTTGTTAATCTAAAATCCCTAAAATAAATTGTTTATTTTGTTCTCCAAAATTTGAAAATTGTTGAGAGATGTTTTATTAATATATTCACTCTTATTATTATTTTTTTATAATTATGCTTGTTTAAATGCTTTAAAAAAAACAATAATTATTGAGAGTCTTGTACCATTTTTTTAAAATTGGGTATTTTTTTATATATTCATCTTATTTGAAAAGTACAAAAATTCAAATGTGCTTATGCAACAAAAATGTTTACTCTTATTATTCTGTTCATCACTGTATTTATTTTATTCTTGAAAAAGAACCATTATTGAAATTCTGGTAACATTTTTTTTAAACTTTGGTGGCATTTAAAATTTTCATCCCAAATTTTTTATTTATCTATCAGAAATAATTTTCCAATCCCATTAATTTTTATTCTCATACTTCATAAGCAGCAAAACACTTGAGAAATGACAAGTTGTTTTATTAAATATATTTTTTCAGCTATTTTGGCGACTTCAGCTGCTTCTCGGGTTTTGGAATTAAGCGACAGGTTCAAGCAGTATTCGCTATTTTAAATACAGATGTGTATTCGCCAAATGTATCAATCTTATTCGTTTGCATAAACATTTTACAGATTCTTGGAAATTCATAAAGAAGGACAATGGCTAGTAATGGTAAGATTTATTTATAATTATAAAGAAAAAAAAATCAATTCTATAAGATTAAGAATTTAAATTTTAGGATGCTTACAATTTCAATTAACATTTTTATAAAATTTGGTTTGGCAATTATGTAATTCTCATTAAATTTACTTTCAAATCACCTGAAAAAGTCATAAGAAAAAAAATTCTGTAAATGAAACACTTTTTTGAAAAAATCTTAAATTAAAACCTTATTAAATAATTTAAAAAAATACATAACGTGCAAAGCACTTCAACCTCCTCAAAAAATCACTGAGCAATTGATAACAGTAAATCTAATTCTCACTGCATCCAAAATTGCTATATTTAATCCAGAATGCACTTTTCGACAGAGAAAATAAGAAATCGAGCACTAAAATTGCTTCACCAATTTCGTCTAAAAGTTACGACAAGCGAAAAATTTTACTTTTGACCTCACATATTTATTGTGCACTGTAAATCTTTACAAAATTGCAGAATTATACTGTTTGTCATGTACTTAATGAGGTGTAAGTGCAACATTTTTTAAAAGAAGAATATCATGCAGAAAAATATATTTCTTATGACTTTTTTAGGCAATTTGGTCTCCTTAAAAACATGTAATTTTTCAAAATAAAATTTTATAATTTTATACCAATCAATAAAAGAGCTTGATGCTTTTTTTATAATAAAATTTTATAATTTTATACCAATCAATAAAAGAGCTTGATGCTTTTTTTATAATAAAATTTTATAATTTTATACCAATCAATAGAAGAGCTTGATGCTTTTTTTATGATTTTAGATGTATGCACCGTGGTGTGCACACTGCAAGAGACTCGATCCTATTTGGGCGCACGTAGCCCAAAATCTTTATGCAACATCTATTCGAGTTGGTCGAGTAGATTGCACAAGATTCACAAGCGTCGCTCACAACTTCAAAATTCGGGGATTCCCAACAATTTTATTGCAAGTTCATGACTTACAACATACAATTTTCACGATATTTTCATTGCCTTACACAGGAAAAAATTGCTAAAAATTAATAATAGTTTTTTTTTTACTCATAAGATTCTCGCATTAATGGACGTATTTGACAATAAAATTTACAGCTTGAAAGGTGAACAGCATTTTGTATACAACGGCGATCGAACGAAAGAGGAAATAGTGAAATTCGCATTACGACTAAATGGTCCACCTGTCCAAGAAATTACAAAGACACAGAGTTTCGACACGATAAAAAGGGATCGTGATTTGTATTTCTTGTACATCGGCGAACGATCTGGACCTTTATGGGTAAATATTCGGAGAAAACGTATTAAATCTGCCTGAAGTTTGGACTCCAAAAAAATACTGATTTTCTATGTTCTTAAAATATAATTGTTGACTAAGATTAATTAATTAATTAATTAATTACGAATTAATCTTAGTTGAGATTTAATTTTGTGTAAATAAAAATGTTAAGATAAACAAATTCAAATTCTACAAATAATTAATACATTACTTTGTGGAGTTCGAGTTATTTGAAAAATTATTTTTTGTGATCCAAGATAAACAAAGAAATAAATCTTAATGAACATTAATTTTTCACTTGACTTGTTAATTCTCGTTCTTCTTAATAAATTGTTATTTCTATTATTTTTTCTTCTCTGTTAAAAGAAAAGGCATCGTTTTTCGCCGAGAGGAAATAATGTTAGTTGAGGTTTATTTTTTTTAAATAAAATGTTAAGATGACGAAGTCAGAGTTTTAGGAATAATTAATAGAGATCTTTGCGAAGTTTAAGTTATTTTTTAAATTTTTACTTGTGATCCAAGTTGAAGCAGTAGATTTAAATAAAGAAATATAGTTTTTGGTTAAAGTTTAATTTTTTTTAGGATCTTTACCATGAAACCGCCAACGCATTTCAACCTCACGCTTTCTTCTATCAATCGCATCCAACGGTCGTCGGTAAACATGCGCCAGTGGAGGAGAATTCACCGTCCGTCGTTGTCTACAAAGAAAGTTCTCACTTCAGGTTTACCGGTAAATAATGTATGAAATTAACGGGACACATGCTCGTTAATTTTTTAATTTTTTTTATTACGGTGATTTTCAACGCTTAAAATACCGACGGAAAAAAGTTTCTAACGAATATCCATTCAGAAAAGTAATTTTCCGACTCTTTTGTAAATCATAATCCTTCAAAATCAGCGAAAACATAAATAAAAGGTTTTATATTTTGCCATCACAATTTTTAAATGTGTAAAAATCGAAAAAACCGTTTTGCAAAGCAGACATTAAAAATAATATGACTTGACTTTTAAATAAACGACGCATAAAATACCGACGAAAAAAATTCTATTGAATCTATTCGATGCTCTTGAGCAATGTTTATCGGAAATTTGATTTAAAAATTTTATAATGTTTTTTTTTTCAGGCCACAATCACAGCGACATTGAAAAGTTGAATAAAACGATATACAATTGGATAAACGCAGAGCGATTTCCAACGTTTCCAAAAGTTACGAGAGGAAACTTGAATCAACTCTTTCTGACGAACAAAAATCTAGTCTTGGCCGTCGTAGAAGAAAACGCTGTTGAAGATGTCTCGCCGGATATGATTGAATTTCGAGACATGGTAGAATCTGTGATTAAACATAAACGAGACAAATATCACGAGTGAGTCAATATTTTCTAAAAAATACAAAAAATTGTAATCTCTTTGAATGGAAAACTGTTAATTCAATTTTTTAAATTATATAGTCTTTTTGGAAATTCACACTGTTAATCTTGCAAATTTAATACAGGTTATATAAAATATTTTATCAAATGATGAAACTTATTTTGAATAACAGTCCAATTTTATTTTCAGTTAGTTTCAGTTCGAATAGAAATCGGTAATGTTTTTCTTTTGTAGTATTTTTTCGGAATTCGCAACTTTTAATCTTGAAAATTTGATACCATTTATTGCAAATATTTTATCGAATAATAAAACTTATGTCAAAAAATCTGCTAATTTTGTTTTTAGTCATTTTCAGTGCGAATGGATCGATTTAATTTTTTTATTATGTAGTTTTTTTTGTTGCGGAATTCACAACTTTAAATCTTAAAAATTTAATATTATTTATTGCAAATATTTCATCAAAAAATATAACTTATGTCACATAATTTTAGCTAGTTACGTTTTCTTGCTTTTCAGTCACTTTCAGTTCGGTTGGATCGCCAATGGCGAACTGATTAACAGCATAGCGATGATGGTTATGCCTTTACCAAGTCTCATTGTTATTAACACGAGCACGAGTCATCATCACATTCCAGACGATGAACCGAGGAAATTAACTCCCCAAGTTATTGAGATGTTCCTAGATCACATTCGTGACGAAACTGCTCCGGTATATAATTTATTTTTATCTATTTTTTCTACCAGTTTTTGACCGGAACAATAAAGGAAAAAACATCATCTATTTCTCAGCTTTTTATTTTTCTATTTAACTTGCATTTTAATCTCATAAAAAAATAAAAATAAAAGTAACGAAACTTTTTTGGTCTATAATAAATTTCGATTATTTTTTTTTACCAGTTTTTGACCGGAACAATAAAGAAAAAAACATAATCCATTTCTCAACTTTTCATTTTTCTATGTAACTTGCATTTGAATCTCATAAAAATAAAAAAAGAAGTAACGAAACTTTTTTGGTCTATACTAAATTTCGATTGTTTTTTTTTTTACTAGTTTTTGACCGGAACAATAATGGAAAGAATATTAACCATTTCTCAACTTTTCATTTTTTTATTTAACTCGCATTTAAACCCCATAAAATTAATATCTGACAGAAAATGTGCATTTTACGTTTTGAGTAAAAATTGAATAATTCAAACTTCTCGTTTCTCAACATAAATTTTTTTTATCACTTAAAAATGAAGTCGAGAAATAAATGTACAAGTTGAAAAAAAAAATTAATTGCGAGTTATTAGATCACATTCATGACGAAACTTTTTTGGTACATAATAAAATTTGATCCACTTTTTAAAAATAGTTTTTGACCGGAACAATACAATAAAAAAACATTATTTTATTCTCAGCTTTTCATTTTTCTTTATAACTTGCATTTAAATCACATAAAATTGATGTCGGATACAAAATTTGCATTTTACGCGTTGAGAAAAAAAATAGAATAACTCCAAATTATCGTTTTACAATATGAATTTTTTTCGTCAACTTAAAAACGAGGTAGAGAAATGATTGAATGATGATAAAAATACATTTTGGATTGAACAAATGTTTCAGAAATACGGAGGCAATGGATGGCTTGTGCAGATTTACAGATCGTGGTTCGAAATGCGAATGACACTTTCATCCATGTGGAAAGGCAATCCAATTTTATTGATGGTTCTCTTCGGATTGCCTGCGATTTTTCTATCGTTAATTTGTTACGGCATTTGCTGCCCCGACATTTTAGACGATGGTAAGATTTTCGGACTGAAATCTGCAAAATTTCGCGTGTTATCGAACTGTTATTATCAATTAATGTCATTTTTCCAATTGCAGAAGATGAAGGCCACATGAAAGAGGACTAAAATTATCTTCCAACATTTTTACCAAATAGTCTTTTGTGAATTTTAATAATTCCTATCTTCCCTACGAATTATTTATTATCATTTTGGAGTAAGATTTTTATTATTTTTCGATACCGGATGAAACGAAAACGTCTGAAATCAGTAAATTCAAAATTTGTCGCAAAGACGTTTTTTACGCGTTATTTGAGAAAATAAGAGAGAATTTCTATATTTATTTTTTGTAAGTCAGTTCAATAGAATTCACAGTTTTTGAGAGAATTTATGGACAAAAACGAATCGCATTTGATCTCAAGTAAAAATAAAGAAACGAAATCTCTGTATTATTTTTTAATCTTGGATGAAACAAAATCGTCTAAAATCAGTCAATCAACAATTTGTCTCAAAGACGTTTTTCACGGATTATTTGAAAAAATAAAAGAGACTTTCTATTTTTATTTTTTGTAAGTCAGTTCAATGGAATTCACAGTTTTTTGAGAGAATTTATGGACAAAAACGAATCGCATTTGATCTCAAATAAAAATGAAGAAACGAAATCTCTGTATTATTTTTTAATCTTGGATGAAACAAAATCGTCTAAAATCAGTCAATCAACAATTTGTCTCAAAGTCGTTTTTTACACATTATTTGAGAAAATAGCAGAGACTTCCTATTTTTATTTTCTGTAAGTCAGTTTAATGGAATTCACAGTTTTTGAGAGAATTTATGGACAAAAACGAATCGCATTTGATCTCAAATAAAAATAAAGAAACAAAATCTCTTTATTATTTTTTAATCTGTAATGAAACAAAAATGTCTAAAATCAGTAAATCCAAAATTTGTCTCAAAGAAGATTTTTACACATTATTCGAGAAAATAACACAGACTTTTTATTTTAATTTTCTGTAAATCAGCTCAATGAAATTCATAGTCCTTGAAAGATTTTTTAAGTCATTACCAAAGCCAAGTCGCATTTGATCTCAACTAAAAACAAAGAAACGAAATCTCGAGAATGTATTCGAACTATTTTATTCGCATTTAGGATAGCAACCAGGACTTATGTACAAGTCAATTGATTCCTATAATATAATTTTGTGAAATTAGTGGAATATTGTAAAAACTGTATCAAAATTGGTGATAATGTTAATAAAGCATTTCATGATGATTCGCCACGATTATTTCATTTTATTAATCCAAGTCACTCGCCGAAAGAACTCAAACTATTTTTAGAAAATTACATGATATTTTTGAGAAATAAGAAATTTTATAAAGCAAAAATGTAAATACTTTTACCATATATTTGATATTAATTTTTTTGTTATCATTTATTATTACTAATTGTTCATTATTTTTTATTTTACTCACTGTAAAAATGTACAGTACGAATAATACTTTCTTTTGTTAAATAAACATTCACTCATGCAATTTAAAAAAAAAACAAAATAGGAATATTCTTGTTGCTACTCTTCAATCACTAAACAAGAAATACACATTTTTTCTGCTTGATTTACTCATAATTTACGCAAATTTATGGACGTATACGAGCGTCCGAAAATAAATAATGAAAGCAATGAAAGAATGGAACGAAATACTTAGAGTTACGAATTTAACATTGAATATTAAGCGATAAATGAGCTACATTCTTACGATAAGTGATGAGGTATCATTCACGTGGAATATGAGATCAGCAATTTTTTTTTGCCATTAACGTTTTCCCATTTATAGTCACTTTATTCATTTTGCTTCTCAACTTACATTTATTCTGCATATTCTTTCTAAAAGTTTTTTGCTTGTGTATATTTCATAGATTATCAGAATAAATAAACTTAAAAAAGTATAATTAACAATTATGTTTGAGTATAAAAATTATCGAGCTCCAATTTTAATAGGAATTATCATTTTTTAAATATAGAAATAACAAATAAAAATTCTGCTCTGTTCAGAATTAATTCAAAATTAATTTTCCTTCTTAGTTTATATTAATTCCGCATAATAATTTCGAATGCTTTTTATTTGTGTATATTCCATAGACTTTCAGGATAAATAAACCTGAGAAAGTATAATTAACAACTACGTTTGAGTATAAAAATTATCTGGTTTCAATTTTAATAGAAATTTTAATTTTTTAAATATAGAAATAACAAATTAAATTTTTGGACTCAAAGATGATGATTATAAATAATGAACAATAATTTTTTGTTATAATAGAATTGCAGTATTTCAATTTATACCAACAATTTATAGGCTTTTTCAAAAGAGAATATTTGAGATAATTTATGAATTCAATTATGCCCATCACTGGTCCATTTATAAATCGATTCAACAGCAAGTATCTGAGAATTGGCCGTGGGAATGACGTAAATATACCGTGACTAGACAAAATCTGCACACAATATTCTATATTCATGCTCTATGTGATTCTCAATAAATAAAAAAGTAGAGTCTCTATCACATTGCATCGAAAACTGCGGAAAGTTGCATTTTCTCAGATTTTTTAGCGGAAAATAATAACCGATGCAAATTAAATGTAATAAAATCAAAATAGTTGACACTCACAATAATAAATATCAGACGTGCAAAAAATTACAATCCACATTTTTTTCAAAATCAACAAATTATCATCTCCTATAAACGCAATTAAAAAAATTCTGAATAAAAAAAAGTAGAGTCTCTACGATATTGCAATGAAAATAGCAAGAAGTTACATTTTCGCAGAGTTTTTCTACAGAATAGATAATAAACGATAAAAATTTAATAAAACATAATAAAAATAACCGCAATAAAAAAAATTCTGAATAAAAAAAAAGTTGAATCTCTACGATATTGCAATAAAAACTGCAAAAAGTTGCATTTTCCCAGTGATTTTTCACCGGACTATAATAATCAATGCAAATTAAATATAAAACAATAAAAATAGTTCACATTAACAATACTAATAAATATCAGACGTGCAAAAAATTACAATCCACATTTATTTCAAAATCAACAAACTATAATCTTTGATAAACGCAATAAAAAAAAAATTAGAATCTCTACGATATTGCAATAAAAACTGCAAAAAGTTGAATTTCTTCAGAGATTTCATACAGAAAAATAATAAACGATAAAAATATAATATAATACAATAAAAATAGTTGAAACTAACAATACTAATAAATATCAGACGTGCCAAAAATGACAATCCACATTTATTTTAAAATCAACAAACTATAATCTCTGATAAACGGAATAAAAAAAATTCTGAATAAACAAAAATTAGAATCTCTACGATATTGCAATAAAAACTGCAAAAAGTTGAATTTTTTCAGAGATTTCATACAGAAAAATAATAAACGATAAAAATATAATATAATACAATAAAAATAGTTGAAACTAACAATACTAATAAATATCAGACGTGCAAAAAATTGCAATCCACATTTATTTAAAAATCTACAAACTATAATCTCTGATAAACGGAATAAAAAAAATTCTGAATAAAAAAAAATTAGAATCTCTACGACATTGCAATGTGAAAATAGCAAAAAGTTGTATTTCCACAGACACTTTTTGCAGAAAAACATTGTATACAAGCCGGCAATATTTCTTGGCCGCAGTTTTACTATAGTTTGGTCCTCGCCCGACGTAAGAAGAACTATAGTCAGTGATTATGGTCATGACGAAGCCAATACCGATGTTATTATTATAATCGTTACATAGGTAGTGGTTATCGTTTGAGTAGCGATACAAAACGCAGTGGGAACGTGAGCGACGAATCTTCAAGTACGTTTCAAGAGGTTCGCTGTGTTTGTTGCCTTCAGTTCCACTTCGGACGTTCCAGTGAACGGACAACAAGTGATCATGCTCAAAGTTGCGGGACTCGTTTTTTTTTTGGGCCTCGGAGCGACTTACATATTCGAGTAAATTTACTGTTGCGATTAAACTCCATTTTTTAAATTTATTTTTGCAATATTATTTTGTTATTAATAATGATATTTTCATCACTATTTTGCAGTTATTTAGGAGGAAATGATCCGGTAATAGTGCCTAAGCTACCAAATACTAATTGGGGACCATTGGGCAGCAAAAAATATGATACCAGTATAAGACCATTCAAAATCAATGTTTCCAAAGAGGTGAGACAATTTTTGGTGCTTTATTGTGCAAATTCAAAGTTTTGGAGCGCTAAAAAAAATTGGAGTACTTTATTATCATTCATAGGAAATGTATTTTAATAATCGCAATAATAATTGAGGCTGTGCCTTCATTATTATTATTTTGTCAAAATTAGAGGTGAGAAATCATAATATGAGTCATTTATGTTTATAAGAACGTTTATCTTTGGATAGAAAAATTAAGAAAAATTAGTTTTTAAATTGTATGATTTTTGTCACGCAAAAATTTTGATATTAAAAATATTTACATATTTTTTAAACGTGCTGAAAAAATTTTATGAACATAATACAAAATCAATGTTTCCAAAGAGGTGAGAGAATTTTTGGTGCTTTATTGTGCAAATTCAAAGTTTTGGAGCGCTAAAAAAAATTGGAGTACTTTATTAGTATTCATAGGAAATGTATTTTAATAATCGCAATAATAATTGAGGCTGTGCCTTCATTATTATTATTTTCTTTAAATTAGAGGTGAGAAATCATAATATGAGTCATTTATGTTTATAAGAGTGCTGAACGTTTATCTTTGGATAGAAAAATTAGTTTTTAAATTGTATGATTTTTGTCACGCAAAATTTTGATACTAGAAATATTTACATATTTTTTAAACGTGCTGAAAAATTTTTATGAACATAATTCAAATTCAATTTTCCACAGACTCGAGAAAAATTTTGGTGCTTTATTGTGCAAATTAAAAGTTATGAAGCGCTAAAAAAATTACGGCGTGAAAAAAAATAAATTTTAAATTGTATGATTTTTTACACGTAAAAATGTTTGTTGTGTTGAAGCTAACCAATGATTAATGTAAATACACGCGTGAAATAAATTTGTGGTCATGAATATTTACAGGCAAAGTTACATTTGCAAAGACAGAAATAGCGAGATGATAATGTTGCGAGTTAATCGGTGTTACGACCTTCATATCCATTTTCAACTCATTGTATCTACTCATTTCTTTCATAACTTATCGACTACTGATTATTCTTTGCGAATATTCCTATTGATTATATTTTTTCCCAACTTATTGGATATAATTTTTTTTTAAACTGCAGAAACGTTACTTAAAAATCCATCAGAATGTCATAGAAAATTACAAATGAAAAAGATTACACAAGCATTTGCTAAAAAAAATATCCATTAAATTTTAATGATTCAAAAAAATGAATTCCACATTTAGTGCTATTCGTTTTATTACCAATGAAATACTCCGATATTTTACTGTCAAAGGATATTAAAAATAATTATGCAAAATATAATCGAGCACTAATGAACGAATATAAATAATTAGCAAGATTATGCGAAAATTTAATTTCTTTTTCAAAATTTAAAAGCATAAATTAATTTTTTTCAGGTGCTCGACAACTTGAAGGCTCATCTTGAGAGAAAGAGAAATTTTGTTCCCTCTTTGGAAGAAACTGAATGGGACTATGGAGTATCAGGAAAGTACATGGAAACCGTTGTTGAATATTGGAAAACTAAATACGATTGGAGCAAACGTGAAGCTCTGCTCAACAAATATCCACAATTCGTTACAAACATACAGGGTAATTTTTTCAAATTATTCATGAGGTCTGAGAAAACAATTTTATATTTATTCATTTATTTCACAGGATTGACGCTTTTGGATATATTTGTATATATTTGTATATATTTGTATAATAATTTTTTTGTTTCAATTTAATTTGCACTAGCTTGTCATATTTGTCACATTAATTAATTACATTAAAAGATCCTTTTACATATATTTGTAGAATAATTTTTTTGTTTCAATTTAATTTGCACTAGTTTGTCACATTTATCAGATTAATTAATTCCATTTAAAAATTGGTTTATCACAGGAGGTCTTAACACTACTTGAAAATTACACAATCAATCCTCTCATACGTAGTGAATATTAAAAAAATTATTACAACTTTAAAATTTTTTTTTTCTTAAGGACTGGATATTCATTTTTACCACGTGAAACCGAGTGTGGAAAAGGGCCAAAAAGTGAAAATTATTCCCTTACTACTGGTCCATGGATGGCCAGGTTCTGTGGTCGAATTTCAAAAAATAATTCCATTGCTAACGACACCGCAAGCTGATCGTAATTATGTCTTCGAAATAATCGCGCCTTCACTTCCGGGTTATGGATTTTCGGAAGGTGCAGTTCGACCCGGACTTGGTGCTGCACAGGTCAATATATTTGCATTTTTTAAATAGTGATAGAATTTTTTTCAAAAAAAAAAATTTATTACTCTCTTAATAAGCTTCGTTTTTGTGGAATTTTTTTTTTTTTTAGACTTTCATGTAAACGTGTTCAGAATTTTTCATAGCGTTGAAAAATCATATTTAGAAAAATTTCTGAATGTATGTGTGTATGTGTGCAAATCATTTCAAAGTAAAAATATTTTGTTTCATCAATTATTCGTAAATCGAGGTAAATGGTAATTTTATTGGCTACGAAAAAATATTTTTAGCCTATTTATCGGAAATCCACTGTCATTATTATTATTGCAATAAACGAATTCGTTTACGAAACGAATGATAATAAAATTATTGCAATAAACGATTTTGCTGATTGTAATAATAATAATGACAGTGGATTTACGAAAAATAGGCTAAAAATATTTTTTCCCTCTTTTTAAAACTATGTATAATTTTAAAAAAATGTTTTTGCAATATTTTGAATGATATAGATGTGCATTTGAAAACGACTGAGGTTTACCATATTTTTTTATAATTAAAATTGGGTTGCTTTTTTTGGAATTGCAGATTGGCGTGGTTTTCAACAATTTGATGACAAGATTGGGCTTCAAAAAATATTATACACAAGGCGGAGACTGGGGCAGTGCCATTACAGCGTCCATGGCCGTTTTGTTCCCAGAAAGGTTCCTTTTTACACCATTCGTTTGAAAAAAAAAATTTTAAATCATTCGAAAATAACGATATAAATTTTTTTCAGGGTTTTGGGAAGTCACTCCAATTTTTGCATGGATTCAGCCAGCAGATCAATATTCTGGAAATTGATAGCAATTTACTTCCCGTCTTTGATTGTGGATGAGGAACACGTTTCCAAAGTCTATCCTCTGACAAAACACTATAAATTTTTACTACGCGAATCTGGTTACATGCATTTGCAAGCTACAAAACCCGACACTATTGGTAATTATTAATTAATAGCGAATTAATAGATTTGTAAGAGGAGAAAGCAATGTTCATACAAATTAATAAATGATCTGACTAATTTTCAAGATTTTTAAAAGTGTAAATCACTCTATTTTTCACTGAAAAAATCACCAAAATTAAAAAAATATTGAGTGCTACTTTATTTAATCTTAAAAAACTTAATTCTACTGTTTCTAAATTCAAGAAAAAACTCACTTTTACTTTTTTTATTACTTCTTCTGAACTACAGAAAAATTAGTTCGACTTTATCTAAATTAAAGAAAGTCAGCTCTACTTCTTTAAAACTTGAAAAAAATTATTCCGATTGTAAAAACCTTTTCTACAATATTCAGAAATATTTTCCTAATAACTTGACTGAAAAATCGTGATTTCAATATTACGAAAAATTCATCATATGATAAAAAAAAATGCTACAGGCTAATTTGAAAATATTATTTCTTTCTGAAAAATTTCTACTAAATTCTGTTAACAATTTTATTTGAAATAAGTCATTCAGTGTTTGAAGACGCTAATTCCTAACAGTAATTTATTTATTTCCACACTTTTTTCTTTAGAAATTGAAAAAAATTCCACTGTTTTCTCTTTAGAAATTAAACAAAATTCCACACTTTTCTTTTTAGAAATATAAAAATAATTCCACACTTTTCTCTTTATAAATATTTTGAAAAATCCACACTTTTCTCTTTAGAAATTAAAAAAAAATCCACACTTTTCTCTTTAGAAATTAAAAAAAAATCCACACTTTTCTCTTTAGAAATTAAAAAAAAATCCACACTTTTCTCTTTAGAAATTAAAAAAAAATCCACACTTTTCTCTTTAGAAATTAAAAAAAAATCCACACTTTTCTCTTTAGAAATTAAAAAAAAAAATTCGTGGTTAAAAATAGAATATAATTTTTTTAAATTCAGGTAACGCTTTATCGGAGTCTCCGGTCGCATTGGCGACCTACATTTTGGAAAAATTCAGCACATGGACAAATCCCGGGTACATGAGCCGAAAAGATGGTGGTTTATCCGAGAAATTCACGATGGATGAGCTATTGGATAATATAATGGTCTACTGGGTCACAAATTCCATCACAACGAGCATGAGACTTTACGCTGAGACTTTTGCGAGCGAATACCGAAACTTAGGATTTGATGCGTAAGAGTAAAAAAGAAAAAAATGCACTTTGCAAAAAAATTAGCAACAAAAAATGAGTAAAAATTGTTTGCCTTTCAGAATTCCCATTAATATTCCTACGGCGTGTGCAGCCTTTCCACATGAAATTACTTATACACCGGAAAAGTTGCTGAAATCTCGCTACAAAAAATTGGTGCAATTCACTCATTTACCACGTGGAGGACATTTTGCAGCTCTTGAAGAGCCAAATCTTCTCGCTCATGACGTCTGGACGTTTGTAGACAAAGTTGAAAACCCGAAGACAGACAATTCTAATTAATCATTAAAATTGTCAAGCCTTAACAACAAATGTATATTTAAATACTAGTTTTTACATATTTTCTCTCAATAAATTTTTCATAAAGCATATTTTACACATTTTCGCCGGATATTTGCAAAATTATCATCTCTATTTAATTAAAAGTATATTTGCGAATCAATTAATGGATACATTCAATTTTTTGGTGTGAAAAATTCATCATTTTATTGGAAATATATTTTTAATTGAATAATGTAATTTTACAGATTATTATCAATTCAACGACAACATTTATTTTTGCTGCGAAATTCATCCTACAAAAAAGTAAGTGAATGAGAAATTTAGGGATTTAAAACAACAATTTTTTCCAAGAATTTTTTTTTGCATTTGTGGAGCCAAATTTTGTGGGGCAGTAAATTTAGACGATTGCAATAAAGATTGAAAACTTGGAGAAAAAGTATCGAGCAAAGATGCAAATTTTGTGGTTTTGAATAAAGGATTTAGCAATTTTTTTAAAATAAATTTTTCGTAATAATGAGTTGCCGATTTTTGAAAAATATTTTTAAGTTCATTGTTGAGGAAAAAAATTCTTTGTTAATAGTATTTATCGGTTTCGACTTTTCTCCAGGAATATTAAGAGATGATATCAGCGGTTTAATTAGAAAATTTATTTTTGCTGCAATAATTATATAAGATAAGAGAGTCGTTCGATTACACAATCGTTCGATTGAGATAAACGAGAGCGAAAATGCTGCTATAATATTGAAAATAAGCGCAAAGACGATATAATCAGGCCAAGATTTCTCCAAGATGTTTATATAAACAATTTAATGGGAACGTAAACAAAAAAAATATAATGAATGGGTTTTTGTTCGGGAACCTATTGATAAGGAATCACGCGATATGAATAACTTATTTTTCATCGTATGCACGGTTACAAATTATTGAGACCAGTATTTTTTAACATTAAAAAAAAATTCTCCCAATTTTTTGCGAACAGTGAAATTTCATTATGAATCCATATTTCAGTTTTGAAGGAATTATAAATGTGTGAATCCGCTCAAATTTGAACAACATGTACAGTACAAGCTAATCTTCAATTTTTTCCGATAACAAAATATTGTTTTATATATAGACATTTTAAAAAACAAAATCACGTTACCGAGATTTTTACATTTGAAAAAAAAAGTTACTTTCTAAAATATTGTTTCCAAAAATCTGGAAAAATTCACATAGAATGCCCTTTACTGGTACTTTGATATTACCAATTATGGAGCAGATCGGAGAGGATCGAAAAAAAGTGGCTAAATCGACATAAAATGCTTCAATAATTAATCGAATCATGAAAAATGGAATAACCCATATGCATTTTTATTTAATAAATTCATTCCAAAATTAGATAAAAATCCTTCAGCATGTCCCCAAATTCCAAAACCACAACGTTAAGTATTCCCCCTTTTTCTCCATCTTAATTTATACCCTTCTTCTCCATCTTAATTTATACCCTTCTTCTCCATCTTAATTTATACCCTTCTTCCTCGCCCTAAGCAATCAGAAAATTCCCCTAAGCAGTCAGAACACCCTTCCAACTTTAGCTCACCCTAAGCTCACTTTCAGCTCACCCTGCAGCCGGAAACGCCCCCGCTTCGCTAAAAGCACCCTTCGACCCTTCCCGAACATATTCAACCGACCAACAAGACCATCTTCGCTGCAACTGCATCTGTGAGTCACTCATCGTCAGAATACTCCGAGTTTTACATCCGCCAGAGCCAAAAGCGCAGACTTCTTCTATCTTCAACATCCTCTATTTTTATACCGACATCGGTGCGTCACAGAGACTATTTTCTTTTTTTTTCCATTGGGAAATTTTCTGGCCCTACGCCCTTTCCAGACTTTTACGCAGCCCCTCCCCCCTTTTCCACGATTCTACGTAGTGAACCCCCTGCAGTGTTGTGCGCAGTCACGCTTCCTAATGCGTGTAGCCCATTTGCACTCAGGTATACTGCGGAAAACCGGACCGATATAGGCAGCTTTATTTTTACTGAGTTTATACTGTTCTAATGTGTCGACAAGATACATTAGAATATCAGCAAAACTGCCTCGAGAGGCAGTTTTTCTGAGATTCTGCTCAGAAGTTTCTGCTAAGCGGGCTCAGCAGTCGACGCGCAACACAGCGCGCCGCTGAGCGGTCAACCATCGAAGTTATGGCCGCAAACAATGCTGCTTAACTCTGGGGACCGCCGCATCCTAGTGCGTGTAGCGTATTTGCACGGGGACTCAGGTATACTGCGGAAAACCGGACCGATATAGGCAGCTTTATTTTAACTGAGTTTATACTGTTCTAATGTATCGACAAGATACATTAAAAAATCAGGAAAACTGCCTCAAGAGGCAGTTTTTCTGAGATTCTGCTGAGGAGTTTCTGCTAAGCGAGCTCAGCAGTCGACGCGCAACACAGCGCGCCGCTGAGCGGTCAACCATCGAAGTTATGGCCGCAAACAATGCTGCTTTACTTTGGGGACCGCCGCATCCTAGTTCGTGTAGCGTATTTGCACGGGGACTCAGGTATACTGCGGAAAAGCGGACCGATATAGGCTGCTTTATTTTTACTGAGTTTATACTGTTCTAATGTATCGACAAGATACATTAGAAAATCAGCAAAACTGCCTCGAGAGGCAGTTTTTCTGAGATTCTGGTCAGAAGTTTCTGCTAAGCGGGCTCAGCAGTCGATGCGCAACACAGCGCGCCGCTGAGCGGTCAACCATCGAAGTTATGGCCGCAAACAATGTTGCTTAACTCTGCGAAAGCCACACACCGACCGCCTGTTTTTTCTAATTTTCATTGTTAATCAATGAACATAACATGTTAATTAATGTCGTGATACAATCAAAGTGCTGGTACAAAAACATATAGAAAACAGAACCATTTTGCTGAACAGAAACATTTTCGAAATTTATGAAATTTTCGAAACGTCTTTCACATTTTAGAAATTTACGAAACATTTTCGAAATTTTCGAAATTTACGAAATTTACGAAATTTACGAAATTTACGAAATTTTCGAAATTTTCGAAATTTACGAAATTTACGAAACATTTTCGAAATTTACGAAACATTTTCGAAATTTTCGAAATTTGCGAAATTTTTGAAATTTACGAAACATTTTCGAAATTTTCGAAATTTTCGAAATTTACGAAACATTTTCGAAATTTTCGAAATTCACGAAACATTTTCGACATTTTCGAAATTTTCGAAACTTACGAGATATTTTCGAAACATTTTCGAAATTTTCGAAACATTTTCGAAATTTTCGAAACATTTTCGAAACATTTTCGAAATTTTCGAAACATTTTCGAAATGTACGAAACATTTTCGACATTTTCGACATCTTCGACATTTTCGAAATTATCGAAACACACAAACACACACACATCAGACGGACATTTTGTCCAAACCGCTTTCCTCGATGTTTTCGACAATTCCGAGTATTCCAACATAAAAATCTCGAAAAAAAAATTTCAAAGAAAACAAAGCGTCCTCTCCGAGGAAACATACAAATCTGTTGCATTTGAGATGCCAACTAAGCCGAGGAATAATCACGCGGCAAATCTGAGAGGTCGAGGTCAAAAATGCTGGTGGAAACGAGGTGGATTCGGCCCGTACACTAAAATATAACGCACCTATCCACCGACAAAATCTTACAATGTATACACAGCTGTTTCCGAGCTTCTCTCGAAGGCAACTGGTGATCCTGTCTGGATTTTTACGCTCACTACGTAGCGTACGTATTATGACTGTGCGCCGATACACACTCTACGCTACAAAATAAAGAGTGGGAGACTTGCGTTGGCGTAGAATTCCAGTCTCGGCCGAGTCGTCGTCGAGTCAAGTTCGATTAGCCGGTTCTGTCGCTCTTCAGTCATAACAACCGGAAGCGAAAAATGCCGCGCGCGATTTTACCGACATTTGCCAAAAACTACAATTTTCTATATGCAAATAGAATTTTTTGCTAACACCAATTTTATTAATTTGTAAAATTGAAGCTTATTCACTTATCGAGGTAAAAATCATTATCATTGTGAATTGCTTTTTTTCCCTAGTGCCGCAAAGTTGGTTTTTTTGGTTTCCATGAATTTATTGTCTTTTCGTGATGTGTGATGAATATTTTTTTTTTTTTTTAGAATCGATGATTTTGAGGACTAAGGACTAAGGAAAGTCGATTTCTTCTTTTTGTGCCGTCGGCTTCGATGGAATATTAATAAACAACGCCACTCGCGAATCCATCGTGACTTCCATGTCAATGATTCCCACGCGCTTAAGTGTTGCTCAGTGACGTGACATGTTTTTGGTGACAAATATCGACAATGAAGATGAGAGATTCTACTATTATTACTCACGCGGATGTGTATATTACCGAGGAACCGAGCACCTCCAAATCCGACAACAGGTATATTTTTTATTTTTTTTTTTAAAGGTTTAGAGAATAAAATTTGAAAAACAAATTTGCACGTTGTTTCCGAATTTTTTTTGCATTGTGAAAAGCAAGAAAACATGAGGAAGCAATGTGCAAAGTTCTACTGTGTATTTTTGTTTATAATAAATAGATAAACCTGGTGGAATTTTTATTTTTTTTTCGCAATAAAAAAATAGGAAGCAATGTGCGAGGTTCTACTGTGCATCCTTGTTTCAAATAAATAGATAAACATGGCTGATTTTTTTGTTTAATCATTATTTAATGATTTAAACAAAGCTCCTCTTTTCCGATTCGATAAAAATTGAATTGAATTTAGGTCAAATTCAATAGTAAATAATATTGAGTATCTATATTAATGAAGAATTATTTAGCGAAATAAAATTTCAAATTTTTTAATTCAGAATTTTTTTTTTTAATCGAAAAAGCTGTAAAGCTCTGATGTGAAGTTAAGGAATTTATAGAAAAAATGTAGGAATTTTGAAAATTATGACAAATATCGACAATGAAGATGAGAGATTCTACTATTATTACTCACGCGGATGTTTATATTACCGAGGAACCGAGCACCTCCAAATCCGACAACAGGTATATTTTTTAATTTTTTTTTTAAAGGTTTAGAGAATAAAATTTGAAAAACAAATTTGCACGTTGTTTCCGCATTTTTTTTGCATTGTGAGAAGCAGCAAACATGAGGAAACAATGTGCAAGGTTCTACTGTGTATTTTTTTTTTAATAAATAAATAAACGTGGCTGAAATTTTTATTTTTTTTCTCAATAAAAAATAGGAAGCAATGTGCGAGGTTCTACTGTGCATCCTTGTTTCAAATAAATAGATAAACATGGCTGATTTTTTTGTTTAATCATTATTTATTGATTTAAACAAAGCTCCTTTTTTTCCGGTTCGATAAAAATTGAATTGAATTTAGGTCAAATTCAATAGTAAATAATATTGGGTATCTATATTAATGAAGAATTATTTAGCGAAATGAAATTTCAAATTTTTTAATTCAGAATTTTTTTTTTAAATCGAAAAAGCTGTAAAGCTCTGATGTGAAGTTAAGGAATTTATAGAAAAAATTTAGGAATTTTGAAAATTATGACAAATATCGACAATGAAGATGAGAGATTCTACTATTATTACTCACGCGGATGTGTATATTACCGAGGAACCGAGCACCTCCAAATCCGACAACAGGTATATTTTTTTATTTTTTTTTTAAAGGTTTAGACAATAAAATTTGAAAAACAAATTTGCATATTGTTTCCGCATTATTTTTTGCATTGTGAAAAGCAGCAAACATGAGGAAGCAATATGCAAAGTTCTACTGTGTATTTTTTTTTTAATAAATAAATAAACGTGGCTGAAATTTTTATTTTTTTTCTCAATAAAAAAATAGGAAGCAATGTGCGAGGTTCTACTGTGCATCCTCGTTTCAAATAAATAGATAAACATGGCTGATTTTTTTTGTTTAATCATTATTTATTGATTCAAACAAAGCTCCTTTTTTCCGGTTCGATAAAAATTGAATTGAATTTAGGTCAAATTCAATAGTAAATAATATTGGGTATCTATATTAATAAAGAATTATTTAGCGAAATAAAATTTCAAATTTTTTTAGTTCAGAATTTTTTTTTTTAAATCGAAAAAGCTGTAAAGCTCTAATGTGAAGTTAAGGAATTTGTACGAAAAATTTAGGAATTTTGAAAATTATTTTTGAAACACATTTTTATGGTAAATTATGAATGAAACTTTCAAATTTGGTATTTTCAATTTCTAAGACATTTTTTACAGTGAATGATTCTTCTGTAATTTTTAAATGGATTTGTTTTAAGTGATTTAAAAAATCAAACGAAATTCAACCGACAAACAAAATCATATTTTTTTCCACCCTTTGAATAATTTGAAAAATATTAACGCAAACATCGCGAAAAAAAAATGTTTATGTAAATAAGCATAATTCTCTATGACAACGTAAAAAGTATAAGGAGCAAAAAGATATCACTAAAAATAAGAGACAAAAGAATAAGATAAAAAAATAATCTGAATCCTACTTTAATATTTTATCCTTCGCTGCTTTGTAACTTACTATGAAAACGTGAGGTTGCTGAGAAAGGTAATGCTGAAGATTCTAGCTCTTCGAGGCGAATCGAGGTGTCGTGTATCTGCAAAAAGTTGACTAGCCGTAATTCTAAACGCAAACTGAGGTCATTGTGGTCAAGAGAATAGAAAAATATCTGCAAAGTTGATCTTTGCAAATTGCTTCCTTATTATTTTTGGTTTTTTTTTTACTCTTTGAGAAAGTATGTTGATCGATTTTGGCTTTGGAAAAAAACCAAAAATAATGAAGAAGCCAGTTGCAAAGGTCTACTTTGCAGCTTTATCGTTTATCCAAGTTAATTTTCTGAAAAATTTAAACCCCATCACAAAATATCACTAAACTGTGTAATTATTATTGCGGAATACAACTGATTTTGTGTATAAAATTTAAGTTCGCTCTTTTATGTTCTGCTGAATTCTATGAAATAACATATTTTTTTCTGAATATTCAAATTTTGGCAAATTTGAACCACATTGCAGATTATGACGAAACTATGTACTGATCATCGTTACATCGTACAGATTTCAGGTATGAAATTTGAGTTCGGTCTCTTATGTTTTGCTGAAATTAATGAAATAACATAATTTTTTCCGAATATTTAAATTTTGAAAAATTTTAACCGCATTGCAAAATATCACGAAACTGTGTAATTATTATTGCGGAATACAACTGATTTTGTGTATAAAATTTAAGTTCATTTTCTTATGTTTTGCTGAAATTAATGAAATAACATAATTTTTTCTGAATATTCAAATTTTGGCAAATTTGAACCACATTGCAGATTATGACGAAACTATGTACTGATCATCGTTACATCGTACAGATTTCATGTATAAAATTTGAGTTCGGTCTCTTATGTTTTGCTGAAATTAATGAAATAACATAATTTTTTCTGAATATTCAAATTTTGGCAAATTTGAACCACATTGCAGATTATGACGAAACTATGTACTGATCATCGTTACATCGTACAGATTTCATGTACGAAATTTGAGTTTGGTCTCTTATGTTTTGCTGAAATTAATAAAATAAGATAATTTTTTCCGAATATGTAAATTTTGAAAAATTTGAATCGCATTACAAATTATCACGAAACTGTGGAATTATTATTGCGGAATACGACTGATTTCATGTATAAAATTCCAGTTCGCTCTCTTATGTTTTGCTGAAATGAATGAAATAACATAATTTTTTCTGAATATTCAAATTTTGGGGAATTTGAACCACATTGCAGATCATGACGAAACCATGTACTGATCATCGTTACATAGTACAGATTTCATGTATGAAATTTGAGTTCGGTCTCTTATGTTTTGCTGAAATTAATGAAATAACATAATTTTCTCTGAATATTTAAATTTTGAAAAATTTGAACCCCATTACAAATTATCACGAAACTGTGTAATTATTATTGCGAAATACAACTGAGTTCATGTAAAAATTTGAGTTCGCTCTCTTATATTTCGATGAAATTCATGAAATAACATAATTTTTTTTTAATATTCAAATTTTGGCAAATTTGAACCACATTGCAGATCATGACGAAACTATGTACTGATCATCGTTACATACTCCCGATTTCATGTATGAAATTCCAGATCGTCATCTCATCTTTTGCCAAAGTTGGTGCAAAAAGTGAATTTTCGAAAATTTCAAAACTCCATAAAATCAGAACCGCTTTTTTGATTTTGGTCAAAATCAATACCAATGGTCTTGGACCATTTTGAGTGTCCTGACATGAAAATCTGGACAAAAAAAAAATTTCATGAAAACTGGAGCTTTTTCTATGAGGAAGCGAAAAGTTGTGCTTTTTGCTCACATTGTTTTGATTCTTTGCAAGGTGAAAGAGCCAGTGGATGGACGGGGCCCAGTAAATGGACACTGTCCATAAGAGCACGTGGTTAAAAATCGTCCATTCACTGGATTTTTTCGTCTGCTTAACTGTCTATTCACTGGTCGATTTACCCTATATACTTCAATTTCGATTAAAAAAATTTCTCAAATTCCACAAAAAATCTTGGTAACAAAGAGAAAGAGACGAAAGTCGCTGCCGTCGCAATTTGCGGACGAAACACGACAAGAGAGACGTTCACCAACGCTTCGCGGTCAGTTTGACTTTTCTTCACTTCTTTTATTGTTTCAAAACCGGTTTCTCCATCTTTTCGCCTTTGCATACGTAACTCAACATCGAAAATCGAAAATTGGACCGAGATTTATGACTGCGCGTCCGAGAAAGAAATTGTTTCAATATGATGACCATTTTTTTTTTGTTATATATATTATCATTTTATTATGTATTTACTACATATCGCCTACATATTTATATAAATTTTTTATTTATTATTTTTTATATGTATCCTGGAGCTACGAAAATTATTTAGTATTATTATTATTATTATTGTGAGAATTTGCTGATTTTTTCTTAGCTATAAATATAAATTTTTATCGAATTAAATTCTTAATAAATTTATGAGAATTATTGAGAAATATCGATTATCGAAACGTATTTGCATATTGCGTACATATTTTTATACAATTTTTATTTATTATTTCTTATTTCTTGATGCTACATAAATGATTTATTATTGTTTATTTTTTATTGAATGATATTGAAATATTTATTATTGTAACGTATTCACTTATTGCGTATATATTTTTAGGAATATTTTTTTTATTGTTTCTTATATATTTCCTAGAGCTACTAAAATTATTTATTGTTATTATTATTTTTGGTGTTTTTTTTTGTGAATTGGCTCGTTATTTATAGACTATTGATGAAATTTTTTCTCAGGATAATTTTTAAATAAATTAATTAAAATTATGGGGAAATATTGATCATCGAAGCGTCAAACAATTGCAAAATACGTGTAAAACAATTGTGTGAAATTAAATTGCGGGATATCCATCGATCTGGAAATTCAACGACGTTAAGAGAGATTTCTCACCTTGTAGCCTTAAATGGCCAACTTTGAAAGGTGACCTCAATTCCATTTATCCAAGCATATCAAATAAATGATTTCTATTAAGTTGAAAATCGTGGGAAATTGATGTGGTTCACTTCTCAGTTACGCATAATAGCCGTAAGCTTTTAATTTATTATTTTCTGCGAGATCATACTGCGAAAAAATTATCAATTACGATTCAGAAGTGGATAAAATTAATTTTTTTTTATTGTGATTTTTTTTCACAATTATTGCCACAATTTTTTATAAATTTTGGCATAGAATGTCCCATAGACAGCAGCTAATGCTGAATACAAATTTGAAACGATTTTTAAATATCATTTAATCATGTAAATACATTTTTTTTAATGTCATTGAATCTTGAAAAATTAATTTTTCAAAATGTCATTGAATCTTGAAAAATTAATTTTTCAAAATGTCATTGAATCTTGAAAAATTAATTTTTCAAAATGTCGTTAAGTCTTTAAAAATCAATTTTTACAAATGGCATTAAATCTTGGAAAATTAGTTTCTCAAAATGTCTTTAAATCTTGAAAAATTATTTTTTCAAAATGTCATTACAACTTGAAAGATTAATTCATCTAAGCGTCATCAAGTCTTGAAAAATTAATTTTTCAAAATGTCATTAAATCTTGAAACATTAATTCATCTAAGCGTTATTATGTCTTGAAAAAAGAATTTTTCAAAATGTCATTGAGTCTTTAAAAATTAATTTTTCAAGACGTCATGAATTCTTGAAAAATTAATTTTTCACGATATATGAGTCACCGATTCTTAAATCAGCACATTTATTCCCTGCAGAAAGATGTGACAAAATAAAAACAAATGTATCGACATATTTTATTGCAAAATTATATCCGGATCAGCGGTAATAATCAGATGTTTCTCGAGGTCTTTCTTAATCGTTTTTAAAGATACGTGTGCTGATTCATTTATCTCTATAATTCCCTGCAGCGATAAGTGATCTTATTTTATCCTGAACGTCCTCATAATGTTATAATTTTATGCATTTTTTACAATGAGGAAAAATTATTATTCAAATATAATTTCCCGGAGTTAAAAATAATTTAATTATATTTTGATTATTTCTATAATGTTAATATCTATTTGCATTTTTTACGATGAGGTAAAATTATAATTCGAATATCATTTCCTGGACAAGTAATAGTAATAATATATTATAATTATTTGCGTGTTGTCGATTGAGAAAAAATTATTATTTCAATATATCCGTGAGATCGAACAATTTTCCCATAGCATTGAATTTAAATTTTCGTGGCGCTTTCGACTTTCACCAGTCGCTGAGGTTCTATAACTTCGAAACATAAATACATAGGTGAAAGAGCAGCGTGAACGCAACGTCAAGTTCGTGACGAAGCGATAATGCACGTGTTGTCCGCCCCCAAAAATAAATACAGTGATATATATTATAATATTTAAAAAATTGATTCGCTTGGAAATGCGTTATTTCGGCACAAGACTAAAATTAAAAAAAAAAATTACCTTATTAAAAATTAACACAAAGGATATTAATTTTCATACACACAAAAAATATTGCTCTTGAATTATAACAATTCTTTAAATATTGATACACTGATTTACAAAAATGAATGATTAAACATTCAGAATGTTTTCTACTGACATGAATTGTGTTGTGCAAAGTTTTTCGAATACATATAATTTTTAATATATTTTTCTCCCGATCCTCGATTCTTAATTATTATTTAAAAAAATATAATATCTGTATGAGTTTGTAAAAAAAAATCCTCAAGAAAAAGTAGAAAATCGGTAATAGACAAAGAATTATTATCCGATTTTTTTTACGTTTCAAAAATAGGTAATCATTTTTTAATGCTCAACATTAAAACGTGATCAACATATTCAATCAACACAATTTTTTGCGTGACCCTGCTTTTATATTTCCCATAAAAATCGGTAACGAATTGCAGATTATTTCAATGCGAAAAACAATATTCAAAATATATTTCTGATATACAATTGGATTCGCAGATATATTTATTCCGCATACGAGTGCAATTATGGACCTGGAACAAACCGATCGCGTCGTAGGGATCGGCATGTGTAATTGTTACCGCTGCCGGCAAAATCGTCAGCTTTTGCTCGCGCTTTATATCTACAATCGTGTGTTTTTCTCTCTGTGTGAGTATTTAATTCATGCAACCTCGAGTCTCGTCGATATGTGACGTAGAAAACGGGTATAATCAGCGATCGTGGGATGCGGAACGAGTGGATCGCTGTTGTTGTGCTAACATCGCTAGTTCTCCTCTCTCTGAATTCAGTATGCTCACGCTTCTCTGAGTGTTGCGATCGCCTTCCATGTTTCGCTCTACACGCGCGCCTCTATTTTCTGTTTTTTTTTTTTTTTTCGTGGACAGTGCACAAAACGATTGTCACTTTCTACAGGCCCTTCCCGGTTATTTTTACCAGCTGATACATCGACAGAAAAATCGGTATTCACTTATCGACATATAAAATAGTTTTTTCGTGATGATGAATCGAAGCGGTGAACGTCAGTACTATCACAGATGGATCATGGCCTTCGCGGGAGTGTTCTTCGCTTAGCTTCGGGGCAATAACTCTTTGTTGACTCTCTTTCATATACCGTTATTACGTGAGTGTCAAACCAATGGAATGTCTGCCCGCGCGGAGTATTATTTT
The DNA here is from genome assembly GCA_949699805.1 of Tromatobia lineatoria. Classification (NCBI taxonomy): domain Eukaryota; kingdom Metazoa; phylum Arthropoda; class Insecta; order Hymenoptera; family Ichneumonidae; genus Tromatobia; species Tromatobia lineatoria. Next base: position 21,036,114 of record OX453039.1, read on the forward strand.
TCGGCTTCAAGACGAGTTTTCACGTAGCTAAGAATATCGGAACTTGGAAAACGTGATTTGAGTGGCTGAAATTTGGTGGAGGTTTGATCGGTTGATCATAAAAAATCGGAAAAATCGGCAGAGGGCCATTTTTGATTTCGCGACAAGTTTTTGTGTAGCTACGAATATCGGAACTTGGAAAACGTGATTCGAGTGGCTGAAATTTGGTGGAGATTGGATCGGTTGGATATAAAAAATCGGCAAAATCGGCAGGGGGCCATTTTTTATTTCGTGACAGGTTTTTGTGTAGCTACGAATATCGGAACTTGGAAAACGTTATTCGAGTGGCTGAAATTTGGTGGAGATTGGATCGGTTGGATATAAAAAATCGGCAAAATCGGCAGAAGGCCATTTTTTATTTCGTGACAAGTTTTTGTGTAGCTACGAATATCGGAACTTGGAAAACGTGATTTGAGTGGCTGAAATTTGGTGGAGATTTGATCGGTTAAACATAAAAAATCGGCAAAATCGGCAGAGGGCTATTCTTGATTACGTGACTAATTTTTATGTAGTTGCGAATACTGGGACTTGGAGAACGGGTTTAAGTGGCTGAACTTTGGTGAAGATTTGTTCGGTTGAATATAAAAAATCGGCAAAATCGGCGGAGGGCCATTTTGATTTCGTGACAATTTTTTTTACGTAGTTACGAATATTGGGACTTTGACGTGATTTAAGTGGCTAAAATTTGGTGGAGATTTGATTGGTTGACCATAGAAAATCGGCGAAATCGGCAGAGGGCCATTTTTGACTTAGTGACAAGTTTTTGTGTAGGCTACGAATACCGGGCCTTGGAAAACGTGGTTTGCTTGTCTGTCCGTTTTTCGTGAACATATGATCGGTTCTACAAAAAAATCGGCAACGATTCCGCAGAGCGATTTCGATTTTCGACCTCGTTTCAAGTTTTTATTTATGACTATGGGAACTTTATCCAGCAAGTGATTTGAGTGGTTGACGTTTTTCATAGGAGTTTGATCGGTTGAACAGGAAATCGGTGAAATCGGCACGGGATTATTTTCAAGCTCGCGACGAGTTTTTACGTAGCTATGAATATCGGAACTTTTGGCACCTCAATGTTTATGGCACAGTTTTGATTGGCCGATCGGTAGAGCGCCTTTCTCGATTTAATGTTTATGTTTTTGTTAAAAATTTGATCGGTACGTAAAACAATCGGCAAAATCGACAAAGGATTTTTTCGATTACGAGACAATTTCCTAGGTAGCTTTGGGTACCGGAAATTTCCATACCACGGAATTTTCGTAGCCGATCGTTTTTGGTAAAAATTTTATCGGTCCATTAAAAAATCGGCAAAATCGGTAAATGTTTATTTTCGATTTCGAGACAAATTCTTAGGTAGCTCAAGTACTGGAAATTTTCATAGCACATAATTAGCGTGGCCGATCGTTCTTAGTACGAATTTGATCGGTATGCCAAAAAATCGGCAAAATCGGAAGAGCCACTATTAGAGCCTTAATTCGTGTGCTTATTTCAAAATTTTAATCCTAACGCGGTTTTCCTTTGTAATTACATACGCAATCGGTAAGAGAGACGGCAAATACAACGATTAACTCACTCATTGAAACATCGAATGAAAATCTGGGTCACTTTGTGGTAGTGAACCGCGTAGTCATTGCCCAACCTCACCGACTGCGGCCATAGGTGTGTCTTCGTGATACCGATCTAAATTACTCAATTATTATTCACACCAAAAGATATCGCGGATTTTGGGAGTTAAAAAATGTTTTCCCGATTTCGGTCAAATCGTGGTCGGCACAATTTCGGCCAGCCGAAGAAGCCGAGCGGAAATAAACGTCATCATACGCGTACATGGGTCTTCATTCACAAGAATAAACGGAAACATGAAGGCGCACAGTGAGTATCTGTTTGGCTCTTCAAGTTCTTTTTTTTACTATTTCCAAATTGCTTACTCATTATTTTCCTTTTTTTTTACAAACCTTTCTCTATGAGCAAGCCAAAATTGATTAACATAATTTAAAAAAAAAATATTTTCAGATAAGATTTAAAAAAAGTCTATCATGGACCGATTATTTTATTGGTTTATCATCGCATAAACTATAAATTTCATTATTGACATTTTTTTTCTCGACAAAATTTTTTTTTACTTTGAACAAATAATTTTTTTACTTCGGAACTTTGATCGGTTTCAGTCTGGCAATTTTTTTATGTTATTAATAATTCGTCGAAAACAATTTATCGAAAACACAATTCGTCGAATAGCAATTCATCGAAAATACAATTCGTCGAATAGCAATTCATCGAATAACAATTTGTCGAATATAACAATTCATCGAACAGCTATTCGTCGAATACAATTCATCGAATAGCAATTCGTCGAATACAATTCATCGAATAGCAATTCGTCGAACACACTTCATCGAAAACAATTCGTCGAATACAATTCATCGAAAACAATTCGTCGAATACAATTCATCGAAAACAATTCGTCGAATAGCAATTCATCGAATAGCAATTCATTGTAGTTTCACGAGAAATATTCATATGATACTCACATGATATTCAGATTGAAATTACTATAGCGGAAAACATTGATATTTACAGCGGAAAAAAATAATGCATATAAAACATGCTGAAAAGATTGATTTCGCGTAATGATAATCCCAAAATGTTATTAACAAATTGGTAAAAAAAACAATTGTTGAACAAATAAAAAGGCAACCTAACTTTTTTTTAAATGAAAATGATATATTAATTTTTTTGAGTGCATATGAATTTTTTCAGATTTTTTTCTTTATTTTGATTTTAATTCTTTTTATTTTGAAAAACGCGCAGGATATAACAAATTTTGGATATCCGTTTTGCAATAAAATCTTAAGTGTAATAGATGGTTTTATCCCGAAAACATATCCAAAATTCGTTATTCCGCGCGCATTTTTGATAATAAAAAAAATCAAAATCAGAATAAAGAAAAAAATCTGAAAAAAATCATACGCATTACAACAAATTAACATATCATTTCCATTACAAAAAAAATAAGGTTAACTGATTGTTAGTTGAACAATTGTTTTTTTCACCAATTTGTTAATAACATTTTGGAATTATTATTATGCAAAATTTATCTTTTCAGCGCGTTTAATATCGATTATTCTTTTCCGATTTTTAGCCCATCGGAAAGTAATCGAAACTTTCTCTGAAAGTCACGATTGGCGCGACTGTACTTATCATACCTTAATGTAACTTAAAAAAAAAGGGTATCATTTACAGATCCTTTTTTCCTATCCCATTTTTCATCAAGTCACTCTTCGATACCGAAAATCATCGCAATAGCGAAGAACCCGAAAAAATCGGTATTGTGGGCGACGATAAGTTCGGTACCTACTCTAACCTTCAGAACCTCTTCTCAGTAGCCAAAGCAGACCTCTGCTTGCTTATGCTCGCTTCTGCTGCCCTTCACTTGTCTCTCGATCGTCGTTGGCTCCGCACAAACCGCGCCGATGTATTTGTGCACCGCAGGGAGCAATAAGGGGTTTTGTAGTATAGCTTTTGTAGCAGCGGCAACATCATCGGCCTCTGACGTTAGCAGACTCGCATTGCCTCTTCAGCCTCTTCTTCGCAGTGCCAGTTTGGCCGTCGGCCGCCACTTGTTCTCCTCTTCAGCATCTTACCCGAAGAATAATGCGCTTCAGAAATCCTCTTCCTCAACGCGGTGCTTATAAGTGAGTTTTTAGCAGAAAAAAAAAAATAATATACTATAGATATATATATATATATGAATGCAGAAGATTTTTTTTTATCTGTTGATTTTTGGAACGGGTTTTTCCTAATATAGCTCTTCATCTTCTCTGTTGAGGACTTGAGTATTTTTCCTGCTGTTATATGGGCTTCTCCACCTCCTAAAAGGACGTGATGCGCTTGCTGGGCTTCGACGCTACCTTCTCGCGTATCCGAGATCTTCATTCTCTTGTTTACTCGTTGTCTCTTCAGGTTATTTATCTAGTAATGCCATTTTTTACGGCGTTCTTCTTCAGGTTGGCTAACGTAATTTTTGGAATTTTTTTTCTCTGGAAATATCGTGGCTATCGTTTTGATAATTTTTGGGTAGGTTCTGTACTTTGCACTTAAGGTTATATTAAATTAATAACTAAATAGAAAGTGTCTGAGTGGGTAAAAAAAATATCATTCGAAAAAGTGGAATTTTTGTCTATTCAGCCGAAATAATTTTTGTAAATATTTTTGAGATCTCTAAATATTTTTGGATCTTTATAATAATTTTTCTGTGGGTTCTGTACTTTGCACTCAAGGATATATAAAATTAACAACAAAATAGAAAGTGTCTGAATGAGTAAAAAAAATATCATTCGAAAAAGTGGAATTTTTTGTCTATTCAGTCGAAATAATTTTTGTAAACATTTTTCAGCTCTCTAAATTTTGTTGGATCTTTATAATAATTTTTCTGTGGGTTCTGTACTTTGCACTCAAGGATATATAAAATTAACAACAAAATAGAAAGTGTCTGAATGGATTTAAAAAAATATTCGAAAAAGTGGAATTTTTGTCTATTCAGCCGAAATAATTTTTGTAAACATTTTTCAGCTCTCTAAATATTTTCGGATCTTCTTAATAATTTATCTGTAGGTTCTGTACATTACACTCAAGGTTACATAACATCAACAGCAAAATAGAAAGTGTCTGAATGGGTAAAAAAAATATTCGAAAAAGTGGAATTTTTTGTCTATTCAGCCGAAATAATTTTTGTAAACATTTTTCAGCTCTCTAAATATTTTCGAATCTTCTTGACAATTCATCTGTAGGTTCTGTACATTACACTCAAGGTTACATAACATCAACAGCAAAATAGAAAGTGTCTGAATGGGTAAAAAAAAAAATTCGAAAAAGTGGAATTTTTTGTCTATTCAGCCGAAATAATTTTTGTAAACATTTTTCAGCTCTCTAAATATTTTCGGATCTTCTTGACAATTTATCTGTAGGTTCTGTACATTACACTCAAGGTTACATAACATCAACAGCAAAATAGAAAGTGTCTGAATGGGTAAAAAAAAAAATTCGAAAAAGTGGAATTTTTTGTCTATTCAGCCGAAATAATTTTTGTAAACATTTTTCAGCTCTCTAAATATTTTCGGATCTTCTTGACAATTTATCTGTAGGTTCTGTACTTTACACTCAAGGTCATATTAAATTGACAACCGAATAAAAAGTGTCCGAATGAGTAAAAAAAAATATATATATATATAATTCGAAAAAGTATAATTTTTTTTCAATTCAGTCAGAATAATTTTTGTAAATATTTGTTATCCCTATAAATATTTTTGGGCCACCCTGAAATATTTTCTGTACGTTCTGTACGAAGCGCTGAAGGTCATAGAAAACCGAGAGCGAAATAAAAAGGGTCCGAAGGTGTAAAAAAAAAATGTCAAGCGAAAAAAGTTGCTGAACTCACGGTGAATGCCTTTATTGGAAGAGGCATTGAGTTTCTATGTTTTTCGAGGAAACCTTGAATGAACGGAGCCTGACGTTGACGCCGGAAACTTTCGCGCGTTAAATCGTAGTCGTAAATTATTTGTGAGTAGGGTGAGCGTCAAACGCAGTCAGTAATGCAACGTGGGCATTATGCAGCTATATATCACATAATATAGACTTTGCTACAAGGTGAGACCCAATTAGATTACAAACGGGGACAAATTATCAGTGATTGCATGATAGATAAAGGACTTTCAGCGAATATCAAGGGATCTAAATTCAACGAATTCTACGTCGTTTCAGCTAAATGTGCACAATTTTTTTTTTTTCACTCATTCAGACATTTGTTATATTGTTCTTGATTTTATATATCCTCCGGTTTTATGTATAGATCCTTTAAAAAAATTTGCGAGCTCAAATAATTATATTTTCGTATGCACGAAATTCTTTTAAAAAATCGAGATACATTTTTTTTTTCGGTCCCTTTTAGGACTCTTTTTTTAATTCTAAGGTTTAGATAGCGTACATTGGTATTTAAAGGTTCTGTAAAAAAATAGACAATTGGGTTAAAAATATTTTGAAGGTAAAGAAGGATTTTCAAAATTTCAGCCACTTTACTATATTATTTTTTATTCATTCATTGGGACACTTTGTTTCGCTTTTATTTTTTTATAGCATATAAAAAATCACAAAGATATCCAACAATATTAAGAGTTATAATAATTCTTTTTCAAATATTCAGCTATTTGTTAAATAATTTTTTTCAACTCATGTTTTTATTCTAACTACATTTTTCCACAACGTTGTCTTCTTAATAAAAAAAAAATCAATAAATACCTTGCCAAAAAAACATAAATAAAAAAAAATCAATACAATTTAAATTTCCAAAAACCAACAAAAAAAATTTCACGAAAGCAGCAAAAGTTCTAAAAAAAAATAAACAAGATAGTTTGAAAATGTTTATTTTCTTTCTCTATATTTTTTATAGCATCAAGTCTTATATAAAAAATCAATAGAAAAAGTTACAAAGATATCCAACAATATTTAGAGTAACAATAAATGTTTTCAAAAGTTTTGCAATTCTTTAAATAATTCTTCCAAAATTATGTTTTTATTTGAACTACATTTTCACAACGTTCTCCACTGAAAAATCATTAAAACCGTGCAGAAATAAATAAATTTAAAAAAAATCAATTCGCTATTTTAAAATCCAAAAAAACCGATAAAACAAACAAATAATTCTTTCAACCGCTGCAAAATACAATGAGCAGCATTCACGAAAGCAGCGAAACGTTCGAAGCGGGCGCGTCTCGACAAATGGTAAAAAAAAAGGCGCTGGAGACTTTTTTTCGGGGCACAGAGGGGCAACATTCCGGTGTGAAACGCCTCCGCATTTCACATTCGTTAGAAAGTTTTGTCAACCGGCGATGCTTCAATATTAAAAAATTTTTATTTCCGTGCTCTCTTAACGGTGAATAACGTTTCAACCGACATTATCAATTACGTAGGATTAATTGCGATTATTATGCAATTCGCATGATTGCCTCTAGTCGGTACAAAGCTCAAGAGAAAGAGAGAGAGAGAGAGAACGAGTTTGCAGTGAGCGCGTGTCACGAGCGAACCCCAGCGGCTTCAATAAACTCGCCGAGGCTGCGCACGGGCGCGTTTTCCAGTCGGTCCAACCGCCGCAGCCAATCAGAAGCGCCCGACGCTTGTATTCCATACCTGACGCGCTCCCACCGCCGCGCCTATCGAAATTCGGCGGCACGTCATGTGTCAGACCGGCTTGCAGCACAGTTTAACGGCAAACGCGACCGGCGCCGCTTCCTCTACACATTATGCATGCAGTACACGACATTTGCCTCGTAAATTGGCTATAAAAGTTTTACAAAGGAAAGAAAATATGAAAATAAATTGCTACGAAATTTAAAGTTACTATAAAACTTTTGCGCGCGTAAAGTAACACGTTTGGCTTTAAAATTGAGAAGTTGTATTTGCCTTATGTGTATGCAAACGCGTGTGAAAGTAAGACTTTTTCGTCACACTTGAGGATTTAAATAAAAAAATGCAATAATGAACGCTACGAATTTTGGAGCCACTATAAAAAATTTGCGCGTGTAAATTCGTGTAATAAATTAACACGTTTCGCTATAAAATTCATAAATTGTGTTTGCTGCAAGTGGATAAATGCAAATACGTGTGAAATTAAGACGTTTTCGTAAGACTTAAGGATTTTACAAAATAAATACAATAATGAATGCTACGAATTTTGGAGCCACTATAAAAAATTTGCGTGTGTTAATTCGTGTAATAAAGTAACACGTTTCACTGTGAAACAAATTTGCATTTTGTTTTGTAAATTGTGTATAAAAGTGAATGCGTGTGAAGTCAAGACTTTCGTCTGAATTAAGGATTTTTCGAAAATTAAAATGCAAAAATTAAGTCTATAGAAAAATTAAAAACGTAAACGCATCTGCACAGTAAATTTGTGCACAAGTATTTTTGTGTGTTATCACCGAAAGACTTTTTTTCTCTGACTCTGAGATTTTTGCGATATTAAGGATAACTAAAAATTGTTCTTAAGTGAAATTAAAAAATAAACGCTTCGCTTAATTTACGAATATTTTCTGAGTGAGCCATTCGGAATATAATAAAGAGCGTTGGCCAGCATATGTAGCGTGCATTTGTCGTGCAGACCATTATTAAGGGTGCCAGATGTGCAGCTGCCTATTGCAAACTCACCCCTCATAGACTCGACCATGAAACGCTAGCTTTGTGGTAGGAAAATATAGAAAATTGTAGCTGCACAAACGACTAAAAATTTCGTCAACGAAAAACAGAAATTTCGAATTTGTATTTATTTACAGTAGTAAAATAAATTTTTTAAAATAACATTCGTTAAATATTTGCACACTTTTTTTGCGAATTTTTTAACATAACTAAAATGATACAAGCGGATTTTTTTTCGTGTTCTGTATTTTTATTTATTTGCACCAAAACGAAATTGAAACCGACAAATTATTTCGATTGTAACGTGAAATTTCTAAGAGCTTAAGTTAAATTTTGAAAAAAAAAAAAAACGGAATTTTCGTTATCCTAGGAAAAAAAATTAGTCAACTTTTTTGGACCGTTTTTTGGTATAAAAAAAATTACATTAGTCAACATTTTCGAACCTTTTCTCGCCACGAAAAAAATTAAATTATTCAACATTTTTGTACCTTTTCCTGCTACAAACAAAAATTGAATTAGTCAACATTTTTGTACCTTTATCCGCTACAAAATAAAATTAGCCAACATTTTTGTAACTTTTCTTGCTACAAAAAAAATTAAATTATTCAACATTTTTGTAACTTTTCTTGCTACGAAAAAAAATTAAATTATTCAACATTTTTGGACCTTTATCCGCTACAAAATAAAATTAGTCAACATTTTTGTAACTTTTCTCAGTACCAAAAAAAAGATTAAATTTGCCACTTTTATTGTACCTTTTCTAGCTACGAAAAAAAATTAGAATTGAATCACAACTTTGTCTACGTCTGATCACTGATAATCAGGGCTATTAACTAGAGTATTAGCCCCGATTGGCCCCTGAAGACTAACCCACTCGAGCTTCTCAATTAAGTCGAATCGACCTACATTTTCTCAAAGATCACCAACCTTGAAAAAACGCAAACAAACCTATAAACCTACTGTAAATAAACAAAGCAAATACCGAGTTACGAAACGGTTTCCACGTGACAAACATTCGTGCCGATTTACGAGAGACACAGACAAAAAGTGAACGAAGATAAAACACGTGTCGATTTTCAAGTGTAAACACAATAAAAAAAAATCATAAACTATAATTTTTTAATACGAATTTTAATGCCTATCTAAAAAAAAGGTACAATTGACAACTTAAAAATAATATTAAAAAATACACTCCTAAAAAATAAAAAAACACAAAATCTATAATAATGATATTTATAATAATTTGAAAGTAACAACAAAAATATATTATATATTATACATGTAATAATTGTATTCGGATTTAATTTGTGATCAAACGCCAAAATTTATATTGTAAAATTTTTCACCGTCGAAGTAACAATAAATAGATAAATAAATAAATAAATTATAATTACGATTAGAAAAATTGTAAAAGTGAAGAAAAATTATTTTCAAAAATGGGTTTGAGTCAAATACCCGAGGAAATGATGTTCTATGGAACCTTAACAGCTGAAGAAAAGGGCAGAATACAACCTTGCACAAGAGCAAAGTGGTACGTCTTCAAGTTCTCGCATCACGTTCGCTATTTTGCATCTAATCCGTGTTCTTGATGTGCATATAGTGTTTCTAATACTATACTACATAACCTGTTGCTCTCTTCTCTTTATATATGTACATATAAGTACATATGGGACGTTCCATCTCAATTCGTCTTGAATCTGACCTTCGACCTTCCCGATTTGGCTCGTAATTTTTTGTAGGATTGTTCAAACCCTCAAATACACTAGATTTTTATTTTTCATTTTTCTATTCGCATTCTTTTTTACATATCGAATGCTATAATTTAATTGCCTCGTAATTTTTTGTAGGATTGTTCAAACCCTCAAATACACTAGATTTTTATTTTTCATTTTTCTATGCGCATTTTTTTTTTTACATATCGAATGCTATAATTTAATTGCCTCGTAATTTTTTGTAGGGCTGTTCAAACCCTCAAATGCCCTAGATTTTTATTTTTCACTTTTCTATGCGCATTTTTTTTTTTTACATATCGAATGCTATAATTTAATTGCCTCGTAATTTTTTGTAAGATTGTTCAAACCCTCAAATGCACTAGATTTTTATTTTTCATTTTTCTATGCACATTTTTTGCTTTTGACATATCAAATGCTATAATTTAAAAATCTGAAAGTTGCTTGAGAAATAGTTCTTTGGACATGAAATTTTTCTAGCTTATCGAAGAAGGCCAAATTTTTCTGATAATTTTTTAGTTTTCTCGACAAAAAAAAATTATTGAAAGATAGAAAAAAGAATTTATCTACTATTTTTCAGCATTTTTTTAAATGTCAAAATTATAACATTCGATACGTCACTTAAAAAAAAAATTTTTTTGCATAAAAAAAAATAAAGTAAAAAAATCTGGTGCCTTTGAGAGTCTAACCAACGTTACAAAAAATTACAAGCCAAATCAGGGAAGTCAAGGATCAGACTGAGGTCGAATGGAGATGGAATGTCCCATATATATATTATATATAAAACTCTTAACACGAGGAGGCATCAAATTACTCGAGTCAACTGCACCATCGACCCTTGCAATTGCTGAGGAATGTAACAAACATTTTGTTTTTCTTCTTGACTATATTAGCATAATATACAGCATATTCCGTGTCAATTTTTATTTGCTACCTCAATATTTTTGGTTTTTTTTACAAAACTACCTCTGTGAAGAAGTATGTTTATCGATTTTGGCTTTCTCATACAAAAAGCTTTGAAAAAAAACCAAAAATCATGAGGAAGCAATTTGCAAAGTTCAACTTTGCAGCTTTATTTTTTTATCAAAATTAATTTTCCGAACAGAAGGTAAAAAAATTTGGATTTTATCTAATTTTGGATTATCAAAAATCTAACTTTGTCGCATTAACTTTTGCAAAAATTAAGACATCGAACCCAAATTTAGTATGTGAACAAAATCATATTTAGTCATTATTGATACATAATTTAGTGACTCAACTTTAATAATTTTGATTTTATGGAATTTCGAACTATTTAAAAAATGTAATATATTGCATTAATTTTTAGAAGAGTTGAGATATCAAATCCAAATTCATTATCTAAATAAAAAAAATATTGGTCATGTTTATGTATTTATTTAAAAGAAGGATGCAAATTAGAATGGTGCATCCTTTTTTTTCGTTCTGCAAGCTGCGTTCGAAAATTGCAGGAAACTTCGTCAAGCTAGAACGATGCGGGTATGAAAATATCCTGAAGCCAAACTCGAGAGATTATAGTATATTTATAACTGCACTAGCTCATTATATCGATACCACGTACTCGATGAACTCGATACTTGTGGCTCTCGTTACATATTTAGAAATAAGGTTGAACATTGTCGCTGTACCTCGAATTCATTGGACAATATAATTATCGATCTGTGATTATTCCTCCGATTATTTTTTATTTATATCTGCCTTCATTAATATTTAATTTTTAATTAAAATTAAAAAATTCTCTGACAAATTTTGTCGATTAATTTTTCAAATTAATTTCATTCAAGCCATTTTATTTAATTTAAATTTTTCATTAATTTTACATCACATTCTCATAATAAGTTCAATGTAATTTCAGATTTGATATAGTAAACCCAAATTCGTTATAAAAATTACGAGAAATTACATTCAATTTTATTCACTAGCTTTTGCATAATAATTATCACTGCTAAAAATTATGAAATATATCTGTTTCAGATAAAAAATAGCAGTTATTAATTTTATTTTAAATTACTTCTTCGCAATTGCGATTCAAAATTAATAAATAAATAAAAGTAGAAACAATAAGATTAAAAACTGAAATTACTAGTCCACAAAAATTCCAAAAAATCAAAAAATTATTTTCCAAATAATCGAAAAATAAAAGTAAAAACAATAAAATTAAAATTTATATTTAATATATTTGATATATTGAACCCAAATTCGTTATAAAAATGACGAAAAATTACATTAAATTTTATTCACTATCTTTTGCATGACAACCATCACTGCTAAAAATTACGAAATTTATCTGCTCCAAATTCAATACAGCAGTTATTAATCTCAATTACTTTTTCGCAAATTCAAGCCAAAATTGATAAAAAATTTAAATCAAAAACAATATAATTAAAAACTAAGATTACCACAAAATCCACAAAAATTGCAAATAATTGAACAATTATTTTCCAAACAAGAGAAAAATAAAAGTAAAAAATAAAATAAAAAACTGAAATTACCAGTCCACAAAAATTCCAAATAATAAAAAAAATAAAAGTAAAAACAATAAAATAAAAAACTGAGATTACCAGTCCACAAAAATTCCAAATAATTAAAAAATGAGCCTATTAAATCATGAATAAAATTTATGTTTCAGCGTAATGAGACCAGGAGACTCGCCGCCGCCGCTTTCAACGACAATTCCCTCGGGATACGACATTACCGACAACGCGAGCCTTGCGGGAAGAAATGCCATCATTCCAGCCGCAATAACGACGAGCGTAAAGCCATTACATCCGGAAGGCGAGAGCGATATCGAGGAGGCAGTTCCAATAGTCCACAAAAGTCTTCCGACGCCGGAACCGCAGCCGAAGATCGAGAAAAATGGGCTTGATCACAAGCTCATCGAGGAGAAGAAACACGTTCACGATCCTGACGACGATCCTTGCATCGTCAAGTGCGTTTACTTCGCTCAACAATGTTGCGAATGCACAATCCTGTAAATTTACTGTAAACCTTGTAAAATTGTCTCGCTATTTTGCGTTTCGAGCTACAAACAGGCGATAATTTCACGAGCAAACGGAAATTGCGATCGGAGCATTTTAAGAGGCTGAAATTGCATCACGAAAAACGTCTCTAAAAAATCTACGACAACAATTTCAACTGCAAATGATTCTGCAGTAAATGCAACTTACATCGAGTAAATCTACGCAGAAAAAAAAAAAGAGTTTTTCAAGCGTTACAGATTTTGTAGTGAACACATTTTTAATCGAGTAAATCTAGGCAGAAAAATAGAGTTTTCTGAATGTATCGATTGATGGGCAATTTTAGGAATTCGGTATGAAATTGTGTGAAAATTGATTTAGTTCTGTGGGGAATTTTTGTGAGAAGCGTATAATAATGTGCGAACGCATGTTGAATTTAATCTGTAAAGCAATGTTTTAGTATTTTTGTGTTAGAAAGGTTTTTTTTTAAGCTTCTAACTTAGACTGAAAATACGCGATTTCTGCTAAAATGTTCCTATGATATTATATTTATTTTTCAGCGGAAATTTTTATTGCCGCGATTTTATCTGAAATAAAATCTCTGCTGAAAATTGAAGATTTATGGTATTTTAAAAGAATTTGAATGCAGAATTTAGTTCATTAAATTTAATGAACTAGAAGCAAATATCGAAATATTTTTGTAGGAAACGAGATTTTAACGAGATTTGCACGAAAATTTCCTATATTATTACGTTAATTTTCATCAACAAAATTTTTACAGCTTAGACAAGCGAAGAATCCTACTATTGTATAAATATTCTTTATAGTTTTGCTATAAACACTGTTAATAAATTGATATTACGCGGCAGCTGTGATTAGCACAAAATCGTCGCTTTGAATGAGCAAAGTTCTACATTTTTAACGATTGTTAAGTAGAAATGAAGGCTATTTTCTATTTAAAAAAAAAACATTTTTCGAAGCGTTACAGATTTTATAGTGAACGCATTTTGTATCGAGTGAATCTACGCAGACAAAAAAAAACAGTTTTCTGAATGTATCGATTGATCGCCATTTTTAGGAATTCGATAAAAAAATGTTGTGAAAAGTGATATACTTTTGAAAGGAATTTTTGTGAGCGATGTTTAAAATAATATGCGCTTGCATATTGAATTTAATGGGCATCTTTAAAGCAATATTTTACTATTCGTATTAGAAACGATTTTTTTTATGTCTGTATTTGCATGCTAAAAAGTTTCGTTTAAAATTCGCGGTTCAAATTCGATCTGAAAAAAATATTTCTGCTAAAAGTGGTTCAAAAATTAATATTCTTTCATAAGAAATTTAAATTCAGAAATTGACAACATTAAATTCAAAGCTAATATCGAAATATTTTTGTACAGGAAACGAGATTTTCGCCAAAATTTCCCATATTATTACGTTAATTTTCATCAACTCAATTTTTACAGCGTAGACAAGCGAAGAATCCTACTATTGTATAAATATTCTTTATAGTTTCATTATAAATACTGTTAATAAATTGATATTATGCGGCAGCTGTGATTAGCACAAAATCGTCGCTTTGGATGAGCAAAGTTCAACATTTTTAACGATTGTTAAGTAGAAATGAAGCCTTTTTTCTATAGGAACGAATCCCAGAAAAAAAGTAAATCTACGCAGAAAAAAAAAACATTTTTTCAAGCGTTACAGATTTTGTAGTGAACGCATTTTGCATCGAGTGAATCTACGCAGAAAAAAAACAGTTTTCAAAATGTATCGATTGATCGCCATTTTTAGGAATTCGATTAAAAAATGTTGTGAAAATTGATATACTTTTATAGGGAATTTTGGTGCAATATTTTACTATTCGTATTGAGAACGATTTTTTTTAAATTCGTATTTACGAACTAAAAAATTCGTTCAAAATTCACGATTTCTGCTCAAATTTTCCTACAATATTATCTTCATTTTTCAGCGTACGTTTCATCGTCACAATTCGATCTGAAAAAGATATTTCTACTAAAAATGTTTTGAAAATTAATATTCTTCTATAAGAAATTTGATGCTTAAATGAACACCATAAAATTTACAGCCAATATCGAAAAATTTCCTATATTATTACGTCAATTTTCATCCAATAAATTTTCACGGCGTAAACACGCGAAGAATTCTATTATTGTACAAATATTCTTTATAGTTTCACTATAAATACTGTTAATAAATTGATATTACGCGCAGCTGTGATTATCACAAAATCGTCGCTTTGAATGAGCAAAGTTCAACATTTTTAACGATTGTTAAGTAGAAATGAAGCCAATTTTCTATAGAAAAGAATGCCAGAAAAAAGGACTACGCGAGAATATTGAACTGAAATTTAACCGCGTATTAATCAACAGAAACGTGAATATTTCGAGTATTCATTGCGAAAAAAAATGTGTCGATTTGAATGTGTAAACACATTCCGTCCAGAATTTCCAATCGATGGGATCAATCGTAACGATAAACTGTTTCAATTATTATAAGAGAGTGATAGATTTATTGGGAAACGACGAATGTATGTAAAATAGAAACCTGCAATGCTTTTTTTTTATGACGAAAGAAATTTTTATGTAACAAAAGTTAATAAGTTTTATTGTATATTTTTACCTCAATGGTAATTACAATTCTATTATATTCGTACCACCGTGAATTTTTCATAATTATCGAGAGTGTGTGATTTTCCTAGAATGCAAACAATTTTTTTTTTCTTTCACCTGCAAAATTGCGCCTTTTTCCTATAATTTCTACAATTTTTCGCCATCTCCGCAATTTATTGTATTCATATTATTAAATATGCGGTAAATGAACGGAATGGCAATTTTTCGGAATAAAACTAATCGAAATATCGAGAAGTAAGCGGTAAAAATAATTTCATAACATCAATTAGCTCTTTTTATTTAAATGAAAATTAATCATTTTCTCGCACGATGCGAGAAAAAAAATGTTTAAATATTTTTTATTCAAATATTGCCTCAACCGGAAGTGAATTAACGTCCAATTTTAACGTGCATTTCACTCATTCTTTCTCCTGAAATATATTTACATGGCGTTGTATAATCGAGACGTGGGTGAGAAATTCTTTTTTATTTTTCCCTCTTCATCATCAATCAACGCGATTTCGCGGCCACGTCCAAAAAATTCTCCTTAATCGCTAGATAATATCTTCGAATCGTATTACTTATTTACAAATGAATTAAACTCGATTTACGCTTGAAACGTTCCGGAGAATAAATTCATAAAAACGTTCGTTAGGCGCTAATCGCTCAATATCCGCTTTCATCACTTTTTATAAGCTAGAAAAAAAAGCTCCGGAACTTTCTCCATTTTTTCGTACAATTTTGCATCGATTTACCGCATGAAAAACAAATCAGCACGTGATTTTTTGCTGTTTTGCCGAAAAATAAAAAACGCTCTGTGAAAGAGCAAAACGATTGTCGAATTTCCACATCAAGATATACATGAGATATATCTCAAATATATCGAATATATTTCGACGAAAAATTCGGTTACATATGAAATATATGTAAACGAAATCTGTTTTTGGTATAAAAACCAACGAAAAATTTTCTAGGTGTTCGATATATTTTTTAGATATATTTAAAGTTTATTGGGATTTGCTTTCGAGTATTAACGATGCAATTAATCGTACGATACGAGTGCTTGGAATTTTTTTTTCGACGTTTATGCTTTTTAAGGAGGTTGGAACGATTCACAATAATGAAATGAGTGCTAATGATTGTAAATCGTTAATACGAATTTTTATACATCAATTGACTATTGTTAATGGTGCTTTGCATTGAAATCGATATCTTTGGCTCAGAAAAACATTAATTTCATTGGATTTACAAAAATATTAAGCGGTTTATGCTCATTTTTAGAAAAGTGCATATTTGCTCAGTTTTTGAAATGAATAACCCCGATTTTTTGCTCGATTGTTATGGATCACGATTCATTCTGTTCCTTGAAAGATGCTCTATAATTTCACCATCTCGATATTTGATAATATTTCCCATTCAAAAATTACAGCCATTTGGTTACCCATCAATAAAGATTTCATCGTAAACAAACAGCTGTCATTTTTAAATGGGTATTACTATCAAATATCTGGACGGTAAATGCGTAAAGCATTTCTCAACGAAGAGAATGAGCCATAATACATCAAAATCAAGCAAAAAATACGGACTATTCTCTGAAAAATCTGACTGAATGCGGGCCTTTTCGAAATTTAGCATAAATCCGTTAATGTTTTTGGAAATCGGGTGGAATTAATTTTTTTCTTAGTAGAAGACATATGCAGCTATAAAAATTACCATCGATCATAATCAATAGATCCATGAAAGTTTGCCTAAATAAAATAATAAATTTAGCACTTTTTTGAATAGTGTTTAGCGGTCCAACCTTTTTAACGACGAAACTTTTCCGTTACGTTAAATAATAACGACTAGACTTTATTCGTAACTACTGGTAGGTCGCGATGGGCAGCCCCAAACCTACGCACACTCACATTCTCCTACTAAATGATTACGTACTTTCTCTAACGATCATTTACCACGTGGAAAACTCCGTATGAAATATCGTTCGGTTAAATCCTCGAGTACCAACGATTTTGTGCTGGCGATAACAATGTGAACACTTGCGAGAGTTGGGATAAATCTTCGCTTAAAATTACGGCGTAATTTTGGAAAATTAGCCTGTTAAGTTATTTTTCCCGAATCGAAAGTTTCGAGACGTAAATTTGAAATATTTCTCGATTGGATAAAAATCTGGAAAAAAAAATCGAGCACGTAAATACTGCCGAAAAGATCGATTTTGCATAATAACGATTCCAAAATTTTATCAACTAATTGATGAAATAAATTTTTCCATCAAATCAGCTGACAACTTTTTTGTTCATTTACAATGATTCGTTATTTTTTTGCTGCAATTTATTTACTGTCAATTTCTGTTAAAATTAGTCGAAATTCTGAATTCATCAAAAAATTAATTTAACAAATTAGTTTCCAGGCAAACTAATATTTTGGATAAAATGATTCGTTTATTCTTCTGAATACTTATGAATTCTTTCATATTTTTAAATACACTTTGAATTTCGTGTTTTTTTTTTCGCACATTTTTCTATATAAACCAAAGAATTCAAAGGAAATTTTAACAATCTGAAAAAATTCATACCGTCTCAGAAAAATCAGCGAATCATTTTGGCAAAAAAGAAAAGTTGTGTTAATTTATTTTAAGAAAATGATTTCTTTATTTTACTGAGTAGTTATGAATTTTTCCACATTTTCAAATTTCCTTCGAATTTCGTATTTTTCCACACATTTATTTTATATAAACAAACAAATATATTCCCAAGCAGATTTAAAAAATCTGAAGAAATTCATATGTATTCGAAAAAATGAGCGAATCATTTTCGTAAAAAACAAAAGTTCGTTTTTCCGGTGAATTTGTCAACCAATTGTTTTTTATCAATTGACAATTTTGACAATATTATTATGCAAAATTGATTTTTTCAGTATATTCAATAAGTATACTTTTTTTAAGATTTTTATACCATCGAAAAGTAATTGCAATTTTTTGTCTAATTTCTTTCGAACTCGTGCGAAATTAACACCAAGCGACAAAATTAGCTAAATATGTTTTATAAATTCGGCAAATTATTGAGAACGTTTTGGTACTCGAATATTTAACTCGTCTCGATGAAGATCTCTGTAAAATTGCTAATATCGTATGAGCAGAGAGTACAATTCCTTGGAAAAGAAGAAAAAGCCTATAAGTACATATTTATTATCGTGTTGAATATCGCGATCGGACGGGGCTATCGAGAGAAACTCTCAAATCGTATATCCTGTTATGAGTCGTAAACCGGAAGTGGATGACCCTCGGAATTGAAGATCCATTTGTCCAAGTCTATCGACTGTTTCGTGTCGTCGAAGAGCAAATACAGGTACTTAAGAGTCTCCGCATACCAAAAACTTTCGGTCATGTCTCGCGGTCGCGTATTTTGCGTACTTCGCACGTTTCCGATGCTCGTATATCCGTTTTCCACTTTGGTATAATTTTCAAAACCCTGAAGCAACAAAATTTCATGTTTTTATTTCATGTTTTTTTTCCGTGAATTAAATTATTCTTTACAAAATAGATGAAAAGCTGCAAAATGAAATTTGCGCATTGCTTTTTTACTTTTTATTTTATTTTTTGCTTTTTTTACAAAGCTATTTTTATAAGTATAATTTTTTGAACCCTGAAGCAACAAAATTTTACATTTATCACTTTAAAATCGTTCACGGAATCTGCAACATGTTTTTTTCGTAAATTGAATTATTCCTTACAAGGCAGATAAAAAGCTGCAAAGATAAAATCTGCAGATTGATTTTTAATTCTCTTTTGCTTTTATTTTTACGAAGCCATTTCTACAAGAATAATTTTTTAAACCCTGAAGCAACAAAATTTCACATTTATCACTTTAAAATAGTTCACGGATTCCGCGACATGTTTTTTTTTCGTAAATTTAATTATTCTGTACAAAATAGATGAAAAGCTGCAAAGATGAAATTCGCAAATTGCTTTTTTATTTTATTTTTTGCTTTTTTTTTTTACAAAGCTGTTTTTATGAGTATAATTTTTTAAACCCTGAAGCAACAAAATTTTACATTTATCACTTTAAAATCGTTCACGGAATCTGCAACATGTTTTTTTTTCGTAAGTTAAATTATTCTTTACAAAACATATGAAAAGCTGCAAAGATGAACTTTGCAAGTTGCTTTTTAATTTTTTTTTTGCGTCAAAATCGTCAAAAATCTAACTTTATCGCATTAACTTTTGCAAGACTTGAGATATCAAGCTCAAATTTAGTATGTAAACAAAATAAAACTCAGCCATGTTTATCTATTTATTTAAAACAAGAATTTAAGGTTGTATTTTGCGTCCATCTTTCACAAAAACGTGAATTAAATTGATTTTCCGTCGGCCAAATTAATTATTCTTTTCAATTTACCTGAAATATTTGCCAGCCCCAATCCTGATAAGTTTTGTTGCCCGTCAAGTACCACATATAGAATAGACTTTCAATGAATTCGGGCCGCAGCAAATTATGCGCGTCATTGGATTTAACGTACATGTCCATTTGATTTTCTTCCTCCATTTTCTAAAAAAAAAAAAAAAAATTAAGTTAACCATCATAAAAATGCAAGTTACAAGTAGAAGATACGTTTTCACAATTTTTCAATTACCTGCATTACATTAAAGTATGTAATTTCCGGAGAGAGAAAAGTAGGTTGAATCGCATAAGTTTGATAACAAGTGCGAAGAAGTTCCTTAGCTAAATCCATGTGTTCGGAAAGTAAACCATGATGAACACCCAAAGCAAGAGTTCCGCTGAGATAGCAAGTCAAATGATCCTGAATTTTCAATTAAAAATCATCGTCACAGCGGATAATCGATATATAAGAGCGATTTTTCTAAAATGGACCATTAAAATCTTACCATTTTGGGCTTCATGTCTTTAGAAGCTCCCACGAGTTCCGAAATAAATAGAAAATTGTTCGGCGCTGTTTTTCTCACGAGATGCTTTTGCGTACCGGAAATTCCGGCCATATAATCGTCTCGCAAACTGAGGAAAAAAATGTTTTATTCATTTCATCGAATGATGCCGCAAATTAATTTATATTTTGTGTGTGTGTTTTTTTTATTTTGACGTGTGATTTTGACCAGATTATCAAAAACCTTAAAAAAATACGTTTTCGACTCATTTTCGTTGCCAATAAAAATTTAAAAAAATTTTAAACCGAGAAAAAGTGGAATAATTAAAATCAATTATATTTAGCTACTTTAGAATTTTCATTATTATCTTTGCATCATTATATGAATTATTATTTAATTGTAAATTATGCTCTATACTTTTCATGATTTTAGCGACTATTTTTATTTTCATTGCTTCTCATCATTACATCATGTTGAGTTCGATTAATCGAAAAAAATTCGAAATCGATCTTGTCGATTTCGAATTTTTTAATTCGGTGAATCCGAAATTGAAAATAATGCTGTATTAACAATACTGCAAATTACTTCATATTTTAAATGTGTGAGCATCATATGAAAAAAATCATATTCAGTTACTTTACAATTTTAATTATTATCTTTGCATTATTATATGAATTATTAATATTTGATTGCGAATTATGCTTTATACTTTTCATGATTTCAGCGACTAGTTTTATTCGCATTGCTTCTCATCATTGAATCATATTAACGAAAGCCAATGAAAAATAGAATTTTCCACTATTTAATAACGAAAAGTGAGACGAATATCGTCATGTTAATTATCGATGGAGGAACTTACTAGTCAATAGTTTTTCCCGTTTGCAGCCACTGCTTGAGAAGATACTCGTAATAACTGTCGCCACGAGCACCGAGTGTTATTACCGCATATTCTCTAAATTGGCCGGTATTGGCATTTATAAATATCGGTACTAGGCCGTCGTATTTTTCTAGATTGTGGACATGTTCGGAAACTTTTGCAGCCGCCGCCTGTTGATGAAGATTTCTCGTAAATTTGATGTTCATTTATCTCCTTCTCCTCATTTTAAGGCTATTTTACTACACATTACGTTCATTTTTTTTTTTTCACTTGTTTTAACGTTATTTTATTTAATTTTACGTTCATTAATCGCAGTTTCCTTCTTTTCACGCTATTTTGCTTTATTTGACGTTAATTTCTCCTCTTCTCCAAGTTTTAATGCTATTTTACATTATTTAACGTTAATTAATCTCCTTCTCCTTGTTTTACCGCTGTTTCACTTTCGTTGATGTTCATTACTACTTTTCTCTTCATTTTTACGCTATTTCACTTAATTTTACGTAAATCGACTAAAAATGAGACTTCTTTTTTTTCATTTTAACGGTTTTTTTACTTAATTTAATGTTCATAACTTCTTTTCTCTTTATTGTAACGCTATTCAACTTAATTTTACGTTCATTATTCTCATTTTTCGCATTTAAACGCTATTTGACTTGATTTGATGATTATTACTCGCTTTTTCCTTGTTTTTACGCTATTTCTTTTTATTTTACGTTCATTACTCTCCTTTTTCTCGTTTTAACGCTGTTTTACTTAGTTTTACGTCCATAACTCTTCTTATTTATTTATTTATTTATTTATTCAGTACGGGCACAGACCCAATTACAATTGCGAAGAGTCGAAAATCCCCGCAAAAAAACACGTAGTCGAATATCACGATGATTGTACCGTAAAGCACACAGCGAGTTTATTTTACGTTCATTACTCTCTTTTTCCTCGTTTTAACGCTGTTTTACTTCGTTTTACATCCATAACTTTTCTTATTTATTTAATTATTTATTTATTTATTTATTTATTTATTTATTTATTTATTTATTTATTCAGTACGGGCACAGACCCAATTACAATTGCGAAGAGACAAAAATCTCCGCAAAAAACACGTAGCCGAATATCACGATGATTGTACCGTAAAGCACACAGCGAGTTTATTTTACGTTCATTACTCTCTTTTTCCTCGTTTTAACGCTGTTTTACTTAGTTTTACGTCCATAACTTTTCTTATTTCTTTATTTATTCATTTCTTTATTTATTTATTTATTCAGTACGGACACAGACCAAATTACAATTGCGAAGACACAAAAATCCCCGCAAAAAACACGTAGCCGAATATCACGATGATTGTACCGTAAATCACACAGCGAAACTTAATCTCTAAGATATATTTTCAAAGAATAATACAACATATCATAGCAGCAGACTGAAATATACACACGCTAGTATAAAAAATAAAGAATTTCAAGAAAGATACAGAATATAAACCGCTCAAAAATGGTAACGACGACAATGTTGAATATAAAAAAGATCTGAAACGCTCCAATGGAAGATTCTTCTCATTGTAACGCTGTTTTAATTTACCTCGAATCTCGGTTGTCCAGTGCTGCGACTTAGATCCCTAAATTCCAACTGAATCGAAGTGACTTCGCTGGTGCTGCTATCGGGACCCCATTTCGGACTATGTGCGCTTCTCGTGCCGAGATTAACGTCAGAAAATGGAACTCCCGACCTCGTTAAAAACGCGGGCAACGAACGGTCGCCCAAATCCGTCTAAAACAATTTTTAAATCGAATTCTTGAATTCCGACTTGAAAAAAAAATGATCTATTAAATAAAAACGAACACTCACGGCCTTTTCTAGAAATAATTTGTCACCCGATAGATGATACGCTGCTAATAAACCTCCTAGCACTCTAATGGTAACTTCGAATAAATTTACATCCTTATTGTTACTAAAATCTAAACGTTCCTCGACCCAAGCTCGCGCCTCTGCAAATTCTGCAAAAGTGTTGTAATTATCATTATTATTCCAATTTTTAGATATTTTACATTTCTGTAAGCATATCTTTTTTTTTCGCACCTTTAGACACTTTTAATTTTACTCCCAATTTCATAAAATTTACAGTGTAATTTAAAAAAAAAGTAAATAATTATTTACAGTGCCGAAAAAATATTAGGTTTTGTTTTGGAATTGAAATAATGGATCTATATTTCACTCTGAATTTTATCGAACTTACAGCTTAATTTGAAAAGAGTAAATAATAGTTTACAGTATCAAAAAACAAAATTAGTTTTTATACACTGAATAAATGGATCTATAATTTTTTTATTTTGTATTTAAAAAAAGTAAACAATAATTCAGTGTAGAACAAAATATTCGCTTTTTTTTAGATTGAAAGAATGGATCTATATTTTACTCTCAATTTTATAAAACTTACAGCGTAATTTAAAAAAAAGTAAATAATAATTTACAATGTTAAAAAAAAATTATTATTATTTTTAAATTGAATAAATGAATCTATGATTTTTTTTATTTCTCATTTAGAAAGATAAACAATAATTTACAGTGGCGAAAAAAAACATTAGTTTTTTTTTTCAAATTGAATAAATGATTTTATTATTTTTATTTATTCTTCATTTCAAAAAAGTAAATAATAATTTACAGTGTCAAAAATATCAGTTTTTTTTTAAATTGAAGGAATGCATCTATTATTTTTTTGAGGAGACTCTTTCTATTATTTATTGGATCAATCGTGTTATTTATTATCTATTGGCAAGTAAATTTACCTTTGTTTAAGCCCATTATATACATCGTATCGAGCGAATCGACGATTGTAAGACCGAGACCGAACCAATCGTGATATCCTTTGGATATTGGCTTGACATTGTCGTGTCCCCAAGCAAATTTCTTGTATCCCTCCCACGAATGCTTAAATGCTTTTATCACAGCTTCTTGTCTAGGATTTTGAGGACCTGTTCAAATACAGTTCAGGGAATTAAACATTTTTCATTTCCTGACTCATAAATATCAATTTAAAAAAAGTTTTAATCAGTATTGCAGCAAAAATTATTTACATAATAAAACTTTTCCAAATTTTGCTACAATTTCCTTTCAGTAAATATAATTTCTCCTAATTTAAACAAATCTCATTACAAATTATATAAAAAATTGGAGGAAAAAGTTGGAATATATTTATTTGAATTTTACTGGAATTATTCATTTAAAAAACAAATTTTTAAATCTGCTTTTTGAAGAATTAAAACTTACCGCTAAATTTCATTGCATGAGGTTTGGGTTGAGGAGGTTCTCCAATCTGATCGTCATCAACCTGATTGATTTCTGGCTGAAATTCTGGTTCCTCGATTACTTCTCCGCCGGCTGCAGCTCCGACGCCTTGTTCGCCATTTTCCACAAGCAATTCTTCAGGCAATTTGTTGCCCTCATATTTCTGTGTCTCAGGCACTATTTTTGCATTTTCATAATCTCCCTCATTCTCCAATATCGTATTTTTTGTCTGTCCAGGGAGTAAATAAAACGTCACTAACAAAATGGTCATGACGACAAAGTAAACGACATTTCTTTGGAACCTGGAAAGTTGATTCCATTGCTGCAAAATAAAGAGCAACAAAATTAAAATTTTCTATCAAATACATAGATTCTTTTTGTAGGCAAATGAATACAAAAAATTTGCTGCAGAAGTGAACAATATACAAAAATTGCAATTTTATGATAAAATGCAATTTCATTTGGATTTTCCAAATCCTAAACATCATAAAGATTGCAAAAGCTCTTTAATTGGATATATTTGTGACAATTTTATAATTAATGATTTAAAATTCAAGAAATCCAAATGCAACAGATTTTTTTACCTCCATTTTTACTTGCAATTTCATGAAAATTGGACAATTTTTTTGCAACTCTTAATTGCATATGCATTTGCGTATTAAAGAAATTATTTTAGATGAAAATATGTCATCAGAATCAGAAGATTCCAAAAACTTTGATCAGTGTCAATTAACGACTTTATCTCAACAATAATCCAAATAAATAAGTGAAAATCATATGATTAATTCTAAAAATTCACAAAATCCAAACCAACAGATTTTCATATCTCATTTTTTTTTTCATGCAATTTCATTCTGATTAATCTAATTTTATTTGTATTTTTTTAGCAAAGTGTCAATTAGCATTTTTATCTTAATATTAATCACAACGAGTGAAGATCACATAATTGATTCTAAAAATTTGCAAAATCCAAACCGACAAATTTTCCTTCCTCTTTTTTTTCCTCGTAATTTCATTCCTATTGAAAATTTATTTTTGCAACCTTCAATCAAATATGCATTTGTGTACAAAAAAAATGATTATATATTACGATAAAAAGTCATTTTAATTTTTTAAGCACAGCCAATCAAAAGCCACCTAAAACTTCAAAAAATGTCAATTAGCGACTTTACCTCAACATTAACCCAAATAAATTAGTAAAAAACCTACAATTAATTTCCAAAACTCACAAAATCCAAATGCAACAGATTTTCATTCCTCATTTTCTTTCCCGCAATTTCATTCCAATTAAAAATTTTTTTTGCATCGTTCATAAAAATACATATTTGTGTATAAAAAAATGATTATAGGTTACAATAAAATGTCATGTTTATTTTCCAAGCACAGCCAATCAAAAACCACACAAAACTTCAAAAAGTATCAAATTGCGACCTCATCTTATTTTTATTTTTTTTATTAAACCTTATCGAAAATTAAAAAAAATTATTAACAGATGATGAAAATTTTTGTTTTCTCACCCGCCAAAGACTTTTGGAAGTTCCTCTGGTGAAAGATCCGCCCTCGTTAATGCTCAAACTGATGTAATCAGTTTTTCCAATATCTCTCGGTGACAACATGATTCTTAAGAGGTTTCCGCCGATACGCGGTTTCCGGGAGGTTAGGTGCACCAGGAGTCGAGGCAAGATCTAGGAGGCGGCAGAATCTCCGACTCTCGATCGCGCAGCAGCACCGACACCTTTTTCAAACCCCACATTTATGATATCCTACTCGAAACTCTCTTTAGACACGTCATGAAGACGTATCGAGTTTACGATCAACACGTTAGAGATATTATCGGTGTCAAAGGTTGTGCACTGTGTGCCGCCGGTTCCGCTGTCACTCCGGCAGGCACACCCCAACTTTACCCCTCGCTGCCGCCTCTATTGGCAAACTTTATCAAAGGGGTTGTCCGTGTACACCACGGTGTACTTCCCGTTGCTTCACCAACAAGACAAACAACCGGAACTTACACGTTGCCAAACTTCCACGCCACTGGCTGCATGTCGCTGTAATTGCGGTTCACCGAATTCGCCGTAAGTATGCGAAATTTCAATGTTTCAGAACATTCGATTTTTTGTGAATTTCGGGATAAAGTCGAGGCCTTAAATTGATTTTTTGTTATTGAATTGTGATTTCCAAAGTTTTTTTAAGCAGAAATGTTGAATAAAAGATTGGGTGATAATTGGTGACGTTACTCGGTCGGTAAGTTTATCGGTTCTTCATGTGTGTATACAATGCGATTTTTTGTTGTTGTTAATTTTGTGATGAATCATTGCGTGAAATTCATGCTTGTTTGGAAACTTTGATTTAGACGGTTTTTGTAAGCAGAAATTTGGAATAAAAGCTTAGGTGATAATTGGTGACATTATCACCTGAGTGATACCGGTCACCGGTCGGTAACTTTATCGGTTCTCCGTCAGTGTGTATACATTTCGAATTTTGTTTGGAAATTTGGTAATCAATCGTTGCGTGGAATTTATCCTTGTTTGTCAATTTTTAATGAAAAAGTTTTTGTAAGCGGAAATTTTTAATAAAAGCTTAGGTGAGTTGGGTGACATCACTCGGTCGGTAACTACACCCATACCACATCATTAAAATGCAATACCGACTGAGCTCCATGATTGGAAGATAGATAACGTCATCAAAGATCGTTATTAACAAAAATCAATAATACAATTTTTTTTAAACTATCGCCTTCAAACTTCTTCGGCGTTCGCGTCAAGGCGGATTGTAAAAAAAGAACAACCACCCCTGGTGGCGCGCGCGCGCGCGCAATTCGACAGAGAGTTTGAGAAAAGAGAAAGAGACAAAAACATAGTTGTCGAACTCCGGGAGTTTTGCGGCGGGTGGCGCCCTGGCGGTGGTCTTATCGACGGGAACCACTTATTACCGACCGAGCAGTACCACAAAACCAATACGCAATACCGACTGAACTCCATAAGTGGAAGAGAGACAAACGCCATCACCGATCCTTATCAAAAATAAATGAATAATAAAGTTAAACAAAGAACCACCGCATTCAAACGTCTTCAGCGTTCGCGTCGCGACGTATTGCAAAAAAAAAGCACAACCACTCTCGGCGGCGCGTGCGCGCGCGCATTTCGACAGAGAGTTTGAGAAAAGAGAAAGAGACAAAAACATAGTTGTCGAACTCCGGGAGTTTTGCGGCGGGTGGCGCCCTGGCGGTGGTCTTATCGACGGGAACCACTTATTACCGACCGAGCAGTACCACAAAACCAAAACGCAATACCGACTGAGCTCCATAAGTGGAAGAGAGACAAACGCCATCAGAGATTCTTATTAAAAATAAATGAATAATAAAGTTAAACAAAAAACCACCGCATTCGAACGTCTACGGCGTTCGCGTCGCGACGTATTGCAAAAAAAAAAAGCACAACCACTCTCAGCGGCGCGTGCGCGCGCGCATTTCGACGGAGAGTTTGAGAAAAGAGAAAGAGACAAAAACATAGTTGTCGAACTCCGGGAGTTTTGCGGCGGGTGGCGCCCTGGCGGTGGTCTTATCGACGGGAACCACTTATTACCGACCGAGCAGTACCACAAAACCAATACGCAATACCGACTGAGCTCCATAAGTGGAAGAGAGACAAACGCCATCACAGATCCTTATTAAAAATAAATGAATAATAAAGTTAAACAAAGAACCACCGCATTCAAAAATGATGAAAAAAAAAAAGCACAACCACTGTCGGCGGCGCGTGCGCGCGCGCATTTCGACAGAGAGCTTGAGAAAAGAGAAAGAGACAAAAACATAGTTGTCGAACTCCGGGAGTTTTGCGGCGGGTGGCGCCCTGACGATGGTCTTATCGACGGGAACCACTTATTACCGACCGAGCAGTACCACAAAACCAATACGCAATACCGACTGAGCTCCATAAGTGGAAGAGAGACAAACGCCATCACAGATCGTTATTAAAAATAACTGAATAATAAAGTTAAACAAAGAACCACCGCATTCAAAAATGATGAAAAAAAAAAAGCACAACCACTGTCGGCGGCGCGTGCGCGCGCGCATTTCGACAGAGAGTTTGAGAAAAGAGAAAGAGACAAAAACATAGTTGTCGAACTCCGGGAGTTTTGCGGCGGGTGGCGCCCTGGCGGTGGTCTTATGTGCTCGGGACCGCGGGTGTCGGCCATATTTTCTCTCGTGGTCGCTCGGGTGTCTCGCCTACGTGTGTTGAGCTCTCTGTTCGGCGTAACGAACGGACCGAATATATTGGTGATGCTACGAGCGAGTCAAACGGTTTCCGTGTTTAATTAACAAAAGCGAGTTTATTAAGTGGGGAAAATGCCCAAACGAAACAACAATTCATTAGGAAGACGCGCTTACGGCGGGAAGCCCTACGACGCAAACAACGTGAGTACCTTTTTCTCTTTGGCATTGAGAGACAGAGAGAAGACCTCCCGCGATATAGAAAACCCTCAGCAGTCCCTCTTTCTCCCACCACCCGAAACAACCCATTTTTTATCCCACTCTCACTCGCGTCTTTTTACCACACGTTTTAACCGATCAGTTTTTTTCCCATATCTTATTCCGAACAAGGTTCTTCACTAACACAAGCGCGCGCGCGCGCCAAACTTCTCGCCCGCCTTTCCCAAAATAGATATTCTACCACCAATAACCGCGTAATCAACGCGATAACGAAATTATGTAGACGCACCTGCAACTGCATTACCTCATTGCCTCTATTTTTTCATAATAACGACTATTGTCAATATCACTCTTCGATATTATCGACTACTTCAGTTTTTGGCTTACGTCGAGTTTGCGTGGATCGTAGGAATGAATGTCGAGAGTGCGAGATGATTTTTTTATTTGGAGTTGCTATCGTCAGGTTTTTGTCATTTTGAGATAGATGGAAGATTCTGGGATGAATTCGGAGAGAATGTGCTTTTTTTTAAAGGCGATCGTCAAGTTTTTGTCATTTTGAGATGGATGGAAGATTCTGGGATGAATTCGGAGAAAATGTGCTTTTTTTAAATGTCAGTCGTCCAGTTTTTGTTATTTCGTGATCAACGATATCCTCTGAGATAAATGCGGGGAGAATGTGCTTTTTTTTAAAGGCGATCGTCAAGTTTTTGTCATTTTGAGATGGATGGAAAATTCTGGGATGAATACGGAGAGAATGTGCTTTTTTTAAAGTCAATCGTCAAGTTTTTGTCATTTTGAGATGGATGGAAGATTCTGGGATGAATTCGGAGAGAATGTGCTTTTTTTAAAGTCAATCGTCAAGTTTTTGTCATTTTGAGATAGATGAAAGATTCTGGGATGAATTCGGAGAGAATGTGTTTTTTTAAAAGTCAATCGTCAAGTTTTTGCCATTTTGATATGAACGTCATATTCCGAGATGAATGTAAAGAGAATGAGCTATTTTCTTTAGGCAAAATCGACATGATCATCTGCATCTGCAACTACATTACCTCATTGCGTCAATAGCGACTCTTGTCAATCTGACTCTTTGACATTATCGACTCCTTCATTTTTTTGTCTCAAGTTGAGTTTATGTGGATCGTAGGAATGAATGCGGAGAGCGCGAGATGATTTTTTGATTTGAAGTTTCTATCGTCATGTTCTTGTCATTTTGAGATGAATGGAAGATTCTGGGATGAATATGAAGAGAATGAGCCGTTTATTTGGTCAATTGACAAATTTTTCTAACTTTGATATGAGAACGTTAAGCAAGAATCAATTTTTTAAAACTCCATCACTCCAAAATGAATGTGAATAATAAGAGTCAATTTTTTTAGTCATTCGTCAAACATTTCTCACTCTAAGATAAAACCAAATCGCACATATACAGTTTTAAGCTATCGTCCAAATGTATTTCATTCCAAGATAAAATTGAGGTGACAATATTCAAGTAAAAATGACAAATTGATTTTTTTAAAAAGATTCTCCAAATTGAAATTAAAACTCACAAGTCTCAATTTTAATTTGGAGAGAAATTAAGTCTCTTATTCTGATGAGAATCTTAATTTATTAATCATATGTTATTGATGCTGTGGCCGAATTTTGTAGATGTTGAGGAAGATGATCGACTATTGGCGGCCAATTTCAAATTTGGCCGCCAATAGTCGATCATCTTCC
Source organism: Tromatobia lineatoria (assembly GCA_949699805.1). Taxonomy (NCBI): domain Eukaryota; kingdom Metazoa; phylum Arthropoda; class Insecta; order Hymenoptera; family Ichneumonidae; genus Tromatobia; species Tromatobia lineatoria. Next base: position 21,066,855 of record OX453039.1, read on the forward strand.
TCAATATTAATTCATTAATTTTCCATGGAATTTATATCACCCTGAATAAAATTGAGATTTTGGAGTCAACCGAATGTTTCTGTTGAATCTTTCAGTCGTTTGTCAAAAAAATGGCCACCAGAGTTACGGATTTTATACCGCAACGATCGTGGATAAGCAAGTGGTTCAACTCATCGGAAGATAACGGCGAAACCAACGATAACGAGAACCCTGAAGAAGGTGACACCGAGGAGGAAGTGCAACCGCCCGCGTCCAAAAGACCGAGAATTCGCATGGACGTTACGCATCCTCCTGGAACATTTTCCATTCGCGGTAGAAGCACTGAAGCGAACAATGATAATCATTCAAGGAAGGAACCTTTCTCACACGTCAACGAAACTGTGAGAAAACATTCTTCTTATATTTTTCCTTTTCATGAGAAACTTAACAAGATTCGTGGTAAAGAACATTTTTCAAGAATCAGATTAATATAATTGTATTATGCCGAAATTATTCTTGACTATTATTCATCTCCTTTTTTATTTTATTTAATTTTCCATATTATTTTGATCATCAATGAAGATACCATTTTTTCATACAGTTGTGCTTAGTTTTTACTCAAACTTAAATCCAATAGAAGAATCTTAACACACATTGACATTATTTGAAATATTGAGAATATTATGATATTTATTACAATTTTTTTTTCTCAATATGTTCTTCGTTTTCACTGTATTGTATAATTATGCATGGGCCTAATGTATCAAAAGTTTGATGTAAAAGGTGGTATTATGTTTTCAATAAATCATTCATTCATTCATTCATTAATCCATTAATTCATTCATTCAACAATGCAGCACCTTATTTTTATTTATTGATTGTAATATTAATGAAATCGATAATTGGACAAAATTTTGACAAAGATATTTCCAAACAATACGAAGTCTATAGTTTACGCTTGAATTAAATTGTTATTTCTACATCATAGAGGAAGCTTTGTTTTTATGAAGAAAAAAATAATTTCGATATTTTTATGTTAGAACACTTCAAATTGTCCAAAACAAAAAAAGAACGTGCGCACTTTAGCTTTCGTAAAAATGGAGATATTTCGCTAAATAATTCTTCATACGCGCGGATATTGTTAATGATGTTTGGTATCGAATTTTTGAAAAAATCGGAAGTTCGGTTCGGATTTAATGGAGTTTTGAAATTTCCGAAAAATTCACTTTTTTGCCCCAATTTTGGCAGAATATGAAATAACGACCTCAAATTTGATACATGAAATCGGTGCTATTTAGCGATGATTACTACATAGTTTCGTCATAATCTGTAATGTCCTTCAAATTTCTCAAAATCTTAACTTCAAAAGAATGATGTTTTTGCATTAACTTTAGCAAAACAAAAGATGGCGAACTCAAATTTTGTTCATGAATTAAGTAGCATTCAGCAATAATAAGTACACATTTTTGTCATAATTTGTTATGCAGTTCAAATTTGCCATAAATTTAACTAAATTAAAGCTGCAAAGCTGAACTTTGCAAATTGCTTACTCATTATTATTTTTTTTTACGAACCTTTTTCTATGAGGAAACCAAAATCAATTAACATACTTCCTCATAGTAGTTTTGTAGAAAAAACAAAAAATAATGCTGAAGCAATTTGCACTGTTCAGCTTCGCAGCGCTTTAAAAAAATTTTGCGGGAAAAAAATGTAAGTTTGTGTGAATTTTGAGCAGGGAGAAGATTTTTTGGAGCCTCCAGTGGCTGGGCCTAGCGGAGTGCGAAAATTTGTCGCGTCGACACCGGCAATAAATACCCAGAGATTAGAATTGAATTCTCTGATACCATCGCGAAATAACAGAACAACTAACGGAACGGATGACAATTCAGAATCCAGCGAAAGCACCAGCGGATGCAGTTCCCTTATTCCACAGACAAATCGACAAGAGGCACCGACTAATTCGGCGTACAACTCCAATTTGGCGAGCAGAAAGAGAATGATAGACGAAAAAATGTCCTTCAGTAAGTATTATCATCATTATCATATTTATTATTAACGATTTTATATTTTACTTTTGGTTAATAGTCTTTGATATGTCTGAAAATATTTATTAACAAGATTGATAACGTCAAAATAAACAAGTACATATTCCTCTTTTCTTAATTTGAAGGCCCTCAAAAAATAACGCTTTTTGACAAAATCATGACGAATTCATTAAAGAAAAACAGTCAGTAAACTTCAGCAATTTTCTGAAAACTTTTCGAAATTTTGAGGACCTTAAAAAAAGGTTTTTAACAAAATTTCTCCACTAATTGATAGGAAAAAATTCGATAAACTTTCGATAACTTGGGAGATGAAGTAGAGAAACATAAAAATTTCGCGGTTTATTATCATTATTCATATAAAAATTTGAAAAATACTACTACAAGTCCTAGAAAATGACTCGATAAACTCCTGGTAACTTGGAAAATAAACTAGGGACAATTTTAACAATCAATCAATATCTTCGTTATCGTAGTAATCGGTCTGTTTATTTTCAATTTAAAATAGCCCGAGAAAAAAATTACATTTTAGCAAAATTTTACCATAAATCTCTGGAAAAACTTAGAATAATCTTCGGATAACTCGCAAAATGAACTTAAAAAATGATCCGTTTAATTCATCAATAAATACAAATCCTAATAATAAAAATCCCAAAATTTCTTCGTTACCAGCTCATTACGAAAATCGCTCTGTTTATTCTCAATTTGAAAAACGTCGAAAAAAAATAACATTTTAAGAAAATTTAACCATAAATCGTTACGAAAACATAGAATAAACTTTTGATAACCCGCAAAATGAACTATATATGAAAAATATTTCATTGAACAAAATCCTAATCATATTAATCCTAAAAAAAATTTCGTTACCAGATAATTGCGGTAATCGCTCTGTTTATCCTCAATTAAAAAAAACCTCGAAAAAAAAATCCATTCCAGCAAAATTTCACCACAAATCGCCAAAAAACAGAATAAACTTCAGATAACTCTCAAAACGAACTCATAAAAAAAACAAACAAAATTTAAAAAACTATATTTCAATAAATAAAAATCCTAACAATACCATTCGCAATTTTTTTCGTTACCAGCGAATCATCTTCAATCGCCCCGCTGTCTTTTTCTGGAGAGCGGCAGTCGAGAGTCATTGAGCAGTCGTCGTCCGAGTTTCAACGCTTCGATGATGGGCAACACATTGGACCGTGCCTCATCGCTTTCCTCGCCGTTTTACACGGGAAACGTGACATTCGGCGGTGCGAACGCTTTGAGTCACTACAAGCCAAGTCGTTCGCTCTTCAACAGTACGAACGAGTTTCAATTGAAGGTTCCGCGAAGGACGAGCGTTCAGGTTAAGCCCTCGAATTCCGAGAGCATAGATTCTTCGGGTATGAGCCAAACGGCCAAGCGAATACTCGAGGCGATGGAGTATTTTTCATCGCCGATAACCGACGCCAAAAAAATACCAATTAAAAATACATCGAGTCCCTCGAGCGGCCGAAAGAGATTCCGAGAAGACGATGCTCAAGGAGCGACAGCTCGAGTCGGTCTTCGTCATTTAACGCGAGAACTTTCAGTGCCGACTGTACCGGAAATGCTCAAACTCCGAAGGCGCCAAAAGCTCCAGGACACGACATTAGCAGCGCGTAAAATCGTCTCAGCGACGAGCGGTCCTCCTTCGTCTTCATCAACTCTCGCGACCAGCGAACGCGAAGAAAATCCCAAAAATTCAGCTCCTATCGAAGAATATCAATTGCGTCGCGTTTCCTCCACAGAAAATCCCAAATTTCACGGTAAACTTCGCGGTAAATCGAAGAAAATCATCGAGGACGAAGCGCCAGCTCCCAGCGTTAATCTCCCGAGAATTTCGCTGCCAATAACGTCATTGCCGAGCTTTGAGCCACTTCCGAAATACGCGAAACCTCCGAACGTCCCGAATAACGAAATACCGATCAATTCGCCAAAGGAAACGTTCAAATTCGCGAGTCCGATCAAAATAAGCGAAGCCGCGTGGAATCTCAAGTCCATAAACAATTTTAGCTTCAGCAAACCTCTCAACGCTGAAGAGACAAGAGATTCCGACGATAATCGAGAATTGAATAATTCCTCGAAAACCGTCAGCGTCGATTCCAACTCATCCTTCTTTGCGCCACCTGACGCATGTTCCGGCAACTTTATGTGGTCGAATTCGTCGACCGCGCCGCGATTGAAGGTCAAAACGAAGCCCAAAGAAGTTAACGAGAGTAATTCGATCGTTAAAGAGGCTTTCGAACTCAAAACCGGAAGTGTCATGGACATTCTTGCGCCTAAAAGCTCCACTTCCGGTTCCTCAGACGTCGCGGTTACTTCTCCTTCGAAATCCAACTCCCACAGGGCATTCGCCGTCAAAAGTACCCGGGAAATTTGGGAATGTCTCGATTGTTACATCAAAAATGATATCACCGAGAAAATATGCGTCGCATGCAAAGCCCCGAAGCCAAACGCAACCGGAAGTGCCGTCTCCTCGTCCGTCGCGGCATTGGCCACCAACGCTGCGCCTTCGCAGCCGAGAAACGACACTTTTGGCGCGCAATTCAAAATAAACAGTAATCAGTGGGAATGTCAGTCTTGTTTGGTCAGGAATCAGCAGAACGAACCGAAATGCGTTTCTTGCACCGCTCCGAAACCTACGGAAAAATCTGACAAGACTCCGGAGGATCAGCTTCCGGTTTCCGCGGCGAAATCAACGCTTTTGGACGTTTTTAAGGCTCCCGAAGGTTCTTGGGAATGTCCCGGTTGTATGCTGAGAAATCCTGGCGCTGTGATAACTTGTCCGTGTTGCAAAGCCTCTAAACCGAGCTCACTCAAAATCAGCCCGAATAAACCGAACGAAAAGCCGAGCAAAACGGCGGAAAAAAATTCCGAGACTCATTCAAATATCATGGATAAATTCAAACCGGCGACGAGTTCTTGGGAATGCTCTTCGTGTTTGGTCAGAAACAACGACAGCGCGACCTCCTGCGTCTGCTGCTCGAACCCCAAACCCGGAAGTTCGGAGAAAAACACCGAAAAGCCTAAAAAAACGGAAACTCCGTTTTCCGCGGGTAATTGGGGCGATAAATTCAAAAAACCGGAAGGAAGCTGGTCATGTGACGCTTGTATGGTTCAGAATAAACCGGAAGTCACCGAGTGCGTCGCCTGCGGAGGTTTGAAACCCGGAACAACCGCTAAACCCGCCGCAAGCGGTTTTTCATTCGGGATTCCAACTCCTAATTCAAATTCCCAGAAATTCAGCTTTGGCATCGACAAGGCCAACGAAAAACCCGCGGAAACGAGTCAGACTTCGTCCAACGGCTTTAGCTTCGGCGCTCAAAGTTCCACCGGCGAAAATGACAGCGCGGCGAACAAATTCACCTTCGGAATTCCGAAAAACACCGAAAATACCGGTAAACCCATGGAAAATGTACCGAAAACCACGGGATTCGTTTTTGCCGCTCCGAAAACTACTGGCGAAGATCCGGGCTTCAAATTCGAAGCTAGTAAGACTAACGACGACGCGCAGACGACGAAAAATGAGGAGAAAAAGGCCGAAGCTACTTTTTCATTTGGATTACCGAAAACAGTCGAAACGCCAAAATCGGCGGAAAACAAGAGCATTTTCGGTGTTCCAACGACGGCGGCCAATGGAAAACCACATTTTGTCTTTGGTATCCCAAAGTCCGATGGCCCGGAACCGGAAGTTAGTAAATCTGCCCCGAAAATGACGTTTGGCGTTCAACCGAGCGAAAAAACGGCGGAAAAATCGTCGATTTTCGGTTCTGAAATATCGCAAACTTCGAGCGTCAAAGAAACCGAAAAATCGGATACTTTTTCAGCTAAAACAAACGCTCCACCAAGCGAACAACAACCTTCAACTTTAACCTCATCGTTATCGAGCTCAGCGTCTAATCTTCCCTCGCAAAATCGCACACCCTTCACATTTTCCGAGCCAAAGTCAAAACCCACCTCCGAATCATCGAATCTACCGAGTTTCGGCCAAAATTCCCTTTCAAACGCCGCGGCTTCTTCCAATTTCGCTAATCCAAGCAAAACCAACGAAATTACAGCTTCGGCTTCGCCGTTTGGCGTCGCGCCGAACGCATCGCCGTCTCCGTCGCTTTCCGCAACGCCTGCCGAAAAATCGGCAGCTGCGCCTTCGGTTTTCTCGGGTTTTCCCACTTTTAACTCGCCGACGCCGACTTTTGGCGCTTCAGCTTCGACGCCGAATTCGCAGTCGCTTTTCGGCGCAAATAATAGTCCGGCTCCGGTTTTCGGCGCTGGAAACGTTTCCGGGTTTGGAACGAGCGGAAATTCCGGCGAAACACCGAGCATCTTCGCTAAACCGCCGATCGCGACTGCCGCGCCTTCCAATCCGGGAATTTTCACTTTTGGCAACGCGACTTCGCAACAATCTGCAGCTGCACCTGCGCCGACGCCCGCGCCATCGTTCAGCTTCACCGGAAACACCGCGAATCCTAATTCCGCCACGAAATCGGTATTCGCCTTCGGCGGAGCTTCCGCTGCTCCGCCGCAAAACAACCCGACGAACGAATGCTTCGGTAATACTTCCGCTAATCCCGCTCCGACTTTTGGCGCACCTGCGACGCAAAATCCAACGCCGTCGCCCTTCACTTTTAACGCCCCGCCCAAACAAGATCCTCCCAGCTTTGGACAAGCCACTGGAGCGATTCCCAGCATGTTTGGCACGCAAACTGGAGTTTCCGCCCCGAGCATAGGACAAAATCAAACCGCGCAAACTCCGGCCACGGGATTCAATTTTGGAACAGCTGCAACTGCACCTGCCGCTGGAGTCTTTAGCTTTGGAAGCGGAATGGTGAGTTTTTCGAGTGGGGTTTTTGGTTTTTATTTGAAGAGGTTCGTCGGTAAGATTAAAAAATGCACAGAAAAATCTAAAATAATTTCCGCGTTGGTAGTAATTTATAAAAAAAACTCGCATGAATTTTTCGGGAATTTTCGTCTACATCGGTTACACAAAACTTACTTTTTTATGCATACATTTTAACTTTGGCTCTTATGGCATGTTTATGAATTTGAAAAAAAAATTGAAAGTATTTTTTAAAAATTTCAAATTAAAAGAAAAGAATTAATTTCACCAAATGATTACGAATTCAACGATGTAAGAATTTTTTTCGATTTATTTTTTTTTTTAATTTCGGAAATATGCCATAAGAGCCCATGTTAAAATGCATGCATAAAAAAATTAATTTTGTGTAGACCATGTAGACGAAAATTCCAAAAAAATTCATGTGATTTTGTTATGAACTATTTAAAACGCAGTAATTATTTCAGATTTTTCTGTGCTTTTTTATTTTACTGACGAATCTCTTTAAATCGTAGGATTAAGCACGCGTTTTTGTTCGAAATGGAGAAATAGATTCTGAAAGGCGATATTTATCTGATTCGGAAAATGTAGTTTTGGGAAAAATGAGATGGCAAAAGGGATATGAAAATCTACTCTTTTCGTATTTCACTTTTAGAATGAATTTTGAAGTCGACTTCAAATACGTTTTTTGTGATCCTACAAAATTGAGCCACGCGGGTAAATAAATTTTGTTGTTTATTCGCAGTCGCAACCAGCAAGTGCACCGTCCAGTGGCTTCAACTTTAATGCACCTTCGTCGTCTCCAGCTATCGCATTTGATCCTCACACACGGCCGTCGTTTAATTTTACTGGCGGTAGTGCACCTACAGCTTTCAAGTGAGTATCTTTACCTGTTCTCGACAATTTCAACATCTTTTGTAACGATGCTTCTGTTTCCAATTCATAAAAATCAATAAATATTAAATACCGAAGTATTATTTGCACACACATTTAAATATTCCGATAATCTGTACACAAATTCTGATCAAGTTTTTGAAAAGCATATTTTGATGGTCATTATATCATATCCTATATTATATTCTTATTCAAAACTTTATATTTTATTTTAAAGGCTCAATATTGTATTCTATTCAAAAATGTTATATTCTATTCTAATTTCAGACTTTCCATTCAATTTTATTTTTTTTAAACGTCAGATTCTTTCCTAATTAGACGTTTTATATTCTATCGTAATTAAAAACTTTCGATTCAATTCGAATTTGAACCATTTATTCTATTTCTATTGAAGACTTTATGTTTTATTGAATTTTTTTGAAATCTCACGTTTTATTCGGAAAAAAAAATCCAAAATATATTCTTTTTTTCTTCTTTATTTATGAGCGCATCGAATAACCCAAACGTAATTATTTCCTAAATATGTTTGTAAACACACCAAAAAATTATCGAGGGAAAACACTGGAATTTGCTAATTTGATCCTTATTTTTTCCAATTTTTTCACTTTCTGTTTTCACCAATGATCTAAAAAAGTTTAACACTTTATATTCTATCCCAATAAAAAATGTTACAGTCTTTCTAATGAAAGACTTTACATTTGCTTTTATTTAAAAACTTCATATTCTTTTCCACTTAAAAATCTTATATTCTATCCAACGATCTAAAAAATTGAAAACTTAATATTCTACCCTAATTAAAAATGTTATAGTCTCTTCAAATGACAGACTTTACACTTCCTCTTATTTAAAACCTTTACATTCTTTTCCACTTAAGAATCTTATATTCTATCCTAACAAAAAAACCTAAAATTCCATTCGACTTTACATCCGTAATTCTATTAAATTTTTAAAAAATCCCACGCATAAAGGGTAATACAATGTAATTATTATGACCTTTCAGCGCGACACCACAGCCAGCAACAACGAGGAAAATAAAAAAGGCCGTAAGAAGAATGCCGCAGCGATAGACGCCGAATCTTACGAAAAAAAAAACAAAGGGACAGTTAAACACGCGTTGACACCGTTCGATTGTGTGCGTGTGTGCTTTTACATGTGTAATAAATGCGCGAGCGGTTAAGAAACGAGACCGGTGTACCAGAAAGACTAATAGAGTCGAAAATAAGAAAAATAAGCACGATTAGTGCGATACAACGTTGATACACGTATACATAGAAATATTCGACGCTACGACGCGACAATGACGAACCACAGAACGACGGATGACGAAAATCGGTGGTGGTTTTGCTGGTGCTCAAAAAAAAAATCAATGCCTAGCATTTGTGTAATATAGTTAAACGCGTGAATGACGCTGCTTTCGAAATGAAGCAAAAAAACACGAAAAGATACGAAAAATGAGGGAAAAAAAAATAACACAAAAATACAGCCGGCTAAAAAAAACTAACTGTGCTCGAGTACGACCAACACTTGTGTTCGATAACGCAAGGAAAATGTAAATTATTAATTATTTAAAATAATATACAATAGTAAACGGATTAAAGTGGAAGAAAAAAAAAACGAAAAACGGAAAATAGACGGAGCGAAAGTGGCGCCGCCACTCGAAATTATCGATAACAAACTTTTTTTCGTTTCTTTATTGTTATTCAGAGGCCACCACGAATTTAAGGAGGCAATCGCAATTGCGAACGACACTGTGACTCAAGCGATATGCAATATTCTATGTTGCCGCACGCTTAAGACGTTGAAACGCGGGGAATTTCGAGCACGAGATGAGACGAACTTTTCGCTAACGGAAATATAATCGGCGGGTAACGATACCCGACTCAGGTAAGTATATAGGCCTTTTTCACTCAACTCTCGCGACAAATACGATACATTTTCTTTTTTTTTTTTTTTAAGCTCCGTGTTTTGACACTTATTTTGCTTCTGGAAATTTTAGGAAGGGTCTTAAGCACTCGCTAACCTTGACTACGAAATCTTTCACTCTTATGGCAGTCGATTGGTGTTAATTTTGCGTAATTTTGGGAAAAATGAGAGAACATTGCAAATGCTGATCGATAATATAAAAATCTGAAAAAATTCATGCAAATTAATTTGATGGAATTGGAAATAATGTTTTGGCGTAACAATAGTTCCAGAATCTTATTGAAAATTTCTCGGGAAGCTTATTTTTTTATTACCAAAGTTAATAATTTATTTTTCGGAGTAGTTATGAGTTTTATCGGATTTTTCATTTGCCTCGGATTTTTTGGTTTTCGAGACTTTGGAAACGATAATAATCACTCGTAAGCTCTGACTATAAAATCGTTCACGCTTATGTCAGTCGATTGGTGTTAATTTTGCATAATTTTGGGAAAAATAAGAGAAAATTGAAAATACTTCGAGACAATAAAAAAAATCTGAAAAAATTCATGCAAATTAATTTGACGGTATAAAAAATAATCATTTTGCGTGATAATAGTTACAGAATGTTATTACGAAATTAATCATGAAATTCATTGACAAATTTTCCGGTGAGCTAATTTTTTTATTACGAAAGTTGCTAATTCACTCTGCATAGTTATGAGTTTTTTCAGATTTTTAATTTCGATCTTGAGTTTTTTCACACATTTATTCTATATTTTGGAAAACGTTTGAGGCAAATTACAAAATCTGAAAAAATTTATACGTATTTAGAAAAATGAGCGAATCATTTTCGTAAACAAAAAACGTGTTTTTGGAGAACTTGTTGACCTATAATTTTTATCATTAGCTCGTTAAGAACCTTTTAAAATTATTATTATGCAAAATGAACCTTTTCAGTAAGGAGCATGAATTTTTTCAGATTTTTATACCATTGAGAAGTATTTGCAATTTTCTCAACTTCCTGCGAAATAAATATTGAGCGACATAACTATTTTAAAAATTCCACACATATTTTCAACCAAAAACATGATTCTATCAGATTTTGTGTACATTAAAACAGAGAAACAAAATAAATCGTATTAAAGCCAAAACATACATTTTTTAAAATTATAATTACGTTTAAGCAGAGTAAATATTGTCCTGTATTTTTTTATTCTCCGGCCAAAAATTCTGAGGAAATTTTCAAAAGCGGAGAAACAATTTCTCCGCATTTTTCATAAATACTTTTTGAATAAATTTATTTAAAAGTCATGCATTATTATTGCAAGATCTGCAATGATGTTTTTTTCGAGATTCTCTTCTAATTTAATCATATTTTTGGTAATTTTTAAATTAATTCGCAACAATCGATTTTCTAAATTTTCTAAACGGTCGATGGAGTCTCAAGGTCAACGAGAAGAGAGCTTAAATTCGTAACTGTTGCGAGATTCGTGAATTGGCTATATCAAGTGGCAGAACGTCACTAAAAGGTAGACATATATTATTAATTAAAACAATTCCGAACAAATGTAATATTCTATTTTAGTTAGGATTTTTCCCAAGGGGTTTGGCCCTCAGCGGCAATTCCTAGAGCGCCAGACCCAATAGGAAATAAATAAACAAAAGAAACAAGAAAAACTAACAATCCACTTGCATATTTACAAAAATACAAGATACACGATTAAAAAACGATGAAAAAGATAAAAAAACGGATAAACATAAACACCAACAATGTAAAATACATTAAAATGGCATTCGGGATAGTACAAAGAGACACGATTACTGAACGTTTGTATTGAGTAGTCGAAATTTTATATTTTTTTTATAATGAATAATGAAACGAATGAAGATAATCCTGTGAGAGAAACAAAATACTGAATGCCATTTTTTGTTAGGATTAAAGTTATAATAATGTTGCGTGTTTTATTCATAGTAGAATGAGCGGGGGGAGGGGAAGGGGTGAGTTTTTAATTTGGCGAACGACGACGACGCGAAAAAAAAAAATTTTGGAGAAGAACTAATTTTTCTTTCATTATCCTTCATTAATCTCTCGAATTTTTTTCGAGACACGGTTTTTTCATATACAATTTTCATCGAGAGCCAGTGCAACTTTTTCAGTTCACGAAAAATCTTTCGAGTTATTTTTCCATCGCTTTTTAGTCGAATTTTGTTAATTCGGAAAAATTAGCTTTACCAAAAGTGTTTTTTTTTAGGGCGTTTTTAGTGGCGGAATAGTTTGACTTTTTTGTTGGTTTTTTTTTTAGTAGAAAGTACGATGTAGGAATTAATGTTACAGATTTTTTTTTATAGTCGATTGAGAAATAGGGTTTTTAAAGCAGTTAACTAAAAAAAAAAACACTTTTAGAAGCTATTTTTTAAATTTTTTTGCGTGAGATTGGTGAATAAAATTGGTATATTGTTTGCTTGAATTTGGCTTTCATTTGAATAATCAAACGCTGTTTTGAATGTATAATTTAGAAGCGAATACGCGGGGGTCAATGAATAATCTTTGCCCCCTTCCCTCCTAAAATGCAGCAAATATATGTAGTTGGGCAGCGCGTATAAATCGATTTATCGAATCGGCGAGCGTTTTGAATTATTTCAACAAAGTAGACACTAGTTGGGTTATAACTATCTCTATAGCGTTGGCTTAAATAACGAGAAAGGTAAATAAAAATGAACATTAGGGAGAAACGATAAAAGTTTAAGTATGAAACATTGACAATGATCACGAATACCTGAAAGAAGAAGAATTCAAAATCGTTTTCAAAGATCTGCACATAAATTTCCTCAGAAAAATATTGTTTTACTAGTTCATTTTTACTGATATTCTGTCTACTATTCATTTTTCAGCTTCAATAATTCAGAATCACAACAAACAGGTTTTTTTTAAATTAAAAAATGCCGAAGTCGTTAAGGAATTTAATTAGCAAAATTTCTTCTTGCAATTTTTATTTGTTATTTGAAAAAGTGCACAGCAATGTAAAGAAAAAGTATTTGTGATCGGATTGACATACTGAAACGTAATTACTTTTTGAATATTATTTTAAACAGGGAAAAAAATTGGCGGAGAAAAAAATTGTAATTTGCGAATGTGGTTAGTTTTTTACAATTTTTTTTTCCTTTTTGTCTTCACGATTGATTCATAAATTGGTGGATTATGTTTTCGTAATTCATTTTATATTTTGTTGATTTTTTCGCGTTGATTCTCCACAGAAAAAAATTATTATTAATATTCTTGTTTAACCTGATTTTAAAAAATAATAATAATTTTTGTGCAGAATCGTCGCACAATCACAAGAAAAATGTAAAACAAGTCACGGACAAATAATTCGACAATTTCCGAACCATTGAACAAGTCAGCAAGTGAAAAAATTTAAAAAAGGAACCAAATTCGCAAGTTTTATTTTTTTTCTTCACGCGTTTGGAATAATATATAGAAAATAATTACGTTTAGGCTTTTCAATACGTTTACAGATAAGAATTTTTCAAAATTAACATTTCAGATTCCAAAGAAAAAACATGAATTTTTTATTGTTTTTTCAAACAGTTAAGTACCCGAAAAAAAATCGTATCCCCTTAAGAATGTTAACTAACAAAATTTCTCGCCGTAACGACTTTAATTCACCTTTCCGTATATTTTCAGACACAAACAATTATGAGCCTTCGATACACAGTTAGAAAAAAGCCTAAAAAAAATCACAGTGACCTAAAAAATAGCAATTAGAGATGAAAAAGCGATTTTGACTAATCTTCTCTTCCGATTCTCGAGGGTAAACGAAAGATCATCGTTGCTTTCTGTTAAACAAAAAACCGTGAACATTCTCTGTCTAGGCTGTGTTGTCTGTGGGATTTCTGCCTGTCGACTGAATAGGCAAAGAATAATCCAAATTAATCGAATACTTTTATCGATCACTGCCCCGAGAGGCAGTACTTTTGTATGAAATCTCGCAAATGGCCTTAAAGAAAGAAAAAAAACAAACAAAAATAAGTTTAAAAAAAGGAGAGGAAGTGAAGGATTGTAACCAATTACTGCTCAGTGTAAAAATTGATCCAGTAAATCGTACGAACCTCAAGAAAATCAGTCGTCGACGAATTCGCGAAGAAGAAATTATTGGAATTGTTTCGAATCATCATTTTTGTACTCTCCTCTTTCTCTTTCTCTTCTCCGCCCCTCACTCAATATCTATCGCTGTAATATCGAGCATACGAAGCCTTGAAAGCAAATTAAGATATTAAAATCGACGAAAAAGTCTCGATAAATAAAGCACAATTTTTCGGAGCCACTTTGCAGTTTAGTCGATGATTTTTTGACGATGTGGACAAACCACAGAAGCTGCTTTTGCTTATTAATAAATATAAATAAAATTGCTGCCAAGTGGAACTACGAAAAATTGTGAATTTTCAAGAGTTTCGAGTCGTCGATATTATGAATCGTCTTTGGCCAGTTGAAAAATGAAAAATTGATAATCCTGAATCAAATTAATGAGAAAAATGCCCGAATCCTGTGTCTATCGAGCGGTATAAGCGCCTTGTTCATTGAAAAACTGTGGGAGTTTGTTATTAAATAAATCCAATGACTGAATGTAATAATAAAAGGAAGAAAAAAAATAAATAAAAATAAAATCGTAATAAAATAGCAAAAAGACAAAAAGTACCTATGTAAATGAGGGAAATACAATGGGAGAATGTTCACCGTATGCTTCAGGTGCTGTGCCGAAAATGCTAAATCTTCAGCGTTCTCGCCACAAACGTGTTGTTAGTTTTTAATTAATATTATTATAATGGCTAGGCCAATTCTACTACCAGCGAAGGAAAACGATAAATAAATAAATAACGTTGTTTCTCAACAGATCTGGCCACACACATATTTATATTTCGAGATTGCGAAGAGAATAAAACCGGAGCTTAAACCGTCGACGGTGAAAGCTCGTTTTTAAAGAGACGTTGAGAAGCATCGTTCCAGTAAAACTATCTCTAATAAACAAATAGGGTACTCAGACATACGAATAATTATCATTACATTCATTATTGTGAATATTATCCTCTGTCTCTATCCGTAAAAGATACGACTAATTAATTACGTACGAAGATTAAAAAAAAAAAAAAAGATGAAGAAGATAGAACAAGAGAGGAAAGTTCTACACGTTGAGTTTACCTTTTTGGTTTATGTTTGTTTTTTTTTATTTACTTAGCTAGAATGAGAAAAAAAAACCAAGATTTTTTTTAGAACTTGGCGTTTGAGGTCTGAACCAAAGAATTTTGTAATATCTGCGTCCGATCTCAATAATTGGACGTCGGAAAGAGAATCTTTGTCACGAAAGAAAGTATTTTTTTTTCTCGTGATTGTATAAAAGAATTTAGAATTAATTGTAAACAAATTGAAATGCTTGAAGCAGCCGAAGCCTTTGCAAAAATAATTGGGGCTTCGTTAAAAAAAAATTCTTTGGATCATGCCGATATTATTAATTACAATACAAAGTGGAGAAAAAATTAATAAACAGTACTACTGCTATGGTATTATAATAGTTTAGTCAGTACTGCGACGATAAACAACAACAAAAACTTGTATTTCTGTGAAAAATCTAAACTAAACAAACTTTATTCTTTCTTTATCTCATTTCTGTGATTAATTAACTGAAACACCCTCAACAGTTCCTTGGATAAAATATACGGAGATTTTTAAGCGATCCGCAGAATTATTACACTTGATATACTTGCGGTATCGTTAAAATGAAAAAAATTTAACAAACGATTGGCTGATGTTATTGAATAATATCGATATCGTTTATGATTTATGATAGAACGGCTCGGGTAATGATTATCCCTCATTCTTATCGAACAATATTGTTTTATCCGATTTTTAAAATAATTTTCGAAACATAATGCTGAAAAGTTATTAACAATTGAAATTTTCGAAATTTATTGAAATTTCGGTAGTTAAAAATGGATGATTCTTTTATTTTTG
The DNA here is from genome assembly GCA_949699805.1 of Tromatobia lineatoria. NCBI lineage: Eukaryota > Metazoa > Arthropoda > Insecta > Hymenoptera > Ichneumonidae > Tromatobia > Tromatobia lineatoria. The sequence goes on from OX453039.1 coordinate 21,082,531, forward strand.
TGTTTAAAAAATCCCAATGTTTCTGAAATTTTTATTTGTTGAAAAAAATCTCAATGTTTCTGAAATTTTTATTTATTGAAAAAATTCTCAATGTTTCTGAAATTTTTATTTATTGAAAAAAATCTCAATGTTTTTGAAATTTTTATTTATTGAAAAAAATCTCAATGTTTCTGAAATTTTTATTTATTGAAAAAAATCCAAATGTTTCTGAAATTTTTATTTATTTAAAAAAAAATCCGAATGTTTCCGAAATTTTTATTTATTAAAAAAAATCCCAACGTTTTTGAAATTTTTATTTATTAAAATATCCGAATGTTTCTGAAATTTTTATTTATTTTAAGACAATTTTAATTTTTGCGAACTCGAATTCAAACTTGGGACTATAAATTCGACCCTTAGAAATAATCGAAAGAATTTTGATTAAGAAAAAAGATTTTTTAAACATCGTTATTTAGTTTTTTAAAATAATTTCCTGTTACTAATTTATCAGCATTGTTTTAAAAAAAGTCCCCAAATACCAATCGAATGAAACTTGGTTACTGGAAAAAAAAGGATAATTTCTTGCTTAGAATGAAAAGAAAGTCGACTTCCAAAAAAAATCCCAGTTCAAAAACCCAGCTAAAAATCCAGGGGTAATTATTCACCCCAGAGTGCCGTTCGGGTTTGAAAAATGTCGACAGCTGCGAGTGTAAAAAATGTGCCGACTAAGCGAGCGAGAAATCGTTGAAAACGTATAAAACTGTATGAAAATGAAATATACTAGTTCAATAAAATACTGAATATTACTTTTAAAAAGTAGAAACTTGCACTTTTTTTTTCCTCGTTATTCTTCGCTTTTTGCAAAGCTACGTTTACGAAGAAGTGTGCTAATTAATTTTGGCTTCATCGTAAGGGAAGCTTTGTAAAAAGCCAAAAATAATTAGGAGGCAATGTGCAAAGTTCTACTTTTCATCCTTGTTTCAAATAAATAAATAAATAAGTAAATTAGCGCATAATTCCGCTTTGTAAAAATACAATGATGAGGGACGATCCGGAAAAACCCTCAAATAACTTACCTTTCTGTTCTTTCCCCTGTAGAAAATTGGCGTTTTCCGAAATTTCATTGAGAAGCAAAAATATGGCTAGTTTATAGGATAAACCGACCAATGAATGGACAATTAAGGAGACGAAAAAACTCAGTGAATGGACGCTTTTCATGCATGTGCTCTTATAGCCAGTGTCCATTCACTGGCTCGTTTACCCAACGACATAAATCGCTACTCTTCGCAATACCGACTGAAAAAATCGGTATGAAAATATGGTGTAATTCAGCATTTTTGGGCTACATATGACGTATTTTTACTGTTAATCATGAATATGACACTCAATTAACTTCCAGCTCGATATTTGAGATTAAAAATCGCAGGACAAAAACAATCGGTAAAAAAATCGAAACCTTATAAAATTTTAAGTTTTCAAAAAATCTTGATGAAATTTAATGTGGATGATCGGTGTGTGAAAACTCACATTCATGCCAATTTTAGGCTGAATATCTCGAAAATTGAAAGAGTTATCGCGTTGACAGTCATTTTTGAACAAATTCAAAAACGCATGAGAATTTAACGATCATTGGGATTTTGACAAAAATTCGTGATTACGATGAGGATTGACCGCTATCTATGGTAAGAATTTCATATCTAAAGTTTTGGTATCTTGTGTTTTGTTAAGTTTAATGCAATAACACAATTTTCTCTGTAATGAATCAAATATTGAAGATAGAAATTCCGCACAAGATTTTTTGTTCGAAATTTAATGATTCATAAGATGTAGTCATTGATTTTGTGAAAAAAAGTCTTCTTAGTTTGCAGGCAGAAAGAATGGAGAAAAATCACTTTCCTGTGTTATTTAAATGGAAAAACTTCAAACGCGATAATCAACCTCTAATAATTAAAATTATCAGCTCCGCTTTTCACAGGATCTTTACTAAGACGTATTCTACAATTTTTTGGGCGGAGAGCAACGAAAAAATCTTTCAAATTAAATATGATAAATGGAACGAATAATTTGAGGGCAAATTTCGAAACATTTTATCCCTAGGAAGCAAAGTAAGTCCCTACGGCGGAAAGTATGAACTTTACGGGTAGGTAAATAAAAAAATCAGAACTGTTTGACAGATTCTCGCGAAATTTGATACACATAATGTTTATATACAAATGGTAAATACTCGAAGGTCTAAAATTTCGAAATTTAATATCTCACCTACATTTTTGACGAAAACATTTCTAGCGAATTTCGTCAAAAATGTAGGTGAGATATTCAATTTTTGACGAAAATATTTCTAGCGAATTTCGTCAAAAATGTAGGTGAGATATTAAATTTCGAAATTTTAGACCTTCGTGTATCAACCTTTCGGAAATTTAACCGCGCCCCAATCTTTCAAATCAAATCTGATAAATTGAACGAACAATTTGCGGAAAAATTTGGAAACATTTTATCCCTAGGAAGCAAAGTAAGTCCCTAGGGCGAAAAGTACTTCCCCGAGACCAAAGTATGAACTTCACGGTTGCGTAATTAAAAAAATAACATCCACCGATCGTGCGTTCGACTAATATTGCGTGAATGATGCGGACATTGGGGAAAACGAGCCTCAAGGTGTTAATCAGTCAATTTACCGCTTGTTGCACGAATTTTATTCCGAGATTTACAACAAAAACGTTCGGTTTTTTTTTTTTTTTTTTTTTTTTTTTTTCATTTTTCTTCGTTCCTTCTTCAACTAGTTAAAATGCCGCTTAAACTTGGGGGGATATGAAACATTGACACGTACAACATAGGTAATACAAGGGCAATGTGGACAAGTCAGATATACAATTTAGATATACAATTCGCACAGCTGCGGCAGTTTGCAGCTGAATAGTCGCCGAAAATTTCTTCGATTTTATTCCTTTCCCATATTATCGTTATCGCGTTTTATTCCTCCTCATGTCTTACTTTTTTTTTTCGCCGCTTTCACTCAATGATGTGATTTCTTTTTGTTTATTGGGTGGGGATAGGCCTCGTGCGCTTCCCAGAGAGGTGCATTTACTAATTAGTTGTTAATAATAATATAATAATAATAATAATAATAATATAATAATAATAATAATAATAATAAGACTCGTTGACTGACAAGCGAAGCAGCCCAACCTCTCTGGGCAGCCCGAACAATCATCCGCTATTCATATCACTTCTATCATGATACTATAATTTAGGTACAATCTTAATTATTCAATTATTAATGAGAATATTATTAATTATGTTTTATTTTTTTTTTTGCATGAATTAATTATAGTTGTTTTTTTTTCTTCGTAATTATTGTTATTTTTATAAAGTCCCTACACTAAGAATCGTCAGACATGAAGGAATTTTGGGATTTCAGCTCCTCCAGCGTTTGTATTTGCTGACGGAGAAATAATATCCTGAAACAGTGAAAAATATCGTTTTATCCTCGGTTTATAAATATTCGACTCGTGGTTTGTGAATATTCGAGTTTTTGGGAATTTTGGGCTCATTTTTGGAATGACAATTTTGGTTTTTTTGGATGTGGCGAATTGACGGGATTTTTTGATGAGGGAAATAGTTTTAATGGCGGAAATATACGCATTTTATTTATTATTGGCAATTTTTGAGGAATTTTTTTGAAAAGGCAGAAAATTTATTAGTTGAGATGTAGGAATAGTTTTGATTTCTGTTTTTTAATCATTGGCAATTTTCAGGAAGTGGAATTTTTTCAAAGTTTCTGAAGAGATAATTTACTAGTTGTAAAATGGAAATAGTTTTCGTCTGTCTTTTTGTTAGTGGCAATTTTTAAAGGAGTAGAAAGTGAAAGTTATTGCAGAATTATATTGTTTATTTCAGGAGACGCTCGAATATTTTTAAGGTAGTCTTTGCGCTTCGACGTTTGTGAATTATTTGTGAACTTTGAATATTCGTTATATTATGGTTAAAAATCGTCTTGTGATTACGAAGATTGCAGATTGGAAAAATCACCGATTTCGCAGTTTAAAACAAAATGTAATCTTTACAATCTGAACTTTTGTGTCATATTGATTTAGAAAAGATTCCTTACATATTTGCGATCAGATATAATTGCAAAAATATCAAATAAAATAATTGTCCATCAAGAAAAGTTATCGCCGTCCAACGATCACGATATTTTAATTTACCAATGTCATTGAGTCAAATCCGCAATTGTAAGTTATTATCGCCGATAATTTTAGTTTTCTGCATTACATATTCAGAATGATTTCTGATTTAACATATTCAGAAATACGTATTTATTATCACAGTGATTAATTGAAAGCAGCTCACGATTGACAAATATTTTCGACCATTATCATCAAATGACAAACTGGTCGAAAATATTTGTAAATCGTGAGTCGCAAGGACTACCTTAAGGATCAAGAGATTTGAATGTTGTAATTTAGAGATATTTTTTGGGTAAATTACTGCGAAACTTCTTAGGTTTAGACGATTTTTAGGCTTGTCGATTGAACTTATCGCTCACCTTTGTTCCTGCAGTGTAGCCTGAATTTCGGTCAGCCTCACTATCGATCGTGCAGTCTTGAGTTCGGCGGATACTCGCGTACACTGTAAACTGCCCATGGTGTGTGCTTCTTCGCTAAGCTTTTGTGCCTTTATCGGAGAAATATAAACAAATGGAATAAGAATCATGGTTCACTCATTAGACGCTACATATTTAAATTGTGGCATTCGATATTCCAATTTAAAAGAATATTTTTTTTTAAATGGCATAATTCGGAAAAATCTGAAAAAAATCCTAAAAATCTGAAAAATCCGCTTTTACATAAATAAACATTTGACCAATTGCCTGTAGTAGATTAATTTTTTTTTTTTTTTCAATTATTTTTAATAATACTTGAATACCCGTATAAATAAACAGGTTCCAAACTTTCGTCTCTAGTGACGATTTCACGTCCCTGAGGACGTTTATCCCTATAGATAAACGTATAAACAAATAAGTTTCAAACTTTCGTTCCTAGTGACGAATTCACGTCCCTAAGGACGTTTATCCCTAGGGATAAACCTATAAATAAACAGGTTCCAAACTTTCATCCCTAGTGACAATTTCACGTCCCTAAGGACGTTTATCCCTAGAGATAAACGTATAAATAAACAGGTTTCAAACTTTCGTCCCTAAGGACGTTTATCCCTAGAGATAAACGTATAAATAAACAGGTTCCAAACTTTCGTCCCTAGTGACGATTTCGAGTCCCTAAGGACGTTTATCCCTAGGGATAAACGTATAAATAAATAGATTCCAAACTTTCGTCCCTAGTGACGATTTCCCTAAGGACGAAAGTTTGGAAGCTCACTTTTCACTGTACTTCCCTCATAACTTTCATTCATACACTCTCTAAAAAAATATAGCGTGTAACATTGGCAAAAATGAACAATTGCGACCTCGAAGCCAGTGATTGCAGACCTCTCACTGGTCGCAATCGCAAACTTTCGACCCCAGTTCCACAATATACTATCAAGTGCGGCGGTGGCCACAATCGGTACTCTTTTACCCTCTTAGTTTAGGCCATAAAACTGACCTGCTTCTCCAGAATGTCTGCGGGAAACGCGCGCACGTGTTGCGTCAAGTCTTCCCTGTAATGATTGGCGAGGGAGGGCGTGAGGGAAGGTGTAAGCGGTGGTTGAACTCTCGAGAGAGCCTGAAGACCACCGCCGTTTCCGAGACTAGCCAGGGATCCCAGGCTGCTCAGTCCCTGCAACGAGCTCAGACCCTGAACACCGGTGTTTCCTCCACCGGGGCTCGTAACTGAAAAAACAAAACCGTCTCCATTCATTTCCTTCCCTCTCGAAACGAGAAAATCTACACTGTAAAAAAAAATCTGCTTGAAATTTAACGTAGCCGCCTAGTAAAATCAGTACTAAACTTTGGGAAGCGTTTCTACAAGATTTTGAGATCCGATTGACGATTATGTGAACTCAATTAGGCATCAGTGTGTGTTATTGATATATAAATAAACTGTCAACCACTATTTTTAAAGAAAATACACTATGATATATGTAAATTCTCAATGAGATGTTTCTGTAATCCAGTTATATGCTAGAAAAAATCATAATATTGGTCAGATTGTGACGAAAAATAGCTCAGCTTGTTCATTGAAAGTTGCTTTGTTTATTTAATGAAGAGATTTTTTAGTGATATTGTTTATACAAAAATTACAACCGAGTGTTTATTAAACTTGAGCTGACGTTAGAGATACAAATGGTTGGAACTTTTGGAAAAATAATGACACTGAAAAATCTTTTTGTTTTGTCGTTGAAGCATGTTTTAATAAACAAAATGAGCTATATGTCTTCATAATCGGAATAATATTGTGGGTTTTTCTAATATGTAATTAGATGACGGAAAGATCTTATCGAACGTTTGCACATGTATCAGTGTATTTTCTATTTGAATCGTGGCTGAGGATGTGTTTAAGTATTAAGAACACACGCTGAGGCTCGAATTGATTTTTAAATTTAATAATTTTATTAAATTTAATTGAATTTAATTTTAAATAAACCGCCAATTGAACCACAATAACTTGTTTAAGTGCTTTTGAAAATTTGACACTGATTTTATTAGCACGTAGCGAGACGACTATCTTAAGGAGGTTCGTCAGTAAAATTGAAAATGCACAGAAAAATCTAAAATAGTTACCGCGTTTTTGATAATTCATAAAAAAACTCACATGAATTATTTGACAATTTTCGTCTACATCGTTTACACAAAATTAATTTTTTTATGCATACTTTTTAACATGGGCTTTTATGGCATATTTACAAATAAAAAAAATTGAAATAGAAAAAAAAAAATTTCATCGAAAGAAAAGAAGAATTATTTCCAACAAATACTTAAAAATTCAATGATCCAAATTTTTTTTTCAATTATCTTTTTTTTCAAATTCGTAAAAAAGCCATAAGAGCCCATATTAAAATGCATGCATAAAAAAATTAACTTTGTGTAAATGATGTAGACGAAAATTCCCAAAAAATTCATGTGAGTTTGTTGTGAATTATTTAAAACGCTGTAATTATTTCAGATTTTTCTGTGCATTTTCAATGTTACTGACGAACCTCCTTAATTTATCGCTGCAGGAAGTTTTTATGCATTAACTGGTATTATAAATTTTCTATACAAGTCGGATGTAAAATAAAAGCATGGTACAGTAATTTCAATAATTGACATTAAACTTAATGTAAAAGTACATTAATTCTCATAATCCGCTGTAATTTTACTAGAAACTTACGTAAATTTTATATCACAATTGTGATTACATTTAATTTACGATTTTATGCATAAAAACTTCAGGTTTTTTTTAACAGTGCAAATCAATACACGGTAAACTGTGGATAGACAGTTAAGCAGACGACAAAACCCAGTAAATGGACGCTTTTTATCCACGTATCCACTTATGAAGAGTGTCCATTTAACGGGAACCGTCCATCCACTGGCTTGTTCACTCTATTTTAAAAAAACTTCATCTAAAATCTTATGATCTTTACGTTTCCGCGCGTCGATGCAATCCTGGGTTTCCGAATGCGTCGGTGTTGGTGGCCCTTCGTTCGAGACGTTACCACTCGTGTCGACTTTCAGTGGTGCCATAATATCGTTACTTCCGGTACTTCCTCTGTCTCCACCATTGCCCGACTGCTGAGGATTTAACAAAAGGAAAAACGCTCGGAATCAGAATAAATAAACTGTCAATGTCAATTAAGATAATTCAATAAATTGAATTAAGTGTGGATCTGTAAAATTTAGACTTTGGGAATCTTAATTTCAAAGCTTGGAATTGAGATAATTGGAAATTTTCTGAATCTACAACTTTTTGGGGGACAAAAAGGATGCAAAGAAGAACTTTCCTCATTGATTCCACATTCTTTTTTATCTTTTTAAGCCTATTTGCTTTATTTTTGGCTTCCGCATAGAGAAAGCTGTGAAATAGAAAATTTAGTACGTAGCATGAATAAATTTTATTGTTCCTGTGGAGAAAGTTTCATACTTTTTTAAACTTTTACCTGAATTAAAGCGAAAAGACGTTTTTTTCGGACATGTTAGCTGATAAAAATCGAATTGCTATAGCGATTTTCCTGAATTTTATTCCAAGGTCGCATTTTTTAGTTTAATTTTTAATACCAAGTTAAAAATTAAACTAAAACATATCGATATATGTAAATTCTTCAAATTTAGGATTTTGGTAATAAAGTTAACGATGAACACAGATAGATTCATACAATAATTAACGATTATAAAATGTGATTCATTTGCAAGATAATGAAAATATTTTGAAATAAGCATTTAATAATTGCAGCACTTACTTGTCGCGACAAAAAAATCGCTGTTTGAATCGTCTGAAGTGCTTTTTGCGGCGTGATGTCCTGTTGCTCCTTGTTGCCGGTTATTTGTGAAATAAGCCTTGGTAGACTTGCGAGGGAAACCGGCGGCCCCGGAGTGTTGCTATTGCCTGGTTGTTGCTGTGTCGGTGAACTCAGTTTACCAGGAGTTTGTGGTGTCGACGGTGGGTGTGATGCAAGTCGAGGTAACGCTGAAAACGCGACGCAAAATCCGAAATTGTCAACGTTACGTATTCAATTTCAGGGATAAACGTTGCCGCTTAATTAAATTTAAGTTAAAATACGAAATCGTAGTCGTTACGTATTGAACTTTTGGGGTAATTTTCTGCACTTCACGAAAAAAAAGTGGCACTTAAAAATAAAAACAAGTTTATCGCCCTCGATTCGAAAAAAAAGTATCTCCTCCTACAATTTTCAATATTCTGGCCTGCCAATTTTTTTTTCGTGCTTTGCACACTATCCTTAACAATCAAGCGTTGCAGGTTTTTGATATTATTTTTTTTTTTAATGCTATTCTGAAAAATCGATGTTATTTATTCGGTGCGAAATATGTTGTAAAGAATAAGAAAAGACATCTTTCATTGTACCCCTGAAAGTAATCGTTTCGACCATTTTTTCTATGATTTCGAAGAAAATCTCTTCTGTCCGTTTCCGATTATGAAATTCACAGATCCGACTTCCGGTCGGCCAATCTGACTCTTTTTTTTTCTTTCTTTAAGATACCGAATTCTAGATTTTACTATCGTTCTCAAGTTAAAAACTTGAAACCGCCTGAAAATCTTTTGATTGTTTCTATATGATTTTCGTTCAATTTCAATCGAATTAGAAAAACTATTGTTAAAAATCCCAATAGACTATCTAAATTTCGCTCTTTCATTTTAAAATAATAAAAAAATTCCGTCAACCAAAATCGAAAAATAGAATTCTCCATTTTTATGAAAAGAAAGTGTTTCGATTATTAAGGTGGCACTTTCTTATCGAGTGACACTTTGAGTTAGATACGATTCAAAATTTGAAATATAACATGATTTGAGTGCTAAATTTTTTTACCGTAAAATCGTACGCCTTCTTACCGATCTTATTTCCACTAATTCTTTATCGTGAGACCCAAAAATATACTTTTGATACTTTTCATATACTGTTCGTTCAATTTCAATCAAATTAGAAAAACGCCTCTGTGAATATTGTCAAAAATCCATGTAAATTATCCAAATTTCGCTCTTTTACTTTTTTTTTATTCCTCCAAACAAAGCCGAAAAATTGAATTCTTCCATTTTTATGAAAAAAGAGTGCTTCGATGATAAAGATAAGAAACTTACCTGTAGCAAGGAGAACAGGTCCTTGTGGCAGTGGATCGTGAGCACTCGAGGTTAAAGGTTCTGAGGTGGGCGTGGAGTCGCCCGGAGAGATATCCATGTCCTGAGCCTGACGCTCCACTCCCACCTCCTCCCTGCACGACTCTCTTTCCCTCTCGCGCTCCCTCTCGAGACGTTCTTTCTCGCGTTCCCGCTCGCGTTCGCGTTCTCTTTCACGTTCCCTAGCCGAAATTTCGTCCCTGCTGCTTCCGCCGCTGCTCCCGCTGCACGAGCCCCAATATTCACGTTTGTCCGACGATTGCCGCGACGACTTGCCGCTATCTCGCGCATTGCTACCGCTATTCGACCGCGAGTTGGAATGTTTATCATGACCTGCGACACAAAGTGCATTTTCTATTAATTCAAATATCTCCCCAAGATAAACTATCAACCTGAGAGAAAAAAAAGGCTGCAAAGTAGAAGCTTGCACATTGCTTTCTCATTATTATTCGGGACTAAATCCACAATGAATTTTTGTTTTTTTCATGAAGAACATTTTGAGTCTTGACATGAATCAGCTTTGAAACAGTTTTGCTTTTTTAGTTATTAACCACAATCAAAACGATGTGATAGTGAGACGGTAAGATTTTAAAAAGTGATTTTGTTATTAGAGATTTTTAAGTTGCTTAGTGAATGGTGAAGATAAATCAGTTCAAATGACACGTTGATGTAACACAATTTATTTTAGATAATATGTGATCGGGTCGACTATTCGACTGCGAGTTGGAATGTTTATCATGATCTGCGACACAAAGTGCATTTTCTATTAATTCAAATATCTCCCCAAGATAAACTATCAACCTGAGAGAAAAAAAGCCTGCAAAGTAGAACCTTGCAAATTGCTTTCTCTTTATTTTGTGCTTTCTACAAAGCTTCCTCTATGAGAAAGCCAAAATTGATCAACATATTTCCTCATAAAAGTAGCTTTGTAGAAGGCAAAAAATAATGAGGAAGCAATTTGCAAGGCTTTTTTGCTTGTATACGAAGAATTTTTCGAATTTCCGGTATAGAAATAGTGAATAAATTTGATGAATTTCACTTACTTGACCTAGAGGAATAGTCATTGGATTGACGCTGTCTACTGTCCGCTCTGACGATCCATTCGCGTGGTTTTTCCCACTGTGAGACTTCGGTCTTGCAGTTGTAGTAATACTTCTTGCCCGACGAGCTCATGTGCTCGGACCAATCGCCAAACCTCGCAGTCCTTTCCATGGCACCGCCACCGCCGCCTCCTCCGCCGCCTCCGCCTCCGCCGCCCCGTTCATCGCCCCGCTTATCCTAAACATATCCTTCTAAAATTTCCGAGAAAATTGAATCGTCGGGAAGGGACGGACGATGCTATTCTTTTCCAAACTCTCTATTTCTTACCCGCGTTCTCACTGTTTATTTCAAGCAATTGACACTCTATTTTCACCGCAATGTAGATTTGAAAAAAATAAAACCCCAAAAAACTAAAAAAACTGACGTTTCTGTTGAAATAAACGCTAGATTTTTGCAATCATAACGTTCATCCGTTAGCTGTTCTTATATCACTGTTTTTTAAAGATATTCTTGCCAAAATGTACATTTATGTTTTAACGATAACAATTGAAACCAAAAAAATATGCAGTTTTCTGAAATATTCGAATTCCAAATTTTTTATTCTTGTATTCTTGTTCATTATGTGATTTGATTTTTTTTCGTTCTCATTTTTTACTTTAAGGTATATTTATCACAATGTAGATATTTATAAAAGTTGGAATGTTTTTTGAAAAATATTTAAGTTTCTGTTGATAAATGGGTACTGAATTTTGTTGTTTTCTTTTTTATTGTGTTATTTAATTTCTCTCTGTCTTACTTTTTAATTTAAGGGCTTAACATGAGATATTAACAACATCAATTTGTATACAAAATGGAAACTTCAAAAAACATTTAAGTTTCATGTTAAAATAAACGAAAACTGACTTTTAAAAAATTTAGTATTTTACTTAACAAAAAAAAACAGTGTTAAATCTTTACATTTGTATATTATTGTCATCACTCGCAAATGACAATAAAATTTGGTGAACATTTCCGTTTTAACGAATTTTCTGACACCGGATTTTCGGGATTGTTTTTTAATCTCGTTTATCGTTTACTCACCTGACAGGAATTGTGTGCTGGCTTTCGCTGTGATGACGAGTCTCTCGACGAATTCGATGACAATTTTATGGTATGTAAAATCTGATGGACCAAAAATCATTTTAATGCCGCGACAATAAAATAAGCTTTTTTTCGATTTGGCTGTTTAATGGAATAAAATTAACGAGGGCTAGAGGTCCATTCATTTGTATTGTCCATTAGCCCTTGAAAATTTAGGGTTTTACGTTAGTCGGCATAGAAAAATTCATACTGAGGGCGCTAATAAAAATCATCGGCTATTATCGTTATTTAGGCTCTGGAATCGTTAATTCTTATCGATGAGGCCGGAATTTCTTACCTCGCCACCTCCTCCACCTCCGCCACCTCCGCCGCTCCTATCATGGTTGGTCCTGTGCTCCGAATCCCTGCTTTCCCTGCTTCTCTTGTCCTTTGGAGATCGTGCACAATCTGCTTATTCAATAACAAGGAAAAATATATTTTGTCCTTGGGGAAAATAAGCCAATATTTTTCAGTTTCAAGATACATGAATTAAAGGTACGTATTAATATTTTAAAGATTTTTTTTAAGGATCCTGAACATTTTATTTGTCATTTTTCATTTTAAATGATTTTTCGAACTTCCTGAAGTGGTAATAGAATTTTAAGCGCCTAAAAATGTTTTTCAACGTTTTTTTAAGCGTTCTGGTCTGTAAAACGTATGTTAATTGGTCGGATTAATTTGTAAAGGACTTTTTGCAATTTTCTGAACCATTAATCGTATGTTATTCGTCCGGATTTGTTTGGCAACGATTTCCAAAGTTCCTGGAACTTTTATTCATGTATTGTTTATCCAGAAATGTTCTACAACGTTTTGAAATATTTCTGATCTATAAAACGCACGTTGTTTGTCCGCATATAATTTTTAAACGATTTTTTCAATTCTCTGGATCATTTATCGTATGTTATGCATCCGAATATGTTTATCAATGGTTTTTTAAGTTCCCGGGACTATTATTCATATGTTGTTTATCCGGATATGTTCTGCTATGATTTTTTAAGAATGCTGGACTATTTTCTCCTTCCGTTATATTTTCGACCAATTTTTTTTCAATTCCCCGATCTCTTAATCAAATTTTATCCGTTCGGGCATATTTTACAACGTTTTTCGCATTTTCCGGGTTAATAAAACGTATGTTTTCGTCCGAATATGTTTGGCGACAATTTCCAAAGTTCCTGGAACTTTTATTCACGTATTGTATATCCTGATATGTTCTAGAACGTTTTGAAAAATTCATGATCTATAAAACGTATGTTGTTTGTCCGCATATAATTTTGTAACAATTCTTTTAGTTCTCTGGCTCATTAATCATATGATATGCATCCAAATATGTTTAACAATGCTTTTTTAAGCTTCTGGGAATATTATTCATATGTTGTTTATCCAAATGTGTTCCGCAACGATTTCTAAAGAATCCCAGACATTTTTTTTCTTATGTTTTGTTTTTTAACGATATCTATAACTTCCTGGACTGTTAATCAAACGTTATTCCCTTATTGTTGTTTTTGTTGTGATAGACAATGTATGTTTATTTTCAACGACATCTCTAACTTCCTGAACTGTTAATCAAACGTTATTCCCTTATTGTTGTTTTTCAATAAACATACGTTATTTTTAACGATATCTCTAACTTCCTGGACTGTTAATCAAACGTTATTCCCTTATTGTTGTTTTTATTGTGATAAACAACATACGTTGTCTATCGAAACATATATGTATTCAAATTAGGAACAATTGGCAATATTCACCGGAATACTTGTCCCTAGAGGAGGATAACTTGTAGTCTCTGTTTTCTCTCTCCTTCTTGTAGAGGGGTTTGGCTGCGTAGCTCCGCGGGCTGTCTCTCTCCGCTCCCATAGCCATTCCCAAGCCTCCGGCCGGACTGTACGAGTTGCCATTTGGCGAATCTCGCATCCGCCCCTCGTAACGACCATCCGCCGATGCCGCTGTCGAGGAATATCCACCCTTAGAACTGCTGTACTTTGCGTTCTGCAATGAAAACCATCGTCGTCTCTCAAACGTCATTGCAAAAGCGCTAAAAGCCTCCGACCCAAACAAAGAAACAAAAATCAACAAATCTCCACAACACGAGACAAAGAAACTTTCCTCCGATCCCTTTTTACCACATAATCAATCAGTCCCTTGAATTTCTTTGCCCATTCACCTCAGAAAACCATCTTTGACAAACATTCTACAATCAAACACCAACAGTATCAACATAAACCCAAGGACTATTGATTTTCTCAAAAAGTGAGGTTAGGTTAAAGACTCTCAATTCCCAATCACATAAACTCATGTTATTCCGACAAAACAAGCTAAACAAAAGTATTTTTCCTCCACTGAAGAATTCGCTGAGAAGAAATAAGAGTATTACATGTCTTTTAGACCGGTAGAATCGGTTGTAACCATTCAAATTGGGTTGCATCGTTGACGAAGAGCGAGACCAATTAAGAAATAATCAGTTAATGATGTTGGCAGCCCAGTAATCATTAAAATTAGCCAATCATCCAAAAATCGACGGTGGAAAGTCTATTTCCTCAACAAAAATCACTCAATTTTCACTCTGCAACAATTTGAAGAAAAAAAAAAGCCAACAATTCAAAAAAACTTGAGTTTTGCAGTTTTTCACATTTAATGAGGAAACGACAAAATGGTCTGCAAAAATCGTGAAAAACATTGAGCAGAGGCTCGCGAGCAGCGATCGCGAAAAAAATTGCTTTGACTATGTGCATGAGGGTGAAAGACGAGGAGAGAGAGAGAGAAAGAGAGCGCGAGAGGGGAGCGAAAAGTGGGGGAGGGACAGAGACGGAGAAAGGAACTACAGTTTTTATTCTCGTTTGACGTTAACTGAAGCGTTTGGCGTTGCGAGCCGTTACAAAGGGCGAAGCATTATCAATTGTTAAGGGTTTCGTCGCATATTTACCTGATAAGGATGGGCCTGGTGCTTTTCGAAGTACCTGAAAGCATAGACGAGAAAAACGATTATTACTGGCAATGGAGGATTGAGTCTGAGGATTGAGAGGGCGCAGAATTAATTTTAAGTCGAATATGTGGTTTAGAATGATTTTCAGAGGTTCTCACATGGAAATTTCGCCTAATTCACTTATTTTGAAGAGGAGTGTCGTTTTTTTTTTGCGAAATATGCTAAGGGGAAAAGGCTGGAGGTCGGAGAAATTGCGAGGTGAGAGTTAGGTTGGTTGTGTCAGGGATTTTTGAAGCACGGGCGCTTGTGTTGTTTGATGATGGTTCTGCCTACCCATCGCTGATCCTTTGTGGTTTCCTCGCATGCATTACCATCAATGCCGGTGTCTGTGGTAAATTCGCGCCCTCCGAGGTTTCCTTTTAGCTTGGTCAATGTCATAAAAACAACATTAACGCTTATTTAACAGTCAACTTTCTTCCTACCCGGACGCCATGTCACATACGTGATCGGCCCCTGGCGGTCTGCTCGGACGTTCGCGGCTGCGCTCACTCAATTTACCGAACTACTAGCGCCCCGACGGATTGCGGACGAGGCTCGAGTGACAGAGGGCGCGCGAGAGAGGGAAAGAGATGTCGCGGTGATAGCGGGACAGGAGCGAACTAATTCTCTCGAGGCCCCGGGTCTCGATTTATGAAAAAGGTTTACAAATTTGAAGGAATTGTTGAGGGGGTTGTTGAAAAACAAAAATTTATGTTTTTAAAAAATTTAAATGGTGTATTAATGTCACCAACACGTAAAAGTGGTGGTAGATTTTTTTTATCCAAGGTTGGAAATTTTTATTATCAATTTTAGAATCGTGGAAATTTGAATTTGTCACGTGATCGAGAAACGGCAGGCGATTGGCGTACAGCATCGTGACGTCACGATGTTACAATGAGTTCAAACGACCGATTTTCACAATTCGTGCAAATCAACGCTATGTGATGTGTGATGTAGGATTCACGAAGGAAAATTCAAACAATTTGCCAAATATAGATCTGTTTATGGTGTTTGAATTTCTCGTCGTGGGCGGCATAAAACCATTTTTGACGAAGTCACATCTTGTGGCGTTGCCACAAAAACTTTATTCGGTGCACTTTTTTTTGAGTTAATACACTGAAGGACAAAACTCTTCCTGTACGTTATTTTTGCCATTTCGTATGTAAATAATAAATCGTCAAGTCAATCCTATATGTCATGGAACACCGTGACGTCACAGTCGGCTCGGGTAACTTCGGGTGTTTCTGATGCACCGTCGGCTATATTTAAATCACGATTTTTGTAATCTCCATATCTTCGTTAATATTGGACAAAAAAATGTTCTAACATTCTTTTTCCAAACATGCATATAAACGTTAAAAATTTAAAAAAAATTAAACAAAGTAGAACTTTGCACATTGCTTCGTCATATAAAATGTGAAGACAGTTGTAAAGAGGAAATTTTAAAATTTCAATTTTTGGTAAATCTACCTCTATGAAAAAGACATCTATTATTTATTTTGGTTCATTATTATTAAGCAAAGATAATAAAAAATTAAAAAATTACCCTCGAAAACCCAATTTATGCATATTCAGTAACTTTGAAAATTGATTGCTAACTACGCTCCTGCTTGAGAACCTGAAGAGTGTCTCCGCTCACGCCCAAAACGTCTTTTTTTTGTCTCGAATAACATTGTGCAGCCCAAGTAACTTAGTAACAAAGCGTACCAGTGGCGGCAGCACCGGCGACAATTGCAGAGGGCGCAACGATCGCCTTAAGCGTGACGAGTTGTGTTGACTAAACTCTTCTTCATCACACGTACGAGACACACAATTGCATTTACGATTTTCTCGCGAATATACACACATATACACAGACGCAAACGAGTAACTTCGCACCTGATAACGACAAGATTGGACAATAGTTCGTCTTCGTGTGAATTTATCACTCTTCATCAACGTTTCGCTGCTGATACTAAGCTCAGCTAACATTTGCGTTGCTTAGCCGTTCTTGAAGAAGAAGTTGAAGAAGAGGAAGTAAAATTGTCGCGAAATTTCGCGATCTTCTTCATCCTCTAACTCACGTTGCTCTTCAGGGTCACGATGAACGCTCTTCAGCAAGGTTCGGCAATTTATTGCTAATAAATCGCATTTTCGATGGATTTCACTTCCGGTTGTTTATCATAGCTTCAATTTCGGTTATTTTTTATTCCACTGTTTTTCTACAATTGTAATTTTTTATCGTTTTTTTTTGTGCTTTTTAGCAAAATAAGATTTAATGAGTCTGTAACTTGATCAAATTGTATGAACAAATTAATTGATGAATTTGAGTTTAACAAACGTTGAAGTCCAAAATTGTTTGTTCATTTGTCCAAAATTGATGTAAATTTTTTGATAAACATACGTTGTTTATCCCGATATATTTTGCAGTGATTTTTAGAGAATCCTGGACATTTTTTTGTTATGTTTTCTTTTTTAACGATATCTATAACTTCCTGGACCGTTAATCAGACGTAATTCCTTTATTTAGTTATATTTAGTGTCATTTTCGATGGATTTCACTTCCGGTCGTTCATCATAGCTTCAATTTCGGTTATTGTTTATTCCATTTTTTTTTCTACAATCGTAATGTTGTACCGTTTTTTTTTTTTCCAAATTGTGCATTTTATGAAAATAAGATTTAATGAGTCTGTAACTTGATGAAATTGTATGAACAAATTAATTGATGAATTTAAATTTAACAAACGTTGAAGTCCAAAATCATTTGTTCATTTGTCCAAATTTTATGGAAATTTATGGATTGAGATTTAACGATTTTAGAAAATTGGATTTTAGTTTTTCTTCGCTACGTTTTCAGAATCAAATACGGTCCGTCCTACTCAAGACACGGATATTAGCAGTTCCCTCGTAATGCAATCCAACAGTGGAGAAGAGAGTAGATTTGTCGATTGGTCCAATGACGAATCGGCAGAGGAAAATATGCCATGGTTGAAAAATTTTGATACCGCTATGCGTAGAGCTGTTGGCGGAAAGAGTTATCGTCTTCTTCGCCATCTTCTTGCAGCGTATTTGGGGTAAGATTAATTTCCGCAATTGGGTTTTGACCGGTTTAAGATAAATAAATAAATAAATAAGATTAAAAGATGACACCATGAATCTTTTTGTTTATTTTTATTTTTTTAGGTCTCTTTTATATTTGACGCAAAAAAAAATAAGCTTGTTTATTCTTAATTCGCTTTTAAAAAAGGGTTAACATGTTTTTGTCTCTTCAGGATAATTTCTAAAGACGCAGCAAGCTGTTGCTCTAAACCCTATCAAACAGCTAAATTGAGAGACCATATGAGCACCACACTGATGTTTTTTCATCTTTACTGACTGGACATGAAAGATGTAAGTAAAAAAAAAAATTTACTTCATATTTTCCAGTAGCATTATCGGTTGTGTAAACACCTAATTTATTTAAAAACAAAATTTAGGTGTAAACACCTAATTTATTTGAAAACAAAATTTAGGTGTAAACACCTAATTTATATTTAAAATAAAAGTAAAGTAGTAATAATACGTAAATAAAGTAAAATGTTTATATTCAGGTGTTTACATCTCAATATAAAGTGTTTACACCTAATTTATATTTTACTATATAATTTAAGTGTAAACACCTTCTTTATATTTTGCATTCTAGATTAATTTGAGCATGCGCTTTTTAATCTATAAAATAAGAAAGAAGATTATTCATCAATCATGAACAATTTCTGTTTCTATAGCGATAAAAATATCATTAATTGTAATTGCCCGTTTTTTTTTTGCAGCGTATAGAAGATCACAATCCTTATTTAGACAAAATGTCGGAGATTATTGGTATCTACATGGAGTCTGAGCTCAGAGCTGCAAAAACTCTGGATACGGAATCGCTGTCTCAAATTGCCGCTAAATTGCTAGCGGTTCTTCACATTTATTTAGGTATGCAACTTTCCATCTTTGCTAATTTTTTTTTACGATAAAAAAAAATCTTAACTTTAAATTTTGTTATTTTTTCAGACAACTCGGAGGAGCATATATTCAGAGTATTATTAAAATCAAAACTGCTCTCGAAGAAGTACAGCAGAATTTACGAGTCAATTTTCGAGTAAGTAAATATATTTTTTTAATTCTCACATTAATTTTCTTGATCCGGAAATTTTTAAAATGTATATCCAAATGAATTTTTTTATTTTTTTAATTTTTTTAATTTTATGCCTATTCTCATTTTTATTTTTATTTTATATCTTTTGGTGCTGTATTTTATTTTCCTACTTTTGTCTTCTCACGGTTTTTCAGTTCTATTTTTTATATATTCTGATAATGTGAAAAATTTTAATCACATAACAAATCATAACGAAATTGTGTACCTATTATTGCTGAATAATACTGATTTCATGTATAAAATTCAAGATTGTTATCTCATGTTTTGCCAAAGTTAGGGAAAAATGTGAATTTTTCGAAAATTTCAAAACTCAATAAAATTTGAACCGCTTTTCCGATTTCGGTCAAATTCAATACCAATCAACATCAACAATATCTGCACGTATGAAAAATTATTCAGCAGAATATCCTGAATCCAGAATGAAGAAAGCTTTTTCTACGAGGAAGAAAAATGTGCTTTTATGCCCAAATCAACTCTCACTCTTGTAATTGTTGCTTTTTATTCCCATGTAAATTTCTTTCTCAAATTATTTCCGTTTGGTTTTCATGCTCATCTCTCAAGTTTCGCCCCAATTAATTAAAGATTATTGTCTGTGTTTACCTGTTCTTTCCTTCTTGCGTTTCTATTCTTTTTTGCCTTGGTCCTTGAGGAATTTATTATTCCAGGATCCCAATAAAATACTACTACTACTTCTACTCTTTCTCATTTGCAGAAAACTCTGCACAAACATCGGCAAAAACGTCGATTCCATATCGGACTTGTCGTACGCGCGATATTTGCTGCTTCTGAAGCTGTGGAAAAAGACATGCGAAAGCATAGACGAGAGAAAGAGAATTGACGAATTAGCGATGAGAATATTAGGTCCGCGAGTTCCAAATCGAGGCGTAGAAAGTTGCAAATTTCTGTCGTTTATGCGTCAAAAAAGTGGCACACTTCGTTTGATGAAGCAGAATTCGTTCGACTTGAGAGCGGCTTGCGATGATTTCCTCAAGTTCGAGGAACAAATCAACAGCGCGAATCTTGATATCGAGAAGAATATCGGTTATTCCTAGCATGAAGAGCCTTGACCCGCGGTTTCTTCGGATTTTCAACAACCAGCGGCATTCAAGGCTCCAAATAATCAAGCACCCCCCTCGAAAAATCTCGTAAAACCAAAGAAAAACCTACCGAAAGTCAAGCCCGGTGAGCAAATCTGCATCGACCTGACATTGGACGACGACGACGAGGAAAACGACGCGAGAAGCGCGGAAAATCGTAAGATTATTCAGTCGCGAGTAAAGAACAACAGAAAAATCAGTCGGGCGAAAAGACTCGAATGGTTGAAACGAGTGAAAAGAAAAGATGTTCCAAAATCCGTCGTCGCGACTTCCACCAAAAATACTACGAGCAATCGCGTCGAAATTGCTGACGCTCATAGCACAAACAACTGCGAGAGAGTCGACGATTTTGCAGAAAAAGTCATTGTCTCTGACAGCGAAAAAACGGCGCAAAGAGACGCGAATTTGTCTTTAATTTCGACAATTTTACCGGCGGATAATAAGGATTCGTTGATTAATCAAACGGTCGATTCGACAGTTCCGATGGATTTGGAAAACGCTTCTCTTCCTCTCGTCGCTTGGGTTCAATCTTTGCAAGGAAATTGCTTCGATTCGTTGGCTCCGATGGATAAACGTAATTCCGGAAAATATTCGGAGAATTCTCTTATTCCTTTGTATCAAAATTGCGGCTTATCCGCCGATTTTTCGACGGAAAAAAGCGCGGAAAGCTTCGATCTGGGAATGAACGAAGAGCCGACGATTTCGAGCCGCGTTTCGCAGTACGACAATATTTTTGACAGTATTTTGAACGGAGATTTAAGTATGCTCGATGATCAAAGCATTCTCGATGATTCGATCGCGGGAAAAGAATCGGACGCCGATTTGAACTGTCTCATAGATTTTCACCTGCCGAGCATCGATTCTCCGGTCGACGACTCGAATTATTCGAACGTGAGAATCGTTGACCCAAAATTGACGAGGAAAACCATCGGAGTTAAAGATCATTCGCTCAGCGACGCCATTTCCGGTTCATCAAACGTTTCCTCCATCAGCAAAAAAGATTCTCTCCTAAACGGAGCCAAAGATCAACTTTCCTTTTCCAGCAGAAGCTTCGAAGACGTTAACGCCACTTCCGAATCCACCGAAAACGCTATTGGCGACAGATTTGGCCTCGGAAGTGATTACACTTGCCACAGACGCGATTTCTTTAATCTGCCGCTTCTCGATCACTCGGAAAATATTATGGAACTCGAGGATAACGATGCGATCAATGATACGACGGAAGATGTCGCTTTTTCGAACGAATCTTTGATCGCCGATTGCAAAAAGCTTAGAGAGTACGAAACCCTTGAAATGGCGGCTATTGCGACGACAAATGGACCCAAAAACTTGAATATTGACACTAAAAATGTTCAGGATTTTGTGCAGAGCACAGTTACGACGAAATTCGCGACAGAAACGAATCTACAGAATTATGAGCAATCTGAACTTGATCAGAAAGTGGAAAATACTGCGGACGATAGTTTCTGCCATTTGGAAAGTCTTGGGCAGTCTTCTCTCTCAAATGTCTCTTCTACAACCGCTTATCACGAATTTCTCGCGAAACAATCGTTTCTTACACTTCGCGAACCCGGCCTCGAAATTTCCGAGGGCTCTCAGCAATATCAACATTGTCAACGGCTGCGAAAGTGCGATAAGCTTCCTGCGAAGATGATTCAAGTCGCTCAAGTCTCCAGCCCGAAGAATTTAACGACCAGGAGAAGATTAAGCCCTCGGACCAACGAAAATTGCGAGCAGCTTGAAGAGACGACGATTGGAAGATCTTTTGACTACAGTGAAGATTCAACAGCGAAGAGACGGAAAGAGGTGAATTTCCGCGAGTCTTTTCATTCACGTTTGCGAATTTTTTGCCGATTTTCTGGTAGAAATCTTGGAAATGATTCTGTCCTATTTTTGAGTAATTTGGTTTTGTTACGAATGGATTTGTAGTCTTTTTTTTAGTGATCGATAGTAATTTCGAGCAATTTACATCTTTGAAGAATTTGATTGGAATTCTTGCGAGAAATTTGGCTGTGATTGTCAAAATCTATCCTCTCGAAGAGTTTTTGTACGAATTGATTTGTAGTCTTTTTTTTAGTGATTGATAGTAATTTCGAGCAATTTACATCTTTGAAGAATTTGATTGGAATTCTTGCGAGAAATTTGGCTGTGATTGTCAAAATCTATTCTCTCGAAGAGAAGAATAGTGAATAATCGATATTGTTCGCGCGTTTAACATTTAACTAAAGAATGTCTTGAGAATGTTGGGAATAAGTTCGTTAATTTTCTGATTATTTTTATGAGAATTAATATGTCGCCTTTTTTCGACTGATTAATGGTAATTTCGAATTATTTACATCTTTGAAGCATTTACTTGTCACGCTTTCTTGAATTTTTTTTTCTTAAAAATGTTGGGCATAAGTTTGTCGAGTTTTGGTTAATTTTATTTGGATATGAATTAATATGTAGTTTATTTCGACTGATTAATGGTAATTTAGAGTAATTTACGAATCGATACAAAAGTAAATTTCGAAAAATCGATTTCGGTTTCAAGTAAATTACGAAAAATCGATAATGCGGAGATTTTCAAGTACTTTCTGTGATATTTGGCTGTGATTATCGTGAACCATTCTCTCGGAGAGAAAAATATTGGGATATTCGATATTGTTCGCGTTTTCGACGTTTTTTAAAAAACTATTTCTCAAAAATGTTGGGAATAACTTCGTCAAGTTTTTTTTGTTAATTCTGTTGTTTGGATACGAATTGATATGTAGTTTTTGTTGACTGATCAACGATCGATGGTAATTTCGAAGAAATCAAGTCTTAAAGAATTTATTCTGGATTTTTGCTGGGAAAGTCGATAATCAAAATGATAGATTCTCGAGTACGTTTTGTGATATTCGGCTGCGATTATCAATATTCACGCTCTCGAAGATAAGAATATTGGAGGTAAGAACACTTCGCGTCTACATTTTAGCCTTCACAAATGCATTTTCAACCAAACTAAAGTTCGTAATAAAAATATTGACGTAGCAAAAAGTTTATATCCTTAACACACGAATTTTCGAGTTCCACCCTTTGTATCTATTGAGTTAGTGGCCCTTGTTCATATTTTTTGAATCGATAAACGTAAAGAAACGATTTTTTATTATTCTAATATTTCATAAACGATTTTTTGAAATTATCGCAAATTAAACTTGAAATTCCTGACAATAAAAATGTGGCAAAAACCGAAAATTGGATTTCATAAAAATGCATTGCCAATTCAAGTCTGATCAAAATCGAAATATTGATTACATGAGAAATCTAAAGCGAAAAAAAAAATTTATTGAAAATCCTAAATTACCAAAAACGTACAAACGTCGGAATTTACTAATTATTTATTAACTTTTGATGCTGCAGGACTTCAGCAAAAGAAGCTGAAATTTTTCCACGATGCGTAACCGGACGTAGAAGAAATCACTGCGGGATTATCGAGTTGTGTATATGTAATTGCTTCTCCATTCTTGGATAATAAATGTAACAGGCGTAGTCGTGAATATTGCGAGAATTTAAGTTAACGCTCGGTGAAAACGGTGAGTTAATACTGTCCTTACTTTAATTTAAATAAAATCGTACCAAATTCAAGCTGGAACCGCCAAATGATAATCAACCTAAAACCTAGTTAATAATTACGGGCTCATTAAAGGCCAATTTAATGGCCTATTCTTGAAATAAATCCTTTTTTTTTCAGCCATGTGGCGATATCAGCTTGAAATCAAATTAGAACCGCCATTATGGGTTATTGACCGAACCAATGAAATACTGTAAAAAAAACGATGCTCATTTAAGGCTCTAAACTAATAACGGAATCTGAAAACTATCCAAGATTAGATAAAAGGCGTTCTACGTCCTTTCCCATAACTTTTTTCAAATCGTACATTTTCCGTATATCAGAAGAGTAGCATAAACCCCGAATCGATTTCCGATTTTTTACTCTCTCATCACATACAGAGTATGTAAAAGAGAAAGTATTGGAATCCAAAAAAAAATCGACTTCAAGATTTTAAAGGAAATACATGTTTTAAGTGTCCTAGATGCCAAAAAACACATTAACTCATTTGTGTCCGTCTGTCTGTCTGGCTGTCTGTCTGTCTGTCTGTCTGTCTGTCTGTCTGTCTGTCTGTCTGTCTGTCTGTCTGTCTGTCTGTCTGTCTGTCTTTCTGTCTTTCTGGTGGCGTCCGACAGCACAATAACTTTTGAAAAAATCTGTGGACCGGAAAGAAATGTGGTGTCCACTTTCCGCATCTAAATCCTAGTTTTGGTATTGAAACCCAATCCAAAACTTTTAATGAGCCTTTAATTATTAACTAGGTTTTAGATCGGTTTTATCATATGGCGGTTTCAGCTTAAATGAGGTTAAAATCGTAAACGGACTATACAGAAAGATAAACGTGCGATTTTGCAAGCCAATAAATGTGGCAAATAGAACCCGAAATAGCATCCAAACATATTTTTTATAATCCGCGTTTCGCGTATCGATTGTCATTGAAAACGTTCGAAGCAGAGAGTGAAAATGTTTCGCGAACTCTCGAAATGCTCTTCACTGTAAGTAGATGTAAATATTATACTACGAAAATCATTTATATATCGCTAAAATAATTTTAGATTAATGATAGCAAATGTGCAAAGTAGAAATCGTTTTATAATTTCGTAAAACACGTAATAATTGTAGAGAAAATTACAAACCCTCGAGAAATTGTATTGATTTGATGTTCATTCAATTTGCAACAATTATCTGGAAACTTTATTAAAAAATTGGATGTTGAATTTTTGTAATATTTATACGTTGCGAAAAAATTATTGATGAACTTCGTAAAAAGCTCCGATTTCTTATCTATCGAGGGATTATAATTTCATCTTTGAACAGAACTGCGAGCATTTATTTGCAGATGTCGTCCTGTGATTTTTGCGAAAATGCTCAACTTATCTCGCGATTTTTAAGGTCGACGATTGTTTATTTAAGATGTTATATATTCCCATATTTTTTTAAACTCTCGCATTTCTCTTCTTTTTTAGCCACAATCCATTTTAATATCTCGAGCCAATTTTTGTCGTTAACTTCGAATACCATTATTTCATATATTACGATACAGCAAATAATATCAGATTTTTTGATCTTATTTGAAATTTCTTGTGTTTGCGATACATCAGAAAAAAACATTGAATTAATTTCTCTTCAATTGTTTCTCAAAAATGTGCCTCTGAATTTCATAGTGTAGATGTATATGAAAAATAACTTGAAGGGCTTCACATGAACTAAGGGCCCAAAAAAGTCGATTTTTAATATTTATTTATTTATTATCCGATAAAAATTTGGGGGTTGAGATTTTCTTCACAATTAATACATACTTTCGTCCCAAATTTATGATTAATTCCGTACTTAATCTAAACTCGTAATCGTAATATTTTTATTAGAAAATACAAAGTTATGAGAAAGTATGTTAATCGATTTCGGTTTCTTCATATAAGAAGTTTTGTAAAAAGTAAAGAATAGTAATGTGCAAAGTTCTACATTGCCATTTTTTTGTACTGCTTCAACAATATTAACATCATTTTTTAAAACCCTTTTTATGGGTCATTTTGAGAATTCCAATATGAAGATATCAAAAAAAAATAACAAAAATCATTGTGGAAAAAAAAAATTTTGCTTTGTAAAGTATCGAGAAAATACGTTTTCTTTAAGCTTAAAGTTTTTGCTCACTTCTTAAAAATTTACGGTAAAGCAATAGCCTTTTTTTTTTACTTCAGTAAAATAACCAAGCTGAATGGCCCAGTTAGTGACGAAATAAATAAAAAATCTCTCTGAATGCGTTATTTTATGGTGATAAAAAATATCGCAGAAAAGCACCAATTACTGCCCACTAAATTTTCGTTAAATAGCGGGAGAAACTGTGTTAAAAAAACTATTCTTATAAGTAGCAAGCACTAATCGGTAAACCGTTACTAACTGAGCCGTCCGCTTAACAAGAGAATTTATGTGTAGAGCGTCGAGTATTATATATAATAAAGTATCATTAAAGAGGTCGTTATAAGAAACGCTAAGACGAAAAGTATCTTTCATAGCGCGGTTGAAAAGTTTTTGATTAATTTTTATCGTCGTGTCAAACATTTCTACTATGTCGTATTTTAGATTGTAGCTGTAAGACCAGAGTGCAATTCAGTAATTGCTGTAGCGCAATATCTTCCCTTTCTGTAATTCAAATGAATTTCCAATGCTAATGATATATAAATACAGACCAAAAAATATTAACGCAGTTTGCATTTTTTTTTATTACCAAATCACCTTCAAATGAAAAGCTAATCGTGTGATTTTGACGGCGTTACTATCGGAAATCAATGTTCCAATTATCTTGACGATGAACGATCATTTTAAAATGCTGGTTTATAATAATCGGTGAAAATCGCGATAATTAATTAAAGCGCCTGCCATTTTGTCAAAAAACGGTGTTTTTTAAATCGGCTATGATATGTCGAAGGAAATTGTGTTCATTTTAATATCCCATTTGATTTTTTAGCTCTCGTTGATTTTTTGGCGATGATGCAAAGTCGGTACCGATTTTGAGGATTTTTTAAGGCTTTTTCTTCGTGGAGCTGTGAATTCGTCAATTTACAAGATTTTTAGATAAAAAAAGATTGTCCAAGTTCTTCAAGACGTATATTTTTAAATGTGAGAAAATTTGTTTAGATAACTTTAATAGTTTTTCAGAAAAAAAAAATTCCCAAAAATGATTTTTTTTTATTTCACTTTACATGCGCTTTTAAGAATCCTCAGAATAAAATAGTAAAACGCTAAAAGCTGTCGGAATAATTAATGCTTCAATTTCATCGAGGGCCAATATTTCCCAGCAATCGCGAAATACCAAGAACATCATTTTCGCGCTGATTCGCAATTTCGAATAATTAGTTTGAACTTCATTCGATTTTTTAAAAAATGTTCTGTACATTTTTTCACAGTAATAAAAATTGTTGAAACCCTTAATTCAATCCCCAGCAATCGCGAAATACCAAGAAAATCATTTTCGCGCTGATTCGCAATTTCGAATAATTAGTTTGAACTTCATTCGATTTTTAAAAAAATGTTCTGTACATTTTTTTACAGTAATAAAAATTGTTGAAACCCTCAATTCAATCCCCAGCAACCACGAATTACCAGGAAAATCATTTCCGCGCTGATCCGCATTCCCGAATAAGTTTGAACTTCATATCATTTTTTTTTAAATGTCTACAAATTTTTTTAGATATAAAAAAATAAAAAACATTCGTAGATTTTTTTACAGTATTAAAAATTGTTCAAACCCGTCAATACCTATATTTTCAACTAAAAAAAAATTCCGTCCCGACAACTAATAGTTTTACCGGAAAAAATGATGTTTTCATTTCGTCCTTTACTGTACCAAAAATCCTTGAAATGAAAAGCCGAATCGCTTAAATGAGTCATAATAATCAAGGCTTCAATTCCATCGAGGGCCAATAATCCCCAGCCACCGCGAATTACCAGGAAAATGATTTTAGCGGTGATTCGCAGTCCCGAATAATTATTAAAACTTCATATCATTTTTAAAAAAATATAAAAAAATAAAAAACATTCGTACATTGTTTTACGATAACAAAAATTGTTCAAACCCTTCAATACCTATATTTTTAACTAAAAAAAAATTCCGTCCCGACAACTAATAGTTTTACCGGAAAAAATGATGTTTTTATTTCGTCCTTCACTGTACCAAAAATCCTTGAAACGAAAAGCCGAATCGCTTAAATGAGTCATAATAATCAAGGCTTCAATTCCATCGAGGGCCAATAATCCCCAGCAACCGCGAATTACCAGGAAAATGATTTTAGCGGTGATTCGCAGTCCCGAATAACCGCATTAATGAAAGTGGCGAGACGCTGAGTCGGAATAATATTCTCGCACCGGATTCCACGAAATTCCTCGGCGGAATAACCGCGTGTGAGAGTCGCAGTCGTTTTCTTCTCGCGGCGAACGCACGACGTTTTGTATGGGGGATTGCCGTTTGGGTTAGTCGCGCTTGCGCCTCGATGAGCGAATTCGCGGCGGTGGCGCGTCCGGGCGAACGTCGAATCCGTTCACCCCGACACGATTAGGCCGCGAGAGAGCTCAGTGGGCCGGTGTCAGCCCAACAGTGTCGCGACGCATGTTAACCCACCGATAGAAGCTAAACTCTTTCGCAAAGTGACTCAAAATAATAAATAAATAAAATTAAAAACGACAAAACGATTGCGACTTCGAGGACCTCGACGAAAAAGAGTGGCCAATAAATATCCTGAAGAAGAGTGTCTTCATTTCCATCGATCTTCAAAACTCTTCAGGATCAAAATTTCAAAAGCTCTTCAGGATATTCCAAAAACTGCACCACAAAATCCTGTCATCCTGACGTCAAAAGTTCCCGAAGACGATAAAAAAGCACGTGAGTCTTCAGCAAGTAGAAATTTCATTGATTGGTCCACGAAAAGTATTGTTTTTTTTAATAACTTGTTGATTGATTGCAGAAGTATGAAGTTTTGTCACGATTTGATGGGACAATCGCCGGCGGAACTTTTCGTCCGAAGAAGAGGATCTTTTTGAGGAGGAAGATCACGAAGAGGGATTTTTATGCTGAAGAGGCATTACGGATTTTTTTTGGTTGTTGTGAATTTGCGGAATTTGGGATATTAAGGGAATTTACGAGTATTGGAGATATTTTACGAGCTGAAGAGAGAATACGAGGGATGAATACTTTCCGACGGCGAATTTGCGAATATTTGTGACCTGAAAATGATGATGAAGACTATGTCGATTTTTATCATGACGAGGATAGAAAAATATGATCAAGATTTACGAGCTTTTATGTAAAAAACGGAGGAGCGAATAACGAAAGTGCACATACTTTTGTGGCGAACTGGAGAAAGGAGAAATTTGTTATTCATCAACGACGACACTGAAGCTGTCGTCGAGCTGCTTTGGACAGTCTATCAATCAAATTGGGTGAGTCACTGTATTACTTTTTGTCAGTATAAATCCCAACATTTTGTCGTCCAACGTCGATTTGAATATCACAAATTTTCGGGCCAATATCGTGATAAAAAACTATACCAAAATGTAATTTTCTTTAAAAACAATATATTTTTTTTATATTTGTAAAGACAGAAAAATTTAAAATCCAATGAAAAATGAATCCGCGAAAATGCGGATGTTAACTGCTGTGCAATAATGAATTAACTCAGGAAAATAATGAAAATGAAAACAAGAACAAAGTGAAATTTTTTTCAGAAGAAATGTTATTTTGAAACAGTTTTTTAATACGGAAAGTTGTATTGCCAAATTGAATGATATCAAATCATCGATTATATCGCGGAAGTGTAGATACTTATTTATTTGAAATGGGAAGTTAATAAGGAAAATCATCTGATAAAAAAAGGTCGAATTTTATTTAGTAACATTTTTTATTTTTTGAATGTTTTCAACAAGTGAACATTTTTGTAATGATTCGGAAGAGGATATGAGTTATTGTTTGAAAAAATTGAGAATTATTGATTTGTTCATCGCTGAAGATTTGTTGAACGAAATAAGAATTTTTATCTTTTTCAATTTCATCCTTCCGCGGAAGTAATATTGCAGTATTCGTCAATAAAGCCGTAAACTCCTACGCTTATAGTCTATACTTACGTTTTTATTGAGCGACCTTGCAATTTACGACGATATTACATAAAATCCTCGGAATAATTGGCAATATTTTGTATAATCTTCTTTTTACTGATATTTATTATTTTTCAATCTTCATTTATTCTTTTTAACGTAACATCATTTTTGTCACAACAATAAAATTACTATTTGGCTAATAACATTAAATTAATTTTCATCAGGATTCATAAGTTTAGAAATAAACTCAAACTTTATTCTTGCAAATCTAAGCAAAAACTGCGAAAATCGAACTTTTTTAAATGGAGAACATTTTTATAAATCCATCGCTATAAAGTTTTTAAAATATGTCGCAGAAATACTGTAATGAAAATTTCATTTTACAACGTTAAATAAATTCCTAAAACTTAGTAAAAACAATACAAAATATTCCAAAATCATTTCGCTATTATCGATCATGAAAATTTCTTTAAAATTCATAGATGAGCCGCTGAAAAGTTAAAAATGTACATTATTAATGTATCAATCAATTTGACCTCTTGCAAAAAAAGCAACTTTACGCCGTTAAATACCCAAAACTTATTGAAAACAATTCAAAATATTAAAAAGTCATTAAGTTACTGTGAAGCATAAAAACCTCTTCAAATTTCACAGATGAGTTACTAAAAAGCTCAAAAATTTCATAATCAGTGTATCAATCAATTTCACTTGTTGCTTTTAACTTTTCGACAAAATAATTGGAGCTAACTATTTGAAAACAATCAATCAGAGAACAAGTTCTTGAGGCACTCGAAGTTGCTAATTAGCGTTGTATACTTAAGTTATATTGGGCAAAACTTTCCTAAAATTGCGCTCCATTCGCTCTGCATCTTTTATAAAGAGACTTTGTAGTTTCTCGAGTTGAAGTACTTAATTACATTCTCTTGGAGTGTCGATTTATTACGACTCCGTTCGAGGCTCTGAGCTAAACTACACGTGGCTTGTGATAAAGCTTGAGGTTCCAATTGGAAAATTGAGAGAGGTTCGCACGAAAGGGAGTCGATTAATTAAAATTTTACGAGACACGAAGCGAACGAGAAGCAATTTCTTCCAATGTAATGCTTTCTCGCTTTGGTCGACACTGTTAATATACATATGTCACCGAGCCAAAGCCAATGAACTCGCTGGCAGGAACATATAAGCAAACCCGCTCCCAGACACAAACATATCGATTGTGGCGACGAAACACGCTCCAAGTCAACTATTCCCTGACTATTTCTTCTTCATGTACACCTTCGTCATCCAAACTCCATTCGAACCTTCGATTCTCGGCAAATTTTCTCAATATCGCTGCCTTTTAAGTGGGGTATAATTTTCCACTCGATATGATTATGTTTGACAAGGGATCGAATTTTATTGACTTTGTTAATAGTCGATATTTTTATTTCTATCTATCTAATTATTTACTCGTTGCTTCGTGACGATATTACGTTTCATTGCATTTTAATATTAATGTGCAATGATTGTTTTTATTTATTTATGTATTTTTAACAGACTTGTTATGGTTTTTTTTTTAATTTCTTTTAAATTTAGATATTGGGCTGTTTGTTCTTCATGTACTTCTTCGTCATCTAAACTTCATTCGAGCCTTCGATTCTCGGCAAATTTTCTCAATATCGCTGCCTTTTGAGTGGGGTATAATTTTCCACTCGATATGATTATGTTTGACGAAGGATCGAAATTTGTTGACTTTGTTAATAGTCGATATTAGTATTTCCTCGTCGCTTCGTAAGAAAATTACGCTTCATTGCATTTTTCAATTAATGTGTGATGAGTATATACTGTACACCATTATTTATCGTTAAAAGTGGATCAACTTTTTTCTGGCTATACCTTTTTTATCCACTTTTTTGCACCCAAGACTAAAAGGCATATTTTTATGCTCTTTAAAGTGTGACGATTCTTTTGACATAACAAATAACAATGGAGAAGATTTGTTACCTCACCGTAAGTAATGTTGCATCAAAGATGCAGAAAAGAGCAATTTTCTGCACTGTGGCCTGTAAAGCGCATTTTTATGCTCTCCAAAGTGCGACGATTTTCTTGACAAGAAATATCGTTAAGAAAAAAAAAATGTAGCCCCATAACATGATGTTATATTGAACGTGGAGAAAAATACACTTTTCTGCACGGTGGACGGTAAAGCGTATTTTTACGGCCTTCAAAGTGCGACGATTCCCTTGACAAGAAATTATAATTAAAAAAATGTAGATCCATAGTCATACATGATGTTATAGTGAAAATGTTGAAAAGTACACTTTTCTGCACGGTAGACGGTAAAACATGTTTCTATGGCCTTCAAAGTGCGACAATTCCCTTCACAAAAAATTATAATAATTTGAAAATGTAGATCCATAGTCACACGTGATGTTATATCGAACATGCAAAAAAGTTTACTTTTCTGCACGGTCAACCGAAAAGCGTATTTTACGCTCCTCGAATGACAACGACTCCTGACACACAAATAATGAACATAAAAATACAATTATGTGAATTGGAGATGTTGAAAAGTACACTTTTCTGCACGGTAGACCGTAAAACACATTCTGACGGTCTTTGAAGCTGGCGATTCACTTGACATGAGATATAATAATAATGATAACCAAGATTTATGATTGCTAGACATATTCTACATTGAAGATGCATGTTGAACGAGCCGTGTTACCATCACATGTATAACCGGCATATCAATCGCATATGAGCGAGCGACTTGGCACGAGAACCGCGTATGGCAGACGATCCTATACACGCCACTGCTATATCCACTAGACCGAACAGACTCGTCATAAAATTCCTTCAATTTCCGGAATGGAACCGAGTGAATTTATTCATGGCACTGTTGCGGAAAGACTGTGGACTCTCTACAAGCATCGAGTGTCAAAGAGCTACATCGAGGGTGATAAGAAGTGCTGCTTGTCTATTCGCTAAGAATCACAATTTTCGCTGTGGCCCTTTCAAGACGCGTTCAAGGGTGAACCTCCAATGAAAATGCAAATTGACCAGACACTTTTCAAACTTTTTTTCGTCAGCCCTCGAAGTCTTCCCTAGGATCAGCTCAGCTTGCCCAACGTAAATCGATCGTACTTCTAATTAGTCAAGAGTTTGGATACTTTGAGCTAGTTTTACTCGAGAGCAAGTTTCACAGAAAATTTATTGAGAGATCCGCACTGTATACTTTAGGCTCGCGGCTTTCATTTCGATTGCTAATTATGCGGAAACACGACTTTTTGCTATTTTAAAATTATACTTTTTTTTTGCTCAGTTTATTCAAGAAATTGACGATTTTGAGGCTATGGAAAGGGTCGAAAATATTGCGAGAGACGCGGCAGATCGAAAGTCGAAATATCGAAGATTTTCGAGTTTCCTGACAACTTTCTTGCATCCTGATTGGCTGTCGATAGCTTTGACGTAAAGCCAACTTCAGATTGTTACAATCAATGGAGCATCACGCGCGCTTTTTGAATTGTTGTTTTCTTTTTGCAGTTGTGAAGTAGAATACATTTTTCTTCTTCGGAAAATAGATATTTTTTCTTAGTTTCATTCTTGTTTTTTCGTAAAAAATACACGGCACATCGAAAGTCGATTATATCGGAACAGTGAAGCGAAAATAAAGTCACGAATCGTATCAACATGGAAATATCGTGTTTAGCGACAAGAAGAGAGTAAATAAAAGGAAAAGGGAGCTAATTTTTTAAATTTTTCTATACAAAAATATATTTTAATAAATTTGAATATACGTGAATATTTTTTAATATATTCAAATGTATTTAAATATATATTTCACGTTATATTCGATATTGTAAACATCATTTTACAATACAATATCGCTTGGATTGCGAAATACATTTGCGAAATTTTTTTTAACGATAACAATTGTTTTCAGGCATTCTGGTAATTCTATCTTCAGAGAAATTAAGATCCATTGATATTTAATAAAGTTATCCTGATTCAAAACACTAAAAATCAAATTGCGAGATGAAAAAAAAAAATGTAGAAATAATAGTAAATATTGAGACGACATTTTCGCATGGCGCTCGAAAAATCATATTTTAAATCATAGAATCAGTGTGATTTTTATCAGATTTTTAAAAACGTCGTTTTTGAAATTGGTTTTTTTTCGAGGATTTCAAAATGTCAATGGTGGTAAAAAAAATCTGAAAAAAATTCCAAAGCCTTTATGGATCGGTAATAACATCATATCAAAAATCTCAGAGTCGAATTTTTTTTGGATTGCAATACTTTCTCTCTTACATACTTTGTATGTGATGAGAAAGTAAACAATGAAAAAAATCGATGAGGGTCATGGCGTGAAATGCCCCATATATAGATATAGTTTTTATTCATATTGTTATTTTTTTAAATTTATGTTACTTTCTTTGTTGTTGTATGATCGCCTATTATCATAACTTTTGTACTCACTTGCTGACAAACAAAAAAATATGTAAAACTACATACTTTTACTAAAACTACATATTTTTACTACATATTTTTACTAAAACTACATATTTTTACTACATATGTTTACTAAAACTACATATTTTTACTACATATGTTTACTAAAACTACATATTTTTACTACATATGTTTACTAAAACTACATATTTTTACTACATATTTTTTTACTACATATTTTTTTACTACATATTTTTTTACTAAAAGTACATACTTTTACATACATACTGCTTTAGGTCTTCTCGCCCAACGACTGATCAATTGTAAAGATAATCTAAGATTTGTGAAACAGTAATCCCGTATATAAATAAAACAAAACGAAGCAAAATGAACAAATCCTGGACGTAAGAGTGTCAAAAAGAAAAAGTTGATATGCATCGATCCAACTCGGAGACATCGTGGAGACCTGGATTGAAATTGTCCGTGGCTTCCTTACGGCGATGAATCATAATCGGGTTGCTCTCCACAGAGCCACGAAATTGAATAGATGCTAGGATAGTTACAGAGAGAGAGAGAAAGTGAGATACATGTTGGCATAAGCGTCGAGTGGTATTCTCGAGAAATTCCAAACCGATAGCCGACCTACGCGACTACCACGGAGGCTTTAAATAGTTTTCGCGAAACTCCCTTGAATCAAGTTGATCGATCCCTCGATTAAGGGACTATAGCTCAAGCGACCGGAGAAGCGCTACCGCCAGACGAGACCATCCAGTAGGTCAGTAAGACTGACTACCACTCGTAACTGGAACTTGGCAATGACGTTACACTCGAGGGCCTCAAACGCCGTGGGAATACATAAGAAACAGGCGAAACGTAAGAGGACGACGAGGATGAAGTGACAAAGTGAGTAAGCGACTGGCTTACTCGAAAGGGTGGGCGATAAAAAAAAACCCGCTGGATAAATAAACCTGGAAAAGAGACCTGATAAACAACACAAAAAAAAATACCCTGGAAAAACGACCTGAAAAACAACCCCAAAAAGAATACCCGGAAAAAATGACCTAAAAAGAATACCATAAAAATGATACCGCGCAAAAATGAGCCCAAAAAAATACCATGAAAATCGTACGTTAGAAAAAAATGGTCGAGAAGAGGGCTCCTAAAAAGAATACCATGAAAATCATATCCTGGCAAAAATGGCCTTGAAAAACGGCCCCCAAAAAAATACCATGAAAGTCTACCTTAGATAAAATGTCCTGGCAAAACGAGTGCGAAAAGGATACCATGAACATCATACCCTGGAAAACCGAACGAAGAAACAATGCTCCGAAAATTAGATCCTGAAGAGCATACCCAGAAATTTCTGCGGAAAAAATACCCAAGATAAACGCTTCCGAAAGTTCTTCGCTTCAATTACGTCAATAAAGTTGCCGATTTCCTTATTTAGCATGAGTAAAGTCTGTATACTTAATGAGGTATTTTCCGTGAATGAGTTGAAGTGAAGAAAATAATCGAGGTCAGTCACCTTCGTTCGCTCATCCGCAAACCCGATGGACGTCAGCTAATTTTTGTTTTACCGGTATCAATGAACCGGTATGTCCGAGGAATCGAGGTGAGCAGGCTCGATTCCAATGAACTGAAGAAAATCGGAAGCCTGGAGCAAAAGCTAACGATCGAGAACAATCACAAAGAAATCGGTAGCTAGCTAATTTTTGTTTCACTGGTATTAACGAATCGGTATGTCCGAGGAATCGAGGTGAGCAGGCTCGATTCCAATAAACTGAAGAAAATCGGAAGCCTGGAGCAAAAGCTAACGATCGAGAACAATCACAAAGAAATCGGTAGCTAGCTAATTGTTGTTTCACTGGTATTAACGAACCGGTAAGTGCGAGGAATCGACGTGAGCAGGCCCGGAAAAAATACCCTGAAAATCATACAGTGAAAAGAATACCCCGAAAAAAAATCAGGATAAACACTTTTCAATCCGTTTGACAATGGCACCACTCACGATTTTTTTTCTTTTTCACCTCATCATCTACGGAGTATATAAAAAAATTAAGTATTTTATGCAACACCGTACGAGAAGTGCCTACTTCTCACACGCTTCGCTCTGCGTGCGAGAAATCGCACTTCTCGCACTAGTGAAATAAGCTTGAATACGAAACTCGTGCAAGAAACTTTTCCTCGACTCATTTTTTTCGGCAACTCGCCTTCGGCTCATGCTGCAAACTAATCCTCGTCAGAAAAAGTTTTATCGCACTCGTATCGTAATACACTATTATGCAACTCCGTGCGAGAAGTGCCTACTTCTCACAC
Organism: Tromatobia lineatoria; assembly: GCA_949699805.1. NCBI lineage: Eukaryota > Metazoa > Arthropoda > Insecta > Hymenoptera > Ichneumonidae > Tromatobia > Tromatobia lineatoria. The sequence goes on from OX453039.1 coordinate 21,119,057, forward strand.
GCTTCGCTCTGCGTGCGAGAAATCGCACTTCTCACACGCTTCGCTCTGCGTGCGAGAAATCGCACTTCTCACACGCTTCGCTCTGCGTGCGAGAAATCGCACTTCTCACACGCTTCGCTCTGCGTGCGAGAAGTCGCACTTCTCGCACTAGTGAAATAAGCTTGAATACGAAACTCGTGCAAGAAACTTTTCCTCGACTCGTTTTTTTCGGCAACTCGCCTTCGGCTCATGCTGCAAACTAATCCTCGTCAGAAAAAGTTTTATCGCACTCGTATCGTAATATACTATTGAGTTAAAATTCAAAAGTCCTTCGCTTTAATTCCGTCAATAAAGTTGCCTTTTTCGCTTATTGAGCCTGAAATACTTTCTTTTTCTCATTGGCAATGACGCCTCACTCACGTCAGGGGCTAAAATCGGTATCGGATTTGATAAGAAAGAGGCGAAGCAGCGGAAAGATAAAGACAGTGAGTAAACGACCGGTTACTCGAAAAAAGCCGAATAGGGTTGATGGTTCTAGCGGTGCGATGCAACGACAACGAAGACACACATAGGGTTGTGCCGCGCTGCTTCTAGGTTCTCCCAGCAAAGCGTTCAATCGATACAGCTTCCCTCCGTCTCGCTACCGGGATACTAGCCGCCAACCGGCCGATCACCCCGCTCGCGACTCTTCACCTCTGCGTTTCGATCGGCGCGATCGTTCTCCTTGCTATACTATTTTATTGCTATATAGATACGACATTCTATTTTATTTTATATTATTTTTATTATTTTTCATTTATATTATTTTTATTAATTTTCATTTATATTATTTTTATTAATTTTCATTTATATTATTTTTATTAATTTTCATTTATATTATTTTTATTATTTTTCATTTATATTATTTTTATTATTTTTCATTTATATTGTTTTTATTATTTTTCATTTCTATTGTTTTTATTATTTTTCATTTATATCATTTTTATTATTTTTCATTTATATTATTTATATTATTTTCCATTTATATTATTTTTATTCTTTTTCATTTATATTATTTTTATTATTTCTTATTTATATTATTTTTATTATTTACCGGTTCTTTTTTTCTTGTGTATGATTCTTTTTTGCCTTCGTCCTTAGGGAATTTAGTATTCCAGGACTTCAATGAAATACTACTAGTATTATTACACTTAAGGACGTTCGTCAATAAAATTAAAAATGCACAGAAACATCTAAAATAATTACAGCGTTTTAAATAATTCATAACAAACGCACATGAATTTTTTTGGAATTTTCGTCTACATCGTTTACACAAAATTAATTTTTTCATGCATGCATTTCAACATGGGCTCTTATGGCATATTTACAAATTTAAAAAAAAAAAATTGAAATTTTTTTTTACATCGTTGATTCGTAAGTATTTGGTAAACTAATTTTTTTTTTCGATGTCAAATTTTTTTAAATATTTTCAATTTTTTTCAATTCGTAAACATGCCATAATGTTAAAATGTATGCATAAAAAAATTAATTTTGTGTAAACGATGTAGACGAAAATTCCCGAAAAATTCATGTGAGTTTGTTATGAATTATTTAAAACGCGGTAATTATTTCAGATTTTTCTGTGCATTTTCAATTTTCCTGACGAAACTCCTTAAGGGACTATACCTGTGTGAATACCCTTAAAAAAGGTGATCAGGAACAAAATAAAATAAAAAAAGGGCTGAAGGACTCCAGTCGATGACCTGTTGGCATTATGTACGTGAAGAATATGAGTACGTCGTAAAAAAAATCATGTAATGTACTAAAATCACTCTGTATATAATGTCAATAAAATCACTACTACTACTAATAAAATAAAAACACTGTCGAACTAGTAGATATTCTTGATACCATAATTCGGGATTTTCGAAAAATATAAAAATCTGAAAAATTGTGAAGATTTTAAAAAAAATATCGCATTTAAAAAATTGTTCTCCCAATGAAAATTGACATTTTTTAAATTCGATCAAAAAGTCCTGGACAAAATGGGTTTGGAACTCATTTTTCTGAAATCACGAAAAAAATGTCCGGTCAAACGATCGAAGAATGTTCGAAACGGAAATTGAACGTCGTTGAAGTAAATCGGGCAAATCTCGTTCGCACGCTACGTTCTCCAATTTACTGTACTTTTTGTATACCTGTAAAAGAAAATATGAGAAAACTGTAGCAGACTCGTTTATACGAGATTAGACTTCTGCATTTACCTGCAGTGGCCTCGACATTAACGTGTCTTGCACGAGTTTTTCATTTTTATGACTTGAAATTTTATTGCAGAAGTGAAATTAGATATCAAACGTTCTCTTTAAAACATGGAGTACATATGACAAACCCCGATTATTCCACTTTTTTAAACATCCTCATGGAATTATTCCAACATCAATATGAAATTTATCAGATTCTCAATGAGCGGCAAATTTTCCATCAGCCATTTCAAAATATTGAAACGTCAAGAAAATTTTAAATCGATTAAAATATGTAAATATAAATACCAGTCTAAAATTTAAAATTTGCCAGTCTAGATTTTTCAGGTGTGAATTTCCCAAAAAATCAGGAAACAATTCCCAATATAAAGTCACTTCTCCATTATTTTTCAACTCATACCCATTTCAGTAAAATCCTGTGTTTCTGGTCTTATGAAAAAATTTTCACACTCTAACAAACGTCAAAATTATTGGAAACGAATTTGCCATTGATTTGGGCGATCAATCATAATCATAATTTTTTAATAAAAAGAAAAGGAACAAAACGTCCCGTTAAAAAATTGGCTCAATGACAAATTTTCCATCGAGTGAATGGACGGGGACCAGTGAATGGAAACTGTCCATAAAAGCACGTGCCTAAAAAGCGTTTATCCACAGGGTTTTTTACTCTGGTCAATTGTCCACTTATCCAATTGGTCGGCTTATCCTATTTTCCAAAAGATCAAGTAAGTGAGTCAGTAGAATAAAAAAAAAACAAAAGGAACGTTCGAAACTCTGCTGGGAATTCTCTCGAATTCCTGAGCTAAAAGAGTGAAGAAGTTTGGCATGTCTGAGGAAAAGCGTTGACTCACTTTCCTCTAATCTCTCTAGACATTCGCAAGAGTTACAAATGGAGCGTCTTCCACGAAGAAAATAGTGTCAATGTCTACTGACTGGCTAGTCACTGGTTGGAAAATATATTTTCCTGCTATTTCGATGGGTGGGACGTTTTTAATGAAAAAGTCTCGGCGTCAGCGCGCTAATCCGACTTGTAGCGGGTCGAATCACCCAGATTCCTGACGTGGAGCTCCACACGCGATATTCTCGTGCCCCAATCGTTATTCACAATTATTTAAATAACCGAGCGCAGTTAAGTAATAGGGCAATACAATTAAAATGAGTTTTCTTGCTCTCACGCTATTCTTTATAGCTGCAATAATCGCCCACTCCTTCCGTGCTAATTTTCAGCGGAGGATGCAAAACTTTATGCAGAAAACGTGCAACTTTACACCAGTTTCAATTGATTTTCAATTTGAAATATCGATTAGCTATCGGGTTATTAAGGAGGTTGAAACGCTAGCACTAGTCAAAAGAGTGCCAAATTTATTATTCAATTTGGACAAACTTTTATGCATCTATATGATATAATAAATTGTGAGTCTCATAGCGTTATTTGTCTTTGGTGACGCGTCTAAACGCCAGATTCTAAATATGTAATGACAAAATATCTACGATATTATAACCAACGACAAAATATCTTAATGACAAAATATTTGACGACAAAGTATCTTGATGAAAAGAAATCTGACGACAAAATATCTTAATGACAAAATATCTTGACGAAAAAAAATCTGACGACAAAATATCTTGATGACAAAATATCTTGATGACAAAATATCTGACGACAAAATATGTTGATGACAAAATATCTTGATGACAAAATATCTTGATGACAAAATATCTTGATGACAAAATATCTTGATGACAAAATATCTGACGACAAAATATCTTAATGAAAAAATATCTGACGACAAAATATTGTAATGACAAAATATCTGACGACAAAATATCTTAATGAAAAAATATCTGACGACAGAATATCTTAATGAAAAAATATCTGACGACAAAATATCTTAATGACAAAATATCTGACGACAAAATATCTTAATGATAAAATATCTGACGACAAAATATCTTAATGAAAAAATATCTCACGACAAAATATCTTAATGAAAAAATATCTGACGACAAAATATCTTAATGAAAAAATATCTGACGACAAAATATCTTAATGATAAAATATCTGACGACAAAATATCTTAATGAAAAAATATCTGACGACAAAATATCTTAATGAAAAAATATCTCACGACAAAATATCTTAATAACAACAAAAGTTGGTTTGGATTAATTTTCGGGATTTTAAATTTCGGTAATTTAATCTGTCGGTTTTTCGGGATTATCATTCGTTATTTTCAATCATAGTCGGTATTTTAATTGTTCGGTATTTTGACCGTCGGGATTGTAATTTTCGGTGAAATGGAAGGCACCCATGTCTTTTACTTAGAAAAAATTTAATTGCACTCGATTTCCACAAATATTAAAGTAGAGTAATAGGGCAATACAATTAAAAGGAGTTGTCTTGCTCTCACGTTATTCTTTATAGTCGCAATAACCGCCCACTTCTTACGTGCTAATTTCCAGCAGGGGATGCAAATGGGGCATTTCATACCGATTCGACCTGAGTCGGACCCTCGACCTCTCGGATTTCGATGAAAATTTTTTTATATGATTCGACAAACTCCAAAAAGTACTGGAAAATTTTTTCAATTTTTTTTCTGCGATATTTCAAAGCTAACATATCGTTAGCCGAAATTTAAAAATCTGAAAAAATTCTCAAAAACTCTGCATGAAATAACAAAATTTTTGAGCCTAAATCCAAAGTGAGCAGAGTTTCGCTTCTATTGTTTTTTATTTTAGAGAGAAAAAGTTTGAATCTTGATAGCTTATTTTCCTATTAATCGATTGATTTGTTAATAAAAAATTCTTAAAGTTCATTTTTCTGGTCGAAAATAAATAATAAATGTGTACATTTTTTCAGTTGGGAATTTTTCAAATTTTCGACTAAATATCTGGGCATATGATAGATAATTTTGCAAACTATGAATATCCGAAAATCTTCGTATTTTTCAATGAAAAAAGTAATCATTTATTTAAAAAATCCGTGGCTGAATGTAAAAAGTTGTAGCAAGCCTTTTTTATTCAGTAAAATTTATTCAGAATGACAACATCATTTCATAAGATAACAATCCAGTTTTTTGTTTACACGGTGAAAAAAGTTCAACTCTTTTTTTGTTTGCCTTCGCAGAAACTCCCTTAATTGGTTGACTTATGAATAAATTATTTACCGATGTGTATCTCATCCAGCAATTTATGCTCTGCTAATTCAGCATTTCTGAGAATTACGCTCCAACTTTTTCCTCACGAAAGTCTCAATAAAACCCAAATTTAAAAAATTAAAAGTCACAAAATGAGTTTAATAAATTTAATTATACATAATGACAGCAACTATTTTGAGTAATAATGAATAATCGATTTTAACTATTCCATAACTTTTTTCACCAATTTCTTATATCATGTAAATTTTTTTTTTTTTTTACTTTTCACCATTTAATATTTTATTAGCCGTGAAAAATTGTTTTATTGCACGAATTCGTTTCCCTTGATAATTGATTTAATACAGTAGGCGCACGCGAAGCTATTCCTTCCACGAATGGAGTAATAAAACAAAAATCTATTTCCAAACGGTTAATATTGCAACTGCGGCGCGGAACGATACAGTTGTGCGCCCAAACCTAAGTTTAGACTACACGGATAGACAGAGGTACCGGCGATCCGCCGAATCTCATATTTCCCCCAAGTCTGTTGGCGCTCCTCTCTTTTTTTTACCCGGATAAACAGTCGTTTTGCTCTGACAGGCTATGTTAATCTCGAGAAGGTCGTCGGAAAATAAATTACGAGGGGAAAATCAGGGCCACGCAACAAAACCGGTGAGTCGATTTAATCACGTTCGCCGTATTCGAAGTTTGCCGCGTTTTCTTCAATTTTAGATCAGAAGTTCCAAAATTTTAGAGAATAAAATATTTATTTTTCAGTTTCCAAAATTTTAGAGAATAAAATATTTATTTTTCAGTTTCCAAAATTTTAGAGAATAAAATATTTATTTTTCGGTTTCCAAAATTTTAGAGAATAAAATATTTATTTTTCATTTATATGCTTGTGCACTTGAAGAGTTTGGAAAAGTGGCTCATGAAAAGGTTTGCATTGCGAAAAAAAGAAAAATGTCAAAATTGATACAATGATTAAAATTAAGCTGAAATGTTTTTGGTCGGAACTGATACAATTATTCAATTTGAGCTGAAATATTTTTTTTGTCGAAATTCATACAATGATTGAATTTGAGCTGAAATTTTTTTTTTTGTAAAAATTCATACAGTGATTCAATTTGAGCTGAAATTTTTTTTTTGTCAAAATTCATACAGTGATTCAATTTGAGCTGAAATTTTTTTTTGTCAAAATTGATACAATGATTTAATTTGAGCTGCAATTTATTTTTGTCAAAATTCATACAATGATTTAATTTGAGCTGCAATTGATTTTTGTCGAAATTGATACAATAATTAAAATTGAGCTGAAATTAATTTTTCCAAAATTGATACGATGATCGAAATTGTACAAAATTTTTATTTTTTTATTTTTTTATTTTTTTTAATATTGGCATATTCGAAAAATGAAAATGAAGAATTACCATGATTCTTTTCTGAAAGTCAAAATTCATTATTACCCTTTTCCAAGCATTTTTTGAAAAATGAGCAATAATGAAAAAGTCTCAATTCTGAAAATCTGCCGTTTTTATTCCGGCAGGAACATTTTTTTTTTTTCGTTTATATTGCATAAGAAAAAAAGTTTGTTTGCTTTTTTTTTATCATCGTGAGGTTTTTATTAGAATATTGCCGCAAAAAGTAACTTCATAAGCACGACCAATTTTGATAAAATCTAGGCAAACTGCCGTCGCATAACAGATTGAGTCTGCAGAGAAGAATCAACGCGAAGATCCCATTTTTTTCTTTCCTCTCTGTCACCTCACGTTTCAAGTTTATTACGTTTTTCGGCTGGAATGATATAAGCCGTTTTTGCTTGAGCTTCGCTTACGTTTGGCGAAAGAGAATATACCGCGCAGCTTTTCGGTCGCTGCGAGAAACGGTCGTGGGTTAGTCGAGACACCCTTTATCGAGGTTTGCGGCCAAATTGCTTCCAACTCGAGCGTGTCGATTTCTGAGTGGGTGTGGGAGATTCTCCGTACTATCACCGTAGCTTCGCTATCTTTGGTTCTCTCTGCAACAGGATTGATGCCGTCATTAAGCGATAGTCAAGGGAATCCCATACGGGATTCAATTTCAAAAAAATATCGCTATACTTTTTCAAGAAATTATAATTTTAGAAAAATAAAATTTCCGAAAAATGAATTTTCAGAACAAATTTTTAGAAAAATAAATTTTCCGAAAAATGAATTTTCAGAACAAATTTTTAGAAAAATAAATTTTCCGAAAAATGAATTTTCAGAACAAATTTTTAGAAAAATAAATTTTCCGAAAAATGAATTTTCAGAACAAATTTTTAGAAAAATAAATTTTCCGAAAAATGAATTTTTAGAACAACAAATTTTTTGAAAAATAAATTTTCTGAAAAATGAATTTTCAGAACAATCAATTTTCAGAACAATCAATTTTTAGAAAAATAAATTTTCCGAAAAATGAATTTTCAGAACAACAAATTTTTAGAAAAATAAACTCTCTGGCAAATCAACCCTTAGAAAAATAAATTCTCTTAGGCTGAAGAACTCCGGTCGATAGCCTATTGGCAATGCATTTGCGGTTAATTGTTATTAATTGGTTGAAAAAAAATGTATCGTGAGTAAGAAAAAAAAACTGTAAAGCGTATTGTTAATTAAACTCTTTTACTACTACTACTACTACTACTACTAAATTCTCAGAAAAATAGATTTTCAGAAAAATAGATTTTCAGAAAAATAGATTTTCAGAAAAATAGATTTTCAGAAAAATGGATTTTCAGAAAAATAGATTTTCAGAAAAATAGATTTTCAGAAAAATAGATTTTCAGAAAAATAGATTTTTAGAAAAATACATTTTCAGAAAAATACATTTTCAGAAAAATACATTTTCAGAAAAATACATTTTCAGAAAAATACATTTTCAGAAAAATACATTTTCAGAAAAATACATTTTCAGAAAAATACATTTTCAGAAAAATACATTTTCAGAAAAATACATTTTCAGAAAAATACATTTTCAGAAAAATACATTTTCAGAAAAATACATTTTCAGAAAAATACATTTTCAGAAAAATACATTTTCAGACAAATACATTTTCAGAAAAATACATTTTCAGAAAAATACATTTTCAGAAATAAACAAAATGAGCCCTCATCTGTTAACATAAAACCCAAACCGCAAATTTGTCTACCCAAAAACGCCCCTGTAAAAATATGCCCATGCATTTCCTGATAAAAACCAAGTTATTTTTAATAAATTCATCATACATTTTTTTATATATAAATTTAATCTATATTCATTTTTAGATGGTCAAATTTAATCTATATTTATATTTAGAGGGTTAAATTTAATATATATTAAATATATAATTTTATATATATTTAATTGAACCCTTTAATCCAACTCCACATTAATTCGATTTATTCTCTTTATTCAAATGTGAATAAATAACTATTGAAATGCCAGTACTCGATTTTCTTGATTGCACCGCAAGAGCCACCTTAAAATTGATAGAGGCGCTCCCAACTTCATCCACGTCTTTGAAACCTTTTTCAGCCCTCTGCTGTCTTCATTTTCCTGCAAATGAATTTTAATGTAACTCCCTGAGCCGTAAGGAATCTTCCTTCATGGCCTCCTTTCATTCTGTCCATTGGTGCTGATGGCATGCGATAATAAAAGTTGGGAATGCACGGCACGATTTTTCTCAGCCGTGGAAGATATAATGAAAGAAGAATTGAGGATTACTTAGCTCAGCACCTCCGAGAGCTTATCACTAGCGAACGCTTCTGCGGCAGCTGTGGCTTTGCTCGAGTTTTTCTGAACGCACATCTTTAAAATCCACCACATCGTTAATCCTCTGCTATAATTTTTGTTTTGAGTCGTTGAGTCAGTGGATCAAACGCAGTGAATCCGTTTTTTTTTTTTTTTTTCATTTGGGATAAATACTAATGTGTTTCTGCTGTGATTTCCGGCCCAGATTTCTTCATGTCCAAAGTGAAAATTTGCAAAAGACAAATCTTTTTTCTCAAATGATTTTTTAACATTTATTTAGTAATATAAAAAATCTACATATTTATAGAATATCGTCAAGAATTGTAATTCTTATTTTTATTATTGAATTATTTATTTTTTTATTGATCCCGGTAAACAGTTTTTAATTTTTTTTCAAAATCAAATTCGGTAAACGAATTTTCATTATTTTAGTTTTCTATAAAATACACTAAACAATTTGTCATTATTTTTTTTTTTGGAGAAAAACGAACGTGGTAAAAAAATTTTCGTTAATTCATTTTTCCACCGAAGTTTCTTAACAATTTCTTGGTGATTTATCAATAATTATTCAGCTTTATTTCCAGTTTTAATGATACACGATTATATATAGTGCGCATTAATTTTTATGAAAAACTTAAAAAATTGTGGAACCAACAACTGTTGAGGTGATTATAGAAATGTGTGAAGATTATAAGAACAATTTATTTTTTTTCCTCGGATCTTTGATCGGTCCCAGTTTGGCAATTTTTTTATGTTATCAATACATACGCGCAGAGATACCGTAATTTTTTCAGCCACAAAAAAGTGGCCTTTTTTGGTTAAAAAAATAATCTTTATATTTTTCAGCGAAAAAGTAATATTATCGGGTCGCAAAATTGTTTAAAAAATTTCATTGAAAAGTTCACATTAAACTACAACTTTTATGTTGAAACAATTTTTTTCTACGACTTTAATTTTTCAAGATATATTGACTTTGAAGGAACAACTCACTTTCCGTAATATTGGATTCAAAATCCAATGTATCTGAAAAAATTGGGGAAAAGTACTTTCAAGTGTTACTAAAATCCAATTATGAAATTAATCAAACACTGAGAGAAAAATGTGGTAATTTAAAAATAATATAGTTGGACTGACGATAATCTAACCATAAACTATAATTCCCAGGAGGAACGTCTATATTTTATGGTTATAGCAAATATAAGAAAATAGTTGGATCAACCACTAATATAATTCCCAGGAGGAACGTCTATATTTTATGATTATAGCAAATATAATTATAGTAGCAATCATCAAAATGATAATAGTTTCAAAAACTATTCTAATAGTTTCAAATATGCCGTTTTGTTGCATATACGATTTCAACGTTTGTTTCCAATAACTTTGCAAATATCGTTTATTGAACCATATTACCATCGCTTCAACCATAAAACATTGCAAGCCTTACTATATTCGTTTTACCATGTGAAATCGTTAAATAAACGATATGCTTTCCTCTCAGTGAAGAGGGTTTTAAAAAAAGTAGCTGAATTGATGAAAAATGTTTCTAATACTGGTAAAAAAAATGAAGAAATGAATTGTTCTTCAAGTAGCTCAAAAACTCGTGTCATTGACACACGTGCAACCAAGCGAACCGGCATTTGCGATGCTTAGTACCGACTTCAGCGTTGTAGGTAGGCGGTAACCCGCAAATTCACTCGCTGCTCCTTTACTTTCGCCTACACAGTTTATCGATCAATCCCTTCTATCGTCCTCGCTTACCCCCTGTTGCGTAACACACGCAATATGCACGCACGCAGGCGCCGCGTGCACTTCGCCGTTGCTGAAGAGTTTCCCTCTCACCAGTTCGCTCCTCTTTCGACCACCAATTCAAGTGCACCGTGAATCCCGATGATTTAGAATTAGTAGAACACTTGGCGTACATACATTTCGTATCTAAGAATTTTAAACACAAGATTTTTATTTTTATTTTTCTATCTATTCGTGAGAAGAAAATATATAAAGATGTGACGATAACATTTTTTAGAATATCGCGGAAAATTGTTTAATCGAAAATTTAACGATTATGATGTTTATTTAAAAATGTACAATCTGGGGTCAAAAATCTGTCGATTATGAAATTTATTGGAAAATGTACAATCTGGGGTCTAAAATCTAACGATTATGAAATTTATTTGAAAGTATAAAATCTGGGGTCGAAAATCTAACGATTATGAAATTGATTGGAAAATGTACAATCTGGGGTCAGAAATCTAACGATTATGAAATTTATTTAAAAGTTTAAAATCTGGGGTCGAAAATCTAACGATTATGAAATTTATTTAAAAATGTACGATCTGGGATCCAAAATCTAACTATTATGCAATTTATTTAAAAATGTACGATCTGGGATCCAAAATCTAACGATTATGCAATTTATTTCAAAATGTACAATCTGGGAACCAAAATCTAACGATTATGAAATTTATTTGAAAGTATAAAATCTGGGGTCGAAAATCTAACGATTATGAAATCTATTGAAAAATGTATAATCTAGGGTCGAAAATCTAACGATTATGAAATTTATTTAAAAATGTATAATCTGGGGTCGAAAATTTAGCGATTATGAAATTTACTAAAAAATGTACAATCTAGGGTTGAAAATCTAACGATAATGTAATTTGTTTAAAAATGTACAATCTGGGAACCAAAATCTAACGATTATGAAATTTATTTAAAAATGTGCAATCTGGAGTCACGTGAAGAAATTTAAATTAATATAATTATAACTCGGTAATTTTTTCTCCAGGTAACTAAAAGTAATTGTTAATGGTCTTTGCTAGTTGTTAAAGTAATGGAAATTTCACTTGGGTAGTTCACTTTTTCTTATGGACTGCTCCATAATGGAGAGACCACTGTTCAAATAATTTATTCTCTTTTACTGGCCACTGTACGTTCAACACGTGACACGAGCTTTTTCAACCCCATTAATCTTCCCAGCAGCCGTAACAGCGAACCCGGAAAAGCTACGCTGGATAAACTAGGTGTAAATGTTAGAATTTCCTCGAGATCCTTAAATTTAAATAATTGAAATTTTCAAAATTAAGAGAATTTGAAATCTTGAAGATAAAGGAAATATTAGAATCACTGATTTAAAGAGATATTTGGCATCTTAAAATTAAATGGACATTTAGAATCTTTAAATTAAAGAGAAAATTGAAATCTTGAAATTACAGAGAAAATTAAAATCATCAAATGTGCAGAGAAATTAAAAATTATCAAAATTGCAGAGAAAATTAAAAACATCAAACTTACAGAGAATATTGAAATTTTTTAAATAAAGGGAAGATTTAAATTTTGAAAATAATGGAACAATTGAAATCTTGAAAATAAAAGAAAATTGAAATGTTCAAAATAAGGGAAAAATATACATTTTCAAAATGAAGGGAACATTTGAATCATCAAAATAAAGGAAAATGTATACCTTCAAAACAAAGTACGAATTGAAACCTTCAAGATAAAGAAAACCTTATCTGTTATGTCTAGAATCAGAAAGGACGAAAGATCATAAATAAATGAAAAATAATAATAATTTTTCTCCATTTCGAACTGAAGAGAATTTTTCTTAGGTAGGTTTCGTGAGCTTTTTTCCCTCATGGACTTCTCCATAATGTAGAAAGACGACTGTTCGAATAATTTAGTCCCTTTTACAGCCCCCTGTACGTTCAACACGTGATACGAGCTTTTTTACCCACATAAGGTTTCGCAGCAGCCATAGCGGTGAACCCGGAAATTGTCCCGGCAAAAAAAGCTACGCTGGATATTTAGTATCCAGTATTTATTATGATCCTGGTATATCAAATTCCCTAAGGACTGAGGCAGAGATAAAAAAATACACAGACAATAGGAAGAAAGTGAATTTTAAACTAAGACTACAACTAAATGGGGCAAGACATAAGTGTAGATGAATGGCGAAAAAATAAAACAGGTAAAAAAAAAGTATAATACATTTTTTTTTAAAGTCCCGATCCATAATGAAGATGACACGTAAAAAAAAAAAGATTCTTCAAAATATATGGACATTTGCAATTTAATCTAAAAGCATGTTTATTGATTTTAGCTTTCTCATAGAGAAAGTTTTGTATTGAGACCAAAAATAATGAGGAAGCAATTTGCAAAGCTCAACTTTGCAGCTTTACTTTGTATCAAAGGTACATTTCTGAAAAATTTAAACCACCTGACAAATGATGACGAAACTATATACTAATCATCACTAGATCGTACCGATGTCATGTATGAAATTTGAGTTTGTTGTGTCATGTTTTTCCAAAGTTATGGCAAAAACATGATTTTTTTTCGAAAATTTCAAAACTCTATAAAATCCAAACCGCTTTACTGATTTCGGTCAAATTCAATATCAAACAACATTAAGATTACCTGCACTTATCCAGAATTATTCAGGGAAATATCATCAATATTGCAAAAGCTCTAGCGCACACGTTCTTTTTTGAAATTTTTCGAAAAGCCATAAAACAAAAATTTGTGCATAAATTTGGTCAAAAATTGCACCAATCAAAGACTAACTGCTGCTTCACTCGTGTGCCAAATTTTAGCTCAATCGGTTGAACGGTTCTTGAGTTACAGGTGATTAAAATTTCGGAACCCTGCTCAAATGCACCCACACACATACGGACACTTTTTCTAAACGACTTTTCGTGATGTTTTGGACAATTCTGAGTGTTCTGACATAAAAATCTCGAAAATCTTTTTATCCCCCCATGAAAACAAAGTTTCCTCTTTGAGGAAGCAATAAACGTCAAGCTTAATCTTGGATTGTCGATTATTGCCGAACCTCATCAAGAGAGGATAAGTTTTAGCCGCAGCCATGACGGCGAACCCGGAAATGATCCCGAAACAAAAAAGCTACGATAGACGTAGTAGCTGCATGTAAATAAAGAAAACGAGGCTGTCGTGATGAGGATTGATTGGACCCGGTCGTTCGTTTGTTTTTCTACTGTAGTGTGTTAGTACAGTTATACGGAGTATAGAGGGCGCGCTACACCTCAGGGTATTCCCCGAGGGAGCGGGACAAAGTCCACATACGCGTAGTTACACCTCTACACGTGATGTGCTACGCTTTGGCCTCTATGAAGTAGGACAGCCTCTGCTATTACGTACCTATTTACAGCACGCAACGGATTATTATGCTTGGCAGCACATACCGTGTATCCAAGTCGACGTATGTACGGTAAATGGAGAATTTACTGTGCGTATCTCTCACAGTCTCGCAATTATACAAGAGCCAAGTAAGCAGGCTTGTTGATTAAACGCTTGATTCGCTAAGTCAAGTCAATGAATAGCTACGTACACGATGAATAGTTACGGAAGCTTACACTACAGCATTCACATTCATACTAATGTATTATTCGACTGAAATTTAAGTACGCAGTGATATAAGAGACATTTAATGTGTTGAAGATGCTGAGTCGATTAATAATAGTAATTATCAAATAAATACCGCCAGGAAATGATGGAAGTCTGTATTTATAAATTTGTCAATTTAATTTAATGTACATTGTGACATTAAATTAAACTAGTTTTGTGATGAAATAAAAGTTTAAAAAATGTAACCACTTTTAGTTAAATTGAAGCAAATTATTAAAATTACTGTACCAAAAATAAATTTGGCATCGCATTCTTATAATTAATTTAGTATACTACTAATAAAAATTAACAGTATATGTAAATTAGTTCAGGAATATACATTTTTTTTTAGTTGTTAATATGTTTCGACGAATTTTTGAAGAATTCTATTTGTTTACATAAAAAAAATTCATAAACTTTAATCTTTTTCATAATTATTTGCTACTCGATATCAATGACTCGATTAGCTCGATTTTTAGGTTATTTTTGCGATAAAAAAATTTTAAGCTCTTTTGAAATTAATTTTTTTTATGTTAGTAGGAATTTCAAAAATATTTTTAAAAATGTATTGTTAACTTTTGAGATGTGAGCGCTGTACGTCAGCTTTCGTAAGACTTATTTTCACGTTTTTGCGCAATTTGCCATAAGCGCTGTGAAGTGAGTTGCAAGATTCGCAGTGGCGGCCATCTTGCGATATTTCGATATATTCAACAGGCTTCAAAGCATATTACGATTTATTATGCTTGGCGGCACATAAACTGTACACAAGTCGACGTATGTACGGTAAATGGAGAATTTACTCTGCGAATCACTAACAGTCTCGCAATTATACACAAGTCAACTAAGCAGGTTTGTGTTGATTACACACAAGATTCGCTTAAGTCAAGTCAATGAACAGTTTTGTGTATGATGAATCATTATGGAAGCTTATGGAAATGCAATTCGGCAACATATTAAGACACCATATAAATTTCCATAAAAATGCGAAATTGGACTAAAATTTCATCGCTCTATAAAAAAATAGATAAAAAAATGAATTCCTTTTAAGATGCTGAATGATTCTTTAGTGATCGTCATAATAAAAATGTCATAATTATTATAGATAAATATCACCCCAATTATAATTCGAATTTTGTAAAGAATGAATCCGCTCAATAAGTAAATGAATAATAAAATGAGTGTTTTGATGAGTTTTTGGCAAATGCATATTTTTTCTCAAAAAAGATTCATGAACTTAAATTTTTTTTTCCTTTCCAAAAATAGTTTTTTTCCATGTTCTCTTAGAATGTATAAACTATTGTTTTCATTGTGAATGAAATTTGTGAAATTTGAGTTTGTTGTCTCATGTTTAGCCGAAGTTAGGGCAAAAACGTGATTTTGTCGAAAATTTCAAAACTCTGTAAAACCCGAACCGCTTTACCGATTCCGGTCAAATTCAATACCTAACAACATTAAGAGTACCTGCACTTATGAACAAATATTTAGGAAAATATCATCGGTATTACGAGAGCTCTAGCGTCACGTCCTTTTTCGGAAATTCTTGAAAAAGCCGTAAAATAAAAATTTCTGCATACATTATGTAAAAAATTGCATCAATCAAAGACAAACCGCTACTTCATTTGTATGCTAAATTTTAGCTCAATCGGTTGACCAGTTCTTGAGTTACAGGTGATTGAAATTTCGAAGCCCTGCACAAACACACACGCACACACACGGTCAATTTTTCTAAACCACTTTCCTCGATGTTTGGGACAATTCTGAGTGTTCTGATATAAAAATCTCGAGGACACAAAATAAGAATTTCACGAAAACAAAGCTTTCTCTATGAGGAAGCGAAAGAAAATGCCTTAATTCAAGCTATTTCGGCATAAAAAGGTCTTTCGCAACCGCAATACTACAAGCGCATTAATGCCGCTGTAGCGTCACATCAATGGCTCTCATTATTCTTTTAATATCCCGGAATACAGGAATTGATTCAACAAGCGACAGCTGGAGATTATGGAGATGGCACGATGGAAATAACGTTAAAGCGTTGTACGGTGAATTATATCACGGAATGACGGACGCGAACGCTACGTGATCCTCCTCTTGAGCCGAGAATTGTCATCGACGCGTTAGCGTAAATTGACGCTCCGCTGACAAGCTGTCGTGAATGATTAATGAAAATCAGGTTGCAGCGTCAATTCCCGCTTCATGTTCTAGTTTTTCGATCGAAATCTCAATTGACCTCGTCTTACGCCCAACTTTATGCAATGACTTTCTTCTCGTGGCGAAAACCGCTTTAAGGTCAGAGCTGCAAGCTTTGCTCGAAGACCGAGCGAGCTTGGATCGATACCCTATGCGTGCTGGGATTTCGCTTCACACTCGCCCACTCTACCAAACAAAGCAACAAGTCCGCTACGTCTTTACCTCTGGATTAAATTCCCTTCGGAGAGTACACTACGAGAAATGCTATTACTACGCGAAGATGCTGTTGATCATTCTCAGATCGCAGTTTCACTCGAAACAATATTTGTTAAGCTTATTAGATATTTACTGTTTATTTATTGTCCCTGGATTTTTCTATTTATCCGCCTCTGGTTGAAGTAAAACACGGTCTCGATCTCTCACAAATGAGAAAATGTTTATCTAGTTTTTCTTAAATTATGTAACGTGTTAAACTCTGGTTTAAAAGAAGAAGGCAACACAACATCTGTACTCTTTACGAATATTGAAGGATTGTCAACATCAAATAGTTAGTACGTCAACGAAGCGCGAAATCCTCATGCATTTCTAATTTATATTTTATTGACCTACTCTTATGACAACCTAACTTTTATTTATTTATTTTGTTTTGCAATGCTTAACGTATGAAATGTCTTATTATCCCTAGCCTGATATTTGGGCTTGACCTTGTTTTCGTCTCTCATCTTAAATCTAGTTTACACTAACGTTTATACATCATTTCGGAAGGAAATGTATTAAATAATCCCATCAGACACTTTGGGGGAACTTAGCACAGTTTTGCAATCGTACATAAGCTGAGACTTTGAGTCGCTTGCGAGAAACGCTTCGACCGCGTTTGCCATCTAGCGGATAATTGTGCAGGCGTTTCGTATGAAGCCTGACATAACGGATAGAAACATGGGTTGCTGTTTTTTTAAAATAGCTCTTCTTCGTTATTGATTGAAATAAAATACACTTTGTGTGTCGTATAATTGATGGAATTACAAAAAGAGGAGTACATGTACTTATGAATAGAACTAATGTACTAATCAATACAATGATTTTATTCTCATGTTTAGAAGAGTCCGAGAATGAACGCAACGATAGGAGCGACGAGCAGAGGTCTCGGAATGACGAGCACTCTCGCCGGAATATTGGAAATGGGAGTGGAAGTCGCGGTCGACAAGACGCGGAAAGCTTTCGACGACGATCTCGAGGTGTCGCCCGTGACCCTCTCATCCGATTGGTCGAGAGTCGCGCGACTTTTGCTTCTTGCTTCTCTCTCTGTCGGCGGAAGTGTCGGCAACGTTTTTATGATCTCCGCGATCATGGTAGAAGATCATCTAAAGAAGAGAGGCGAGTAATGCTAGAGATTTATCATTCTGCCACGACAAACCGAGAATTCCTAGCGAAGATGGCTCAGTAAATTGGTCAATCGTCGGCCATTTTTTTATCGCGCGATCAATCTTATTGCTCAACCCTCTGGCATTTATCCTCTTGGCAAAAAAATAAACATCCGTTTCTTATATTAGGCACTGTCATTTCGCCAAGTCAATTTTTTTCCTAATTCTTACATATGTCTGAAAAAAAATAAAACGATTGCGCAATGATATTAAAATTAATCAATTAACCATATTGGTTCTGTTATCATGTCTTAAAGTTGTAAACGCCCAGAATGATTTTGAAAATTTGTCATAAAATTGCTGGTAAAGTCTTTGCATGTTTAAATTAAATATGCGAAGATTTTGCAGCTTTATTGACATTGAAATATGTTTTTCTCTTTTTTTTAGGAAACGCATTTCTCGTTAACATCGCTATAGCAGATTTGCTGGTGACGGGTCTGATAATTCCAGCCTCGGTGATTGTAATTCTCGCGGGTCACAACGACTCGCCGAAAATCTGCAGATACGAGTGGACCCTCGAGGCTATTTGCTTTCTCGTGACCGTTCTCACTCAAGCGACCATTGCCATCGAGAATTACGCGAGGCTATGCCTTCCTATGGAAAGGTAAGTCACGAAGTTGAGCAGACATCTACGAGTTATGCTAGTCAATCAACGGACTATTAGAAATTTTCATATAAATGGCAAGAAAAATGAAATTTGTTGTGGATTTCACCAAATGTGACAATTAATTTTTGAAATTCCCGCCATAGACGAGTCCGTTCTGCTAGTCCGCTATTGGCCCTTAGAATACGCGGCGTTGCCAAGTCTCTTCGATGTAATTAACGTAAATAGTTGAACATTGTTCTTCACTGTGTTTCTGCGGTTATAAACGACTAGGGTGTTATTGTGGCTCACGCGCTTCGCGCGTTCGCAAACCTCGATTGCATATTTTCAATATCTTGAGTATTCTTAAAACGACTTGCTCAAAATTCCATGGCCAACTTGAAACTCGCTCACAATTTCATGGCCAACTTGGAACGACTCATTCAAAATTCCATGACCAAGTTTAAAATTTGGAAAATTTTGGAAAATTTAAAATTTTTCAAAATTTTGGAAAATTTTTAAAAAATTGGAAAATATTAGAATGTTTAGAAATTTGGGGAAATTCTGAAAATTTGGAAATTCTGAAAATTTTGGAAATTTTAGAAATCACAGAAATTCTAAAAAATTTCGAATTTGGAACCTCCAGACACACAAACATTTTCGGCCACTTCCTTTTATAATAAGTACAAATTTTAAAATTTTTAATGCTTACTAAAAATTCAGTGAATCATTTGAAATCATTTTGAATGCATCTTCTCTATTAGCATATAAAATTAACCTCTAAATTGCGTCTAAAACGTGTTGAAAAAGGCATATTTCGTTTCGGAATATTTTAATCTATAAACGCCAAACCCTTTTTAATTTTTCGGAATCGTTCACAATATTTCAATCTACAACATACATTAACTTTGCAACTAAATCATCCAAAAAAAGCCCAAACCTGACAAACTAAAAAAAATTCCAGTTACGCAGTGCTGACACCGAGCCGAGTAACAGTAACGACTTTCATTGTGTGGACGATATCAGCTACAGCGGTTGGCCTGCAATCGTCTTACGATTTGGGCCCAGATTTTTGCGAGCGGCGATTCGACGACATAACGATACAGCAGGTGATTGGCGCGTGTCTGTTGGTGGCGCTGCCGGCGTTGGTGACGATATTCGTTTACCTGATGCTGGTGATACGCGTTCGGCGTGCGATAAGAGGATCTTTTAAGCCGCCGGTCGCCTTCGCCTGGGACTATTCGCTGACCAAGACGAACATGTGTAGCTTCGCTCTGTTCGCGATATTCTGGCTGCCGTTTGGGGGCGCTGTCTGTCTGAGCGCCGTGAGGCCCGTCAGGCCCGGGATCTTTTACAATCTCGCCTGGTTCGGATTCAGTAAGTCTTGCTTCAACAATCTTGTGTATTGCGTTGTCAATCGCCACTTTAGAAACGCGTACATCAAGCTCTTTCACTACTGCTGCTGCAAAACTACGGTTAGCTTCTCTCGGAGACAAAGGGGCGACGGCGGGAGATCATCAGGCGACGTTAAACTCAGGGTCCACATTATTCACTCGTACGCGAGTCCCGCTTCTTGCAGACCCACCGTCGCCAGGGTCAACGGTCGCGACGGTTACGAACTCTAGGATTTCTCTAGACGCTCGTCCGGCCTCAGACACAACGTTCCCGCTCCCGCTCCTCCTTCCACTTCCCACCATTATCAGCATCGTCGCAATTTCCTTACTGCCGATTACGTCTAGATCGATAACTCGAATCGATTATTCCCTGTCGCGCGTTCCTCTCGATTTACGAGATTCATATGCGCATGCTCCGTTTATCACGCCGCCATTTTGACATCAGAGTTGTGAGCCTCCATTTTGTTTTCACTCCGCGATTACAAAGGAATGAGGAAACGTTGTGCTTATTTTTATATTCATATTGCCGAGGTCGAGTTTTTTTTTTATCGATGGAATGAAAATTATTTTTCATAGGAAACTCATTATTTTACGGTAATTTAGTAGCGGGATTTGTCCAATTTGGGAAGCGAGGAAAAAATATACGTGAGACACGACAAAATGGCCGGTGAAAGGGTTTTATGAATTTTTAAGGCTGCTCTGGTGGTAACACTTTTTTGAAGCTATATGGTTGAAAAATGTATGAGTTATAGTTTAAGCCGTGATGAACGTCATTGCAAAGTTTGAACGGTTGTCACCGAACGAATTGTCGAGAAATTCGACGTTGAATATCGCGCAAAACATATGGGCTCTTATGGGGAAGCTGCCGAATTTTGACTTTTGAGGAGGAATTTATATACGTAGAGTTAACTTTCGAGCAATAAAATGTACATGGCGGAAGCGTCGAAACTTGAAGATTCCGCACATATCATTAAAAATACATGTTACCGGGGTTTTCAACGAATAATCGCAACCTTAACGAAACCGAATTATCCGCGATATATCGTTTTATGGTCGCACCGACGAACCCACGCGGAAAATGAAAGTAAAATGTCGAAATTGTTTTCGCTAACGAGTCAATTTAACAATGCTGAACAGCCACGCACAAATTTGCATCCTTACCGTGAATAATTTCTCAAATAGCCAGTTAATTTCTGTCAATCAACATTCTTCACGTGACAGATACTCGAAAAAATTATGAAAAAAAATTTTCCTCCGACAAGAAAGAAAACAGAAAATGAAAATTTACCGATATTAATTTGCTTAGGTAACGAAGGTTTACAACTCTGAATTTCCTGATATTAAGACACGACCAACGAACGCGCTCACTCCGTCCATTACCGCTGAATATCCAATTATTAACCGTTTGCCCTCGCCTTTCTTATCCTTTTCTCCAGCAAAGGCATTTTTTTTTTTCTTTTTTACAAGAGCTACTTTGATTCTCCCTCATTTCTCAAGCTGACATTGAGTGCGTTGCACTACTGATGTTTTTCTTGGGAGACGAGAGAAAAAATTGCGTTACTAGCGGATGGAACGTTTTCCGGAATTTCTACGCTGAATCGCCACGTGCGAAATGAGCTGAGGGAAGAAGAACGTCAGAGGCCGTAGCAGAGATAGAATGAGGGGAAGAATACGTAGCCCGGGGCAGTTTTAACGGCGGGCACAGATCGATCGAGTCGCAACGCACGAAAGGGCGCCTGGAAAGGCGCCCTCACCTCGATTCTCATCCCTAGCCACGATAAAAGGTTTATCGAGGAATCGCGGGAATCCCCGAAGCTTTTCGCCGGAAACAGATCTTTGCTATCCTTCTGTCGTCGGAATTTTAGGGCCATCCATCAACGGTTGTACACTTGATCTGTAAATACTCGAGGGAATGTTCTCTGCAAGAACAAAAACGACAACTGCAGCCTATTAAGGAGATCGAAGCGCTTTGGACTCATCAAATCAGTGCCACATTTTTATAAGGATTTTTCTTTAAATTATGTCGCTCGAATTGCAATTTTAATTATTTTTATTTGTTTCAGAAGGGCATAACAAAAAATTTACCGCCCACAATTCGAAAACATTCATGTCCATTACGAATAATGGAAAATTTTACAGAAAATTGTATTTTTTTACTTAATGAACAAGATGTACAATTACAGTAGTTTCTACTAAATTCTATGAGAAGCTGGAAATTGAGTATAAAAATTAGTCATTTCAATGCACTTGTGTATTAAATTTAATACATCAGGGAACATTTTCGGGAATGTAAATTTGCAGAAACTTTTTAAATATTTTCCTGGAATTTGCGGATAAATTGAGTTACATTCATTTTCGACGAAGTAGATTTTTATTGAGGCTTCAATGAATAATTCGTAATTCGATTTTGAGAATAAAGGGGCATTGCTCAATTATTTTCTCACGAATTGGCCGAAAAAAATATTTCATACTCCTTTTCTTTTAAATAAATAAAGACATGATAATCGGTAAATAAAATATCTTCAATTTGTAAACCGATTTTTAAAAAAATTTTGCTTTTTCCAGGCTTGAAATAGATGAAGGATCAAAGATTATTCATGGAATCAACTCAACAAAAATTTACCTTCTCGAAAAATTAATGTTTTTCAGTCAATTTTCCTATGCGACCAAAATAATTTTTTTTTACTTTCAATTACTGCAATTATTTTCACTGAAACTTGGACAAAATTTTGGAACTGATTTGAATAGTCCAAAGTGCTCCAATCTCCTTAAACGAATAATGCGTATCGTAAATATGTCTATATTATCTACCATAAATATACGCATACATATATATTTAAAAAAATATCTATATATACGTGTGTGTATATATATTGATATACATATATATAACATGTACATTACATGCCTTCTGTCAAGCTGTGATTACACTCTAGGTATGACTGTCGAATAGGTTTTTCATAACTGTGTAATTGACTAATTTTTCACAGATTTTTCCACAAAAAAAAAACGAGGAAGAAGCAAAAACCAAAATGTAATATCGCTGAAATTATCGGCGATTTGACTGACTATTTTTTAAAGCCGGATGGAATACGCGTTTTTATTACGTTTGTATGATTAGTTTTTTTGTAACGAGTCGAGAGAAAAATACTTGAAAGTCTAGAGATATTTAAATTCTCGGTTATTCCATTTTTTTTTTTTTTTTTTGCGAGTTATTCTGACGAATAATACAGCTGGCGCGTTCAGGAAATATCGATTATTAGTCTGGTATTAGAGACCATATATGGGTGTGCTCAGCACTCAAGTTAAGAGCTTCGAAAACATTTGTAATACGATTATCGATGAGAAATAATAGTTGAGATATGGGACCAGAAAGATTGAGCCTTTCTCACCTGTCGCCAGTGGTCTCGATTAAAAGGGGAAGTACCTGAGACCAGAGCTCGGCAAAATACATGAAAATACTCAAAATACTTCAGGCATCTAAAGATACAAAATACTTTTGGTACTTTAATCCTTTGGTACTTAAGAAGGTTCGTCAGTAAAATTGAAAGTGCACAGAAAAATCTAAAAGAATTACCGCGTTTTTAATAAGCCATAACAAAGTCACATGAATTTTTTGGGAATTTTCGTCTACATCGTTTACACAAAATTAATTTTTTTGTGCATACATTTTAACATGGGCTCTTATGGCATATTTACAAATAAAAAAAAATTGAAAAAAAATTTTTACATTCACGAAAAAAAGAATTAATTTCACCAAATACTTATAAATTCAACGAGGTAAAAAAAAATTCAATTACTATTATTTTTTAATTCGTAAATATGCCATAAGAGCCCATGTTAAAATGCATGCATAAAAAAATTAATTTTGTAAAAACGATGTAGACGAAAATTCCCAAAAAATTCATGTGAGTTTGTTATGAATTATTTAAAACGCGGTAATTATTTAAGATTTTTCTGTGCATTTTCAATTTTACTGACGAACCTCCTTAAGGATGTATGATAGGTACAGTCCCGCCAAAAGTGAGTTTTAGAGACAATTTCGATCACTTTCCAATGGGATAAAAATCGGAAAAAAATAATGCATATAAAACGTGCTGAAAAAATTGAAACAATGATCCCAAAATTTTATTAACAAATTGGTGAAAAAAACAATTGTTCAACAAATAAACAGTGAACCTAACTTTTTTTTAATGTAAATGATATGTTAAGTTTTTTGAATGCGTATGAATTTTTTACGATTTTTTTCTTTATTTTAATTTTTTTATTTTGATAAATGCGCAGAATATAAGAAATTTTGGATATGCCTTTTGCAAAAAAATGTTGAGTTTAGTAAATGGTTTTATGCCGAACACATATCCGAAATTCGTTATGTCGCGCACATTTTTGAAAAAAATAAAAATAAAAATCAAGATAAAGAAAAAAATCTGAAAAAATTCATACGCATTTAAATAAATGTTATGGAATACTAAATTGTTCATGTAATATTTTAGAACAAATTCATCTTACGATTTTTTCAATGAAATTGTCTACTTTTTGGATTTAATTTGTAACGCACAGTAAAAGTTGAAAAAAAAACATCTTCATCTATAATATTGGCAATTTAACAAATTTTTACGTAAAATTGACAGAGAATATTTTTTTATGTACAAATTTCAAGAAAATTGAAGAACTAGATCATTTTTTTCGACAATTTTACTCAGGTACCTCCTTTTAAAATTATTATAATCATTTTTGTGCCAGCTGCACTTTCGACAGTAAAACCTACGTCTGCATTTTATTATTTACCTGCAAACGAAATCAGTGTTTAAAAATCCTGCCTAATAAAAGAAGGACGAAAAAATTCTCTTAAATAAAAATGAGTCTAATCGCTATTCACGGAATTCCAGATTTACTCCGGAATAATTTCGATTTTAACCAGAAAATGTAGTCGTTTTTGAGATTTTTTAAAAGAAAAACGACACAGTGTATATTTTTGCAAAATTGGTACATAGTTTTACGAATGTTCTATCTTATTAATGGCATTTTCAATACGATAAACAAAATACGCCAGAAAAATGTCTTTGAAAATACAAAATATTGAATTATTTTAACAAAAATCAATTTGTTATAATTAAAAAACAATTAACAGATATTATGATTTTGGTAGAAAATGTGATAGAAGCCAGATAATTAAATCCTATTGTAGAAATTTTGATCGATCGGATCGATAGATCCTGATTTATTTGACCAATTGCACCAAAAACTACTTTTCTGTAAGAAATATCCCAGCAGCCGTTGTTTAACATAGAATTACCCAAAAAAATTCCAGTGATAAGTTCGAACATGTCTTAAAATATGTGCAAAGTTTCAAATTTTTACACCACTTCCGTGGCCGAGAAAAAAATCCCAAAAAATGGCGTACACTCGCACATTAAAAACGAGTTAACCCTTAAGATTTTGCACGAATATTAATTTGTGCAAATTAATCAATTAATCGAAAAGACGCGTGCTCTCATGTTCGTTGTACATATCATACAGAAAAGCGCGATTAAAATTATAACTAATGTTTTTCTTGACAAAAGAGCAAAAATTAAACAATTGAGAAATCCTCGCATGTTCAGCTCGTTTAAACGAATTATAATCAACACAGAGGTACAACTTGCGTCCAATTAACCACTAGTAACAATTACAGTGAGAGTACATTTCTGGTGTACTTTATTGAGCACCTTCTTCATGTAATAACGCTTTTTGTTTATTACTTTTTAAACGTAATACCTAAAACGGCTATAACGAGTATGAATTTTTTATGAGCCGTCTGAAAATAAGTCTGAGGGGCTGAAAAGTATTTTGCCTTGGTAAATGATGGAAAATGTCAGCTACTATGGCTATTTTGTAAATAATCTAAACAAATTCGTCCATTTGTTCTTTCGTCATTAATATTCACAGAATGAGTGGAAAAAATTCTATGTAAGTTGATACAAATTATCATTATTGTTATGATCATTATTATTGTTTAAATATTCATTCGTTCGTCAACTTCCATTGTACTTATATCGATAAATATTGTTATTATGTCGGTGGCTACTTAGTGTATATATCATAGTTAGTAGAAATTAGCCATTAGTTATTTATTACTAGTAGAGCTGTATTCTAGCGATTTAGGAATAGACCGATCGATTCATGTCGTACATTCGCACACATAGACCATCATTCCCGATAGTAATCTTATATTCGAGGTAATTTGTGGAAATACACAATTACATTCCTGTTATTATAGTATAAATGTCTCTGAGTTTTGGATGCACGTTCTTCGACCATGTTCAATATTTTAGTCATACGTAAAACGTTGAAATTAGAGTTGGACTATTTTTATTCGAATTATTTAAAAAGCGTTTCCTAATTTTTTGGCTGCCTGGCCATTTTTTTATCTCAGATTTGTCTCATAATTTAACACATTTCAATACCACTTCAAAAATTCTCTCCAAATGTTTTTTCCAATTTAGATCCAATATTATAGAAAGTATTCTTTTTTTTTCAAGTCAATGAATCTTGAAAAATTAAATACAAGAAAAAATTTTCATCATTAAAGTTGTAATTTATATAGAATTTTCAATGGAATTCTTCGAATAATTTTGTTGCTTCTAAAATATTGATTAATTAGCAGAGAGTATTTTCAAGTGGTGCGAAAATTTTCCGTTATGAAAATAAAATGCTCAGAATGCATAAATTGACGACCTAATAATTCTGAGAATTATAATGAATTTTCAAGCGAATAAATATACTATTTGAATAAATGTCCAATTTTGATTGAAACGAAAGCACAAATAGAAGTATACTTTTATAACGATCTCCTTGACATTAATTTAAGTGAATCCCGCAATTTTCTTGGCTGGTAAAAATGTTCGTTGCTTAAACATTTAGTACATCATTCTAAACTTTCGTAAAAATTTGAAATCCACATTCCAAAGTACTATACGTTTAGTACGTAATAAGTAACATAATGTAACACCAAAAACCGAGTTGGGCGCTGATAAGAATATAAACCGTATGCGCGTCTATTTAATCACTTGCGCAAAAACCCGAGGACCACAAAATCACAATAATATTTGGACGTATGAAAAAAAAAACGTGTTTAAAATTAGAGCGAAATGTAGAAAATT
The DNA here is from genome assembly GCA_949699805.1 of Tromatobia lineatoria. Taxonomy (NCBI): domain Eukaryota; kingdom Metazoa; phylum Arthropoda; class Insecta; order Hymenoptera; family Ichneumonidae; genus Tromatobia; species Tromatobia lineatoria. The sequence goes on from OX453039.1 coordinate 21,146,287, forward strand.
GCGCGTTATTAATATCAATAAATAAAATAATAACGAAAAGTGTCTCTATCTCTGTCGTTTTCGATGTCGTACGAAAAGAAAAATAATGCAATTTATCTATTTTCGTTTATATCACGTTTTATCGAACGAAATACATCAATGAAAATAAATGTCCGTGTTAAGTGTCCATAATATGTGTATTCGACGCTCGAACGAAAAATAATAATCAAACGACGGATAAGAGAAAAAAATAAGAGCGATCAAAATTTTACATTATAGTGCAATGTGTAATATATTTAGTATTTGGAGCATTAGGCTGAAATTAATTAATTGATAAGTGAGTAGATTACGAGTAGTTTAGTAGATACGTAAATGGATTATTAATTATGTAATAGAGACGAAAGCGTTAATGTTAAATGTATCGCTAGTGTTATTATTGTAATGAATGGTTGCGATAGGAAACGATAAAAAGAAAAAAATGAGCGCAGCTGGTAGAAAAAAAAAGGTGTAAAACGTAACGAACTATAAATGGCTTTATTTTGTACTGTGCAATGTATTTATTCGCATTAATGTATTTTTTGTAATGTCTCGTTTTAAACGTAAATCACGCATTTGCGGAATTCTATACAAATATATATATATATATATATACATTATATATATTTAAATATACAATATATTTTATTGTGACACGTGTCAGTGTAGATTTTATAATGTTGTAATAAAAGCATTTGTTTTTACAGGAAATTCTGTCAGTCTCAACAAATAAGTCCCTCTGAAGATTCTGTGAAATTCTACGGAGAATTTTTTAAGAATTTAACAATCTGTTCCTTTTTTTCGCGGTTTTTTAAATTTATTTATGCTTTTGCTGGTTTTGTCTATGGTAGTTAATGTTGAAATAAAAATTAACTACTGTGGTTATAATTATGGTGTTTTTTCAGATTTTTTATATTTGGTAGATGCAATTATTGAGGATGACTCGCGACTTTTAACGATGCACAGGAAGAAACGAGTAGTTTTTAGTGTGAATGTCGATAAATGAGAATGAAATGGAATTTATAGGAGCATCTTCGGATTTTTTGAAACGTATATTCGAACGACTGTTTTACTCTTCGTTTCTAACCAAAAAATTGATTCTATCTTTTATTTCCGAGTTTAAAAAAAATTACTTTATGTTAATTTTTTTTTAGACTGCTCCAAAATGTACTAAAGCAGTACAAAAGTAGTGATTACGCAATCTATTTAAGGCCTAGCGTTCGTAATTTAATTTTGTTGCGATTGCAAAAAAATTCCAACTTTTCGGATCTGCCAGATTTTTCGATTTTTTTTTCTCCGATTTTCTTTATGTTATTTTTTTTTTAGACTGCTCCAAAATGTGCTAAAGCAGTACAAAAGTAGTGATTACGCAATCTATTTAAGGCTTAGCCTTCTTAATTTAATTTCATTTAATTGCAAAAAAATTCCAACTTTTCGGATCTTTCGAATTTTTCGATTTTTTCTTCTCCGATTTCCTGGATGTAAATTTTTTTTAGACTGCTCCAAAATGTGCTGAAGCATTACAAAAGTAGTGATTACGCAATCTATTTAAGGCCTAGCGTTCTTAATTTAATTTTGTTGCGATTGCAAAAAATCCCAATTTTTCGGATCTTTCGAATTTTTCAATTTTTTTTCCAACGATTTCCTGGATGTTAATTTTTTTAGAGTGCTCCGAAAATGTGCTGAAGCATAAAAAAGCAGTGATTACGCAATTTATTTAAGGCCTAGTTTTCTTATTTTGATTTAATTGCAATTGCAAAAAAAACCCAATTTTTCGGATCTGCCGCATTTTTCGATTTTTTTTCTGCGATTTCCTGGAAGTTTATTTTTCTTAGACTGCTCCAAAATGTGCGAAAGCAGCACAAAAGTAGTGATTACGCAATCTATTTAAGACTTAGCCTTCTTAATTTTATTTCATTGCAATTGCGAAAAATTCCAATTTTTCGGATCTTTCGAATTTTTCAATTTTTTTTTCTCCGATTTTCTTTATGTTAATTTTTTTTAGTCTGCTCCAAAATGTGCTGAAGCAGTACAAAAGTAGCGATTAAGCAATCTATTTAAGGCTTAGCCTTCTTAATTTTATTTCATTGCAATTGCGAAAAATCCCAATTTTTCGGATCTTTCGAATTTTTCAATTTTTTCCCCCCCGATTTCCTCGATCTTAATTTTTTTTAGAGTGCTCCAAAAATGTGCTCAAGCATTTAAAAAAGTAGTGATTACGCAATCTATTTAAGCCCTAGCCTTTCTAATTTAATTTTGTTACAAGTGCGAGAAATCCGAATTTTTCTATTTTTACGACGCTGAATACTGAAAATTCGAGAATTAGCTTTCACATCTTCGGTAGTATAGTGGTAAGTATCCCCGCCTGTCACGCGGGAGACCGGGGTTCGATTCCCCGCCGGAGAGAATTATTTTTTATAATTTATAAAAGTGAAATACGAGTGAAATCAATTAATTGAGACCCGAGCGACCCGAGCAAATATTAGTGCAAACGGGTAATATTCATAAACAAAGTAGATCACTGTACATATTCCTGCACTGCAACAACCTCAAACCTACTTCTATTTATTCAATTTATTACATAGATAATTGAATGCCAATGATTTTCAAAGAAATTACCTAAAATATTGTCAAGACCATTTGATCAAAAAAAGTGCAACATTGCGCCCTTAATATAACAACAACTTCCGGGTTGTTGTTTCTCTTGCGAAAAACTGCACTTTGATCAGGAAATGTTCAGTCAATATTATATTCTGCATGAAGAGAGTTTCGTGGAAGACAAAATATAATAAGCAATTCATTTACATATTAAATTGGCATTCTTCTTTTAAAACAATTTCGTTAATGTTTCAAAAATATGATCTTAAGAATTTCTACCATTTTTGGAGTATTTTCGCCAACTATTTTTAAAATCATGCGCAATCAATCCAAAATGTGTCATTTATTTATTGTATTTATTTATTGTATTTATTTATTGTATTTATTTATTGTATTTATTTATTGTATTTATTTATTGTATTTATTTATTGTATTTATTTATTGTATTTATTTATTGTATTTATTTATTATATTTATTTATTTATTGGTTCGGAGTTTTTATATTTCCTCATCGTTGTTCATTCTTTCCAATTGCTGAATTATGGTGCGCGTCGGAGATTTGTGTCTGGCTGTAATGCGTGGTGATGATCGTTGTAAACATTGCCTTCCCTATTTTCTCCACAACGGTTGACCTGACCAGCAAAAGCAAACAATGTTTTCATTCTTCTATGCACCCAGTACGAAAACCTAATTTGCTTTTGGTCGAGACGTCGACCACTTCGGAGAACAATAGGAAAAGCAATTTGTTACCAGCGGAGCAATTAACATATCTGTGCAATATACCCTTACTAATAATAGGTCTCGTCATTATGTCTCACTAATAATAGGTCTCGTCATTATGTCTGACTAATAATAGGTCTCGTTATTATGTCAAGTGTATTCCTAAGTCCTTACGTTGCCAGGGACCTTTCCCTTCGAGAGGACAATGATCCCTTGCCACCATCGCGGTCACTATTCCGTCCGATTGCCCTAATCCTTCGAGCGGAGACATTTATGACGACTGGTGTTTGACTCTGTTTTATTGCCCGGCTGGTCACAGTAGGTATCCAGCTTATCGCCCGGCAGTAAAATAAAATATCCGATGGGTTTTTCCGGTTCCACTAGGCGCCAATTTAAGACACCTTTTTGAACCTAGAGTCGTAAAACTCAGGTTCGGGCAGAGTATTCGAAATTCATAATGTTTCTATTTAAGATTAAGACTTGTAGTAGTCATAAGCACGATCTTACATACGGGTCTTGAAACTCCAACTAATTTTGCGTGGTGGGGGAAAAAGGTTACGCTACATTTTTTGGTTCTTAAGACGCAGTGATACACCGACAGAAATTTCGTCGCGTAATGCTAAACGCCTATAGGTCTGTCTCTCTCTAATATAGGTCTTTCTCTCTCTAATATAGCTCTGTCTCTCTCTAACATAGCTCTGTCTCTCTCGCACCATTTTTCTTTTAATTTTTAAAAATAAACGGCTATGCCAAATGAGGAGCCAGAAGCTTAGCCTAATTCTACAATGTTCCTGCGTATTGCCTTAAAATACGAACTCTATCTGCCGTATCGGCTGGGAGAAAACAGCTTTCGAAATTTCTGCGGGGGGTTGTATCACAGCCTCTTAAGCATGGCCAAAACCGGTACATTACTGTGGCTAGAACTAGTGAAATGACTATGCTTCTACTTTTTCTATTTTCCAGTGTTTTCACGGCACATATAAAGATTTAAATGCTAGAAATCTTAAATTGTATTCTTCTTGGATATGAAAAGTATAGGATCAAAAAATTTTTATGGTATTTGGTCCCAATCACAAGTACTTGAAAATGGAAAATTTCCTGAAGTGGAAACAACGCTCTATTATATTTATTCATACGTACCTCTAAATTTAGAATCCAAAACGAGATACGAAAAAAAAATGGCGAATTTAGAACCGAAAACACGCACGTTTTTCTACTTGACTAACCTACACAAAACCTAATTTCTATTGTGATTATGAGAAGATGCGAAAATGATTCATCTTCATCTTGCAAACTTTTTAGAGGCTCACTTAAGTTGCAGGAAATCGGTTGATTTGCGAGGAATAAAGGTTTTTCCCTTTTTTCCAACGAATTTCATCTGATCCTCACGAATACTATAATTACGAGTCGCAGTAGCGACTCGACGCCAAGTATTATATTTATTCATACATACCTTTAATTTGAAACTAAAAACGGGATACATAAAAAAATTGTAAGTTTACAACCGGAATCCATGAACCACGCACGTTTCTACTTGACTAACCATTACTGTGGATGAGAAGATGCAAAGATGATTTATCTTCATCTTGCAGACTTTTTAGAGACTCACTTAATTGGAGGATACCTGTTGATTTGCGAGGAATAAAGGTGCAACACTCATTTTCCAACGAATTTCATCTAATCCTCGTTTATAAAAATTAAACAGATAACGGTATCGTTCTGTCTCTCTCGCACACAATCGTCGCTACCGGTGGCGCCACTAGTGGCCGCAAAAGGAACTAATTTTCATATTTTGACCGTTGTACCCCCACCACACAAGTTTCTAGACCTAGTTTCTAGTTTCTAGTTTCTAGGTAGCGACTCGACGCGAAGTATTATATTTATTCATACATACCTTTAATTTGAAACCAAAAACGGGATACAAAAAGAAAATTGTAAGTTTACAACCGGAATCCATGAACCACGCACGTTTTCTACTTGACTAACCATTACTGTGGATGAAAAGATGCAAAGATGATTTATCTTCATCTTGCAGACTTTTTAGAGGCTCACTTAATTGGAGGAAACCTGTTGATTTGCAAGGAATAAAGGTGCAACACGCATTTTCCAACGAATTTCATATAATCCTCGTTTATAAGAATTAAACAGATAACGGTATCGTTCTGTCTCTCTCGCACACAATCGTCGCTACCGGTGGCGCCACTAGTGGCCGCAAGAGGAACTAATTTTCATATTTTGACCGTTGTACCCCCACCACACAAGTTTCTAGACCTAGTTTCTAGTTTCTAGTTTCTAGGTAGCGACTCGACGCCAAGTATTATATTTATTCATACATACCTTTAATTTGAAACCAAAAACGGGATACAAAAAAAAATTGTAAGTTTACAACCGGAATCCATGAACCACGCACGTTTCTACTTGACTAACCATTACTGTGGATGAAAAGATGCAAAAATGATTTATCTTCATCTTGCAGACTTTTTAGAGGCTCACTTAATTGGAGGATACCTGTTGATTTGCGAGGAATAAAGGTGCAACACGCATTTTCCAACGAATTTCATATAATCCTCGTTCATAAGAATTAAACAGATAACGATATCGTTCTGTCTCTCTCGCACACAATCGTCGCTACCGGTGGCGCCACTAGTGGCTGCAAAAGGAACTAATTTTCATATTTTGACCGTTGTACCCCCACCACACAAGTTTCTGGACCTATAAATACGATCGTTGCACAGCCATCACGTCAATTAGTCCTCAAGTGACGCTGAAGGTGATCTAGTTATCTAACGAAGCCTCGAAGCGAGACGTTGAGCAGAAAAGACAGTCAACGAAGTACCGACGTCTAGTGAATAAAAGTTCAGTGCTTCAGGAGATTGTTTAATCATTTTGGATTCATACAAATTCTGATTGGAAACGTGGATTTTTACATCGCTAAGGTATGTCTAAAAATTTATTTATCGTGTTAATTAAAAACCGTCATAGTTAACCTCAAAAAGTGTTTTTATTTACTTTGCTATAATTCTAAATGTTTGAGTCAATTGTTTTTTATATCATTTAAAGCTTCGTTTTTATCGTAATACACAAATTTGTAGAGCAAATATCCGAAAATAATGATTTCAGATTTTGAGGTTATATTGACTTTCGATTTTTGTTAAAATACTCAGCCGAAAATCAAGCAATTATTTCCCATTTACTTTTTTTGGAATTAATCGTGAGAAGTTTGTTCGTTTGTTTGTTTATTTAACGGATTTCTCCTTCACATATTTCATTCATGACTTTAAAAAAAAAAAAAATTGTATAAATTTCTAACAGATTGTTTATTCGTTTTTACAGAAATTCATTCCATATCGAAGCCAATCGTTCATCTGCGTAGTCGATACTGCATAATACGACAATGGATCCAGAATTCCTCTCAAAATTAATCCCTGTTTGCAAGGAGCAAGCGAGACCGGCTTGCAAAAAATGTGGCTACGCTGGACATCTCACATATCAGTGCAGAAACTTCATCAAAGTCGATCCCAACAAAGAAATTGTGTTGGACGTGAGCAGCACTAGCTCGGACAGCGATGAGAATTATGTGACGCCACTGACGGAGCTCAGAGAAAAAGAACTTGCAAAGAAGCTAAAAGAAGCTAAAAAACACAGGAGTAAACGCAGCAAGAAAAAGACTAAGAAACGAGACAGATCTTCGAGAAGACGCAGCAGTAGCAGCAGCGACAGCAGCAGCGATAGCAGCAGCGATTCAGACAGCGATAGCGATTCCAGCAGCGACGAAGACGAAAAAAGGCACAGAAAGAAGCATTTGAAGCGAAGGAAGAAGTCCAAGAGCAAGAAACACAAGAAGCAAAAGAAAGAAAGCTCCAGATCATCTTCTCGTCATACACATCACAGAAAGCATTTTAAAGAGAGTTTTTGAAGATTCTGAAGAAAGACTGAATCAATCCAACTTCTGCCAAAATGTATTCACTATTTTTTAAATCAATTAGGTTTAATGAACCTAGAATCAAGTCTCAAATGTAATATAGGAGGGTCGCAATGTACTTTGTAATTTTTTTAAAGTATGAATGACTATTGCTCTTAAAAACTCAGCTAGTGTATATATATAATGTAAGAAATGTTGAGTTAACTTGATGGAAAATTTAATAGACTTTCCAAATTTGCTGATCCTTCTTGTATCAACGAAATCGCTGTACAGTGTAAAATAAATTTTGTATTGTTAATTTATTAGCACAATTTATTAGGATTAAGAATTTAACTTTGTACCAATTGAAAAAATAAAAAATCTTGTAAAAACAAATGTACTGTATGAATTTCGCAAATTCTTAATACCAATCCTCTCTCCATGATCGTCCAACGTTGTATAAATTTTAGTCCGATATCTGAAAAATTGTGAGCGTAGATAACTTTAAAAAAAAAAAAAACAATGAAAAAAAATCAAAAAGAAAATAAATGAAAACAAAAAGAAAATGAAAAAAAAAAAACAAAAAGAAAAAAAAACCAAAAAGAAAATGAAAAAAAAAAACAAAAAGAAAATAAATAAAAAACAAAAAAAAAAAAAAATTCCGTAAAAACAAAAGTTCACCATGGATTCCGCACAAATTCAATACCGATCATCGTTCTTCAATAGTCCAACATTGCACCAATTTTGATTCCGATATCAAAAAAATTATGAGTACTAAAGCGTATACAAGCTTTTTTCTCTAAATTCGAAATTTTCTGTTCGAATCTTCTGCGTTTTTCAGTGGTGAGGGGCGACTTCTTTAGTGAGGCAAGCTTTCGGAGTTCGTGGCAGCTCCGCCAGTTTCGCTGCGATTCAGGGGCTTTGTTGACATTCTCATTACCTTTGAATTCGGGACGAAAACCGAGAGAAGTTTATAATGACGATGAATTTGGGTGCTAAGCAAATATCGCTTCACATTTCGCTTCTACCATATTATCGTATGCAATATTTTATTATATTCGTCTCAGGATGCGGCACTTCACGTACCAGGAAAGTCAGAAAAAAAAACCGAAAAGAAAAAATTCGTTGTAAAAAATAAATTAACTAAAATAAACCTATTATTGCCAACAGGCCATCGACTGAGGTCCTTAAACTAGACTTTTTATGTATTATTTAGGCGGGGCAATTTATTGTGTGCCAAAAAAAGTCGATATTTTTTTTTCTTAGCTCTCCGCCCAAAATATCATAGAATACGTCTTAGTAACGATCGTGTCAAAAGCGGAGCTCATAATTTCAATTCTTAGAGGTCTATCATCGCGTTTTAAGTTTTCCCATTCAAATAACACAGGAAAGTGTTTTTTTTTTCATTCTTTCTCCCTGCAACCTACGAAATTTTTTTTTTTTTCTAAAGTCTATAACTACACATTATAAATGAATAAATTTCGAACAAAAAATCCTGCAGAGTCGAATTTCTATCTGCAATTTTTAATTTATTACAGAGCCTTGAAATTTTTTGTCGGATATGCGTAAAAAACCATCAAAATAAGTTTCAATGAGTCTGTAAGTTAAAACCGTTAGCAATACATAAAATTTCATCCGGATTGTTTAGAAAATTCAATGTTCTTATAAATTTCCATTGACTTTTTTTTACTAAAATCAATAGGTCACTTAATGACAGTTTAAAGTACAAAAACCATAACTTTCTTGGTCTGTACCTTCGTAAATATCAACGATAAGAAAAACTTGTTAACAACTTTTTTGTAGTGCGTCAGACGGACGACAAAATTTTCCTTTAACTTTTTGTGCTAACTTCAATAGATTAGCTAAAAAATGTAAAAAAAAAAAAACACGAAAAATGTACATTATTAAAAATTTCAAGGCTCTGTAATAAATCAAATCTTGAAGATAGAAATTCGACTGAACGAGATTTATTGTTCGAAATTTAATGATTCAGAAGATGTACTCATTGATTTCATGAAAAAAAAATTTCTTTTTAGGTTGCAGGGAGAAAGAATGGAAAAAAAATCACTGTCGTCTGTTATTTAAATGGAAAAACTTCAAACGCGATAATGGACCTGACCTGTGTCTGACCGTGGCGCATGGTGATGATCGTTGTAAACATCGCCTTCCCTATTTTTTCCACAACGGTTGACCTGACCAGCAAAAGTAAAATAAAGTTTTCATTCTTCTATGCACTTAGTACGAAAACCTAATTTACCTTTGGTCGAGACGTCGACCACTTCGGAGAACAATAAGGAAAGCAATTTGTTACCGGCGGAGCAATTAACATATCTGTGCAATATACCCTTACTAATAATGGGTCTCGTTATTATGTCTCACTAATAATAGGTCTCGTCATTATGTCTCACTAATAATAGGTCTCGTCATTATGTCGGGCGCATGGTGATGATCGTTGTAAACATCGCCTTCTCTATTTTCTTCACAACGATTGACCTGACCAGCAAAAGCAAATAAGGTTTTCATTCTTCTATGCACTCAGTACGAAAACCTAATTTACCTTTGGTCGAGACGTCGACCACTTCGGAGAACAATAGGGAGAGCAATTTGTTACCAGCGGAGCAATTAACACATCTGTGCAATATACCCTTACTAATAATGGGTCTCGTTATTATGTCTCACTAATAATAGGTCTCGTCATTATGTCTGACTAATAATAGGTCTCGTCATTATGTCTCACTAATAATAGGTCTCGTCATTATGTCTCACTAATAATAGGTCTCGTCATTATGTCTCACTAATAATAGGTCTCGTCATTATGTCTCACTAATAATAGGTCTCGCCATTATGTCAAGTGTATTCCTAAGTCCTTAGGTTGCCAGGGACCTTTCCCTTCGAGAGGTCAATGATCCCTTGCCACCATCGCGGTCACTATTCCGTCCGATTGCCCTAATCCTTCGAGCGGAGACATTTATGACGGCTGGTGTTTGACTCTGTTTTATTGCCCGGCTGGTCACAGTAGGTATCCAGCTTATCGCCCGGCAGTAAAATAAAATATCCGACGGGTTTTTCCGGCTCGACTAGGCGCCAATTTAAGACACCTTTTTGAACCTAGAGTCGTAAAACTCAGGTTCGGGCAAAGTATTCGAAATTCATAATGTTTCTATCTAAGATTAAGGCTTGTATTAGTCATGAGCACGATCTTACACACAGGTCTTGAAACGCCAAACATTATTGCATTGCATTATTTTTTTCCGATTTTTATTCCATCGGGAAGTGATCGAAATTGTCTCTGAAACTCACTTTTGGCGAGACTGTACTTATCATACATTCTTAAGGAGGTTCGTCAGTAAAATTGAAAACGCACAGAAAAATCTGAAATAATTACCGCGTTTTAAATAATTCATAACAAACTAACATGAATTTTTTTGGAATTTTCGTCTACATCGATTACACAAAATTAATTTTTTTATGCATCCATTTTAACATGGACTCTGATGGAATATTTACAAATTAAAAAAAAAATAATAATTGAAATTTTTTTTACATCGTTGAATTCGTAAGCATTTGGTGGAATCAATTCTTTTTTTTTCAATGTAAACATTTTTTTCTATTTCAATTTTTATTTTATTCGTAAACATGCCATAAGATCCCATGTTAAAACGCAAGCATAAAAAAATTAATTTTGTGCAAACGATGTGCACGAAAATTCCCAAAAAATTCATGTGAGTTTGTTATGTACTATTAAAAACGCGGTAATTATTTTAGAGTAGCAGTAACAGTGTTTTATTGGCATCGTTTTTTTTCTTTTAAACATACATTTCACACTGGGAATTTTATTTATAAAATTTGGACAGCCAAAAAGCCATCGCCCGGGGTTATTTTAGATTTTTCTGTGCATTTTCAATTTTACTGACGAACCTCCTTAATGGCCAATGCTCTCAGCTTCGTCGCCGCTTATTGGTCCCGATGCGACCAGCGGAAACATTTCATTGGCCGGCACGGTAGGCCAGGTGGGGGTACCACCAATAGCAGGCCCCATCAAATTATAAAGAAGAAGAAGAAGGAGAAGAAGCATATTGCCTCTCTATCTGACTCTTCCCCCACCACCCGAGTTTCCCGACCTGTGCCGCCATCCAAACAACCAACCAATCAGCGGCCATACCCCCACCACTAGAATTGCCCAGAGCTTCCAGCTCCTATATAAGAGCGTGATTATCACCACTGACAGTCACAGTCGAGCATCAACTCCGAAAGACTAACGTGTTCACGAGAAAGTTTCGAGTTTTTACTGATTGTTCAGTGAGATCTCTAAGTGATTAGTTAAAAAATGACGCGACACGCGAGAAATTGTACGGCCGGAGCTGTTTACACTTATCACGAGAAGAAGAAAGACGCTGCGGCTTCCGGTTACGGAACAAACAGTCACAGAGTTGGCAAGGATTCTGTCAAAGACTTTGACTGTTGTTGTCTGACTCTTCAGCCGTGCAGAAATCCCGTTATCACGTGAGTATCACCGCATATTCCGATTTAAAAAAAAAAACAATCTTGGAATCGTCTTGTTAACCAAATAATCTTGATTGCAGACGCGACGGTTATCTTTTCGATAAAGAAGCTATTTTGGAGTACGTCCTAACCAAAAAACGGGAATACGCGAGGCAATTGAAGGAATACGAAAAACAGAAGCAAAGAGACAAGGTGAGTTGATTTATTTAACATAATTTATCATTGTTGAGGTAGTCCTTGCGAATTTTACTAGTCAAACAACAAACCGGTCGAAAATATTTTAAATCGTGAGCTTTAGACAACAAGCTGCATTTTTTTATCACGATAACGATAAATATTTATTTGTCAATGTGTTGCTTTACTTTGGGAAATCTACTTTATCGGCAATAGAAACTTAGAGTTGCCGATTTGACTCAATATTGTTGCTAAATTAAAATTTCGTGGCCTTTTGATATCGGTAACTTCTGTTAATTTACTCTCGAATGTTTTTAATGATGCCGATATTTTTGGGATTTTAACTGATCGCAAATATCAAGGACTGCCTTAATCCATGAAAACATTTTTTAAAGATTTTTATGTCAGAACACTCAGCAATGTCCAAAACATTGAAAAAGTGGTGCAGGAAAAGTTTTTGTACATATCAGAGCTGAGCAATATTCAAGTATTTAAAATACATTGTGTATTTTGAGTATTTAAAATACATAATGTATTTAAAATACATTATGTATTTTGAGTATTTAAAATACATTACATATTTTGGATATTTAAAATACATATTTCAAATATTATAATAGTTTCCAGGTTTTTCAAGTACTTTTTGTTCCATAAAATACAAAATAATTTTATATTTTTTGCATCCATGTATTTGTAACATTTTGTTTTATATTTAAAAAGAATTCATGTTTAATTTGAAATTAATTATACTAATAGCTGAAGTCGAAATACTGTTTTTAATCATAAATTGTGCCAAATTTGATCTGGATATCTGAAACCGTTCTTGAGTTATCAGTGTTTGAATCTGCAAAACTGATTACATACATACACATGGACATTTTTTCCAGATCACTTTTCTCTACGTTTTCGCCCATTCTGAATGTCCTGACATAAAAATCTCGCATTTTTGTTGAAGAAAACAAAAAAAAATTGTAGAAGCAATTTATTTATCATGAACCAATAAATGAATACATCAATAATTCGATTATCGTTCTGTTTGTGTAATCAGGAAGAGTCACAAGCCCAAACCGCGAATGACGAGCTCCGGATGCTTCAAGATTTCTTGAGGGGAGAGAAAAACGTAACGTCAGCTTCGTTCGTTAAGACCAAAGACGAATCCAGCGGCAGTTCCGTTTCAAACATGACGAACGGACGCGACAAGAGTCTTCCGAGTTTCTGGATTCCCGCAAAAACACCGCAAGCCAAAGCCGCCGTTGTGAATAAACCGGATAAGAAAATCTACTGTCCGATAAGCGGCAAAGTCTTGAAAATCAAAGATCTTATTCCGGTGAAATTCACCGAAGTCAAAGACCCGGACGACAAGAAATCGCTCATCCTCAAACAGGCGAGATACATGTGCCCAATCACTCACGACATCCTTGGAAATAGCGTTCCATGCGCTGTTATCAAAACAACGTAAGTTCATTTTCCTAACGAACCTGGCGGTAAAATTTACACTTACACATAGTCGCCGCGATTAGGGAAAACAGGGAAAAGTCAGGGGAACAAAAAATTGGGAAGGAAATCCGGGAAAAGTCAGGGAATTCCAAAATTGGTTAGGGAAAAGTCAGGGAATTCCAAAATTGGTCAGGGAAAACATGAATTGGTATCAAATCTCCCAATGAGTGAAGTATAACATGAATTTTTTAAATAATGTATCGTGTTATGCAAAGTTTTGTTACCAAAGATGGTTTATTGTGTCATGTAAGGCTACAGAATACGCGAAAAAAAAAATTTATCGTTGATAAACCTCGTAAATAATTTATCAAAAAAAAATCAAAAATAAAAATCGTAAATAATTTATCCAAAAAAAAATCAAAAATCAAAATCGTAAATAATTTATCCAGAAAAAATCAGAAATAAAAATCGTTTTTTATTTCTGAGAATTTATCAAAAACTGTTTTGTATCGGTTTTGGATACATTTTCATTAGTACTATTATTTTTTTTGAATAGAAATCGTCAGAACTTTAGCAAGGAAAAAATCAGGGAAATATCAGGGAAAAGTCAGCGAATTTTTTTCGGCGAAAAAACGGCCATGTTACACTCCACTATTTTTAAAACTCTCTACTCCGAATAATAACGCGAAAATTGTATTTAGAGACAGAAAATTATAGAAAATTGTTATTGCTGAGAAAGAATGCAACAAACTACTTTCTTGTTGCAATGAATTGTAGTTAGTTTCAAAAAGTTGTAGTTTCTTCTTCAAAAAATCTAAAAAAATGTGCAAAATGAACAAATCGTAGAAATCTCGTGCTTAGTTATGGAAATTCGTAATTTGTTGTCGAAAAAGCGTAGAAAGTTGTAGATTTTTTTGCCGCCAGGGAATTTTTTAACGCACATTTCTTACTGAAAATTCTTTCTAACATTTTTGATTTTCTATTTTTTCAGAGGCGACGTCATTACCTTGGAATGTGTCGAAAAGATTTTGAAGAAAGACTGGATCAATCCACTGGACAACTCGAAAATTTCCGAGAGCGACATAATTCTCCTTCAAAGGGTATGTAATATTCTAGTATTCTAGATTTAGATTTTTGCTTTTCCCTTTTTTTTGAACTGTTGTCGCTGACTGTTTGTTATTATTTTTTGCAGGGTGGAACTGGTTACGCAGCGGTGAACGATTGTTTGGAGGGAAAACACGAGCGGCCCGTTCTTCAAGCTTAAAAAGCTTTTGCCGAAATGCATTTACTCTTTCTGGATGATCTGAAAGTTATCGGCTAAAATGGATTAAGAAAATTGACTTGAAAAATTAAATAGGCTTAATAAACCTAGAATTAAGTCTCGAAAATAATATAAGAGGGTCAGACTGTACTTTTGCTTTTTTTTAAAGCAATAACGAAGCTTTCTCCGAGCAATCGGAAAAGATTTACGATTATTGCTCTTAAATACTCAGCTACTGTATATATATATATATAATGTAAGAAATGTTGAGTAAATTTAATGGAAAATGTAATAGACTTTCCAAATTTTGCTGATCCTTCTTATATCATTGTAATCGCTGTACAGTGTAAAATGAATTTTGTATTGTTAATTTATTAGCATTATTTATTAGGATTAAGGATTTAACTTTGTACCAATAGAAAAAATAAAAAATCTTGTAAAAACAAAAGTTCTGTATGGATTTCGCAAATATTTAATACCAATCGTCTGTCCATGATAGTCCAAGTTTGCACCAATTTTTAGCCCGATATCGGAAAAATTGTGAGCACTTGAGCGTATATAGACTTAAAAAAAAAAAAACAAAAAGAAAATAAATGAAAACAAAAAGAAAATGAAAAAAAAAAAACTAAAAGAAAAGAAAATAAAAAAAAAGAAAATGAAAAAAAAAAAAAAACAAAAAGAAAGTAAATAAAAAACAACAAAAAAAAAAAAAAATTCGTAAAAGCAAAAGTTCAGCATGGATTTCGCACAAATTCAATACCGATCATCGTTCTTCGATAGTCCAACATTGCACCAATTTTGATTCCGATATCAAAAAAATTATGAGTACTAAAGTGCATACAAACTTTTTTCTCTAAATTCGAAATTTTCTGTTCGAATCTTCTGCGTTTTTCAGTGGTGAGGGGCGACTTCTTTAGTGAGGCAAGCTTTCGGAGTTCGTGGCAGCTCCGCCAGTTTCGCTGCGATTTAGGGGCTTTGTTGACATTCTCATTACCTTTAAATTCGGGACGAAAACCGAGAGAAGTTTATAATGACGATGAATTTGGGTGCTAAGCAATTATCGCTTAACATTTCGCTTCTACCATATTATCGTATGCAATATTTTATTATATTCGTCTCAGGATGCGGCACTTCACGTACCAGGAAAGTCAGAAAAAAAATCCAAAAGAAAAAATTCGTTGTAAAAAATAAATTAACTAAAATAAACATATTATTGCCAACAGGCCATCGACTGAGGTCCTTAAGCTAGAATTTTTATGTACTATTTAGGCGGGGCAATTTATTGTGTGCCAAAAAAAGTCGATATTTTTTTTTCTTTGCTCTCCGCCCAAAATATCGTAGAATACGTCTTAGTAACGATCGTGTCAAAAGCGGAGCTCATAATTTCAATTCTTAGAGGTCTATCATCGCGTTTTAAGTTTTCCCATTTAAATAACACAGGAAAGTGTTTTTTTTTATCATTCTTTCTCACTGCAACCTACGAAATTTTTTTTTTCTTTCTAAAATCAATAACTACACATTATAAATCAATAAATTTCAAACAAAAAATCCTGCAGAGTCGAAATTCTATCTGCAATTTTTAATTCATTACAGAGCCTTGAAATTTTTTATCGGATATGCGTCAAAAACCATCAAAATAAGTTTCAATGAGTCTGTAAGTTAAAACCGTTAGCAATACATAAAATTTCATCCGGATTGTTTAGAAAATTCAATCTTCTTATAAATTTCTATTGACTTCTTTTTACTAAAATCAATAGGTCACTTAATGACAGTTTAAAATACAAAAACCATAACTTTCTTGGTCTGTAACTTCGTAAATATCAACGATAAGAAAAACTTGTTAACAACTTTTTTGTAGTGCGTCAGACGGACGACAAAATTTTCCTTTAACTTTTTGTGCTAACTTCAATAGATTAGCTAAAAAATGTAAAAAAAAAACACGAAAAATATACACCATTAAAAATTTCAAGGCTCTGTAATAAACCAAATATAGAAGATAGAAATTCGTCTGAACAAGATTTATTGTTCGAAATTTAATGATTCACAAGATGTACTCATTGATTTCATGAAAAAAAAATTTCTTCTTAGGTTGCAGGGAGAAAGAATGGAAAAAAATCACTGTCTGTTATTTAAATGGAAAAACTTCAAACGCGATGATGATCCTGACCTGAGTCGGGCTGTAGCGCATGGTGATGATCGTTGTAAACATCACCTTCTCTATTTTCTTCACAACGGTTGACCTGACCAGCAAAAGCAAATAAGGTTTTCATTCTTCTCTGCACTTAGTACGAAAACCTAATTTACCTTTGGTCGAGACGTCGACCACTTCGGAGAACAATAGGGAAAGCAATTTGTTACCGGCGGAGCAATTAACACATCTGTGCAATATACCCTTACTAATAATGGGTCTCGTTATTATGTCTCACTAATGATAGGTCTCGTCATTATGTCTCACTAATAATAGGTCTCGTCATTATGTCGGGCGCATGGTGATGATCGTTGTAAACATCGCCTTCTCTATTTTCTCCACAACGGTTGACCTGACCAGCAAAAGCAAATAAGGTTTTCATTCTTCTATGCACTTAGTACGAAAACCTAATTTACCTTTGGTCGAGACGTCGACCACTTCGGAGAACAATAGGGAAAGCAATTTGTTACCGGCGGAGCAATTAACACATCTGTGCAATATACCCTTACTAATAATGGGTCTCGTTATTATGTCTCACTAATAATAGGTCTCGTCATTATGTCTCACTAATAATAGGTCTCGTCATTATGTCTCACTAATAATAGGTCTCGCTATTATGTCTAGTATATTCCTAAGTCCTTACGTCGCCAGGGACCTTTCCCTTCGAGAGGACAATGATCCCTTGCCACCATCGCGGTCACTATTCCGTCCGATTGCCCTAATCCTTCGAGCGAAGACATTTATGACGGCTGGTGTTTGACTCTGTTTTATTGCCCGGCTGGTCACAGTAGGTATCCAGCTTATCGCCCGGCAGTAAAATAAAATATCCGACGGGTTTTTCCGGCTCGACTAGGCGCCAATTTAAGACACCTTTTTGAACCTAGAGTCGTAAAACTCAGGTTCGGGCAAAGTATTCGAAATTCATAATGTTTATATTTAAGATTAAGACTTGTATTAGTCATGAGCACGGTCTTACATACAGGTCTTGAAACGCCAACCATTATTGCATTGCATTATTTTTTTCCGATTTTTATTCCATCGGGAAGTGATCGAAATTGTCTCTGAAACTTACTTTTGGCGAGACTGTACGTATCATAGATCCTTAAGGAGGTTCGTCAATAAAATTGTAAATGCACAGAAAAATCTGAAATAATTACCGCGTTTTAAATAATAATAACAAACTAACATGAATTTTTTTGGAATTTTCGTCTACATCGTTTACACAAAATTAATTTTTTTATGCATCCATTTTAACATGGGCTCTTATGGAATATTTACAAATAAAAAAAAAATAATAATTGACATTTTTTCTTACATCGTTAAATTCGTAAGTATTTGGTGGAATTAATTCTTTTTTTTTCAATGTAAACATTTTTTTCTATTTCAATTTTTATTTCATTCGTAAACATGCCATAAGAGCTCATGTTAAAACGCATGCATAAAAAAATAAATTTTGTGTAAACGATGTACACGAAAATTCCCAAAAAATTCATGTGAGTTTGTTATGTACCATTAAAAAAGCGGTAATTATTTTAGAGTAGTAGTAACAGTGTTTTATTGGCATTGTTTTTTTCTTTTAAACATACATTTTACACTGGGAATTTTGTTTATAAAATTTGGACAGCCAAACCGCCATCGACCGGGGTTATTTTAGATTTTTCTGTGCATTTTCAATTTTACTGACGAACCTCCTTAATGCCCAACGCTTTCAGCTTCGTCGCCGCTTATTGGTCCCGATGCGACCAGCGGAAACATTTCATTGGCCGGCACGGTAGACCAGGTGGGAGTACCACCAATAGCAGGCCCCATCAAATTATAAAGAAGGAGAAGAAGCATATTGCCTCTCTATCTGACTCTTCCCCCACCACCCGAGTTTCCCGACCTGTGCCGCCATTCAAACAACCAACCAATCAGCGGCCATACCCCCACCACTAGAATTGCCCAGAGCTTCCAGCTCCTATATAAGACCGTGAATATCACCACTGACAGTCACAGTCGAGCATCAACTCCGAAAGGCTAACGTGTTCACGAGAAAGTTTCGAGTTTTTACCGATTGTTCAGTGAGATCGCTAAGTGATTAGTTAAAAAATGACGCGACACGCGAGAAATTGTACGGCCGGAGCTGTTTACACTTATCACGAGAAGAAGAAAGACGCTGCGGCTTCCGGTTACGGAACAAACAGTCACAGAGTTGGCAAGGATTCTGTCAAAGACTTTGACTGTTGTTGTCTGACTCTTCAGCCGTGCAGAAATCCCGTTATCACGTGAGTATCACCGCATATTCCGATTTTTAAAAAAAAGCAATCTTGGAATTATCTTGTTAACCAAATAATCTTGATTGCAGACGCGACGGTTATCTTTTCGATAAAGAAGCTATTTTGGAGTACGTCCTAACCAAGAAACGGGAATACGCGAGGCAATTGAAGGAATACGAAAAACAGAAGCAAAGAGATAAGGTGAGTTGATTTATTTAACATAATTCATCATTGTTGAGGTAGTCCTTGCGAATTTTACTAGTCAAATGACAACCTGGTTGAAAATATTTTAAATCGTGAGCTTTAGACAACAAGCTGCATTTTTTTATCACGATAACGATAAATATTTATTTGTGAATGTGTTGCTTCACTTCGGGAAATCTATTTTATCGGCAATAGAAACTTACAGTTGCGGATTTCACTCAATATTGTTGCTAATTTTAAATTTCGTGGCCTTTTGATATCGGTAACTTCTGTTAATTTACTCTCGAATGTTTTTTAATGATGCCGATATTTTTGGGTTTTGAACTGATCGCAAATATTTAAGGAATCTTTTCCACTTTTAGTATGGCACGAGAATTGAGATTATTGAGGGTCATTTTTGTTCTGAAGTTCGAGATCAGTTATTTTTTCATGAGCGCTGATGTATAACGCTAATTTTGTTTGCTGTGGATATGTTTATTCTCTTGACTAGACATTTTGATAAACTATCTTTGAAATTCGTCATCGCAACAAGACGATCTTTAACTACAGTGTAGTATTAATTAGTAGTAGTTTTAATCGTAATAGTTAACACGCAATGTTTACAAACTTTGAAGCGCAAGGACTAGCTTAATCCATGAAAACATTTTTTTAAAAGATTTTTATGTCAGAACACTCAGAATTGTACAAAACATTGAAAAAGTGGTCCAGGAAAAGTTTTTGTATATATCAGAGCTGAGCAATATTCAAGTATTTAAAATACATTGTGTATTTTGAGTATTTAAAATACATAATGTATTTTGAGTATTTAAAATACATAATGTATTTTGAGTATTTGAAATACATAATGTATTTTGAGTATTTAAAATACATAATGCATTTTGAGTATTTGAAATACATTACATATTTTGGATATTTAAAATACACATTTCAAATACTAAAATAGTTTTCAGGTTTTTCAAGTACTTTTTGTTCCATAAAATACAAAATAATTTTATATTTTTTGCACCTATATATTCAGAATATTTTGTTTTATATTTAAAAACTATTCATATTCGATTTGAAATTAATTGTGCTCATAACTGAAGCAGAAATACTGTTTTTAATAATGAATTGTGCCAAATTTGATCTGGATATCTGAAACCGTTCTTGAGTTATCAGCAATTGAATTTAAAAAATTGATTACATGCATTAATATGGACAATTTTTCTAGATCACTTTTCTCTACGTTTTTGCCCATTCTGAATGACCTGACATAAAAATCTCGCATTTTTGTTGAAGAAAACAAAAAAAAATTGTAGAAGCAATTTATTTATCATCAACCAATAAATGAATACATCAATAATTC
Organism: Tromatobia lineatoria; assembly: GCA_949699805.1. NCBI lineage: Eukaryota > Metazoa > Arthropoda > Insecta > Hymenoptera > Ichneumonidae > Tromatobia > Tromatobia lineatoria. The sequence continues at coordinate 21,166,888 of OX453039.1, forward strand.
GATTATCATTCTGTTTGTGTAATCAGGAAGAGTCACAAGCCCAAACCGCGAATGACGAGCTCCGGATGCTTCAAGATTTCTTGAGGGGAGAGAAAAACGTAACGTCAGCTTCGTTCGTTAAGACCAAAGACGAATCCAGCGGCAGTTCCGTTTCAAACATGACGAACGGACGCGACAAGAGTCTTCCGAGTTTTTGGATTCCCGCAAAAACACCGCAAGCCAAAGCCGCCGTTGTGAACAAACCGGATAAGAAAATCTACTGTCCGATAAGCGGCAAAGTCTTGAAAATCAAAGATCTTATTCCGGTTAAATTCACCGAAGTCAAAGATCCGGACGACAAGAAATCTCTCATCCTCAAACAGGCGAGATACATGTGCCCAATCACTCACGACATCCTTGGAAATAGCGTTCCATGCGCTGTTATCAAAACAACGTAAGTTCATTTTCCTAACGAACCTGGCGGAAAAATTTTGCAAAAAATCTCCAAATTTTTGCAAAATGAACAAATCGTAAAAATCTCGTACTTAGTTATGGAAATTCGTAATTGGTTGTCGAAAAAGCGTAGAAAGTTGTAGATTTTTTTGCCGCCAGGGAATTTTTTTACGCACATTTCTTACTGAAAATTCTTTCTAACATTTTTGATTTTCTATTTTTTCAGAGGCGACGTCATTACCTTGGAATGTGTCGAAAAGATTTTGAAAAAAGACTGGATCAATCCACTGGACAACTCGAAAATTTCCGAGAGCGACATAATTCTCCTTCAAAGGGTATGTAATATTCTAGTATTCTAGATTTCGATTTTTGCTTTTCCCTTTTCCCTTTTTTCTGTACTGTTGTCGCTGACTGTTTGTTATTATTTTTTGCAGGGTGGAACTGGTTACGCAGCGGTGAACGATTGCTTGGAAGGAAAACACGAGCGGCCCGTTCTTCAAGCTTAAAAAGCTTCTGCCGAAATGCATTTAGTCTTTCTGGATGATCTGGAAGTTATCGACTAAAATGGATTAAGAAAATTGACTTGAAAAATTAAATAGGCTTAATAAACCTAGAATTAATTCTCGAAAATAATATAAGAGGGTCAGACTGTACTTTTGCTTTTTTTTAAAGCAGTAACGAAGCTTTCTTCGAGCAATCGGAAAAGATTTACGGTTATTGCTCTTAAATACTCAGCTACTGTATATAGATATATATATAATGTAAGAAATGTTGAGTAAACTTAATGGAAAATGTAATAGACTTTCCAAATTTTGCTGATCCTTCTTATATCAACGTAATCGCTGTACAGTGTAAAATAAATTTTTGTATTGTTAATTTATTAGCACAATTTATTAGGATTAAGAATTTAACTTTGTACCAATTGAAAAAATAAAAAATCTTGTAAAAACAAATGTACTGTATGAATTTCACAAATTCTTAATACCAATCCTCTGTCCATAATCGTCCAACGTTGTACAAATTTTAGTCCGATATCTAAAAAATTGTGAGCACTAGAGCGTATATAGACTTAAAAAAAAAAAAAAAAACAATGAAAAAAATAACAAAAACAAAATAAATGAAAACAAAAAGAAAATGAAAAAAAAACTAAAAGAAAACAAAAAAAAAAGAAAATGTAAAAAAAGAAAAAGAAAATAAGTAAAAAACAACAAAAATTAAAAAAAAAGAAAAAATCCCGTAAAAACAAAAGTTCAGCGTGGATTCCGCACAAATTCAATACCGATCATCGTTCTTCGATGGTCCAACATTGCACCAATTTTGAGTCCGATATCAAAAAAATTATGAGTACTAAAGCGTATACAAACTTTTTTCTCTAAATTCGAAATTTTCTGTTCGAATCTTCTGCGTTTTTCAGTGGTGAGCGGCGACTTCTTTAGTGAGGCAAGTTTTCGGAGTTCGTGGCAGCTCCGCCAGTTTCGCTGCGATTTAGGGACTTTGTTGACATTCTCATTACCTTTGAATTCGGGACGAAAACCGAGAGAAGTTTATAATGACGATGAATTTGGGTGCTAAGCAATTATCGCTTCACATTTCGCTTCTACTATATTATCGTATGCAATATTTTATTATATTCGTCTCAGGATGCGGCACTTCACGTACCAGGAAAGTCAGAAAAAAAAACCGAAAAGAAAAAATTCGTTGTAAAAAATAAATTAACTAAAATAAACCTATTATTGCCAACAGGCCATCGACTGAGGTCCTTAAGCTAGAGTTTTTATGTATTATTTAGGCGGGGCAATTTATTGTGTGCCAAAAAAAGTCGATATTTTTTTTTCTTTGCTCTCCGCCCAAAATATCGTAGAATACGTCTTAGTAACGATCGTGTCAAAAGCGGAGCTCATAATTTCAATTCTTAGAGGTCTATCATCGCGTTTTAAGTTTTCCCATTTAAATAACACAGGAAAGTGTTTTTTTTATCATTCTTTCTCACTGCAACCTACGAAATTTTTTTTTTCTTTCTAAAATCAATAACTACACATTATAAATCAATAAATTTCAAACAAAAAATCCTGCAGAGTCGAAATTCTATCTGCAATTTTTAATTTATTTCAGAGCCTTGAAATTTTTTATCGGATATGCGTAAAAAACCATCAAAATAAGTTTCAATGAGTCTGTAAGTTAAAACCGTTAGCAATACATAAAATTTCATCCGGATTGTTTAGAAAATTCAATCTTATAAATTTCTATTGACTTCTTTTTACTAAAACCAATAGGTCACTTAATTACAGTTTAAAGTACAAAAACCATAACTTTCTTGGTCTGTAACTTCGTGAATATCAACGATAAGAAAAACTTGTTAACAACTTTTTTGTAGTGCGTCAGACGGACGACAAAATTTTCCTTTAACTTTTTGTGCTAACTTCAATAGATTAGCTAAAAAAATGTAAAAAAAAAAACACGAAAAATATACACCATTAAAAATTTCAAGGCTCTGTAATAAATCAGATATTGAAGATAGAAATTCGACTGAACTAGATTTATTGTTCGAAATTTAATGATTCACAAGATGTACTCATTAATTTCATGAAAAAAAAATTTCTTCTTAGGTTGCAGGGAGAAAGAATGGAAAAAAATCACTGTCTGTTATTTAAATGGAAAAACTTCAAACGCGATAATGATCCTGACCTGTGTCTGGCTATGGCGCATGGTGATGATCGTTGTAAACATCGCCTTCCCTATTTTCTCCACAACGGTTGACCTGACCAGCAAAAGCAAATAAGGTTTTCATTCTTCTATGCACTCAGTACGAAAACCTAATTTACCTTTGGTCGAGACGTCGACCATTTCGGAGAATAATAGGGAAAGCAATTTGTTACCGGCGGAGCAATTAACACATCTGTGCAATATACCCTTACTAATAATGGGTCTCGTTATTATGTCTCACTAATAATAGGTCTCGTCATTATGTCTCACTAATAATAGGTCTCGTCATTATGTCGGGCGCATGGTGATGATCGTTGTAAACATCGCCTTCTCTATTTTCTTCACAACGATTGACCTGACCAGCAAAAGCAAATAAGGTTTTCATTCTTCTATGCACTCAGTACGAAAACCTAATTTACCTTTGGTCGAAACGTCGACCACTTCGGAGAACAATAGGGAAAGCAATTTGTTACCGGCGGAGCAATTAACACATCTGTGCAATATACCCTTACTAATTATGGGTCTCGTTATTATGTCTCACTAATGATAGGTCTCGTCATTATGTCTCACTAATAATAGGTCTCGTCATTATGTCTCACTAATAATAGGTCTCGCCATTATGTCAAGTGTATTCCTAAGTCCTTACGTTGCCAGGGACCTTCCCTTCGAGAGGACAATGATCCCTTGCCACCATCGCGGTCACTATTCCGTCCGATTGCCCTAATCCTTCGAGCGGAGACATTTATGACTGCTGGTGTTTGACTCTGTTTTATTGCCCGGCTGGTCACAGTAGGTATCCAGCTTATCGCCCGACAGTAAAACAAAATATCCGATGGGTTTTTCCGGTTCCACTAGGCGCCAATTTAAGACACCTTTTTGAACCTAGAGTCGTAAAACTCAGGTTCGGGCAAAGTATTCGAAATTCATAATGTTTATATTTAAGATTAAGACTTGTATTAGTCATGAGCACGGTCTTACATACAGGTCTTGAAACGCCAACCATTATTGCATTGCATTATTTTTTTCCGATTTTTATTCCATCGGGAAGTGATCGAAATTGTCTCTGAAACTCACTTTTGGCGAGACTGTACCTATCATACATCTTTAAGGAGGTTCGTCAATAAAATTGAAAATGCACAGAAAAATCTGAAATAATTACCGCGTTTTAAATAATTCATAACAAACTAACATGAATTTTTTTGGAATTGTCGTCTACATCGTTTACACAAAATTAATTTTTTTATGCATCCATTTTAACATGGGCTCTTATGGAATATTTACAGATTTAAAAAAAAATTATAATTGAAATTTTTTCTTACATCGTTGAATTCGTAAGTATTTGGTGGAATTAATTCTTTTTTTTTACAATGTAACTTTTTTTTTCTATTTTAATCTTTTGTTTTATTCGTAAACATGCCATAAGAGCCCATGTCAAAACGCATGCATAAAAAAATTAATTTTGTGCAAACGATGTACACGAAAATTCCCAAAAAAATCATGTGAGTTTGTCATGTACCATTAAAAACGCGGTAATTATTTTAGAGTAGTAGTAACAGTGTTTTATTGGCATCGTTTTTTTCTTTCAAACATACATTTTACACTGGGAATTTTGTTTATAAAATTTGGACAGCCAAAAAGCCATCGACCGGGGTTATTTTAGATTTTTCTGTGCATTTTCAATTTTACTGACGAACCTCCTTAATGCCCAACGCTTTCAGCTTGGTCGCCGCTTATTGGTCCCGATGCGACCAGCGGAAACATTTCATTGGCCGGCACGGTAGACCACGTGGGAGTTCCACCAATAGCAGGCCCCATCAAATTATAAAGAAGAAGAAGAAGGAGAAGAAGCATATTGCCTCTCTATCTGACTCTTCCCCCACCACCCGAGTTTCCCGACCTGTGCCACCATCCAAACAACCAACCAATCAGCGGCCATACCCCCACCACTAGAATTGCCCAGAGCTTCCAGCTCCTATACAAGACCGTGAATATCACCATTGACAGTCACAGTCGAGCATCAACTCCGAAAGACTAACGTGTTCACGAGAAAGTTTCGAGTTTTTACCGATTGTTCAGTGAGTTCGCTAAGTGATTAGTTAAAAAATGACGCGACACGCGAGAAATTGTACGGCCGGAGCTGTTTACACTTATCACGAGAAGAAGAAAGACGCTGCGGCTTCCGGTTACGGAACAAACAGCCACAGAGTTGGCAAGGATTCTGTCAAAGACTTTGACTGTTGTTGTCTGACTCTTCAGCCGTGCAGAAATCCCGTTATCACGTGAGTATCACCGCATATTCCGATTTTTAAAAAAAAGCAATCTTGGAATTATCTTTTTAACCAAATAATCTTGATTGCAGACGCGACGGTTATCTTTTCGATAAAGAAGCTATTTTGGAGTACGTCCTAACCAAAAAACGGGAATACGCGAGGCAATTAAAGGAATACGAAAAACAGAAGCAAAGAGATAAGGTGAGTTGATTTATTTAACATAATTCATCATTGTTGAGGTAGTCCTTGCGAATTTTACTAGTCAAATGACAAACTGGTTGAAAATATTTTAAATCGTCAGCTTTAGACAACAAGCTGCATTTCTTTATCACGATAATGATAAATATTCATTTGTCAATGTGTTGCTTTACTTCGGGAAATCTATTTTATCGGCAATGGAAACTTAGAGTTGCGGATTTGACGCAATATTGTTGCTAATTTTAAATTTCGTGGCCTTTTGATATCGGTAACTTCTGGTAATTTACTCTCGAATTTTTTTTAATGATGCCGATATTTTTGGGATTTTAACTGATCTCAAATATCTAAGGAATCTTTTCCACTTTTAGTATCGCACAAGAATTGAGATTATTGAGGTTCATTTTTGTTCTTAAGTTCGAGATCAGTCATTTTTTCATGAGCGCTGATGTATCCGCTAATTTTGTTTGCTGTGGATATGTTTATTCTCTTGACTAGACATTCTGATAAACTATCTTTGAAATTCGTCATTGCAACAAGACGATCTTTAACTACAGTGTAGTATTAATTAGTAGTAGTTTTAATCGTAATAGTTAACACGCAATGTTCACAAACTTTGAAGCGCAAGGACTAGCTTAATCCATGAAAACATTTTTTTAAGATTTTTATGTCAGAACACTCAGAAATGTCCAAAACATTGAGAAAAGTGGTTTAGGAAAAGTTTCTGTACATATCAGAGCTGAGCAATATTCAAGTATTTAAAATACATAATGTATTTTGAGTATTTAAAATACATAATGTATTTTGAGTATTTGAAATACATAATGTATTTTGAGTATTTAAAATACATAATGTATTTTGAGTATTTGAAATACATTACATATTTTGGATATTTAAAATACACATTTCAAATACTAAAATAGTTTTCAGGTTTTTCAAGTACTTTTTGTTCCATAAAATACAAAAAACTTTTATATTTTTTGCACCCATATATTCGGAATATTTTGTTTTACATTTAAAAAGAATTCGTATTCAATTTAAAATTAATTGTGCTAATGGCTGAAGCAGAAATACTGTTTTTAATAATAAATTGTGCCAAATTTGAGCTCGATAGCTGAAACAGTTCTTGAGTTATCAGCAATTGAATTAAAAAAATTGATTACATGCATTAATATGGACAATTTTTCTAGATCACTTTTCTCTACGTTTTCGCCCATTCTGAATGTCCTAACATAATCTCGCATTTCGTTGAAGAAAACAAAAAAAAAATTGTAGAAGCAATTTATTTACCATCAACCAATAAATGAATACATCAATAATACGATTATCATTCTGTTTGTGTAATCAGGAAGAGTCACAAGCCCAAACCGCGAATGACGAGCTCCGGATGCTTCAAGATTTCTTGAGGGGAGAGAAAAACGTAACGTCAGCTTCGTTCGTTAAGACCAAAGACGAATCCAGCGGCAGTTCCGTTTCAAACATGACGAACGGACGCGACAAGAGTCTTCCGAGTTTTTGGATTCCCGCAAAAACACCGCAAGCCAAAGCCGCCGTTGTGAACAAACCGGATAAGAAAATCTACTGTCCGATAAGCGGCAAAGTCTTGAAAATCAAAGATCTTATTCCGGTTAAATTCACCGAAGTCAAAGACCCGGACGACAAGAAATCGCTCATCCTCAAACAGGCGAGATACATGTGCCCAATCACTCACGACATCCTTGGAAATAGCGTTCCATGCGCTGTTATCAAAACAACGTAAGTTAATTTTCCTAACGAACCTGGCGGTAAAATTTACACTTACACATAGTCAACGCGATTAGGGAAAACAGGGAAAAGTCAGGGGAACAAAAAATTGGGAAGGAAATCCGGGAAAAGTCAGGGAATTCCAAAATTGGTCAGGGAAAGGTCAGGGAATTCCAAAATTGGTCAGGGAAAAAATGAATTGGTACCAAATCTTCCAATGAGTAAAGTATAACATGAATTTTTTAAATAATGTATCGTGTTATGCAAAGTTTTGGTACCAAAGATGGTTTATTGTGTCATGTAAGGCTACAGAATACGCGAAAAAAAAATTTATCGTTGATAAACCTCGTAAATAATTTATCCAAAAAAAATCAAAAATAAAAATCGTAAATAATTTATCAAAAAAAAATCAAAAATGAAAATCGTAAATAATTTATCAAAAAAAAATCAAAAATAAAAATCGTAAATAATTTATCCAAACAAAATAAAAAATAAAAATCGTAAATAATTTATCCAAAAAAAAATAAAAAATAAAAATCGTAAATAATTTATCCAAACAAAATAAAAAATAAAAATCGTAAATAATTTATCCAAAAAAAATAAAAAATAAAAATCGTAAATAATTTATCAAAAACTGTTTTGTATCGGTTTTGGATACATTTTCATTGGTATTATAAGTTTTTTGAATAGAAATCGTCAGAAGTTTAGCAAGGAAAAATCGGGGAAATATCAGGGAAAAGTCAGGGAATTTTTTCGGCGAAAAAACGGCCACTCCACTATTTTTAAAACTCTCTACTCCGAATAATAACGCGAAAATTGTATTTAGAGACAGAAAATTATAGAAAATTGTTATTGCTGAGAAAAAATGCAACAAACTACTTTCTTGTTGTAATGAATTGTAGTTAGTTTCAAAAGGTTGTAGTTTCTTCTCAAAAAAATCTACAAATTTTTGCAAAATGAACAAATCGTAAAAATCTCGTACTTAGTTATGGAAATTCGTAATTGGTTGTCGAAAAAGCGTAGAAAGTTGTAGATTTTTTTGCCGCCAGGGAATTTTTTTACGCACATTTCTTACTAAAAATTCTTTCTAACATTTTTGATTTTCTATTTTTTCAGAGGCGACGTCATTACCTTGGAATGTGTCGAAAAGATTTTGAAAAAAGACTGGATTAATCCACTGGACAACTCGAAAATTTCCGAGAGCGACATAATTCTCCTTCAAAGGGTATGTAATATTCTAGTATTCTAGATTTCGATTTTTGCTTTTCCCTTTTCCCTTTTTTCTGTACTGTTGTCGCTGACTGTTTGTTATTATTTTTTGCAGGGTGGAACTGGTTACGCAGCGGTGAACGATTGCTTGGAAGGAAAACACGAGCGGCCCGTTCTTCAAGCTTAAAAAGCTTTTGCCGAAATGCATTTACTCTTTCTGGATGATCTGGAAGATATCGACTAAAATGGATTAAGAAAATTGACTTGAAAAATTAAATAGGCTTAATAAACCTAGAATTAATTCTCGAAAATAATATAAGAGGGTCAGACTGTACTTTTGCTTTTTTTAAAGCAGTAACGAAGCTTTCTTCGAGCAATCGGAAAAGATTTACGGTTATTGCTCTTAAATACTCAGCTACTGTATATATATATATATATAATGTAAGAAATGTTGAGTAAACTTGATGGAAAATGTAATGAACTTTCCAAATTTTGCTGATCCTTCTTATATCATCGTAATCGCTGTACAGTGTAAAATGAATTTTGTATTGTTAATTTATTAGCATTATTTATTAGGATTAAGAATTTAACTTTGTAACAATTGAAAAAATAAAAAATCTTGTAAAAACAAAAGTTCTGTATGGATTTCGCAAATATTTAATACCAATCGTCTGTCCATGATAGTCCAAGTTTGCACCAATTTTTAGCCCGATATCGGAAAAATCGTGAGCACTTGAGCGTATACAGAGTTTTTCGAGAAAAAAAATTATGAAAATCCTGTAAAAATAAAAGTTCCGCATGGATTTCGCATAAATTCGATACCGATCGTCTTTCTATGATGATCCAACTTTGTACAAATTTTTAGTCTGATATCTAAAAAATTGTAAGTATTAGAGCGTATACAGACTTTTAAAAAAATGGAAAATCCTGTAAAAAAAAAATTCTGTATGGATTTCGCCCAAATTCAATAACGATCTTCTGTCTATGATAATTCAACTTTGTACCAATTTTCATTTCGATATCTAAAAAATTGTAAGCATTAGAGCGTATACAGCCTTTTTCGAAAAAATGGAAAATCCTGTAAAAAAAAAATTCTGCAAGGATTTCGCACAAAATCAGTACCGATTCTCTATCTATGATAATCCAACTTTGTACCAATTTTCATTCCGATATCTCAAAAATTGTGGGCGCTAAAGCGTATACAGACTTTTTCGAAAATAATTGAAAATCCTGTAAAAAAAAATTCTGCATGGATTTCGCCCAAATTCAATACCGATTGTCCGTCTATGATAGTCCAACTTTTTACGAATTTTTATCCCGGTATCTCAAAAATTGTGAGCACTAGAGCGTATACAGTAATTTTTGAAAAAATGTTAAATACTGTAAAAAAAAAAAAGTTCTGAACAGATTTTGCTAAAAATTCGATTAAACATGAGGCATCGATCCCTACACATATGTGATAAATATCAGCTCGATCCCTTCGCCCATCTACAACTTCTGGAAATCAAATAATTCGAATGCACCCCAAATAAATCTGGACAATTTTTCTGTACGTGGTTGCTCAACATTTTCACCATTCTGAACACGTTTACATGAAAATCTTTTTCAAAAACTCCGAAAACAAACCTCAAGAAATCAATAATCAAGCCACGTGTATCAACAGAAGTAAAAAAAGCGACCTGTATTTACAAAGTAACCTTCCGAGCGTCGCAAACTTACCGGCGGAGTCCCAATCGATTGAAGCGCATGTGCTGCCATCTGGAAAGTACAAAGACATTCCGCAAGAGGGCGACCGTCGATTATTAAACTCAGGCGGCAAACCGCGAGCCACGCTTCGAGTTCTCAAACTACTCGACGTCATTAGTCGCGCGTGTGTGTGTTTGTGTGATGTATCGCGGAAAAACCGAGTGACAGGCTTCGCGATGCTATTAAAAAGGATCAAAGAATTCGGATTCGTTTCCTAATGGTAAGTCGATTACCGCATATTTTATTATTTCCATGTATTTTCAATTACCAGATCATTACGATCGCATATCGTTACGTCGATGCTGCGCGATCTGCTGCAACAGTCTGAACTCGCTATATTGTGCCTTTTTTTCAAACCCTATGATTAACCCCCACCCAAAAATATAGCGCGCAGTATAAATCTAATTATCGGCGATGAATTAGGTGGCGCCAAGTTGCGACCACAATCGGAATTAGTTGCGACATTAGGTCCCTTCGTTCTCACGGCCCATATAAACACCGAGCGCCCGGAATTATGCCCGTTCAACCGGAAGTGAAAGTTTAAACTATTTTTAGAAGCATTCATATATCAATCACAGATTTCAAAATGAAATCAATTAATTAATTAGCGATCTTAGGGAGCTCGAGTAATTTTTAGACGGAGTCTGAAGGATTTTGTGCTTCTACTTCCGGTTATACGAGCATTTTTTCACTCGGCGGATATTCGGGCCTCTTTTTGGCGCCAATATCTCGGGTCTGCGTCAATAATTAATCGATGGTTTAACGGAAATCGATCTACTTGACTTTCTGCGCATTCTGAAATTGTAACGATGCTGAGGAATCTTCTTCTTATCTGCTGCTGGAATTACCGGCAACTTGACTCATGTTTTTTATGCTGTGATTTGTCCATCGACAATTTGACTCGGTTTTGCCGGTAATTTGACTAACAAGCTTAAGCTGATTTTGATTACTTTTTTTTGGCGCCATTATTTTGAAAATGCACAATCAAAACGGAAATGTGCGAAGGAACTTTTTTTTAGATATTTTCATAGACTTTACAAAAACGTGAAAAAGCGAGTCAAAATCTTTCTTAGCTTGTAACTCCGCAACAAATGACGCTAACACACAACTATATATATAAAAAATTTTGTCCGAGCGACTACTAAAACATAGTAGAATCACTAAAAGATCTGAGACATTGATGTCTGAAGGTGGCTGGTTTCACGTGGAATCCCCCATATGCATTTTCCGCATTTTTTACCTTTACTTCATTACAATAAAAAGATAAGTTTCGAGGTAAGTTAATTAATTGACTTGGACCAAAATTTCGTGAGTAAATTTAACAAATACTTCAAATACTTGACATTTTTTCAACACCTGACATGTTTTAAATACTTTTCAAATATTTAAACACTTGAGATGTTTCACATATTTGAAAGAATCTTAAATACTTGACATGTTCCGAGTTCTTGAAATTGTAGATACTTGACATGTTTTGAATACTTAAAATTATTCAAATACTTGAAATTTTTTTAAATACTTGAATTTAAAGAAATACTTACCATGTATTAAATACTTGAATTTAAGAAAATACTTAACATCTTTGAAATGCTTGAATTTAAAAAAAAATCTTAACATTTTTTAAATACTTGACATTTTTTGAATACTCGACATGTTTCAGGTGCTTACAATTTTTTGAATACTTGAATTGTCTCAAATACTCGAAATTTTTTAAATACCCGAAATATTCGAAATACTACATTTTTAACCCTTACAAAAAAAATCGAAGACATAGCAAATATATATTTTGGACAATTACATCCCTATTTATGATTGATATTCGATATTTTCATAACGAAATGCACAAAACAAGAGTGAGATTAGATTCATATCGTCTGCTTGCAGCGATTCGCTAGGACAGCGTTAGTTATCATGACTTTCTCCTCGCGAGCAGCCAAAGCAGATATAGCTTATGCAGGGGTTAGGGTCAGCAAGGTTTTCGTAACAAATACTATTAAATTGAATAGCGCATAGTATGTAAATTGTGGACGTCCAATCGGTCGTACAATGTCGACACGTGTGTAAATCTGCGCCAGCGAGTTACACCGGTCGCGACGCTCGGCACGATTAAATCGCGACGATTACGAAGAAACGCAAAATAGTACAACCTAATGCTTATGTTTTTCTCCCGGCAACGTGGAGGTCATGCGTCATACAGAATAAAAACACAAACATAAACACATGAACGAAGCAACCCTAACAATCTTTACGACCGTCGGTTTCAGCTGATTCACCGTTAAAACGGGTGGTTTTTTTTTTTGCAAAAATAAACCAGAAATCGGTTGCAACGACCGCGAAAACAACCGGTTGGTTTTTTACAGAACAATAAACGGGAAATCGGTCGTAACGATCGCGGAAAGAATCGGCTGGTTTTTTTGTGAACAATAAACCGGAAATCGGTTGTAACGACCGCGAAAACAATCGGTTGGTTTTTTACAGAACAATAAACGGGAAATCGGTCGTAACGATCGCGAAAAGAATCGGCTGGTTTTTTTGTGAAAAATAAACCGGAAATCGGTTGTAACGATCGCGAAAATAATCGGATGGAATTTTGTAACAAATAAACCGGAAATCGGTTGTAACGATCACGACAAGAACCGGTTGGTTTTTTGCAAAAAAATAAACCGGAAATCAGTCGTAACCACCATGAAAAGTATCGGCTGGTTTTCTGCAAAAAATAAACCGGAAATCGGTCGTTATGACCGCGAAAACAACCGGGTCGTTTTTCGCAAAAAAAATGGAAATCGATCGTAACGACCGCAAAAACAATCAGGTAGTTTTTTGTACAAAATAAACTGGAAATCGGTCATGACGACCACAAAAACAATCGGGTAGTTTTTCGCAAAAAATAAACCGGAAATCGGTCATAACGACCACAAAAACAATCGGGTAGTTTTTCGCAAAAAATAAACCGGAAATCGGTCGTAACGACCGCGAAAACAACCACCTCAAAAATTGTATTTGGTTATTTTTGCCGTTTTACATAGTAAAGCGATTGGAAAAAAAAAGAAGCGCATGACATTTTTTTGGGTAGTCATTTTTACCGGTCGTTAGAGCCGATTTTCGGTTTTTTTATTATTTTTTTAAACCGGCCGATCGTTTTTACGGTAAAACTATGGTTGTTAAGATTGCCAGGGACTCTCGGTGTTGTTATATCACCGATGCGAGTGCGATTTAAAATATACTGGAGCAGTCGAGCGCCTTTCCCTCTCCGTATGTGCGCTCTCCCTTTTTGCGCTTGTCGAGGCGGTAATTGTTGTTCGGTGTCTAACGAATTGGCAGGTATAAACTACTGTACTTATGGCTAATCTATATACATATATATCTTCATATATGGGATATAATCAGACGGTCGAATACATATATTGTTGTTAAATTGCCATGGCGAGTCAGGAAACGAACTGCATGGGAAAGAAATTCTCTGGGAGAACGTGACGATCGAATTTATCAACGAAAACGAGAGTCTGCGGTTCACCGGTTAGTAAGTAAGTAGGGGATAATAGCTGAGATAAAGTCTTTCGTTATAAGTATCTGTGATTGTTTATGCTTTTGCTTTCTTATAGAAAGAGCTTTGTTTTCATTTAAAAAAAAAATTTTCACGATTTTTACATTAGTACACTCAGAATTGTCCAAAACATCGAGAAAAGCGATTTATAAAAACCGTTTAACCGATTGAGCTTAAATTTGGCCAAATTATTGCAGTAATCAAAGAAGCAGAGCTTCTTTACACGTGTGCCAAATTTTAACTCAATCGGTTGAACGGTTCTCGAGTTACAGGTGATTGAAATTTTAAAATCCTACACACACGCACACACACACACATTTTTAAAAAACTACTTTTCTTCTGACAAGAAAAAAAATGAAAACAAAGATTTCTCTATGAGAAAAGAAAATAAAAAATAAAATGGAAATAACTTTCAACGTTCTACTTTGCAGTTTTTTCATTGTTCATTGTAAGTGAGAAATGTGGATTGTGCCCCAAATGTGTCCTTTTGGGCTCCACTAAATCCTAAAATCTTGCTATTTTGTTATATTTTTTTTGTTTTCTGCCATCATTGTATTATTTTTGTCAAGGGGCTTCCCCATTCAAAAAAAATTTCTTTATGAGGAAACAAAATGAAAAAAAAAATGGAAACATCTTTTGAATTTCTACTTTGCAGCTTTTTCATTGTTCGTTCTAAGTAAGAAATGTGGATTGTGTCCGAAATGTGTCCTTTCGCGGTCCACCAAATCCTACAAATTTGCTCTTTTGTTATATTTTTCTCGTTCTCTGCCATCACTGTAGTATTTTTGTCAAGGGGATTCCCCGTTCACCGGGGGAAAAAAAACAACAGAACTATCTACTCAGATGGCGTTGCGATGTGGAGGAGGAAGGGGAGGAGCAAAACAACACCAATACCAACACTCGAGCTCAATCGGCGTCGTGCAGGTTATGCAATTCCGAGAGTCGCGTGTAAAACACACATACGCACACACACACACATCAACGACATTCTATCCATAACAACGTTGAAGGCGTTGAGCACGATTCGTGATTCGGTCATTTTCCCACCGTGCACGATTGAGATTGACAACCGATATTACAGAGCGGCTTCTCTCTTTCGTTGACGACTATATATGCAGTTAAAAGTGTATGGCAAACTTCGCGGTCTCGCTCGTGTGTAAGAAGAAAAAAACGCTTTTACGTTCCGCTAGCCGAGGGTCAGCGCATTTCTCGACCGACAAGATTTTTCCAGCTGCTGCTTTTACTATAGCGCGCTCGACGTCTTATCCGGGTTATGTAATAAAATCGACGATTCGAGGAGCCGCGTTTTTGTTGCCTCTGTGTCGGGTAAAAAAAAAGCGCCATTCGCGAGATCGTCGCTGCATCGACGAGGTCATCGCGAAGACTTCTTCATTTTCATTGCACGATATCGATTTAATTCCTTCATCGATGTGATAATTAAGTACCTTCATCACAAAAAATAATCTTGTTGAATGTTCCTCCTGATTGAAACTTTGTTTTTCCTTATTTTGCTTCAATATTTATGTGGCAACTTTTTTTTCATCGAATATTCGTTTTGTTGTTTTTACTTTCTTGTGGCTTTACTTTTTTTTAATTCTGCTTAGGTTGGATTAAAAATATATCGGCGCACTGTAGGATATATGGGGTGTTTCATGTCAGAAGGGACCTCGAGGTTATTAAGGATGTAAATACTGTAACGTGTACAGGGAATTCCATGTTTAAGAGGCGTTTTATTTTTATTGCACGATATCGATTTAATGCCTTCATCGATGTGATAATCGAGGACCTTCATCACAAAAAATAATCTTGTTGAATGTTCCTCCTGATTGAAACTTTGTTTTTCCTTATTTTGCTTCAATTCTTATGTGGCAACTTTTTTTTTTCATCGAATATTCGTTTTGTTGTTTTTACTTTCTTGTGGCTTTACTTTTTTTGAAATTCTGCTTAGGTTGGATTAAAAATATATCGGCGCACTGTAGGATATATGGGGTGTTTCATGTCAGAAGGGACCTCGAGGTTATTAAGGATGTAAATACTGTAAGATGTATAGGGAATTCCATGTTTAAGAGGCGTTTTGTTTTTATTGCACGATATCGATTTAATTGCGTCATCGATGTGATAATCAAGTACCTTCATCACAAAAAATAATCTTGTTGAATGTTCCTCCTGATTGAAACTTTGTTTTTCCTTATTTTGCTTCAATATTTATGTGGCAACTTTTTTTTCATCGAATATTCGTTTTGTTGTTTTTAATTTCTTGTGGCTTTACTTTTTTTGAAATTCTGCTTAGGTTGGATCAAGAATATATCGGCGCACTGTAGGATATATGGGGTGTTTCATGTCAGAAGGGACCTCGAGGTTATTAAGGATGTAAATACTGTATCATGTATAGGGAATTCCATGTTTAAGAGGCGTTTTATTTTTATTGCACGATATCGATTTAATTGCGTCATCGATGTGATAATCGAGGACCTTCATCACAAAAAATAATCTTGTTGAATGTTCCTCCTGATTGAAACTTTGTTTTTCCTTATTTTGCTTCAATATTTATGTGGCAACTTTTTTTTCATCGAATATTCGTTTTGTTGTTTTTACTTTCTTGTGGCTTTACTTTTTTTGAAATTCTGCTTAGGTTGGATCGAGAATATATATGCGCACTGTAGGATATATGGGGTATTTCATGTCAAACGGCGCTCAATGCGCTATTGAGGAAAGGAACATATAGAATTTTCATCTATCCTTTGCAAATTCGCTCTAGCTTCCAACATTTCCCATAAAATATACTAGATGGCGCTCTTTTATTCTAGTAACAAATCTATTTCAGCCTTTTTTTTAGATCCCTCTTCGCGCCATTGGAGATAATTTAAGATGCACGGACATAAAAATCTCTTTACCAAATCTTTCTTATGAGTAAACAAAATTCTTCCTTCATAACTTAATTTAATAACCCTGACAAAATGCGTTCATCCTTAACCCGATTAACGTGTTAACGATGTTTGGAAACTTCACTAGAAGCTCTAGAAGTCTTGTTGATGAAGTGTAAAGCTTTCTTCGACGTATAGGGCGATACTTGTTCGTAAAATAGCCACGATCTGTGGTAGGCTCGGCTGATTACACCTTCTGGTGAGAGCGAAAGACTCTGCAATACGTACGTACGTACGTACATCTTTCTTATTATTCTTATGAGTAAACAAAATTCCTCCTTCATAACTTAATTCAATAACCCTGACAAAATGCGTCCATGCTTAACCCGATTAACGTGTTAACGATATCTGGAAACTTGAGAGCGAAAGACTCTGCAATACGTACGTACGTACGTACATCTTTCTTATTATTCTTATGAGTAAACAAAATTCCTCCTTCATAACTTAGTTTAATAACCCTGACAAAATGCGTTCATGCCTAACCCGATTAACGGGTTAACGATATTTGGAAACTTCACTAGAAGCTCTAGAAGTCTTTTTTTTTTTAATTAGATTTATTTATCGTCGCATCAACGGCCATGGTTATTAGCGACTGTAGAAGTCTTGTTGATGAAGTGTAAAGCTTTCTTCGACGTATAGGGCGATACTTGTTCGTAAAATAGCCACGATCTGTGGTAGGCTCGACTGATTACACCTTCTGGTGAGAGCGAAAGACTCTGCAATACGTACGTACGTACGTACATGCTCGCTCAATGCAGCGGACAGCGCAGCTGAAAAGGTCGAAGCGTTTCAAATGCAAATCCCATAAAGCCGAAGGATGTTATGTGTGTAAGAGCCGCGTACGAGACCAAGTTGAATAGGGCAATGAGTTATAGCCCAGCGGCTAGTATATATATATATATATATATATACATATTCTTGGCCCTTCTCAGCTTAATCAACGAGCAACTCTCTATTTCATAATTATAGTGTACTACAAGCTGTCCATACACACAAATTATATTATTCACAGACGGATCTTATAGTGCAATTAGTAGGAAAATTCATTCTGCGACGAGATTTCCAAATGCAGTGTTTAGAATTACTCATATGCATTCTCCGTTCATCCATTGATGTTTTTGTAATTGGATATATCAAAGTACCTCTGAAATGCACTTTATGCGAATTTGTTTATCATTATTTATTTATTTATGATGAGGCTCTTGGACTTTATGTCCCTTGAAGATCAGCAATTCGTACGAAAAAAAAAAATTTATTGCTTCAGCAGCAAAGATTCATAATAAAAAAAATTTGGAAACATTTGATAAAAATAAAAAATTGATACTAAAAAATTTTTAACTATCAAAACTAATAGAAAGTTTGACTAATATGACTACATCACTGTAATATGACTAGATTGCTTCACGCGACTTCTTCTCCATTAAATTTAGATTTTTTTATTCTTTATTTTGTTATTGATATTCAAAATTAATCTTTTTCGCACCTTTTGTATGGTTGATTTTTTTCAGATTTTTATTCCATCGAGAAATGTTCGAATTTCTCTTAGAATTCTCACTTTTCAGGAAGTTATATGTATATATATATACATATTCTTGGCCCTTCTCAGCTTAATCAACGAGCAACTCTCTATTTCATAATTATAGTGTACTACAAGCTGTCCATACACACAAATTATATTATTCACAGACGGATCTTATAGTGCAATTAGTAGGAAAATTCATTTTGCGACGAGATTTCCAAATGCAGTGTTTAGAATTACTCATATGCATTCTCCGTTCATCCATTGATGTTTTTGTAATTGGATATATCAAAGTACCTCTGAAATGCACTTTATGCGAATTTGTTTATCATTATTTATTCATTTATGGTGAGGCTCTTGGACTTTATGTCCCTTGAAGATCAGCAATTCGGACGAAAAAAAAAAATTTTATTGCTCCAGCAGCAAAAATTCATAATAAAAAAATTTTGAAATATTTGATAAAAATAAAAAATTAATACTAAAAAATTTTTAAATATCAAAACTAATAGAAAGTTTGACTAATATGACTTCATCACTGTAATATGACTAGATTGCTTCACGCGACTTCTTCTCCATTAAATTTAGATTTTTTTGAACAGCTTTTTGGAAGAAGCCGTATTTTTTTGTCAAATGCAAATATTTTGGAAATTTGAAGATACTGACAAAAATTTCTCCCTATGAACGTTGTCGGTTTTTTTTAGCTTTTGAGCAGAATGTTTGGGATAATTTTCACGGTTCGGTGAGTATGATTTTTTTTATCGAAAAAACTGAGTTTATTTTTGTATTTAAAAACTGATATTTTGTTTTTCTGAAAAAATTATAGCGTATTCCTGCAGGACTGATGAGATTTTTGAAAAAATTATAGCGTATTCCTGCAGGACTGATGAGATTTTTGAAAAAATTATCAGAGTGACGCCGATTGAAGTCGAGGTATGACAAAAACGTATTTGTGTCGTTTATTTCTTATTGTAGCATTGGGAAGTATACCCATGAATCATGGGAAATTTTCTATTTCTTTATATGGGCATTTACCTTAAAAAATACACTTTTCAGTGTTAAATTCTGTCTGGCTTAAAATCTTCGCAGTGAATTGAAGAATTTTGCTCAAATTTGTGGTGTACTCCTAATTTACCTTAATTCACATGTATATTTTTACTTTCTCATCACATACAAAGTATGTAAGAGAGAAAGTATTGCAATCCAAAAAAAAGTCGACTCTGAGATTTTGATGGAAATACATGTTTTGAGTGTTCTAGATTCCAAAAAACACATTAACTCGTCCGTCTGTCTGTCTGGCATCTGTCTCTCTGTCTGTCTGTCTGTCTGGCGTCTGTCTGTCTGTCTGTCTGTCTGTCTGTCTGTCTGTCTGTCTGTCTGCCGTCCGGTAACACAATAACTTTTGAAAAAAGCTGTGGACCGCAAAGAAAGTTGGTGTGAACTTTCTGCATCCGAATCCTAGTTTTGGTATTGAATTCCAATTCAAAATCTTTACTATTTCTGACACTTTACCTGAAATGTGAAAAATAATAAATAAAATATTTTACACATTTTTATTTATTTTGAAGTAGGGATTACCTAACACGATAAAATTGGGATATTTAGTTTGAATTACATGAATACTTATGACAAGTACAATACTTTCTCCTATAAAAAATCACTGCGTGCTTGTTATTTTTTAATAAAAAAAAAGGGTCATTCAATTCTTATTCTAGCATTGGGAAGTACACCCATAAATCATGGGAAATTTTCCATTTCTTTATATGGGCATTTACCTTAAAAAATACACTTTTCAGTATTAAATTCTGTCTGGCTCAAAATCTTTGCAGTGAATTAAAGAATTTTGCTCAAATTTGTGGTGTACTCCTAATTTACCTTAATTCACATGTATATTTTTTTATTTTGAAGTAGGGATCACCTAACACGATAAAATTGGGATATTTAATTTGAATTACATGAATACTTATGACAAGTGTAATACTTTCTCCGACAAAAAATCACTGCGTGCTTGTTATTTTTTAATAAAAAAAAAAAGGGTCATTCAATTCTTATTCTAGCATTGGGAACTACACCCATAAATCATGGGAAATATTCCATTTCTTTATATGGGCATTTACCTTTAAAAAATACACTTTTCAGTATTAAATTCTGTCTGGCTCAAAATCTTTGCAGTGAATTAAAGAATTTTGCTCAAATTTGTGGTGTACTCCTAATTTACCTTAATTCACATGTATATTTTTTTATTTTGAAGTAGGGATTACCTGACACGATAAAATTGGGATATTTAGTTTGAATTACATGAATACTTATGACAAGTATAATACTTTCTCCGACGAAAAATCACTGCGTGCTTGTTATTTTTTAATTAAAAAAAAAGGGTCATTCGTTTTGGATAATAAAATGCTTCGTATGTGGGTTTTACTTCCAGGAGATAGAGAAATATATCGCACGGAGCTCCCCTGGAGAAAGGTAACAGAGATATTAAGAGGGAGAGTGAGGAGACCTTGCCCCGAAGCCGTTTAAAGCCTCGACCGGCGGATTTCAGTCCTCAGGGCAAAAAGACGACCAACGTCACTGAGTGAACCAATTATGCGATCCGTCATCGTTGATAAAAGCGATACGACGGGGTTGGGAAAGGCAGCCACATTGTAATGGCGAATTTAGAATACTGGGAACCATGAGTGACTGTTGTTAATTTAATATCATTACCGACGGTAAGTTTATAGTAACAAAGTCAATAGGAATGACTATTTTAAGGAAAAGCAATGTAATATAACAACAATTAGAAATATGTGTAATTGTAATATACTTTTAAGGGATTAATAAAGTGGAACCTGAAATGTCGTTTTTCAATCTTTTCCCTCTTTTTTTTTTTCTCATAGTCTTATTTTTTCAAAATATTACTGCTAATAAATTGTCACTGTAAAACGTTACAATTATCAATTGTACCATTTAACGCTTAAGGATGTATGATACGTACAGTCCCGCCAAAAGTGAGTTTCAGAGACAATTTCGATCACTTCTCGATGGGATTAAAATTGGAAAAAAATTATGCTTATGAAACGTGGTGAAAAGATTGATTTCGCATAATAATAATCTCGAAATGTTATTAACAAATTGGCGAAAAAAACAGTTGTTCAATAAACAATCAGTCAACCTAACTTTTTTTCTAATGAAAATGATATGTTCATTTATTTGAATACATACGAATTTTTTAAGTTTTTTTTCTTAATTTTAATTTTGATTTTTATTATTTTCAAAAATGTGCGCGAAATAACGAATTTTGGATATGTGTTCGGCATAAAAACATCTACTACACTAAAGATTTTTTTGCAAAACGCATATCCAAAAATTGTTATATTCCGCGCATTATTCAAAATAAAAAGAATCAAAATCATAATAATGAAAAAAATCTGAAAAATTCATACGCATTTGAAAAAATGTACATATCATTTTCATTAAAAAAAACTTAAGATGACTGTTTATTCGTTGAATAATTGTTTTTTTACCAACTTGTTAATGACATTTTGAGATTATTATTATGCGAAATCAATCTTTTCAGCGCCTTTTGTATGCATAATTTTTTTCCGATTTTAATCCCATCGGGAAGTGATCGAAATTCTCTCTAAAACTCACTTTTGGCGGGACTGTACCTATCACATAACTTCCGCTCTCTCTCTCTTTCTCTCTCCCACAGAGATAGCATTAAAACATAACCGCTAAAAAATTCCGCCGAGAAAACTATTGTAACCCAACGATGTACAATTATTTTTATTAACAATTAATTTTTTTCGCCAATTTGTTAATAACATTTCCAGATTATTATTACACGAAATAAATCTTTTCACCACGTTTTATATACATAATTTTTTTCCGATTTTAATCCCCTCGGAAAGTGATCGAAATTCTCTCTGAAACTCACTTTTGGCGGGACTGTACCACACACCTTTAAAGACCCTTGTCCCTTTCGCCCAATAAATATAACTTCCGCTTTCTCTCTCTTTCTCTCTCCAATAAAAATAGCATCAAAACATAACCACTAAAAGATTCCGCCGAGAAAACTATTGTAAACTAACGATGTACACACGAAAAAGGCGATGCAATTTTGAGGTTATGCGTGTGTATATCGTTCCCTAGTATTCTATTGGTCTTCTCAACCGAGGATTTAACGTGAGCGCCAGTCGCGTGCGTACTTCTTCTTCTTCTTCTTCATCCGACAGGGATAAGTATTGTTCGTCACATCACATCATAATTACTAAACGGTGGCCCCATTAATAATGCTAAGGCAGCGATTCATTGAATTATACCATTAGACACGGTGAAAGAGTGGCTACGAAGCGAAAGGACGAACGAGACGGGGAGAAAGGGAGAGAGAGAGAGAGTTGCGAGAGGATACTTGTCGTTGGCAAGACGAGATCTGTCATGTGCAGACTCGTATAAACGCCGCGTTTACATAACTCACTGCAGCTCGGTCAAATTGTTGTGTACACTGTACGTATAGACGGCAGAGCGAATCATCGTCCGAAACCATTGCGCAACTAGACTGTCTAATATATATATATATATATATATATGCTTTACATATTATTCATCGAACCTCCCCTTCTTCGTGATAACCTGTTATTAATTATAAATACCGATTGATTAGCCCACTCCGAGATCTATATTCTCGAGATAAGCGTTATATCGCTAGGATTTATTGCAAGCACAATTATATTGTGGAGGAAGCTTAATTTTGCTTTTCCGCAAAGGATTTACGATTATTTAGAGAATATATTTCTTAGGGCCACAAACTATAGCGGACCAAGACCGGTAAAGATTTAAATTTTCGGCGAATCACCGTCTAGTACGAAAGTTCATTTAAGACGTGCAGTTAGACACTCGCTATTTAGTGAGTTAGCGTGGGATGGATGATTTTACAATTAATTTTGAGAAAGTTTTTGGTTGGGGTGGAAGTGGAAAGATGTTTTGGGGAAGCGGGATGTGCTTTTTTTTTGGGGGTAGTGGATTTTGGGATTTGTTGTTGGCGTCAGGAGGATTTTTTTTAAGCCTGAAGGGATTAGTTTTTAGGGTTTTTAAGGGGATTTTAGAAAAACAATTCGCTTCCGGTCGTTTCTGATTTTTGGAATTCCGACTTCCGGTTGAGCAACCTGATGACATTTTTTTGAATCCAAGATATCGAATTTTGGTCTTCATCATCATTTTTAAGTGGTATATTGTATCCCTGAAAATACCCGTTTAGAATATTTTTAGTGTGATTTTGAAAAAGTTCACTTCCGGTCGTTTCTGATTTTTGGAATTTCCGGAACCGACTTCCGGTCGATCCGATGACATTTTTTTTTTTTCAAGATATTGAATTTTAGTCTTCTTAATTAAGTGGTACATTGTTCCCCGAAAATACCCGGTTCAAATATTTTTACTGTGATTTTGAAAAAGTTCACTTCCGGTAGTTTCATATTTCCTGAATTTCCGGATCCGACTTCCGGTCGTTCCATGCGATGGAATTTTTTTTTTTCTTCAAGATATCGAATTTTAGTCGTTACTAAATATCTTTAATCTTCATCTATCTTAAATGATATATTTTACCTCCGGAAAGACCAATTTCAAATTTTTTCACTGCAATATTGAAAAAAAGTTACTTTCGGTCTTTTTAGATTCCGGAATTCACAGATCAGATTTCCAGTGGAAAAATGTACCCAGATTTTTCTTTTCGTTAAGATATCTTTTTTTTCACTGACGTTATTTAGTCATATATTTCACCACAGAAAACTGTTTTTTCGAGACTTTTTACAATGATAAAAAAAAAGTAATTTTTCAACGAGCGATGCATGTAATAATTTTTAAATAATAATTTGATAAAAATTGAAATAATAATAATCCATTCATATCATAATAATAAATACATATCTATCCATATAATAATAATAAATATATATCCATCCATATAATAATAATAAATACATATTCATCCATATCATAATAATAAATATTATTATTTCATTCCTTCACTTTGGCAGTAAACTTCGTCGTTGCATTCGTTCGACTGGAAGCGACTGATGTCTTACTTTCACACGGCTCACCGAACAATCCATCGTTCAGACAATAAATTAGAAGCCAATTAAAAAAGGTGGCTCGACGTTTGGGGGATGAGACCGCGTAGTATGAGGCAGTGTCATTTCTCTTGAGTTCCGAATAAAAATAACACGTCTAATCACGATCAATATTTCATCGCCGTGATTCATTCCTTTCCTGTTATAATTAGCATCTCGTTGAAAAATAAGCGAATTTGTTACGTTGCTTAAAACGGTTGCTAGTTATATTTCCAAATAAACATTTCATGGAAATTTTTTAGCATTTTTTCAAAACTGTTATTTTCCCCTAAAATTAACTCGTTAAAAAAAATCCCCAATTTATACATTAAATAAACAAACGTCATTTTTTATCAAACTATTTTATAATTTAATATCTAAGTGAATTTCTGTCTTAACGTTATTATTTATTTTTATTATAATATTAATAATGAACCCGCTTCATAACCCCTCAAACAAATTGCTATACGAAACAACTAAAATAGAACCAATAACGAACAGGATAAAAAAACTAAGCACAGCATTAAAAAAAAAAAAACTAGACGCAATAAAACCACTGTGTATAACAATCCCACAACATTACGTCTCAAAATTCAAATTTCCTACTAACACAATCATAGAAATCCTAAAAACCTTAAAATATAACCAATAGCGCACACCATATTATATATGTATATTCACATATATGTATTGTAAACATTGTTTATTCATTTAGACTCAGGCCAATAATTATAAAAATCACCTTGCGACCGAAAGGGAAAAAAAAGGGCTGAAGGACCTCGTTCAATGGCCCATCAAACGAATTGCTATACGAAACAACTAAAATAGAACCAATAACGAACAGGATAAAAAAACTAAGCACAGCATTTTCAAAAAAAAAAAAAACTTGACGCAATAAAACCACTGTGTATAACAATCCCACAACATTACGTCTCAAAATTCGTATTTCCTACTAACACAATCATAGAAATCCTAACAACCTTAAAATATAACCAATAGCGCACACCATATTATATATGTATATTCACATGTATGTATTGTAAACAATTTTTATTTATTTAGACTCAGGCCAATAATTATAAAAATCACCTTGCGACCGAAAGGGAAAAAAAAGGGCTGAAGGACCTCGGTCGATGGCCCATCAAACGAATTGCTATACGAAACAACTAAAATAGAACCAATAACGAACAGGATAAAAAAACTAAGCACAGCATTAACAAAAAAAAAACTATACGCAATAAAACCACTGTGTATAACAATCCCACAACATTACGTCTCAAAATTCAAATTTCCTACTAACACAATCATAGAAATCCTAATAACCTTAAAATATAAACAATAGCGCACACCATATTATATATGTATATTCACATGTATGTATTGTAACCATTGTTTATTTATTTAGACTCAGGCCAATAATTATAAAAATCACCTTGCGACCGAAAGGGGAAAAAAAAGGGCTGAAGGACCTCGGTCGATGGCCCATTGGCTTTTGCACTCTGTGTAATACCGATCTTATACACTTAGACACATAAAAAACAAATATATATATATATATTTATATATATATGAATATGTATTACACGTGTAGCCAATAAAAAAAGGTTTACTACTAATGCTAATAATAATGAAATCTCCTAAATTCTGACTATAAAATTGAAATTGTTAAATTAACAAACCCTTTTTTTATGACCGATACATTTTTTTATTGAATTTACTGCCGGTTTTTTCCATTTCTAACTACGATGTTGAAAGCTTGTAGAATCTGGTTAAGCCAACGTCATCCCACTTTGTTGGGCAGGGTTGACCAGTCTCAACTTACCAATCAAGTATATCATCGGAGAGTCCTTTCTGCGAAGCAACGAGAGAAAAAGAGTCAGAGAACCGAGAATAGGAGATAATAAAAAGAATCAAATTTCCACGGGACAGTAATCGAACAAATTCGATACTCGATACTCGTACGGCCAATGTCAGTTCGATCTTGAGCCCTTAAAGGTTTTTCACAGGGTAACGAAGATGATTTTTATTACGCTTGATTTTTAAAATCGAAGAATTTAATTTGAATGAATTAATTCATTTAAATTATTATTGGATAATAATTGAAAAATTGAAAAAAGGTTACGAATCCTTTTTTAAATGAATTGCTTTAAAAAACAAATTGTTTGCAGCCTGAAGGCAACTTTTATTTTATTGCATTATTCACGAGTCCAAATGAAAAAAATAACACAACTAATGAAAAACTCTTAATTTGATTGGAAAAAAAAATCCTATTAAATGCTGAGGGCATTCATCGTCTGTGTAAATCACTTCAAGACTAGAAAATGCACAGGAAAATAATTAATATCAAACTCACATGAATTTTTTGGGAATTTTCGTCTACATCGTTTACCCAAAATTAATTAATTTATGCATGCATTTTAACATGCGCTCTTATGGCATATTTACCAATAAAAAAAAAAAAATTGAAATTTTTTTTTACATCCTTGAACTTTCAAGTATCTAGTGGAATTAATTCTTTTTTTCTCCAATGTAAAAAAATGTATCAATTTTTATTTCATCCGTAAATATGCCATAAGAGCCCATGTTAAAATGTCTGCATAAAAAAATTAATTTTGCGTAAACGATGTGGACGAAAATTCCCAAAAAATTCATATGAGTTTGTTATGAATTATTAAAAACCCGGTAATTATTTTAGTTCATTCTGTGCATTTTAAATTGTACTGACGAACCTTCTTATGAGTGCAATTGCCTTTGAAATGCAAAATATGTTCCAATTGGCAATTTTGCTAAATACGCGAGCTCATACTGTATCCGCTCGGTTTGTCCGATCAGCGGAAAGTCCAGAACACAGAGGGACACTAATTAATCCTTGGAGTCGCGGCGCTGGGCGCCAAGGATAAGCCTACAGGATCGGTTAGTGATGATCCTTGACTGGAGAGGGAAAAAGTAACTAAAAAATGACGCTAATGAATGGACGCTGAGTGGGCAGAGGCTCAGTGACTTCAAACGCACGACTATAGCGATTCTCCCCCTTGACGCTATCAACACCGGTGGATAATGATGATGGTTTTGGCCTCGGACAAACGTCAACCGATCCACCTGTG
Source organism: Tromatobia lineatoria (assembly GCA_949699805.1). NCBI lineage: Eukaryota > Metazoa > Arthropoda > Insecta > Hymenoptera > Ichneumonidae > Tromatobia > Tromatobia lineatoria. The sequence continues at coordinate 21,194,363 of OX453039.1, forward strand.
TTGTACATACGCTATATATGCACTTCCCCACGCAGAGATCCAATTCCGAACGCCGCTGATCAACGTTAATTAATGCGATCGTCTATGGATCATTCGAGATCACGATCAGCTACGTCGTAATCCGCCTGTTGTCCTGCCAACAGCTTTGGAATCCCTCGTTACAATCCATCGACCATATTTCATTTTTTCAAATTTATTTTCTTATTTTTTATTTATTTATTTATTACACAATGCCAGGACGATTAATTGCATAAGCCACTTCCTGTGGAGAGTCACTCAACAAATTTGGCTTCATTGGCTTTCGCAAAATTGCCTGAATTTGCATCTTCGAATTTTTTTATTGGGCGACTATTAATTTACGTCAGATTTCGGCGAAGCCAATAATAAGAATTTATTTTTTTATTACTGGTCAATGGGGATTTTTTGTTACCTTGTATTTTGAGCTTGAGAGTTATTGCAATTTTTTATACAAATTTTTAATGTTTGATTCATCATTTTTTTACAATTATTCAAACCATTTATTTATGTTATTGTAGAAAATAATTTTTGCAGTCGCTGAATGCATGAAGATTTTTTTTTAATCAACTACTGATTTAATTAGTCTTGAAATTTTTATCCTCTGTAAAAAATCATGAATGACATATTCGTCTTAATTTTAATTTATTTTCGATATTTATAATAATTATGTCAATATGGTACAAAAATTTATATGATTAACCGATTTCTTACGTTTCTGAATTCATAAAAAATCACAAAAACGTAGAAGTACTTGGATATTTATTTAATTAGTCGCAAACGCTTTGACTTTCTCAAAAGATCATTAATCTCATTTTCCTATTAATTAAAATGTGTTTACAAAAATATATGCTTTTTGTATTTCCTTAATTTACAAAAATAAAAAATAAAAACGTATTTAATGAGCCTAAAACGCTTTTACTTTCTCAAAAGGCCATGAATATCATATTTCATCGGCAAATATAAAACGATTCGGTTCTGAAGTAGAAAAGTTGTTTTCGATATTTATAATAATTATATCAATTGGTACAAAAATTTATATGATTAACCGATTTCTTACATTTTACCTTGATAAAAAATCACAAAAACGTAGAAGTACTTGGATATTTATTTAATTAGTCGAAAACGCTTTGACTTCCTCAAAAGATCATTAATCTCATTTTCCTATTAATTGAAACGTGTTTACAAAAATATATGCGATTAACCGATTTTTGTATTTCCTTAATTTACAAAAATAAATAATAAAAACGTATTTAATGAGCCTAAAACGCTTTGACTTTCTCAAAAGGCCATGAATATCATATTTCATCGGCAAATATAAAACGATTCGGTTCTGAAGTAGAAAAGTTGTTTTCGATATTTATAATAATTATATCAATTGGTACAAAAATTTATATGATTAACCGATTTCTTACATTTTACCTTGATAAAAAATCACAAGAACGTAGAAGTACTTGGATATTTATTTAATTAGTCGAAAACGCTTTGACTTCCTCAAAAGATCATTAATCTCATTTTCCTATTAATTGAAATGTGTTTACAAAAATATATGCTTTTTGTATTTCCTTAATTTACAAAAATAAAAAATAAAAACGTATTTAATGAGCCTAAAACGCTTTGACTTTCTCAAAAGGCCATGAATATCATATTTCATCGGCAAATATAAAACGATTCGGTTCTGAAGGAGAAAAGTTGTTTTCGATTTTTATGAGAATTCTTCCAATGGAGTACAAAAGTGTAATATGGCTTTTTTGTTTGTCGAAGGACTCGAGACCGAGAAGAAACCGTGAGGACACTTGTACAGGAACACGACTCCAGTATCAGCAGCTGGAGGATCACGACTACCACCAAAAGGAGCAGAAAAAGGAGCAGAACTTCAGTTTCTCCTCTTGGACCGTTTTGCTACATGAGATTCCTCCTTTTTCTCAACTCTGCCACACGATGCTACTATATCATCGCTGTATGTACATTTATTACGCCTTACGAAAAAAAAAAAATGTACGACTTGCTCGAGATTCGAGCGATGTGAGTATTTTGCCGGCTTCTCGCGTCTCGACGTTAACTGCGAGGACCTCGTGAGTCTCATTTTTCTGCGGCAGCTTTTAGGAAATAAAATAAAGATTTAAAGCCGAACGATCGGCTTTTTAATATGTACGCTAAACATTTTTGTAAAAATCTGTCAGAAAAAAAGGGTTTATGCCGTTTGACACGATTTTCATAAAGCAAACATGCGGAATTGTTACAGACGTCCTTAAGGACGACCGTCGTCCAAAAAAAGTCATGAGAAAAAAATTCTGTAAATGATTGAAGTCTTTTAAAAATTTTTTTATTAAGTGTCAGGTAAAAATTATGTAAATGATTGACGTCTTTTAAAAAATTTAAATTAAGGGTGAGGTAGAAATTATGTAAATGATTCACGCCTTTAAAATTTTTTTAAATAATTGTTAGGTAAAAAATTACAATTTTCACTTGTCCTAACTTTCAGATTCAATCAGTGAACGAATTTGAGTGTTTGATGTCTTATTTTATCTGTCAAAGAGTGCATTTTGGACGTAAGATCCTTGAACGTAAGGAATTTTTATTTCTCGGTCCCTTTAATATCATGAGCTTATACATTTAATTTTTTTAATTAAAGAATTTTATTTTTATTTTATCGTATTGATTTTATTTTGACGAGACACCACTAATTTTTGAAGCTCGGACAAAAAATTATTAGTGAAATTCCTATAAATTTTTAAGCTCGAGAAAAAAATTAGTGAAAAGCCACGAATTTTTTTTAGCTTGAAAAAAATACTTAGTGGAAAATCACTACTTGTTAAACCTTAAAAAAATAATTAGTGAAAAGCCACTAACTTTTTAAGCTCGAAAAAAAAAATTAATGACAAGCCACTAATTCTAAGCTCGAAAAAAATAATCAGTGAAAAGCCACTAATTTTTCAAGCTCGGAAAAAATACTTAGTGAAAAATCACTAATCGTTAAACCACAAAACCAAAAATTTGTGCAAAGCCACTCATTTTTCAAGCTCGAAAAAAAAAATTAGTGAAACGCCACTAACTTTTTAAGGTCAGAAAAAAAAACTAAATGAAAAATCACCAATTATTTAAAGCTCGGAAAAATAATTAGTGAAAAATGACCAATTGTTTATCCTCGGAAATTTTTTTAATAAAAAACCACAACTTTATTACAGCAAAATTTAATAATCAATGAGAAATCATTAATTATTTTAGTGGCATAGTTTAATAATTTTTCACTTAGCGTGTGCAAAGCTCTGATTTCGGTGCGTTTACCTTAATTGAGAGTTTTGCATGAAAATGAAGGAGCAGCGCGGCAATGCAAACACGCGGGACTATTCGACGTGGACGGACGTAGTGAATCACGTGCGACTCGGAATATAATCGAAGCAACGCACCCGACCTCTTCGGGTCGAGGTCCTCCGATCGGGCGAGTGATGCAATTATATTACGTCTGAGATAGGATAGCTAAAGAATTGTACTATCGCCCTCGCTTTTCCATCCACCATTTTTTTCATTTTCATTCAGAGGAATTTGCTTTCGTTAACTCGAGAGGAAATAGCATTTGGCTGACTCGACATACGACGAGTTTGTTGCGTTCGTTTATTCAAAAATAAATATCCTTGAATTTTGTTTATAATAAATAAATATCGTTTGTAAATTCAAGAATATTTATGCTTGAATAAATTCAAATAAATTCAAGAATATTTATTCTTGAATGAATTTAAATAAATTCTGCAAACTACTAATCGCCTGCAAAATCCCGACCCCATCATCCCAATATGATCATCAGAAAAAAATCACGACGACAAAAAAATCCGGTACCAACTCACTTTTTGACATCGTATTATTTAAATAATAATAATTTCCATATTTACCACCTTTTTCCAATAAAAAAAATTCTGATACTTCCCAAAACTATGAACTAATCGCCTGCAAAATCCCGACCTCGTCATCCCAATATCATCGTCACAAAAAAAATCAGTACGACCCCACTTTGTGACATCGTATTGTTTAAATCTTTAAATTATCATAACTTTCATATTTACCACCCCTTTCCAATAAAAAAAAATCTCTCAACTTCCCAAAACTATGAACTAATCGCCTGCAAAATCCCGACCTCGTCATCCCTATATCATCGTCATAAAAAAATCAGTACGACCCCACTTTGTGACATCGTATTGTTTAAATCTTTAAATTATCATAACTTTCATATTTACCACCCCTTTCCAATAAAAAAAATCTCGCAACTTCCCAAAACTATGAACTAATCACCTGCAAAATTCCAACCCCGTCATCCCAATATCATCGTCACAAAAAAAATCAGTACGACCCCACTTTGTGACATCGTATTATTTAAATCCTTAAATTATCATAACTTTCATATTTACCACCCCTTTCCAATAAAAAAAATCTCGCAACTTCCCAAAACTATGAACTAATCGCCTGCAAAATTCCAATCCCGTCATCCTAATATCCTCTTCACAAAAAATTATTGAAAATCGACCTGCTTTTTTGCAAAATGTAAAATATAAACCCCCTTAAGGAAAAATCGGTTGTGCAGTTTTCCGGTTTTCCGGCAGCTATGGATTAAGAGCGTAGCCTCGTAATTTCTTATCATAATCTGTTATCAGGTGGAAAAGCGGTGGCGTGGTAGCTCCTCAGGGATTGGTCAATGATGAACCCCCGATTGTACCGACGATTTAAGGGTGGCACCCGCCCTCGCGGCCGCTACTCGTATAAGCGCCGGTGCACAGGGCGGTTTTAGTCACTCCCACCTGCGCGACGCGGCACGCGACCACGTGGTAGTCGCGAAACCAAACTATAAACGCCTCGAAGAGAGAGAGAAAGAGATTGCGAAAAGCAACTAGTCCATAGACTCGCGCTTTCCGCCTCAATTTACCTCCGCCGATTCGCACGCAGTCTGCGATTGCCGATCTCCACGTTCGGCTGTCGTTACTCCGAGTCTCAGTCGCCTTTATATCGAGTTCCTATCGAGTGTCATCATTTTTTCATTATTTTATTATTTTTCAACTATAACATTCGTTATTATTTTAATATTTTTAGTGCTCCAAATAAAAAAATTAAATAGCAAATTAATTCAAGTGAAATAAGTAAAAAATCCTGTGAATTTCTGTCAATTGACATTTAAATAGCAAAAAATCATCGACGAATTTTAAAATTTTTTAGTGCATACATTTTGCAATTAAATTATACGTCAGTGAAATATCCATTTTTATTCATACTTTTACAGTGACGTTTTATTTCTCATCGGTAAATCAACCCTTAAATATGTATTCATGCGGAACAAAAATTAAAAACATTTTGTGAAAAATCTGTAACAAGTTTATGATTATTTATGACAAATTTGACGATTCGTTCAGTGTCTTTGGTTTATTTTTATTTTATTATTCATCAACATCAATAAATCTGCAATTTGCGTTAAACTTTAAGTTTTTGTTTTGGTGCCATAAAAAAATGGAGAATTAATCCAAGTGAAAAAAGTAAAAAAGGCTATTTTTCGAATTTCTGTCACTTGACGTTTAAATATCAGGTGATAAACGACGGAAATAAGAAAAAATTAATTGCATGGATTTTGCAATAAGACAATAAAACGTCAGTGAGATTTTAATTCACATTTTTACAGTGTTTAAAATTCGTACCTCAAAATATGTATTTGTGTGAAGGAAAAAATAAAAAACCTTCCAAAAAATCGGTAACAAATTTCGGAAAATAATGTATTTAAATTTTCGATGTGATTAACAATTGAATTGAAAGCAAGTGAAGGTCGTGAGACTTTTCGAAACCTGTTGGAATTTTCGATCGCCGGGACGGATCGTTCAGTGGTTTTCGTTCGTCGTGCAGTTTTCCTTTTTCTTTTGGTGTGTCTGGTGACTTTGCTGGATTTTGAGGCTTCGTCCAGGCGAATATCCGCTGGAGAAGGCGCTGGAAAAATCGTCACGAGAGCGAGTAAAAATTCCGCGACAAAAATCGAAGGAATCGATTGTAAAAATGGACTAAAAATCGGTTTGGATTCTGCGCAACCGAGCGGAAGTCGATTGGTCAGATCGACCGGCACCGGAAGTCCTCGGGGCCGGCGTCCGGTTGGATTGCCGAAGAGGAAACGACGCAGCGGACTCTCCAAGCATTTTCATCCTCACTTCGGTGGAAAACATCGGTATCCTCAGGGAATAAAAGCCAAGCGACGTCGAGGACCGGTTAAACATTGTCCAAACTGTATAATAAACTACAGGATCCATCGTCGCCGCTGGAATTTATTTGGCTATTCGTATTTTTCCGTCTCGAAGAAATCGAAAAAATCGGATGACGATCGATCGGATGAAACGAGACGCGGAACGATTTGGCCATTTCTTCTACTGTTTGCGGCGCTAACGAAAGTGATCGAAAAAGCGAGACGACAAATTGCAATCAACGCTAGAGGATCGAAAATTCTGCCGCTTAGTCGTCGGCGCAAAAACGCCAAAGCGGAACGCGGAAATCATCCTCGGCGTCGCGTACGCAGGAGGCGGAAGGCGAAGGGCCTTCCTACGTACTCGAGAATGCGGCTTTATTGTCCACCTCGACGCGGATGTACTCGCTCTTTGGTAAGATTCTAATTAAGAGCTTTGTGCTTTTTTTTTTTGCTTTTTTTTGATAATTTTTTCTTAGGGTTTTTGAAGCGAGGTGAAATTTTTTAATGGGAAAATCGGCACATGAAATAATGTTTTGTTCGTTTGGTAAAATAATTGGGAGCTCTGTGGTGTTTTTTTTTTAATTTTTGTTAGGGTTTTTGGAGCGAGGTGAAATTAATTTTTCTTTATCGGAAAATCGGCACATGAAATAATGTGATTGTACGTTTTGTTTGTTTGGTAAGATAATTGAGAGCTCTGTGCTATTTTTTTAATATTTTTGTTAGGGCTTTTGGTGCGAGTGAAATGAATTTTTTTAATCAGGAAATCGGTGCATTAAATAATGTTTTGTTCGTTTGGTAAGATAATTGGGAGCTCTGTGCTATTTTTTATTTTTTTAGTTTTGATAGGGTTTTTAGAGCGAGGTGAAATTAATTTTTTTATCGGAAAATCGGCACATAAAATAATGTGATTGTACGTTTTGTTTATTTGGTAAGATAATTTGGAGCTCTGTGCTATTCTATTTTTTTTTAAATTTTGATAGGGTTTTTAGAGGAAGGTGAAATGAATTTTTTTAATCGCGAAATCGGCTCGTGAAATAATGTGATTGCACGTTTTGTTCGTTTGGTAAGATAATCGGGACCTCTGTGCTATTTTTTATTTTTTTTGTTTTTGTTAGGGTTTTTTGGAGCGAGGTGAAATTAATTTTTTTATGGGAAAATCGGCACATGAAATAATGTGAGTGTACATTTTGTTCGTTTGGTAAGACAATTTGGGGTTTAATATAATTTTTTTTGTAAATTTGGGGCGAGTTGAAATAAATTTTTGTCAACCTGAAAATGGTCAGACGAAATAATGATGTGATTGAACTTTTTATTCGTTCGGTAGAATGATTGGGAGCTTAATACAATTTTTTTGTGAATTTGTGCTTCGCGCTATATTTATGAAAATTTTTAGAGCGAGTTAAAGTAAATTTTTTTCATCTGTAAACGCTGAATGAAATAATGTGATTGCTCATCACTGCTCAGCATTAATCTGTAGGTTTTTTTAAAAAATCATTGTTGCTTTTGATCCACAAATGAACCCTGGATTTTTTTTCCTGTTGCTCACTCTCTGATTTTTTTTAACGCTACAAATAAAAATCAAAACCACTTTTTTTTTCATGTGCCTCATTCTCTGATTTTTTCAACGATAAAAAAAAAATCGAATCAAGAATTTTTTCATGTGCCTCACGTTTTGATTTTCTAAATACAAGCCATTTCAGTCGAATGAACGAATTGTTGTGCTTCTTCAGGCCAGAGCGGATCCTCATAACTGCTCAGCATTAATCTATAGGCTTTTTTTTTTAAATCACATCAGCTTTTGATCCACAAATGAACCAAGGATTTTTTTTTCATGTGCCTCACTCCCTGATTTTTTCAACGATCCAAAAAAAGTCGAATCAAGAATTTTTTCATGTGCCTCACTCTTCATGTGATTTTCTAAATACAAGCTATTTCAGTCGAATGAACGAATTGTTGTGCTTCTTCAGGCCAGAGCGGATCCTCATCACTGCTTAGCAGTGGTGGTGTCGTTGAAGATGCGATGGTCGTTGATCAAGGATCCCGCGTGAATCCCCAGGAGTTGCACACTCGTCGCCAGCATCATTACACCAATCGAGATGTTGGCCATGCCTCGGAGAATTCGTCACGGAGCGATCAAGAGCGGGACGCGCAGCAAGCGCATCGTCAACCCCGAAATCGTCGCGAAGATGATGAAGAGATCGTCAATAATTTCGAGGCCTTTTTAAACAGTCGTCCGGGTACCAGCCGAGAAATGGTCGCCCAGAATATGGCGCAGAGCTACGAGCAGCTCTTCCAAACGAGCCAGGAATCCGAAGAGTTCATCTCACTCGATGAACTCGCTCCCCACGCTCATCAAGATCATCATTCTGAGGCCCAGCGAGTTTCAACATCAAATACCACAGCTCATCTTTATCCTGGCAATCAGAATCAACAAGATTCCACCGCTCATCAACAACAACGGACTTATTACAACTTGTCTTCGGCCACGCAAGAGTAAGCGTGCGACACTTATCTATAAGTGACACTACTTAAGTGTCACTTATAGATATTTTGAATTTCCGCTAATTTTTTTCCATCAGATTTTTATCTCGTTTCCAAAATGACTTAATTTTTTAGTCAATCGAAATTTTTGTGAAGAAAGTGTAAGTGCTTAATTTTTATAGGGTAATTATTAAATTTTTCTCCACTCATTTTATGTAGGAAAAAAAAATCACGCTTGAAATTCGCGTTAAATCGTTTCCCTCTTTTTCTCTCTCTCTTAATTTCACCTTTCATGTAATGAGCAGAATTTTCGCTCATTTTTTTCCATCAGATTTATCTCGTTTCCAAAATGACTTAATTTTTAAGTCAATAGAACTTTTCGTTAACAAAGTGTAAGTGCTTAATTTTTAAAGGGTTATTTGAACCCCAATTAAGTCTACAACGTAATTATTAAATTTTGCTCCACTCATTTTATCTAGAGAAAAAAAAATCACGCCTGAAATTCGCCTTAAATCGTTTCCCATTTTTTTCTCTCTCTCTTAATTTCACCTTTGATGCAATGAGCAAAATTTCCGCTCATTTTTTTCCATCAGATTTATCTCTTTTCCAAAATGACTTAATTTTTAAGTCAATAGAACTTTTCGTTAACAAAGTGTAAGTGCTTAATTTTTAAAGGGTTATTTGAACTCCAATTAAGTCTCCAACGTAATTACTAAATTTTGCTCCACTCATTTTATGTAGAAAAAAAATCGCGCTTGAAATTCGCCTTAAATCGTTTCCCTCTTTTTTCTCTCTCTCTTAATTTCACCTTTGATGCAATGAGCAGAATTTCCGCTCATTTTTTTCCATCAGATTTATCTCCTTTCCAAAATGACTTAATTTTTAAGTCAATAGAACTTTTCGTTAACAAAGTGTAAGTGCTTAATTTTTAAAGGGTTATTTGAACTCCAATTAAGTCTCCAACGTAATTACTAAATTTTGCTCCACTCATTTTATGTAGGAAAAAAAAATCACGCCTGAAATTCGCCTTAAATCGTTTCCTTCTTTTTTCTCTCTCTCTTAATTTCACCTTTGATGTAATGGACAGAATTTCCGCTCATTTTTTTCCATCAGAATTATCTCTTTTCCAAAATGACTTAATTTTTAAGTCAATCGAAATTTTTGTGAAGAAAGTGTAAGTGCTTAATTTTTAAAGGGTTATTTGAACCCCAATTAAGTCTACAACGTAATTATTAAATTTTGCTCCACTCATTTTATCTAGAAAAAAAAAATCACGCCTGAAATTCGCCTTAAATCGTTTCCTTCTTTTTTCTCTCTCTCTTAATTTCACCTTTGATGTAATGGACAGAATTTCCGCTCATTTTTTTCCATCAGATTTATCTCTTTTCCAAAATGACTTAATTTTTAAGTCAATAGAACTTTTCGTTAAGAAAGTGTAAGTGCTTAATTTTTAAAGGGTTATTTGAACCCCAATTAAGATTACAACGTAATTATTAAATTTTGCTCCACTCATTTTATGTAGAAAAAAAAAATCACGCCTGAAATTCGCCTTAAATCGTTTCCCTCTTTTTCTCTCTCTCTCTCTCTCTCAATTTCACCTTTGATGTAATGGACAGAATTGCGGCAGTCTTTACGTCACTATACGCGGAACTTGGGACGCTCGCGGCATTCGCGTCTGATCAAGTTGACGACCTTGATTATATGTGCAGAAAAAAGAGTATAAACGCATCGAGATCAAGTCGTACTCGTCCTGTCCTCACGTCGTTATCTCGTCAATGCCACGCGCAATATAATCTTATATATTAGTTATTAAGCCTGCGTTTCCAACACGATAATGTACCGAATAAAAATACAACAAAAAATCTCGATCCCACTTTTATTCCGAATTTATATAAATTACGGAAGTAATTATGCAAAAGTCGCTGTATCGGCATAAAAATAGTAAATTTCAAATTTATGGAAAATTTTAAACATTATCAAATTTGTTAAAGTTGAATATTTAACGAAATGCTCTCATTTCTTTTTTCCACAAGATTAAATAAAATCTGCATGAAATGTTCTAAAAGTTCTTCTGTATATAAAAATACTTTGAAAAACCAGAATTTTACCATAAAAAAATGTAGGATTTTTGAAAAACTGCGGAAGCAAATTTCAAAATAATTTTTTAACAACTTCCTGGCTTGTTTGTTATTTTTTATTTCAGAATTTGAAAATAAAAAATTAGTATTACTGTTCGGCAACGATTTCTTCAAATTCATACTGACAAATTAAAGGTTATAAATGAATAATTATTTATTATTTTTGACAATTGTATTATGTGTTAAATACAAATTTTTGAGAAACTTCAAAAGAATCAAATGCATTTGGGATAATAGGATATTTTTATTCACCAAAAAATCGGTTTTTATAAATGTTGTAAAAGTATTTTTACATAAATATGTAGCTTGTATGTCATGATATATTTTTGAAGTTGATAAGAATTAAGATCCAGTTAAGTTAGAATCGTCGACGATAAGTGAGAATAAAACGAAAATTCTTATGCGTTTGCAAGAATCAGAAAAATTTTATTTACAAAAAAAGGTTTTTCTTTAAATACCATGAACCTGTTCAGAATATTTTTTTTTATAATCGTCGATACTTTTTTTATTTAAAAACTTAAGAATCGCTATGAGTACTCGCCAATAATTTGAAAAAAAAAAAAAATTAATACGGTAAACCGACCAGTAAATGGACAGTTGAGCAGACGCAAAAACCCAGTGAGTGGACGCTTTTTATGCACGTGTTCTCACGCACTGTTAGAAATAATTGGATATTTTTATTCATAAACTCATCATCGAAATTAAATAAACAATTGGAGTACAAAATTCATGTAATTTTTCAGTAAAATCAAAGCAAATTACTAAAATTCAAGTCTTTTTAGTGTAAAATTAAATTAAATTATTGAATATGCTGTACTCTACATAAATTTTACAACACACTCGTATACTAAATGTCATATAAAAAATGGGTAATTTTTATTCATAAGCATCGAAATAAACAAACAATTGAATTATAAAATTCATGTAATTTTTCAGTTAAATTAAAGCAAATTATTAAAAATCAAGTCTTTTTACTACCAAATTAAGGTAAATTATTGAATATGCTGTACTATAAATTAATTTTACATTACACGTGTATATTAAATTTCGTATACAAATAATAACAATAACAATTTCATATATTTCGTTTTTGTTATGAAGAAAAACTTCCGGTAAAAGTACATTAAATTTCAAGTAGATTCTTTTACAGTGTGGACAGTGTCCATTCACTGGTCTCCGTCCTTCAACTGGTCTCCGTTCATTCAATGGTCTCCATTCATTCACTGTTTTGTTCACCCTAATAGCAAATAAATGAATAAATATTTATAATTTTCAGCAGTTCGTGCGCCGCGGCATATTTTGGAAATATAGGTGAAAGCTCGGGGGCAGGTGAGTTGGGGTCGTCGGCAGTTGCTGAAGAGGCTCTGCGACCGGCTCAAACTCCCTCCCAAACGAGCACCAACAACGTCTCGGCAACCGGAAAGAGTTCGGGTGAAACCAGCACGACAACGACGATAAAAAGTAGCAGCAGTATCGGCAGCAGCAGCAACGACAACGCGAGACGAAGAAAAATCGACCACATCGGTACAACGACAACAGCAACAACACCGACGATCGAAGATAACCGAAGCAATTCTCAGAGTGGAATTCAGAGAGCAGAGCTCAAGAACAAATCGGCTATGTTACCTGAACAAGGCTCCGCCTCCGGGCATCATTTTAATCACCAGCTTCGTCATCACCCTCATCTTCATCATCATCACCATCATCATCATCATCATCATCGCTCGGAAGTCGAAGCTACACCCAGCCAAGATATCGCGTCCGAAGACCCCGATGATTTTTCACCTGTATCGAGAAAACGAAAAGTTTCCTGCCAGTAAGTAAAAAGAAATTTTGTGCTTTTTATTTCTGGAAATTTGCAGAAATTTGTTTGAAATGTTAGGCATTTATTTTCTAGAAATTTAAAGGAATTTTTATAATTTTTATATTTTAGAAATTCATGGAAATGTTCAGAAATTTATTTTTTAGAAATTCATAGAAATTTTTAGAAATTTATTTTTTAGAAATTCATAGAAATTTTTAGAAATTTATTTTTTTAGAAATTCATAGATATTTTCAGAAATTTATTTTTTAGAAATTCATAGAAATTTTCAGAAATTTATTTTTTAGAAATTCATAGAAATTTTTAGAAATTCGTTTTCTAGAAATGTATATAAATTTAGACAGGTTTTTAGAAATTTTTAGAAATTTAGACAGATTTTTAGAAATCTAGACATATTTTTAGAAATCTAGACAGATTTTTAGAAATCTAGACATATTTTTTGAAATCTAGACAGATTTTTAGAAATCTAGACAGATTTTTAGAAATTCCTATAAACTTTTAGAAATTTGTAGAAACTTTTAGGATTTTTCGAAATTTTTAGAAATTTTCAGAAATTTTTAGAAATTTTCAGAAATTTATAGAAATTTTTAGAAATTATTTTTTTTGCAATTTTCAGAATTTTATAGTAAATCATTTTTTTGAAATGTATAGTATTTTACAGAATTTTTTTTCCTAGGAATTTATGTAAATCCCATGATATGATTTCTTGATCGTATTATTTTTTTTTCTAAATAAAAAACTTTTTATTTATTTCAAACTAACTAGGAATAAAAAAAAGCTATTGAAAATTATTGATCTTCTAATATCGCAGATTTTGTGATTAGTGATCAATTTGGCTCTTCTCTGTTATACGAAGTCTACAACCTCCTTAATGCAAAACTTTGTCTAATCCTCGAGTGTACAAATATATATATAAGTGACCAGAAATTGGCTAATTGCAAATGGAACATCGAAGGAAACATCAAAGCGTTATCTTGACCAACGCGAGATTCAAGATCCCTAAAAGTCCCTCGAGACCCTGCAGTTTATAATCAACATACGATTCAAACATTTCTCCTTCGGGAATTACAACAAATTATTATTATTATTATTACGAATTGGGTGGGAGAAAGCGAGGGCGGCGAATGATCGTTTCCTCTTTGCGAAAGTGTTCGCCAAGAGAAGCCACGAAAACGCGAAGCCACGTAGCTTTCAGCCCGTTCAAGTTCAAAGCGTCAAAGGGGTAAACGCCTGAAGTGTACTAAGATCTGTGCCCAGAAATTCAAGCCATGAAAGAGCACGAGTTAACTTTTAATCGATTGAACATAAATTTCTCAACTTTTCTCACTGTTTCTACTTTTTAAACATGAGCTTTTTGTTCTGGAAACAATTTTTATTTATTTCAATGTAAGAATATTGGAAATGGTAGAAAAAAAGCTGACGATTTGAATTGTCACGTTGTTTCCCCGTTAATTTCTATAATTCATGAAAAAAAAATTTTTCTTTTTTTTTATCATTATGTTTAGCCGTCAGGAAAGCTTTGTTGTGTGATTAACGTTTGTTACTGATTTCTTACCGACGTTAACTCTATACTAAATTACAATTTTTATTTTTTGAATTAATGAATAATGAACATTTGCATTTTATGTGCTATTTTTTTTTTTTTTTTTTTTTTTTTTTTTTTTTTTTTTTTTTTTTTTTTTTTTTTTTTTTTTTTTTTTTTTTTTTTTTTTTTTTTTTTTTTTTTTTTTTTTTCACTCAAACCAACACTTTTCCATTTTTTATTTTGTATCATTGGTTTTGAGAATTTTGTATATACTCTTAATGAGTGTAATTTTTTGTTGCAGCGACGACAATGATTTGCCAGAAGAGACTGGAGATGATTTCAAGTCAACTCGTCCTAACGTCGACAACAAAAAGTGAGTTTCCAGCCATTAAATAAAAATTGAAACTCAAAATTAATCAAATCAAAATTAAGATTAATTAAAATAAATGCAATAAAAATAAAAAATTAACTCGACCTAAAGGCGAAAATAAAAATAAGTTTTCGGTCATTAAAATTGGTTAATAATAATTTTGAGTAACGTAAGAATTTTTTTTTGGAGCAATTTTTTTTTCTGTCGTTAGTATATGTTTCTTTTGATCGATTTACAATAAATTACGTTTAGAGGCGACGTTTGCCTTGATCCACCTTGACAAAATTAATCAAATCAAAATTAAAATAAACTTGAATTTCTAAATGAAAACAAATTTGATTTTCTAAATAAAAATAAATTTTATTTTTTAAATAAAATAAATTTTATTTTTTAAAGAAAAAAAAAATTATTTTTTAAATAAAAATAAATTTGAATTTTTAAATAAAAATAAAAAATTAACTCGACCTAAAGGCGACAACAAAAATGAGTTTCCGGTCATTAAAATTGATTAATCATAATTTTGGGTAACGTAAGAATTTTTTTTGGAGTAATTTTTTTTTTCTGTAGTTAGTATATGTTTCGTTTGATCGATTTACGATGAATTACGTTTAAAGGCGACGTTTGCCTTGACCCACCTTGACACAGAGCATTGCTTTGGCTTCCTAACGACGAACGCGGTGACGTAGATCACCAATGTTAATCCCTATATCCTCGAACTCGTGTCTAAACATCGCAAATAACGCGAATCTTCTTCATAGTCTCTTATTCAACAATTCTGCCTATTCCGCAAGTATTAATTTTATTTTTTTTACCCCCTTTTTTCGCAGACAAAACCACAGCGAAATTGAAAAACGACGGCGAGACAAAATGAACACTTATATCACCGAACTTTCGGCGATGGTGCCAATGTGCCATGCAATGTCGAGAAAATTAGACAAATTGACGGTTTTGAGAATGGCTGTTCAACACCTCAAGACAATTCTCGGCGCTGTGACTTCCTATACCGAGGGTCATTATAAACCGACGTTTCTCAGCGATCAGGAACTCAAAACTCTTATTCTTCAGGTGAGTTTCTTCTTTAAAAAAATTTTCTACGTTAAAACAATTGAGATGGACGTTCATACAATGAAAAATGTATTTTTAATAATTTCATAACTTAATTATCAGGGATTTTTAAGCCTGTGAAATATTGAAATTTTTCGTGAACGAATAATTCAAATGAAATATTTATAACTGTTAAAAAACTGGACAAATTTGAAGTTTCTGATGATCAGTAATTCAAGTTGTTCTGTATAAAAAGTATTTTGAGTATATATTTATTTAATGAATGCTGAATTCTGCTGAAAAATATGTTTTTAAGCAGAGCTTAAATTTGTGAAAATTAGACAATTTCGAATGTACAATTCGAATGTACAAAAAATGCAAAGTAGAACTTTGCACATTATTTTTTCAATGTCACCAGCTTTAAAAAAAATTGATTTGAAAAAAATTCTAAATTTGTAAAAATTGGACAATTTTGAATGTACAATTTTCTGCTTTACATCGTTTTTTTGTGTGGACGATCTTGCAGATCGATCGAAGTTACTCAATCGGAATGGGAAGGTATTACACAAGCGAGTTACCAAAAAAAAGCCTTATCTCCAAATTTCAGATAAAATTTCCAATAAATTTTAATAATTTCTATTTTCCCGTAACTACGAAAATCGCACTAAACTCAATTTTCTTTTAAGTTAATGTAAAACAAGAATGCGAATTCAAACTTTCCACATTACTTTCTTAATTTATCAATTTTAAATAAAATTGCGTTTAAAAAAAATTCAAAATTTGTAAAAATTGGACAATTTTGTATGTACAATTTTCTGCTTTACATCGTTTTTTTCTGTGTGGACGATCTTGAAGATCGATCCAAGTAACACAATCGGAATGGGAAGGTATTGAACAATCGAGTTACCAAAAAAAGCCTTATCTCCAAATTTCCGAGAAAATTTCCAATAAATTTTAATAATTTCTATTTTCCCGTAACTACGAAAATCGCACTAAAATAAATTTTCTTTTAAGTTAATGTAAAACAAGAACGCGAATTCAAACTTTCCACATTACTTTCTTAATATATCAATTTTAAAAAAAATTCTAAATTTGTAAAAATTGGACAATTTTGAATGTACAATTTTCTGCTTTACATCGTTTTTTTTGTGTGGACGATCTTGAAGATAACTCAATCGGAATTTTTTGTGTGGACGATCTTGAAGTAACTCAATCGGAATGGGAAGGTATTACACAAGCGAGTTGCCAAAAGAGCCTTGTCTTCAAGTTTCACGAGCGACAAGTTCACATACGCAAGCTTTACAACGATAAAGCCACGCGCGGGTTCACAAAGACATATTGTTGGAAATTGTACGACTTCCGTGGACGTTCTCCCTCATACTCTTTCTCTCTGGCACCTTAAAGTTTGCAATTGCATAACAGCGACCTCGCGCCCTCGCTCTAACTCCTTCCTTCGCTCCCTCAAGGCAATAACGCGACGAGGAAGCCTAAGAGAGATTTCGATACGAGCACGAGAGTGAGACATGCCTCGTGGCGTGACATACGGCCACTTTCCTCCTTATTCCTTATGAATATACCCTTCGAGACATTCTCGTGACTAATATTTGCCTCTATTCGATATATACACAATTATTATACATATGTATGAGAGCGTTTCTCGCAATCGAACTCTCGCTATTAATTAATCCACCATACAAACTTCTGAATTTGTAAGACATCTTTTTTTTTTTATAAATCCAAGGAGACGAAATTTTTTTATTTACAAAATTACTCACAAATTTTTTTTAATGACATGATTTTGGGGTTCTTAAAATGGAATTTTTGCTCTAAAAAATTGTAGGAATTTATTAGTCCACCATCGAAAGCTCTGAATTTGTAAGAAATTATTTTTTGGTCTAACAAAATGTAGGAATTAATTAATCCAACATGAAAAGCTCTGAATTTGTTGGAAATTATTTTTTGGTTTAACGAAATGTAGGAATTAATTTATTCACCATGAAAAGCTCTTAATCCATAGGAAATTATTTTTTGGTCTAAAAAATTGTAGGAATTAATTAGTCCATCATCGAAAGCTCTGAATTTGCAAGAAATTATTTTTTGGTCTAACTAATTGTAGGAATTAATTAATCCACCATCGAAAGCTCTGAATTTAGAAGAAATGATTTTTTAAATAGAAGCTGAAGAGTAAACCACATTCTCTTATTTTTTTTAATTTACGGAATTATTAAAATGACATCATTTTGAATGTCTTAATACAGTGGAAGTTGTGTAAATGATTACTTAGCATCTTTACTTTCACAAATTATCCTAACATTAGCAGAAGAAGTGTCATTAAAAAAGTGTGAAAATTCAGGGTTCACTAAAATGTCGTTGCTTCACAATATTGTTTTTTAAGGCTAGTTATTTATTCTTGAATGAATATTTAAGTTTGGAAATTGTGCGAACATTTTCTGAATTGCGAAAAGTAAATTGTCTGAACAATTTCAGAATTCCAAAAACCGAATTGTGCCAACAATTTCAAAATTCCAAAAACAAAATTATGTGAACAATTTCTGAATTCCAGAAACTAAATTGTTAGAACGATTTTTCAATTTAAAAATGACAAGTTAAATATTGTAACGCTATATTTAATGAATTAGTACGAAATCGTAAGTTATCGATTGTAATTCAATCTCGGAAAAAAAAGGTATCAAGCAAAACTCGTTTTAGTTGTAACGGCATGTTTTTCATTTTTCAAAGTTCCTTTCTCGGTTTCGAGGGTAATTACTCCCTCAACAGAGGCTGTAATTTTTAATGAAAGTCGACTGCATTGCGTTCAACGGATGCTTACAGGTTTAACCGCTTTGGTTCCGGTCTCTTGCTTTTCCCGCCGTAAGACCATCGGCCTCTTTTGCACGGTAGAGTAACTTTTGCGATTGAACCATCAAACCACCAATTCCAGTTTCGCATTCTTCACAATTAACCTTCTCAGGAAAATTTTTATTTTCAATCACTCCCAAAAAAGATTTAAAAAAAATCACTGTACTTTTCATTCTAATTAAACAGCAATTGTAATTCAAGTATTTTTACTCCATTATTCAATGTGTTTAATAATCCCTTAACTTTACATAATCCTTACAAATAAAATTAAATTCTCTGGCTCACGTCTAAAAACTTAAGAGAAAAGTATATTTAACTTCATACCGAACATTTTTGCACTATATTCTTAAAACGAAAGTATATTCAACTTTATAATGAGCATTTTTACAGAATATTTAAATAGTCAATTTTTTTATTATAACTTCTCTGTCCCTTTAGATAACACTAACAATCTTGATTGTAGCTCTGAAATGTTACAGCAGACAAACGTCAATACACAGACCAATAAAATAAGTTTACAAGTTGGAAATCGTGTGGAAACAAATCTGACGATAAATATATGTGCAAGAAGAGAGAGAATTGTAATTCAAGTAGTTATACTCCATTATTCAATGTGTTTAATAATCCCTTAACTTTACATAATCCTTACAAATAAAATAAAATATTCTGGCTCACGTCTAAAAACTTAAGACAAAAGTATATTCAACTTCATAATGAGCATTTTTACAGAATATTCAAATATTCAATTTTTTATTATAACTTCTCTGTTCCTTTAGATAACACTAACAATCTTGAGTGTAGCTCTGAAATGTTACAGCAGACAAACGTCAATACATAGACCAAGAAAATAAGTTTACAAGTTGGAAATCGTGTGGAGACAGAACTGACGATAAATTTATGTACGAGAGGAGAGAGAGAGAGAGAGAGGAGAGACTTGGAGCATTGTAGGTGCGCACACGTTGGACCATTTACCTGCTTATCTATGATCGCGCTTTCGACGAACGGCCTAAGCGCATTTCCCGCATTTAAAGACTCACAATAACAACTCGGGCACTGTGGAATATTGCACAGACTATATTCTAGATACCGGACACGTTATTCTGGAGAAGGTGACCACGCCCGGAATACCAGGCCGACTCGGGTCACCAACGCACAACCGATTATTGCGAAATGAGATTTCATTGTGTATTTTATCGATAACCATCATCGAGCTCGCTATCCCAAGTATGAGCAACTTGTGACCTTTATTGCCATTACTTCTTCGGATAATCACCAATTTTAAGCCTTTTTTTAAATGGTCAAGAGACTTTTTAGAAACCTGTAAGAAATTAAGAATTTTTTTTTCAGCACTTACAAAATCTTTTTTGAAAAATTCGTTAATGATACTTCAATGAAATTAACGAGGGTTTTTTTTGTCACGGTTCAATTAGTTAATGAGCCACTAAAAAAAATTTTAAGCACTTACAAAATTCGTTTTTTTAATTGATTAATTATATTTCAGTAAAATTTACTTCTATTACTTTTTCGGAAAATCATCCAGTACGAGGGTTTTTTTTTATCACGGTTCATTTAGTTAATGAGCCACTAAAAAAATTTTTTTAGAGACTTTTTAGAGAACTGTAAAAAATTTAAGAAAATTTTTAAGCACTTACAAAATCCGTTTTTTTATTGATCAATAATATTTCAATAAAATTTACTTCTATTACATTTTCGGAAAATCACTAATTTCAAGGCTTTTTTTATCGGAGTTGAATTTGTTAACGAGTGTCATTACAAAAAAAAAAAATTGGAGTTTTCTTCAGGCAGGAATGATAAAGGGACTTTTCAGTAACTAGTAAAAAATTAAGGTATTCTTTGAGACTCATTCAGACTATTTTGAGAAGCCTTCAAAAAAATTAGGTGTTTCTCTAGGCTATAAAAAAAGTCTTGAGTTTCTTCTTGATAATTTTTACAGAATTTAAGTATACAATTTAGGCCCTTCAGATTCCTTTAAGACCCTTTTTTTTGTATACATTTTTTTTTTTTTTAAATACCTTTGCATTTTTATTATTTTTTTTGCGTTGATTATTGCGAAACAAGATTTCATTGTAGATTCCATCGATAAGCATCATAGAACTTACTTGGTATCTCAAGTATGAGGCACTTTTGACCTTTATCGCCATTAATTCGCGAGATAATCACCCATTCCGAAACTTTTTTCTACGGTTCAATTAATTAACGACTCCCATTACTCGTATCGAGTATTATATAGGTACGAGACATTCCAACTCAAATTGCAAATTACATATTCGATAGATCTCCAAAAATCTTTTTGAAAATACGCCATATTTTATGCGACTCAGAATTTTCGAGGGCCTTTTAACATTTTTTTTTCAAAATAAAGATATTTTTCTAGCCACTTGAAATTTACTAAAAATATTTCTTAAGTCTTAAAAAAATGTAGGTATTTTTGTAGACGATTAAGAAGCTTTTCATACCTTCATTTTTATATTCCAGAAAAAAAAATTCATATTTTTATAAAACCTCGAGAATTCTTGAGGGTTAGTAAAAAAAATTGTATTCTCTAGATTTTTTAGTTTTAATCAGGCTTTTTTTTTAATCTTGAGAAGGTATTAAATATGAGTCATTCGGGCTCATATTTATGCCCCAATTTAATTGACAGATTTTAAAAAATAACCTTCGTCTTCCAATAATTATTTTTTTATCGAATTTTTATCGATAAAAAAAGTTTAAAAAAATGTTAGTTCTATCGATATCGGTTGGGTATTTTCCACGCGGAAGATAACAAGGCAGGATATTCATGAGAATAGTTTTTTTGTATTGTAAATATGGTAACATATTATCAGGTTATACATTTTATTGTTATTGGATTGTATTTCTAGTATTTTATGGCTCCGGAGGCATTTTTTAAAATTCTGAAACAAGTAAGCAATCAGATATTTCATTCGCTCTCTTTACAGCCAAGTTATGAATTGTTTATTCATGACTTTTACGCGGAAATACGACGAATATATTTCCTACAATTGACCAGTTTTTATCCTGGCCTGGAAATTACGACAAAATAATAGCCAGACGTAAATGTATCGCCTATTTTCAGTGAGAGTTAACATTGGATTTTTTTTTCGCAATTCTGTTGTGGCAATAGTTTTTATTGCATAGTTACGCAACTTAAACTACACTGTAATTTGCACGGCAAATGAGTTCTAAATTATTATGACAGTTTTTATAAGACTTATACGCCCAACTTATGGTAACAAATCATTAAATCTAATACTGTTGGGTTTTCAATACTTTATTTCTTGATATTTGCGTCAGCAAAAAATTTTTTTTCATCATTCATAAAAGATCCCTCATCAATTATTTTGGGGATAATGAAATTGAAATTAAAAAAATTTATTCATATTTAATAAATTCGTATGTAAACAAAATATTTTGTCTCGATATTGCAGGAAATTTTTCGTTTTATAACAGAAATTTAAAAAATTCAAGTGCAAAAATAGCAAATGTTTTTCATAAAATTAGTTTTTGCATTCGTTCTTTTTAAATAAAAAAAACAAATAAATCAACCAAATATTTTGTCTCGATGTTTCAGAAAATTTTAAATATAATATAAAATTGAATAAAATCGTTTGTCCAAAATGACAAATATTTTTTACCGAATTGATTTCGGTATGCATTATTTTTAAATAAATGAATAACTTGAATGATGTAAATATTGTGTCACGAAATTTCGAAGAATTTTATTTCTCGATAATCCAGCGAATTTTGAGTATTATAACAGAAATAAATAGAAAATCATGTTCAAAATAACGAATATTTTTCATAAAATTAATTTTTGTATTCATTCATTTAAAATAAAAGAACAAAACAATCAATTAAATAGTCTATCATTTTTTAATATTATAATAGAAATCTTTAAAAAAAACTTGTGTCTAAAATGAAGAATAAATTTCTCAGAATCTATTCTATATTCATTCACTTTAAATAAATAAATAAATAAATAAATAAATAAATGAATAACCCGAATGCAGAGAATATTGCCTCACGAAATTTCATATAACTTTACATATAAAATAATTTATAAATATTGTTATATCGTGGGTTAAAAATATTCACAGTAGTTGCAAAAATTGATAGAACATTAGGAGCCAAATCCATGAATGAATATGATGAATATGATTTTGAATGCACCGACGGAAGTGGTAATCGTTATACAAATTAGAATCACGTTCTCAGCATACATCGTTTCTAATTGTAATTGGCAAGTTGTCGGCAGTCACAAATGTATGGCAAATGTATATGGCGAGCATTTAGCGGCTGTAATTTCATAAGGGTGCGCGATACATATCGGGCTAATCGTAGATGAACGCAGCTACACCGAGCAAGCAGCGTCACTATTTAATACGCAATCTTACCGGTTGCGTAACCGCGCCAACGAGCGAGCAAATCTGCGTTATACCTGCACGCGCGCACCCAGATCGATGCCATGCAAAAACGACCAAGACTTTGAACGATAATGCAACACATTGATTAACGTATGTTTACGTCACACGCCCGGATCTGTCAATTGGCTTTTTCAACGTAATTTTTTATTGTCTCCATTTTTTAAATGTTTATATACATATTTTGAATTGAGATGTTAAATTTTTTTAAATTCTGTTCAATATCAACGAAGATATAAGCATTACAAAAATCATTATTTAAATCCGGTCGACGACGCGCCGAAAACACCCGAAGTTGCCCGAGCCGATTGTGACGTCACGATGTTACATGACATATAGAATTAATTTGACCATTTATTATGGCTAAAATAACGAAGTACAGAACGCATATCCGTAGCTTTTACGAAAGGCCCTTTAAAAATTGGGTTTTTGAACGTAATTTTATTTTTATATATTTTTTTTCAATATTTATATGCATGGTTTAAATAAAGATGTAAAATTTTTTTTTTTTTCAATATTTATGGAGATATAAACATTACAAGATTACGATTCAAATCCGGCCGACGACGCGCCGAAAATACCCGAAGTTGCCCGAGCCGATTGCGACGTCACGATGTTACACGATATAAAGAATTAACTTGACGATTTATTATTTATAGCCGAAATGGCAAAAATAACGACGAACAGGACGCATATCCGTAACTTTTACGAAAGGCCCTTTAAAAATTGGGTTTTTGAACGTAATTTTTTTTTTGTTTTCAATGTTTATATGCATGGTTTAAATAAAGATGTAAAAATTTATTTTTGTTCAATATTTATGGAGATATAAACATTACAAGATTACGATTCAAATCCGGCCGACGACGTGCCGAAAACACCCGAAGTTGCCCGAGCCGATTGTGACGTCACGATGTTACACGAAATATAAAATTAAATTAACGATTTATTATTTATAGCCGAAATGGCAAAAATAACATTTCGTGATTTTCAATTTTTTTTTTCATCAAAAAATGATTTTATTTAATTTCATGGACATTTGATAACGAACAGTTATAGATGGAAAAATTATAATTTCAATTATAATACAGCTTCAGCACAATGTATTTCAGGAGCGTTAAAACAATCATCGGAACGGAAAAATTCAAACACCATAATCATATATATTTTTGGCAAATTGTTCAAATTTTCCTTCACGAATTCTATATCACACATCGTAATGCGTTGATTTGCACGAAATGTAAAAATCATTCGTTTGCTTTCGCACGAACTCAATGTAACATCGTGACGTCACGACGCTGTACGCCAATTGCGTGGCTTTTCTTCATCACGTGACAGATTTAAATTTTTACGATTATAAAATTGATAATAATAATGTACAGACTTGCATAAAAAAGAATCTGTCTGCACTTTCGCGTTTTGGTGACATTAATGCACCATTTGAATTTTGAAAAGAATAGATTTTTTTTTTTTCAAAAACCCAATTGGAATATTAATTTTTTTTCTTCTAATTTCAGGCTGCCGAAGGTTTTGTCTTTGTCGTAGGATGCGATCGAGGTAGAATTCTATATGTCTCAGAATCCGTTTCTCAAACCCTCAACTATACGCAGGTAAAAAAAAATTTGGGAATGTATGTAAAAAATTTTTTAATTTTTAAATTTGAACGAAAATTTCTGCAGGTTAATGAATTATTTTGTTTAACTTTGATTGGATATTGAGGTACTTTAAAAAAATTAAAATATGTCTCTAAATCCGTCATTAAGTTCCTTAAATATACTCAGGTAAAAAAAAAGAGATGCAATAATGTGTAAAAATGTTATGAATTTTTTTATTAACATTGGCCACGTAAGTTTGTTTTGTCTCATGAAAAGTATATAAATCATATTATTCGCTTACTTTTTATACGCTTCTATACAATTTTGACGTAAGATTTGCCGGCGAATAAAGTAAAAGGCATTTATTCAGGTCTTTTTTTATATGTGATGTCGAAATGTTACCTAGTTTTTCAGACATGAATAAAAAAAAATTTACAAACCCTTTTACGAAACTCTCAGGCAAGAATTACTTGTTTTAGTGCTGTTTTTATCACCAACATGCGAAAAACGCCTGCGGCAATTTTCTTCCTCCTAATTTATGGATCTGGATTATTAGTAACAGTAAAATTGCAATTATTTTTTTCTTAAAAATTAGAACCGAATATTAGTAACACCAAAAGTTAAATCAATTATTCCATATAAATATTGTAACTGAATTATGAGTAACAGCAAAAGTTGAATCAACTATTCGATATAAAAATTGTAGCTCAATTATTAATAACAGCGAAAGCTAATGAAATTATTCGATATAAAAATTGTAACTCAATTATTAGAAACAGCAAAAATTAAATAAATTATTCGATATAAAAATTGTAACTCAATCATTAGTAACACCAAAAAATAAATCAATTATTATATGTACAACTTGGAACTTATTATTAGTAACAGCCAAAATTGAATCCATTATACGATACAAAAATTATAACTCAATTATTCCTAACAGCAAAAGTTGAATCAATTATTCGATATAAAAATCGAAACTGATTTATAAGTGACTGCAAAATTCATAATAACTATAACTTTGAGAAAAGTCAATACTTTCTAGCTATCATAAATGATAGTAACTATTACGAAACTATTGCACAGTCGACGGTAATAATCGACAATTGCGACAAAAGAAAACTGTTCGCTTTCTCTCAAGACATTCTCAAGATCGTATTTACATTTCGTGGAAGTTAACTGAAATTTTCCATCAAGTCTTTATGATAATATTGATATGTTTATTTATTATTTATTTTTATATTTATGCGTCTAATTTGTGACCTGAAAACTATTAATCCTTTCTCTGCAGGACGATTTGTTGGGACAGAGTTGGTTCGACATTCTTCATCCAAAAGACGTCGCAAAAGTGAAGGAACAACTTTCATCCTCTGATCTCAGTCCACGCGAGAGATTAATCGACGCTAAGAGTGAGTTATCGATAAATTAAATCAAACGAACATCTGGAATTCATAAATATAAATATAAGCACTATTTATATGCATAAGCAGTAATTACAGTCGGGACTTCAAACGTCCAGGATTTATTAGACACTCGTTTTAAGGATGTATCACACATACATTTTTCAAAGTTCATATGCAGTTTTATTTACAAGAAAAAATTGTCTAAAAAAATTTACATTATTGATAAAGCAAAAAAAATATGTAGACATGACAATGAAATGAAATAAATTAATGAGTGTATAAAAACAAGTGTATAAACAAAATTCTAAGCATTATTATTTTTTTTATGTATTGCTGATTTTTCGACAATTATATTTTTTCAAGGATTTTTAAAAACTGTTTTTATGAAACAATTCGATATCATTTTGAAAATTCTATTTTATGGAATTTTTACTTTCACAATCATCGAATATTTCTCAAGGTAAAAAAAAATTTGCAACGAAAGAAATTTTTTGGAAAATCATGTGATTTATTTTTTAAAAAATTTCAAAGTTTTTTAAAGCATATTTTCCTGTTTTCACTACTATTGTTAATTACTTTTATCCATTAATTCAAAATCTATTCTTATCATCTTTAATTTCGTTAATTATGTTTTTCAATTTTTCTCTTGTCGAGAAATACTTAAATCGTAATCGAAACTCGTGTGAATCACGCTTAATTTTCTGAACATTCTATTACATGAAAACTTCACGAAGCTTATTCGGAATTTTCCAATTGCCAACCATTAAAAAAAATGTATATTTGCAACGAAAGAAAAATCCTGTAAAAATCGGATGTTTCATTTAATTTCATAATAAAAAAATCTAAAAGTTTATTCATCCGTTTTCCCTACTATATTTAATAAGCATTTTTGTGCATTAATTTAAAATATTTTTTCAACATTTTCAATAAAAATGATCATTTAAAAAAATGTTCTCTTTAAAAAATAGTAAAATCGCAATGGAATAATGTGTGAATCGTGCTTAAATCTCGACTCTCTCTCGTATTTTCACCCGACAAATGTCAGTGATGCGAGTTTAGCTGTTAAACAACTCGGCCAATGCACTTTACGCACTTGGCATTTGCAAATCCTTTGAGATCCGTGGACGTTGGATAATCTATAGACTGCGTCATAAATGTTGCAAAAATAAAAGTGTATATTCGCGTTCGCTGTAATAATCGCGTTTGTTGCTATATCATCGGTTAGACAGTTTGTCTGAAAGATATTAGGCGCTTCGGGAAATAAAACGAGCGTATGGATTTGCCCATAAGGAGGATAATTGCTGATTAGTGAGCGTTTCTACTGGACAGGAGCTTCGACTATCTGCGGATCATCGTATTTATTCACTAACGTCATTACATACACGTGTTCGAATAGATGCACGTACAAATCGATAATCAACAACTATCTCTCAGTCCCTTCTATTGCGTAACGATAAATTGCGCTTGGATAATACGTCAGGATGCGCCGAGCGTCCGAGCAAATTTTACGTATGAGGGATTCTTCGTCAATTCAGCCACTTTTTTTTCAACTTTTTCAGCTTTTGATTTAGCCCATAATTGGACAGATTTTAAAACCACTTAAAATTACTCTCCCCCAATTTTTTTAGATTTTTAAATCCGATATTATGAAAAGTGGGGTTTTTTTTCAAAGTCAATATTTCTTGGAAAATTTGAGTCATAGGAAAAAATTGTTTCAACGTAAAAGTTGTAGTTTCAATGGAATTTTTCAATGAAATTTTTCAATGGAATTTTTCAATAGAATTTTTCAATGAAATTTTTCAATGAAATTTTTCAATGAAATTTTTCAATGAAATTTTTCAATGAAATTTTTCAATGAAATTTTTTAAACAATTTTACGACCCGATAATATTACTTTTTTGCTGAAAAATAGAAAGATTTTTTTTTTTTTGAACCACAAAAGGCCGCTTTTTTTGGCTGAAAAAATTACAGAATCTCTGCGCCTTTGTATTGATAACATAAAAAAATTGCCAGACTGGGACTGTTCAAAGTTTCGGAGTAAAAAAAAAATTTGTTCTTATATATATCTGATCATGTTTTTGTACGTCCGGTAAAATCAAGCAGTGACTAATTCCGAGGATTTGCCTGCGATTTATTTTTAAGATACACGAACGAATATTTACCTGGGCATTTATATTTCTATTTTTATTGTTTTGTGAAACGATTTTTATTTATGCAGAGGAAAATTAATCTGGAGAATGAATAAAGAAAAAGATTTGCCTGCAATATATTTTTTAGATACACGGACAGATATTTACCCGGTGATTAAATTTACAAGGGCTTTATTATAATTCTTCAATTTCATGACTTTTATTCAACGATAAAAAAACATTTGTATTTTTATTTCAATTGTTTTGTTGAACGATTTTTATTTATGCAGTGCAAATTGATTTGAATAGTGAATAAAGAAAAAGAGTTAAAGTTCTGAAAAATAATATTAGAAATGTCAAAATATGTACAAAGATGAACATATTAGGAAATTCGGATTTCGATGAGCGATTTTTTAATTCATGATTTCTAGGATTTCAAAAATCATAATCCTTTTCTTTGAGCATTGATCTATGACTTATACTTTAACTGAAAAAATTTATAGAAATATGAAAACGGATTTTAAAAAGATAAAGTGTGAAAAGAAATTTTTACCCTTCAAAATTTTGTTATTGACAAATTTCCCAGTTTTGCTATTTCATTTTTTCGACCGTGTATGTCTATATAACACTCAATTTTTCCAGCTATGTTACCCGTAAAAACGGACGTTCCTCAGGGAGTTTCCAGACTTTGTCCAGGCGCAAGAAGGTCGTTTTTTTGCCGAATGAAGCGAAAAGTTGACGCTTCTGCGTGTGGAACAGAATCTCAAGTTAAGGAGGAAGCGGATACGACTACTGGATGCCATAGAAGAAAAAAACAGCAAAACGTTGGTGAGTCTTAAGTCGCTCTTCGTATAATTCTTCAACATTCGAATATTCCAGCAGAAAAAATTTCAAAGGCAGACATCAAATATTGAATTAAAATTACTGTTCTTTCAAAAAACCTTCTGTTAATTTTACAAATAAAAAATAAAAAAATTTATACACGTATTAAAATAATTAATTTTGACTGTAGGAAACAATTTCTGTTATTAATACAACAAACATGTGAATCCTAGATATTTTTTCCCTTGGAATTAACACATAGAAATGTTTACCACAAATCCACAATAAAATCCAAGAAACATACATAAAAATGTGTCAAATTGACACCATATTTTTATTGTTCCGTGGTATTTTTTTGATAAAATAGAAATCGAAAATGCTCTTAATAAATTACAAAAAAACAATGTTTAATACATAGTAAAAATTCTTTGAGGTTGTTGATTGAAAGTTAAGTGATTGTCGCGGTCATTGAATAGATTTGTATCTGAAAATTTGCTACTTGGGCCATCGCTGCATCAAAAATATGCATTATTCCACGGGGAAAAATTTGAATCCGTAATGAAAATCATGGACTGCGCTCATTTGACTTTTCATCGTGAATTACAGATTGGAAATACTGCGTTATACACTGCACTGGTTACTTAAAGTCTTGGGCACCTGCAAAAATGGGCATAGAAGAGCAGGAAGGAGACGCGGATGGCGATGGAGAAGGATGCAATCTCTCTTGTCTCGTAGCAGTCGGTAGAATTCAACCTGGACTTCCGGCTTTATCTTCAGGGCCTTCGACTCCAAGACTCAGGAGTATGGAATTTATTTCGCGTCACGCGATAGACGGAAAGTTCCTCTTTGTCGATCAAAGGTTCGATCAATTCCACCAAAAAGCAGTCTACTTATTTTTGACTTGTCATTAAAAGTGTTCACTAATTTTTTAAATATTCTTTGGAGTTTCTAGAACATACGTAAATTATTTCAAATTTTTTACATTTTTGGGTTTAAAAAAATGTTTGTCATTCGATCAATTCCACCAAAAAGCAGTCTACTTATTTTTGAGTTGTCATTAAAAGTGTTAACTAATTTTTCAAATATTCTTTGGAGTGTCTAGAACATACATAAATTATTTTAAATTTTTTACATTTTTGGATTTAAAAAAAAATGTTTGTGTTTCGAGCAATTCCACCAAAAAGCAGTCTACTTATTTTTGAGTTGTCATTAAAAGTGTTTACTAATTTTTTAAATATTCTTTGGAGTTTCTAGAACATACGTAAATTAGTTCAAATTTTTTACATTTTTGGGTTTAAAAAAAATGTTTGTCTTTCTATCAATTCCACCAAAAAGCAGTCTACTTATTTTTGAGTTGTCATTAAAAGTGTTTACTAATTTTTTAAATATTCTTTGGAATGTCTAGACCATACAAAAATTATGTCAAATTTTTTACATTTTTGGGTTTAAAAAAAATAGGAAAACTTGGTAATTAATTATTTTAACAAAAACAGGATTGTACTTAAATTAGACGAAGGATATTGAATAGATGTTAAGTGTTACAAAAAGAAAGGTTTTCTCGATCCATTCGATAGCAGTGATTTTTAAAATTTTTATTTCGCTCCTATCTTTAGTTGCTTACATTTAAGAAACGCATTTTTTGACGTCTTAGCAATTTCATTTTTACCTCGTAATTAGCAGTGGTTATAAATTTTTTAATTACGTTGTTATTTTCCTTTTTTTGTCTCTAGGTTTCAATACGAAAATAAAAAAATCGCAAAAAAAAATCATGATTACGAAAAGAAGGATTCTACTATAAGTCATCGAAAAATATTTGTTCAAATGTTCATTACCATTGAATAATCAGTATTTTTACCATTTCAATACCGCTAAATTCTTCAATAATTTTTTCTCTCGTTTAGAATTAAATTCAAAAAATTATTTTTGTTCGTTTGTCACGCTTTTTTTCGTTTTTTATTTTCAGGGCGACTTTGGTGCTAGGTTTTTTGCCTCAGGAACTTCTGGGCACGAGTATGTACGAGTATTATCACCACGACGACATTCCTCATCTCGCGGATTCTCACAAAGCTGCGCTTCAATCTCCCGAGCGCGTAATAACTCGGGTAATGTCTTAAAAAACTAAGAAAGCATACTTCGTTACGATAGAGTCTCCTTAATTCGTAATTGGAATTGTAGCACGTATTTGCCGTGCCTATTTGAATGGGCAAAAAGTCTGATGACTTAGCGCGTGCTTGCAGATGTACAGATTCAGAACGAAAGGTGCTAGCTTCGTCAAGTTGCAGTCCGAGTGGAAGTCTTTTAGAAATCCATGGACCAAAGACATCGAGTACCTAATTTCCAAGAATTTTGCAGTCTAGTAAGTCTATTTTTTATTTTCTTAACTTCAGTTTTTTCATAACGCATAATAAAAAATTTGAAAAAAAATTTACTCCAAATTTAATGTAAGATTACAAGAAGTTTTCAGGCTTTTTTAAATATATTTTTTCAAATTTAATATACGAATATAAAATTACAATGAATAATTAACATCTCAGGCATTTTTATGATTTACTTTAGTTTTTTTATAACGCGTAATGTACAATTAAAAAAAAAATCTACTCCAAGTTTAATGTAAGATTGCGAGAAGTTTTTAGGCTTTTTTATTATCTTTTTAAATTTACTATACGAATATAAAATTGTAATGAATAATTAACATCTCAGGCATTTTTATCATTTATTTACAGTCAATATATGCATAAAAATTTGTCTAAATTAGATACTAATTTTAGCACTTTTTTAACTAGTGTAGAGCTCCAATTTTCTCAATTTTCGTAATTCGCTTCAATTTTACTATTAAAATATATTGTTCATTACAATATTGCAATAAATTGTACATTCAATTTTATTAACAAGTTTCTGCGATAAAATTCAATAATTTTCTAATAATTTATGAGACTCCAAAAAAAATGTTGTTTTGTTTTTCTTTTAATTTCAGCTGTGATACAAGGCAAGTGGAGAGTAGCGTAAATCGAGCAGAAGGTTCCAGTGTTCAAGAGAATTACGATTACTTTGCGCAAAGTAAGAATTTCATTATTTTTCACATTTTTTAAATTTTTATTGCTCATGAAATTTTTAATTTCTCGACGATTTGCTGCATTTAGGCAACGGCGGATTGGAGAGATTGATCTCTAGTCACGTCGAGATGAGCAAAATTGGACGCAGAATAGCGGAGGAAGTTTTGGACCGGAATCAGAGACGAAATGAGGATTCTTGCTCCGTTAGCAGTCCAAATCCTACTCCGGATCGAACTTCTCTTAACACTGAGGTGAGTTTATGTCTGTGTCCAAGATTTTGACGACTAAAATCTATAAAACACAAACGGAATTTTTTTTCAGCATCTATAAAACACATTGACGATTTTTTTGCAGCAGCAGCTCATATATTAAATTTGATACAAAATTGTAGTAAAATGATAAATTTTTATCATGAATTACTTAATTTTCATAGGATTCAGTAAAAAAATTCTGTAATTTTATATTTTACTTGCATATCAAATTTTTGTACTGATCGTACAAAGTATTTTTGAAAATAAAAATAAAATATAAAATCAAGCCAAAAACTGATTTTTTCTCTGGGGGATTAAAATAATTGGGAAAATTCGATACAATTAAGTAATTCTTTGAAATTTCTCTTAATTTGCTGCAACGCTACACGCATTTTTTCCTCAGTTTCAGATAACGACGACAGTTTCTCCGGAAAGAGTTCGCAATGTTTCCCAAACAGTGGGAATCGGTAGCGACAACAACAGCAGCAGCAGCAATCATCCCTCAACGTACAACCAGATAAGAAACAACGTCCAGCTCAATAGCATCGCCAACGATCAAGGTCATTATTTTATCCGTCTTTTTCATTTTAATAATTTAAAAAAATTATTTTCCACCTTTACCGGTTTTATTTTATAAATCTGTTGCTATTTTGTGTATTTGTGCTCTCAGGAAGCATTTTTTTTCATCTGGAAATCATTTTAAATCATTTAAAAATTAACAAATTCGAAGAGTGTATTTTTCTTTCTCAAGTCAATAATCAAGTGTTTTTTTATTTTTGAGCGTTTGGAAATGTTGATCTTATTATTTCCGTAAAAAAAAAAATGCAAATTGAATTCCATATGCGCTAAAATCTCGAAAATAACGTCCACCTTAACATTTTAGGGGCAGAATCAGACAAAAAAGTGATAAAAATTATTGCAGAGCGTTCAATAAATTTAATTTCACTCAAAAATAATGTTTAATCGTTTTAAAATTCATAAAGCCTACCATTTTCTGTTTTGTTTTTGTAAATTTAATTATCAAGTGTTAAATTTTTTTTTAAATGAAATTATTGTTATCATTTTCGTAAAAAAATGCATATAAAATTTCTTATGCCCCAAAAACTTGAAAATAAGGTCCACCTCCGTTTCAGGGGCACAATCAGACGAGGACATGATGGAAATAATCGGCGGTACAGCAATGAGCGAATCACCGAATCCGCTGCCTTCAGATGGCAACGATGAAGCTGCTATGGCGGTGATAATGAGTCTTCTGGAGGCGGACGCCGGTCTCGGCGGTCCAGTCGATTTTTCTGGGCTGCCTTGGCCACTTCCTTAACGTTTCTGCTCGCCACTCTAGCAAAATTGCTGCTCCGCTTAAAAACCGTTCGTCGAACCGCTTCGTTGGACAAATAACTCATCGATTCCCATAAAAATCAAATCGGTTTCCGTGGGATTTGTGCCAATTCAATGAACTTCAACTGACTTTAATGGGATTTTAAAGCAAGGCATTTTTGCCACATATCTTGCGCCCTGACCAACATAGATCGCTCAAGAAACTTTACGTAGTTTCTCTTCCTTTGCACCGTTTTATTGTTCATAATCAACATTTTACTACAAACAAATCTGCCTTTTTGAACCACGCTATTTATCGCGTCATTAAAATCCTTCATCTTTCACGTAAAATATAATTTTTTTAGAATATTGTGCCATTTTGGTGGTAAATGGTTGAACTTTTACTTAAAACGAAAAATTCTCAGTGCCCAAAAAAATCCGAGGTAATAATATAACGATAATAATGAACAATGTATCATTACCTCATTAAATTAATTTCCCTATCATTTACGTACAATTCTTTTAGTTTTGCAAAAAAAAGAAAAATCAAACTGAGAATCGATTCATTTAAATAATTAAAACATATGAATTTATGGCAGAAAATAAACGATAAAAATCCTGGATAAAATTGAATAATAAATCTGCCTTTTTGAACCACTAAAATCCTTCATCTTTCACATGTAACATACTTTTTTTAAAACATCGTGTCATTTTTTCACAAAAATATTCATTCGCTCAAACAAAAAAAAATCTTCTCAAAGCCGAAAAAAATTCGGATAAGGAAAAAGAATGATAACAATAAACAACCTCATTAACTAAATTTCCCCATCATTTTGATACAGATTCTTTTAATTTTCGAAAAAAAGCCAAAAAAATCCAGCCCAAGAATAAATTAATAAAAATAACGAAACCACATAAATTCATGGCCGAAAATTAACGTTAATAATCCCGAATAAAATAGAATGCTATAAAACGACGTAAATGAAGAGTCTCCTCGAAAATTTCCTTCGGCTACGTTCGCCGAACTCCTCGTGTAAATAATAAAGAGTAATGACGAAAATAGTCGATTACTTAGAGACAAAAACTGAGTGTATGTACCTAATTATGTTTTAAGAATAATTGTGCGAAGGCCCGTGAGAAATGGACGGATTCAGCTGGTTTGAATCTTCCTTAAGGACTCAATTAACGTCAGTGCTCTCTCGTATTAAAAAGAAAAGGAACGAAAAAAAGAAAAAAAAAATGTTTTACACCGCTTCACTCAATCGAAACTGTATTGATAGTATTTATTGAAGGTGTACGATGCAAATGATAACGAGGATTGCGGCTGTGAACAGTGATGCTCTTGCGCCACGCGAAAATCACTTATTATTTGTCGATCATCCAACGAGCTTTCTTCTTTATGCGTGTTTATAATAATGTTCGCTCATTGTTCGTGAAAAACACACAAAAAAACATATATTTTATTATGTATACAGTCGTCACTGTACAAGAATAGATGCACGCGCTATTCTGTCGTTGATATAAAGATTTATATACAGCGCATTTATTAATATTGTATCCGAGAACTTATTTACTTAATTATTTCATCTCTATCATCTTCCTCGCATTTAAAATATAGGTACTTCTTTACGGAACGACTCTCAGCCACCGGCTGAGTAATAAAACAGAGATATCGACTAAATCCCTTATTCGAAAATATAATAAATCGCCTTTTTCGAAATCTAAATATATTTTCAATTTTTTTTCAAATGTATATTAAAACTCATTGTTGCTTGATTATTAATTTCAGAAAAAAAACAGTCATTTCGTCGACAATTTGAAGCTTCGTTGCAAAAATTTACGATACTTTTTTCGCCGCCACGATCGAAATTAATGGAAAATTGGAAAAGTTACTTTTTCTCGTACTTTTCGATTGCGAATTTTGTCCGGGTTTGAAATAGTGATTTTCTTCGTGGCGGAGAAATTCCCGAGAGAATAATCTTTAATTTCAGTGGTTATTGTTTTGCTGTGTTACGAAATGGCAGAAAAATGGTCCTAAAATGGTAGAAAAATAACTTCCGTTCATTTATCGTCATATTTTTGCGGTTTTTTTTTTGGGAGTTGTTAATCCGCGAAGTTAACTTTAACTTTACTTTCGGGAGGTTCGGTTTTGACCCTTTTTCTGGGCTTTGAACCTTCGACATCCGACGAATTTGGTTCTACCTTAATTTTCACGTTATTTACTAATTCTTCGGGCGAATTTCTTTTTTTCGACTTCTTTTTGCCGGGTTTAAAGTCTTCGACGTCGGAAGCGGGTTCTGTTTTTATTCCCACGTTCGTAAAGGAATTATCGTCGCCGGAATTTTCGTTTTTCCTCGTAGTTTGTTCCTCTTTTACTGCAGAACGTTTTCTTTTCCTTTTTGCCGTTGTTTCCTTCGGCGCGGCTTCTTCAACATCCGAAGGATCGGGTTCAACTTTTATTCTGACATCGCGAAAGAATTCGCTGATTGATTCCTCGTTTTCCTGCGAATTTTTCTCCGAAGTCGATTCCTCGTTTTCGTCGCTTTTGCGTTTCTTTTTCTTGTGTTCTCGCTTTATTTCCGGTTTTATGAAAGCGAAATCATCTTGCGAAGTATTCGCAACATTTTCGTCACGAACTTCGGATTTTTCCGCGTCTTCTTTGTGCTTTTTGCTCTTTTTCTTCTTTACTCGATTTTCCGAATTTACCTCAACTTGCGTATCTTCATTTTCCGAATCGCTAATTTGATTTTTCTTGGAGCGTTTTTTCGTCGATGTATTTGCCGAATTTTCCGCAACTGAATTTGTCAATTGCTGCTCGGATTCTTCGACGTTATTCGCGGTGATATCCACGTTTTTGTGCTTGTTTTTCGCTGCTTTTTCAACTTTAAACTGCCGATCAATCGCAGGTTTTCTGTCGATCGGTTCTTCAGCATCTGAAGACGATTGCGCATTTTTATTTTTCGCGGGCGATTTTTTCTTTGGAGACTTTTCTACGTTCAGTGAATTTATTCTCGGCTTTTTATCGATTGATTCTTCCGCTTCTT